>CM040763.1:17092970-18292970 GCA_022829145.1 Albula goreensis
CTGAAAAAAGTAAAAAAATCGGACTCCTAAAAAGTATTGATTTTTCTGCTCAGAATTGCTGGAGATCACCTGCAGACAGCAGACACGAAGAAAACAGGCAACAGGAATGGATTAAATGGGCGAAAACGAGGAGTCCGTTGAGCCCACAACCGAAAAAAAAAAGCGTAAGCCACGGACCTGAAAAAGTGAAAAAAAATCGGACTCCTAAAAAGTATTGATTTTTCTGTTCAGAATTGTTGGAGATCACCTGCAGACAGCAGACACGAAGAAAAAGGCACCAGGAATGGATTAAATGGGAGAAAACGCGAGAGTCAGTTGAGCCCACAACTGAAAAAAAAAAAAAACGTAAGCCGGGACCTGAAAAAGTGAAAAAAATCGGACTGCTAAAAAGTATTGGGTTTTCTGCTCAGAATTGCGCCAGGTCACCTGCAGACAGCAGACACGAAGAAAAAAGGCACCAGGAATGGATTAAATGGGAGAAAACGCGAGGAGTCAGTTGAGCCCATCAACCGAAAAACGTAAGCCGCAGACCTAAAAAAGTGAAAAAATCGGACTCCTAAAAAGTATTGATTTTTCTGCTCAGAATTGCTGGAGATCACCTGCAGACAGCAGACATGAAGAAAAAAGGCACCAGGAATGGATTAAATGAGAGAAAACGCGAGGAGTCAGTTGAGCCCACAACCGAAAAAAACGTAAGCCGCGGACCTGAAAAAAGTGAAAAAAATCGGACTCCTAAAAAGTATTGATTTTTCTGCTCAGAATTGCCCCAGGTCACCTGCAGACAGCAGACACAAAGAAAAAAGGCACCAGGAATGGATTAAATGGGAGAAAACGCGAGGAGTCAGTTGAGCCCACAACCGAAAAACGTAAGCCTGTAAGACCTGAAAAAAGCCTGTAAACGTAAGACCTGAAAAAAGTAAAAAAATCGGACTCCTAAAAAGTATTGATTTTTCTGCTCAGAATTGCGCCAGGTCACCTGCAGACAGCAGACACAAAGAAAAAAGGCACCAGGAATGGATTAAATGGGAGAAAACGCGAGGAGTCAGTTGAGCCCACAACCGAAAAAAACGTAAGCCGCGGACCTGAAAAAAGTGAAAAAATCGGACTCCTAAAAAGTATTGATTTTTCTGCTCAGAATTGCTGGAGATCACCTGCAGACAGCAGACACGAAGAAAAAAGGCACCAGGAATGGATTAAATGGGAGAAAACGCGAGGAGTCAGTTGAGCCCACAACCGAAAAAAACGTAAGCCGCGACGCGGACCTGAAAAAAGTCAAAAAATCGGACTCCCAAAAAGTATTGATTTTTCTGCTCAGAATTGCTGGAGATCACCTGCAGACAGCAGACACAAAGAAAAAAGGCACCAGGAATGGATTAAATGGGAGAAAACGCGAGGAGTCAGTTGAGCCCACAACCAAAAAAACGTAAGCTGCAGACCTGAAAAAGTGAAAAAATCGGACTCCTAAAAAGTATTGATTTTTCTGCTCAGAATTGCCCCAGGTCACCTGCAGACAGCAGACACAAAGAAAAAGGCACCAGGAAGGATTACATGGGAGAAAACGCGAGGAGTCATTTGAGCCCACAACCGAAAAAAAAAAACGTAAGCCATGGACCTGAAAAAAAGTGAAAAAAATCGGACTCCTAAAAAGTATTGATTTTTGTGCTCAGAATTGCTGGAGATCACCTGCAGACAGCAGACACAAAGAAAAAAGGCACCAGGAATGGATTAAATGGGAGAAAACGCGAGGAGTCAGTTGAGCCCACAACCGAAAAAAACGTAAGCAGCGGACCTGAAAAAAGTTTAAAAAAATCAGATCCCCAGAAATTTTGGATTTGTCTACTTAAAATGGCTGGAGATCACCTGCAGATTACAGACACAAAGAAAAAAGGCTCCAGGAATGGATTAAATGGTAGAAAATGTGAGGAGTCAATTGAGCTCAAATCCAAAAAGATAAGCCGCGGACTTGAAAAAAGTGAGAATAATCGGAACTTCAAAAATTGTGGATTTCAATGCTAAAAATGGCTGGAAATGAGATAGTCGGTACGAAAGAAACAGGCATCTGAAATAACTCAAATGGCAGAAAATGCGAGGGGAGTGTTGCACCTCAGCATGAAAAAAACGTAAGCCCCACAGTTGGGAAAAAGAAATGTCAAAAATCTCACCCAGAAGATTGTGCAGCATTGAGTCTTGGGGAAAGAAGGAGGGGGTGGACAACCCTAAACATCATCGTGCTGTGATACAATGCTGGTCTTGCCCATGGCTTTTCTCTAAATTACTGGATTTACCTCAAAAATGTTAATTTATGATACATCAATCTCTCAACATGCGACCTTGACATTACTTGAAATTTTTCATGAAAAATTTTCACATTTATTTGAAAAATGCCCAGGGAAACCTCTCTTGATATTATATGCAACAAATCAACCCTTACAAGCTTGATTTCCAAATGTTTGGCTCATCCAACCAAACACTTCTCTTGGATTTTATTTTCTCGTACAGCCACCCTAGAAGCCTTTCAAAGAAAGGCACAGATACTCAGCGGCTGTCAAAGTTAGATAAGGGATGGACTGGATGGAGGGAAGTCCATTACCTGTGATAGGGCAGACAGTGTAATCCTGCAGTAAAATTGACCCTTTTCCCAAATAACTCCTGGACTTCTTTCCGAGATATGAATACTTTTTCTGGTGACCTTTTTGGAGATGATATACCATCACAGACGTCATAGAAACATTTTTTTTTCTTCTGCACTTATTAATTTTGTCCGTTGCTAACAGGTATATTTTATCGGTCTCATTTAAATTTGTAATGGTTTAAAATAAAAAAATGAAAAAAAAAACACTTGTCCTGGTTATTCAACATTCAAGACATTTTCCTTCAAGGCTTTCCATGCTCTGGATTCTAAGATGAAGCTTTTCAAAAAAAGCTGTGGTTTAAGAAAAAAATATTTGTAGACATTTTAATTGGTGTGTCAACAAGGAAATTGGAGATGGTACAAAAAAATCTGACATCACAAACTGATATTTTTTGTGTGCATTTACCTTTCGAAACTTTGTCTATTATTTTGCTGCATGTATGAATATCCAGAATGCACTGCTTGACACTTTGCATGAAAGAGGGCTGGGCGCAGAGCAGGGTCATACAATATCTGTGATTCCCGCCACTTTTGATTGCTCAAGGTGGTCTCAAAGCTAGGGAGAGTGGGACGCAGCCATTTCCTGCTCCTTCACTGCTGTACAAAAAAAAAAAAACCTTCTGCTGGCCTAAATCAATTGCTTATTGATGAAGCTGGTGGTTCAAATACACTCACAGAAGCTCGGGCCAGGTATCCTGGGGAGAGCCACAGTGGTAACAGAAGTTCTCTCTTTTGTCACGGGGCTGTTTATTCTCATGAGTGCAGAGGGACTGGGACGCTGGTCCCCAGATGGCCCTAATTGTTTGAAACGGCGAGCAAGCGTCTTTCAGGAGGACAGAGGGAGGAGACCTCTGCTGCCAAGCCTCTGTGACACAATAAATAAGGAAATAAGCATATTGCGTATAGATTAGAAAAAAAGCCTTAACATCCATCATAAAAAATAATGTTCATAGTATTCCAAAATACTTTCGACATTATGAGTGTAAAATGGCTTCCCATTATTTTATATTGTTTGTTTTGTGATAGACACCCAACATTTTCAAAAGAAAACTGGACTTCAAAGGGCAGGGAAAAACTCTGGACTGAAAGGAATGAATTCAGGAAAGCACATTTCCACGAAGGCATGGGAAAAAAATCCACTGATTCTTTAAGTTTTACTTGTGATCAAGTACATTTTAACAGATAAAAATTAAAATGGTCATGTTTTCTGTTGTGACTTGTGACTGTAGCCCATACTTGGGTACACCTGAAATACCTGTTTGATGTAGTGGCAATGAAGGCCCTCGCCAGAACCCAGAGGTAATTTGAAACAAAGCTGCAGTCACACTGTGATAACTAGCACTCCCTGAAGAACAATTATCAGAGACCTGACGGCGGCCGCATGAAGGAAACCGAGCCCCTTGCTGGCGTTTATGTTCTCTAATGTGGCTGTGCAAGCAAGGAACCTCTGACCTCTACTTCACAAATGTAGCTTTGCCTAAAGATGTATGGCTGTGATTTGGACTAAGCAATATTTCTCAACACTTTGCTTGGACACTACCTAGTGCTCAGCGAGGCAGATAGATTATACTCAGCAGCCTAATAGTGACAGTCTGTTCAGTCCAATCCTTCATAATTACATTTGAAGGATGTACATTAAAGGCTACTGTAGCGCTGTGAATTGAACAGAGACATTATGGAAGTTGACAGGGACACAGTGGGGAAGGGACACAGTTTTTATTTCATGTATTTATGATGAGCGACTCTGGACACTTGGCAGGCTGTGAAAAACGATTAACTCCAAGATTTTTGTATTTTATTGTCATTTGTTGATTTCATCAGAAAAGTCTAACTGAATTAGGTATCCCTTTTGCAAGGGATTTGTGAAGCTTTCAGAATAAAGACATAAATAAAATATCAAATTTACAACCAGCTTCAACACTTAAGCGTCTTGCTCAAAATACTCCAAGTACAGACTGTCTTATTTTCATGGTAAAGATGCTGTCGATGTAGATACCCCCTCCATGGTCACTGTTGATACAGCCGTACAAATTCATGGTTTGAGCTCAAATTGAAGGCTGAGTTTCTTGATCTTGGACAGTCGTTCACCATTATGGACATATCGGCTTGATATACAGCTGACTCTCCCAGCCTCTATATGTGTATTGTCATGTACAATGCAGCTACACAGTAAAATATTGATAAATATGTATAGCAACCCAATGGTCCTGTTTAGCCCAGGTGACATGACAACTGTTCGTGATCAGCATGTTCCTTGCCCCTTCAGCCTTCCATTGCCACTGCACCAATATTTGGATAGACGTAGACCAGCCACCCATAGCCCCCCATACCTATCCCTTCCCAGACAAACCGCTGTGGGTGTTTTGCGAAACGGCACGGTATACCCATGCTCCCCTGTGGTCGGCCGCAAATAGATAATCCCACAGCGGCGCTCCATCTGCTCAGACGAAAGCGAACGCCCTCTGGTCTGAGCCATGTCCCACCAGGCCAATGCTTCGGCTGCATCCTGGAGCGGCAGGAACAGATGAGGACTGTCTGGGCCCAAACCACCTCACATCAAATGTCAGGTCGT
Source organism: Albula goreensis (assembly GCA_022829145.1). Lineage (NCBI taxonomy): Eukaryota > Metazoa > Chordata > Actinopteri > Albuliformes > Albulidae > Albula > Albula goreensis. Next base: position 17,098,175 of record CM040763.1, read on the forward strand.
CACCTAATTTGTTAGCGATAGAAGAATTTACATTACATTATCATAGCCTGATTAATAATACCTTCATCCAGTGCATCTTACCAAAGATTACAGTGTCCAGTTGTTTTCTTTCCTGGAGTGGGCAAGTACCCAGCCCACTTGCCCAAGGTATTTGAACCTGTGACCCCCCCCAAACTGCAGGACTTTACTCATTTCACCACACACATGCTGTTCTTGCTGTTCTACCCATGGGCAGGTCGTCTTCATCAGCTTGCCGGGTGCCAGCTTGCCAGACTTTTGACTGGTTGTTGTTGAGAAATATTGATGAACAAAAACCTGTTGGCCCGTCAGCGGTGCCCTCGCACAGAGCCGTGAATGAAGGAGCGGATTTGTCAAATTATGGGAACGCTCGCTGGATGCTTGTGGCCGATGGGTAAATGAGCTCGGAAATTATACCCCACTTTCTGGTCGGCCTGGTTGTTGTGCCTTTCTCTTGAAACCGGGGCTCCCCACCGAGATAAAAGCTGGGCACTCTGAAGATTTTAGGTTAAGCGTTGATAGCTGTCACTGCTTTTTTTCTCCCCACACTTCCATGGCTTGAGGATTTTTGAGAACAAATGCTCCCAGTGACACAGGCTGCGAATCAGTGCACTGTTCCACTGGACTTCAGTGGACTTCAATTAAGAAGACCCAGCTATTTGTTGTACTCTAATTTTATGCTTCAGAACATTGTGATAATTGCATGGATGGCTACTCCACCACCGCAGGCAAGGTTTACACTTATTTCAGGGCTGAACATTTACACAATTTCGAACTTACCGTTCTCCTACTGTTCTGTTAACTTTGGTCTTTGCTAAGCCCTGTCCGTATGTCACACACAAACGCAATTCCAAAAATGAAAAAGCTGGAATGTTTTGACATAAATGGCATATTGTCACTTTTTGACAGAAGAGTCAACTGCTTAAGTCTGTATGTAGGCTGCTCTGCTGTGGTTCTGTATTGAATGTGCCTTGTATGTTGTTTTAGATTAAATAGTTGAGTAATTATTTGAAAGCAGACAGGGGTGACGTTGGGTCAGCCTGGTCCAATATTGCTCCTTAACCCTTACGACCGACATCCACTTAGAAGTCTGCAGTCAGAGCCTTCTGAAAGCTGATGGATTGCAAATCGGAAATTCATCAGCTTGGAAAGCACTCGGCAGCGGTCTGCGGTGACGCGGGGCTTGGTTAGAGCGAAAGGGGCCTTTTCCATTCAACGTGGAGACAGTCTCCTCTCTCAGCCGACAGCCTCTTTTACAAATGAACAGAGGAAGTGAAGCAAGAGGGGTGAGCCTCCTTTTCAGGATCTGAACCGACCTGAAAAGCGGAACGTTTTTATCTCCGGCTCTTTTCCGTTATTGGAGAGGACCGAAGGGCGCCGCCAGTGCCTGACGACATGTCTTGGCCACGTCTGGGGTCCGAAGCAGCCCCCAGAAGCCCCCACTTGGCTCTGCCGACACAGCTCCGATGCTGCAGAGGGGAGATTCTCATTGCCTGCAGACAATAGGTGGCACTGTGGTTCTTCAGAGAGAGCGAGAGAGAGAGAGAAAGAGAGAGTGAGAGAGAGAGAGAGCTCGGCCCTGAGCCTCTCTTAATTACATTAGAGAACAACAACACATTATGATAAAGCAGCGGGAATTCGACTGGGGCAGCTCTCTGGCATCCATACCCCGCAAATGACTCACCTGACAGGTACGAGAGGGTAAATCAAGACACAGGGCCCTGCTTTGGCTGGTGCAACACAGCGGCTCTCAGTGCAGGCAAGGAGCCCAATCCGGGGTTTCTATTTGCAAACAGGCTTAGCGGCCGCCAGCAGGAATGCAGATGTCAGCATCTCACAGAGGGTGCACACACTCACAGGCATTCTTTTAAATCCCCCATATATGGCCCCCACTAAACGATTACTCTTTTCTTTTTATACCTAAAAATGGCTGGTTGGCAGGAACCAATAACAGCAGCAGCTAAACACATGCTTCCAATCACACAGATGATCTTCTGTGAGGCTGTCATCCCTGCTGGGAAAAGATGAATCCTGAAGACAGGAATATGAAAATATTAATAAAAAAATATCCCACTTTTAATGAGCTCTTGCATCCAAATGGCAATTAATTATATCTAAGCTGTTTTCCAATAAACCATTTGAGCTACATAGGGCTGGGTAGGCAAACGAGCAGCTAGTAATAAGGCACTCGATCAGTGCGTACATTAGCTCCTTTTTCAGTTCACAATTCATATCAGAGAGGCAGGGAGGAGTGATTTATGTGTCTGAAATCGGCAGAATTTGTGGTTGTGGAGACATCAGGTGTTGAGGATTTTTTTCAAGGGGGTGGTTGAGGGGGGTTGAGTCTTCTCCCATAATGTAATTCAGAATCACTGCTGCTCTTTTAGTTTATTGTCAGGCCGTCTTGAGAATGGCTACTGTTGTAAGGGAGCATCGCCGTGTGCGGAAGGGCCGTGGAAACCGGCCATGGGGAGGTTAACGCCTCCAGTTAGAAGTCGAGTATAATGCACTGAACGGGAGAGGATCAGGAGGAGGTGGGGAGAGAGAGAGAGAGTGAGAGAGTGAGGAAAGCCTGGCAGAGGGAAGCAAAGGAGTGTGGCGGCCTAGCAAACAGGCGTGACAGTATTAACATACTGAGCCGAGAGGCTTCGGCACGCCGTTGGGATCAGACCCACCCCACCCCCACCCCCACCCCAGTAGGGCTGACAGGAGAACAGCGCTTCGGACGCAGCCAATAAAAAGCTACCCTAATACCTGCAAATTTAAGGGCTTAAACCACTGCGCTAAAATCATGTCTCCACACACTGGCGTTAGCCTCTACTTCACAACAGGAGCAAAAAATAAATAAAAAAAAAAAATAGGGAGGACTATGTTGATTTCTCCCCCACGCACCAACCGCCACCCCCCACGTATCTCGACAGTAAGCGGATTTGATCCTATGAATATGAATAGAGAGCAGATATAGTTAGAGCGACCTCAGTTCCTGAAGGCCTCTCTTGTAGGAGGAGACCAGCCGGAGGTCTGTGGGGGGGGCATATGGTTCACTGACTGTCGGCGGTCAGAGAAAGGGCAGTGGGGGTGAGGCAGGATCCGCCAGACTGGGGGAACTGCAGCCGGCTGGCCAGACGGTCACCGACCCGAGGCAACCTGGCATCCAGACCCACCTCTTCAAGCGTCCTCAAGCCAACCGGACAAGTACGCTGCTTGGTTTGTTTATGCCAATAAAGAACGCAAAAAACATGGACGGCTTCTCGCAGTTGATCGTCACACGTTCGCATGCCGAGTCCCCCCTCAGAACCGAAGGCACATCGCCTCCCGATACAAGACTTGTCTGACAACTACACACATGTGATGTATTAAATAACCACGCCTCATCAAAATATAATAAGGTGCTCACCGTGTGCAGCTTCCATGCTAATTCACAGTGGTGAAGGCTGTCATAGTCACAACTACAGTTGCTTTTTGAAAGGTATGCTTAACTACCATCTAGGGCATGAGTCACCCAAATAAATAAATGGAGACTAACCTTAATTGACAGCACTGGGTGTTTCTGTACCTTTTGCAAGGCCTCAATCGATGCCACAGGATCCTCAGCAAAAAGATGCAGCATGAAAGCATTCGCTGTTTCATGTCACAACGGTCTGAAGTATGGGAAGTACTTTTTAGCTTGCCTCTCAGTCTGCATCTACTGGCATAAAAGGAAGTCTTTCAATGTGTTTGAATGCTGGGAGTTTTGGTTCCGAAAAGAACACTACTTAGGTGTGACCAAGAAGGCACATTTTTCTTCCTGTGAAGTGTGTTTATTTACCAAATGATGAACTTTCAGCAGGAAATTCTTTGTTTCAAGTGTGTGCAAATTGAGAAGTCACAGTGAAAGGATTCATCTTCCATTCTTCTTAGAGGTGTGAGGATGACCCGTTTCATCATGACAAGCTGTTGATGCCACATGTCAACAATTGTGCCACAAAGAAAGAAAAAAAGAATGAGATCCACTTTGCTTTATTTAACCAATTTTCTTCTGCTTGTTTTTTTACCCTCAAAATTCAGAATTATCCAGTTGTATTCTTAGGTCCCTTTCAACACTGCCACATTTTATGTCAATCTGAGAAAAAGCACAGACAAGCATGTGCTTTCCTCCAAAGCGAATGCTAACAGCTGCTGCTTCTTATCACTCTGTTGTGTTAGCGATTCAGTCGTCGCGTCGTGTCAGTGCACTGTCTGAGACAGGTGGCTGCTGGCTCATCAACAGTTATGACATAAACAAGAGACCGGGACAACCCTACTGATTATAACCCTTCCTTCCCTCCCAACACTATGGCCAATCATGTGCCCTCTTGCTAGTTAGCCACACACAGTTGGCAATGGCACAGTGAGGATTTCATCACAGCCAATGGGGTGCATCATTAGCTGATACTCAGTCAGACACAGCAATGATCCAGCCAGCAGCCTGAAGAACTATCACTTACAAGTACACACTGTTACACTCTTCTGAGTGTGATTTTGTTCGCATTGTCAGTATGTTGAGTAAAAAAAAAAAAAAAAAAAAGAAAAGAACTTTTGACTCAACAGTATGCCCCATCATTTACATAGAAATATCTATATAAAGTAGAAGACCCAGAAATATTTCATTACACATCGTTATGACAATAGGTGAAGACTTTTTGTATTATTTTATACTTAATACAGGCTTAAGCTAAAATTCCTTGCTGGGGTTTTGCTTCATGGGGTAGGGTTCCCTGCGGATGTAGCAAACAGGGAAAGGTAGGCAATTACACCTTTTTAAAATGGTAGATGTTGTGAGACAGAGGCAGGGAAAGAGAGAGGGAGAGAGAGCGAGAGTAGCAGAGGACTGCTGGCAAATTGGTGGACCAATTAATAGACACGCTTCAGTTCTGGGCAGACATAATTGTTGCATCTGCAGAAAACCTGGACACACAAACACACACATACGCAAAACAATGGCTCAGGTGAATTTGCTGAGCTAAAATGTATTTTGTTTTCATTTTTTCAATGATAACCCGTGACAGACTATTGGAGTAATTGCATCTGCCGCAAGCGTGTTCCTGCACGCATAAAAGCATATTCAGAACAAAAAAAATTATAATTCATCTGCACAAGTTGTGGAAGAAATAAATAATGCCCTCTAATAGTTTATGTTGATGTTTGATTACATTTTATGCCAGAGGGTGAAACAGATCTATCATCACAATTGCTAGGATGAACGACTGGATGTGAAAGAAGTGGTGATGGGGAATTAAAGTGCAAATAAAACATTACTTTAAAACTTTCATCATGGAGGTAGTCAAAATCATGAAAACACAATTTTCAATAAAGGAACACAAAGAACCATCAAAGGACACAGCTACCAGTTGATTGCAGCAAACATTTTCTCCGTTGTCTTTCCCTCATGTGATTGGCCTCCATCCATTTGAAGGAGATGGGTGCATTCGTGCTCACAGTTTTTCTGTACCTGTAATGTCATGTGACCTGACAGGTATAAGATTTTCTCTACTCTCTGACCTATAGATTGTCTTTCGGTGCTGACAGTAATTTGTATTCAGAATGAACTTTTTTCCATGTTATGTGTTTTATCTATTTATCTGAGGTGTACATGTTATTTCTGCTCATGATCAAGCAGGTGGAAATCCTTCTCATGGCTTTAGGAAGGTGAATCAGTATTGCTATGGACAGGAAATAGAGAGGATCAGCCGTGAATGCCGAGTATCTGAGGAAGCACTGTGTCCATCGTCATCCATTTAACAATGTCTTAATAATCCTGCAAAATATACTGTATATTAGAACTGGATGATATTTAGATAGTCGAAAATGAATGCTCACTAAGGGAGCTGAAAGAACTTGATTGTGCTGCGGTGATGTGTCCAATGTTCTGAAATCTAAGCTGGTAAAAACGACAAATGAAAAGGAGGGTTCCCTGCCCTTTCCTCAAACCCACTGACCTACATTGCTGCATGCTATCGTTTTTATTTCAAAAAGTGCTAGAATCCTTAATTTGTAGTGATTCTGAATGGTCTGTGAATGGTTATCATGCCTCACTTCATAGAAAATCACAGTTCTAGGAGATACAGAACCCCCCCCACCCTTCCCATCATCCTTGTATTTGTTTATCTACTCTCTACTCTCTATGGAGCTTTTCATAACAGCCTCGCCAGTAATCGGCCACAGTACACAGTTGTATGTCCATTGCTGTATTTGGTAAGTGGGGCACCACATTAGTGTGAATAAGTCAGTGGTACTGTGCAAAGGGTCTACCTACCCTTACTGCTGTACTTACCTGTGGAGGTAGGTACAGCAGGATTGGCGGTAAGCACTATGTGTACTGTGTTGCCAGAGTAAAAAAAATCAATGTCTCTGCCAAGCAATATCAAATGGGGTTGAAGCCGCAGCGAGAAGAGGAGTTATAGCTACTCAAAGGGAACGTCTCATGAAAGCGCGAGATTGATGCGCCGCTCGTCATGTCATGTCCTTCTCGAGCGCAAGAAAAATAAGAAGCAACAATCATTAAAAGCACTTTGCATAAACGAACTTGCCAACAGAAGCCTTTCATTGAAAGTACCGACAACCTCCTGGCTAGGAAGATGATCATCAAAGCAGTATATCACTGTTGCGATCACAGGTTTTTATCTGTGCGGTTCCAGTGTTTTCTGAGAGACTGACTGCAGCGAGGGCCAAACATCCTGGAGTGGCATTGCTGAGCCTCTTCTTTACAGCAGACCTTTTTTTATGTGTATTGGCAAATGCTACCCCAAGTTCAAAAACCCATGAAGCAAGCAGCCAAATGCCATTGAAACCAAAACTCCAGATTGTAAATAACAAGGTTTCACAGCTTCTGTGGCATAGGCATCTTTTATTGTTTGAACAAATGCTTAGGGTTTCAGATCCATGAAACATTTTCTTAATCATGTTATTCAAAAAAAAAAAAAAGTTTTTAAATACCAATGGGCTATGAGTTGCATGGCAAGGATCTATTATTTTTCCTCAAAATATGGTTTCATTTCGCATAATTTTATCTCAAAATATTTTTGGCAGGAATTTATGTTGCAGACGACTGAAGATATAATAAGTATGAGCAAAAAACAGGATTGGGTTGATCACGATCCAGAAGTAAATACAGTATTTCACAAAGATATTTGTTACAGTAAATCTGTACCTCCAAACCATTTGCCAGTCTACTGCTAAACCTTGGCATACTACCAGTTACAGTAAGTGCAGAATGCTGTGTAATTGTAGCTACCACCCATGGAAGCACAAAGTCAAAACATACTTCAAAGGCATTTACAGAGTATGCTCATATATTTGACGCATATACATAACGTCAGGGTGCTTTCATTGGCAGAGGTGAAGGTCTGCCCGATATATCATGTCTGTCTTGCAGTTTTTTTGTCAGACTTGTGAACATCTGAAATGTATATTCACTCCTGCTGAAAATTTGTGGTTGTGGTGAAGCCAGTTGTGTCTACGACAGTGCAAGAATAGAGGGGGGAAAAAACATTTTTACGTTCGATTTTCTTCACTTCTCATTCTCGGGAATTCACATCTGTCATAACACTGGAGACATTCGAGAAAGAAAAAAGTTACATGGCGACAAATAAACCTGAAATTCACCTCCAAGTATTGAGAATTACAGTAAGGTGTACAGTACTATCATGCCTGACAGCTGTGGATGCTTTTTTTTCCTGCCTTATACTTACAGATGCAGCATGGAGCCAACGCACAAGCACAATTCTCATTCAGTAATACAAAACCAGATCATCTAATAGAATACAATTACTGAATGACTTGAAATGAATAATTTATAATGGTGGGCTGTACTGTCTTCTTATTTCAGTTAAGTACACATAATATTTCGGTGAGAATATGTTACCTAAGCAACATCAGTCATGAGTATGGTTTAGAATAGGCCACAGAAGCCACTTTCACAAGCCAAGTTGCAGTGCTACAGCTTACAGCTGTGTTTCTGCTGACATGGTAGACAAGACCACTTAACATGGCATTTAGATTATTCACTGGAAATCACTGCTTTACCTTTTACCGTTACCAAAATATTACTGAAAGTTATCAATCTTCCAGCCACGAGTCTGACATAATCCCTTGCTGTGAGATAAGTAGCCTGCATGCTACAATATATTTATTTCCACTTGTAGCTCTTGTGATACAAATTTTGTTCTATTTGTAATTGAATGAAGGTTTGCTTTAATTTTGAGCCAGTTTGGGTCACAAAGTGCTGTGTTGTGCAGGGTTGCATAGTTACTCAACTCATAGTCAGCAGAGAAAAATGTAATTGAAACTCAAGCATCATTCTTTGTATCAACACAGCAGTGGAACAGCAGAGCAATTGTAAAGTCATAATTGTAATTACTCATTTTTACCTTTGTCTGTATGCATATGCAACTTTGTTTGTGCTCCCAACAATACCTATTCTTGTTTGGATGTAGTCTATGGAGGATGGCAGTGTGTGGCTCTCTATCCCACAGTTCCACAGCTTCAGCACCCCACCCCCTCCCAATTGCCGCTCATTTGGACAGGGCCCCGCCGAACTCGCAGAGGGAGGGGTTAACCGGGCCGTGGCGGCCGCGCAGAGACGGGCTGTCAGAGGCCAGGGGAGCGGCGCTGAGCTGTCCGCGCTTCCGTCACGCGCGGACAGGATCGACCGGGGCGCGGCGAGCAGGGCCCTTTCGTGTGTGACGCCTGCCCGTGACCTGCGCGAAGAGAGGCGCACACACCGCGCAAAGGCTTTCCACAGACAACGGAGGGGAAGTCGCTTCGTCGCTGCTATGGAAGATGATGAATGCAAAGATCAGGGAGGGAAGCTTCAATAGACACAGTCCTGAATTCAGTCAACTTATACCACCTTTCACCTTGGCTTCAAAGAAAAATAAACTATCAGCACAGTTCAGACAGTTAATTATGGTGATTGCTGAACTTGCTGAATAGTGTTGGTGGAGATTAAAAATAAAAGCCACAATTAGAATTTAATGAATGTTGAGGACAGATGGAAATTAACAGCATTGCATACTTGTCAAAAGACTGGGATCCAGGTGGTTCAAAACAGGATTTATCTGTGCTTTCAGGCTACACTTCAGGTTAAGACACAGCGCCTCTTGAGTAGAGCACTGATGAGAAAAAAGAAATGTCCTTGTGATGCATGAATTTGATGTGCCGCTTGGATCGCTTTGCAAATTAGGGGAGAACAGGATGGCAAAATGCGTTTTAGTGCCAAAGTCAAGTGGAGGCATCCCACATAAGCTGATACACGACATGCTCAATAAACAGTTGTAGGAACAAAAGTGCATGCACACACACACACACACACACACAAAACTTGCATTCTACATTCTGTTTTACCACACAACAGCTGTAGTCTGGTTTGAGATATCATATGGAGATATTCTGCACACTTCCCTCTATTAAGAATCATCTTCTTGATGCCAAGAATGAACCCACAGCTTTGTAATATTTTAGGGCAGATACAGAATTCATATTTAGGTTAAGTACAGGGAAAGTGATTATAATACAGGCTCTAAGCAATTGACATGCAGAGCGTTCACTGAGATTAAAACCATCCTCAGTCTAATGTAACATTCTGAATCGCTCAGTGGCATTGTCTCAACAGTCTCTTGTTCTCACCGAAAATGGGCTTGTTCTGAAATCCCATGCCAGCACCTTACTCAAGATGCCCATATAAACAAAAACAGCAGAATATGGTTGCTAAAAGCTTGCAGCCCTCCTCCCCCCTCTCTAACTCTATTTTGCTCACTCTCTCTCTCTCTCTCCTCTCTGTTCCCAGAAATAATGTCAGCTTAATCTCCACTCTATAGATACATGAATGTTGCTTTCTGCAAGGGAGGGAGTCTTTCCAGTTCTGGTCTCTGCCAACAGATGGCAGTGTAACTCTACACTGAGCCTGAACGCGTAAAGCAATGATGAAACTCAACAACACTATCGAGAGACCAAGAACCGGTCACCAATGTGGGGGTTCATAAATAATTTCCTTTTTTTTTTGAGAAATAAAGTATTGATTTCATCGGGAGTAAACAGTAAGCGAGGAAAAATTAAGTTAATTAAATAACCCGGGCCTTACCAGGCCTGGCCTGGAGAGTGGGGAGTCGCGCGGGCTAATAGGATTGTTCAGAGATTGGATTCCTCTCGGGCCAGGCTCCAAAGCAAACAGGCCGAGCCGCGTTCGGCACCGAGCTGATAGGGGGATTTACACCCCTGCCGTAATCCTGGGACGGGAGCTGGGGTGGCGGGGAGTGTCTGAGTGTGTGTGTGTGTGTGGGAGGAGGAGGGGGTGAACAGCGGTGCATCACCACGTAGCTGGGGGGAAATAATTGTTCTGTGATGGGTCTCACTCTCTTGCTCTCATGGAGTTCTATCTGTAAGTTTATCGCAGGGACGAAAGTGGAGCTTATTGACAATGCAGTGAGAGAGAGAGAGATGGGCATGATAGCTACAGTAAACTAGTGACTGAGGGTTTCATTTATGAAACTGATCCAGGTCTGAGCGGCTCTTCATGGGCCTCTTACCTCATATGCAATGAAGAAAATTACAGTTTTGGTCATGGGTTCAAATCCTAGTACACATCACACGCCTCTGGCATCTGGGGGTTGTCCCACAGTGTGTTGACTGGTTAGCCTGACTAACTTTGGAAAATTCAGGTTTTCCATGAATGAAACTACCTCTAAATCAAAGGGTTGTGTTCAAAAAAGTTACCTACCTGTATATGAACTAGGACAGTCTGATAACGGTGTAAGCCGGCTTTGTGTTAGTCTCCCCAGGATTGGCTGAGCAATGCCATGTCGGATAGATACATACATAAGAAGCCTGATTTCATTTACCACGAGTCCTTAACTCGCAAACTCATGCAAGCACAGAAAATAAGATTTGCCGATCACTGAACTTGCCAAATTTGTGCTGATTAATTTGTTTAGCACAAACGCTGATGGAAGTTAAGCTGTGTAAAATGATCACGTCCGCGGTATGTGATCGTACGTGTGCTTTGCGGCTGCAGAAATGTCAGAAGCCACGGAGGCGCCAGTGGGAGATGAAGGTCGCGGGGTGTGTTTACCGAAACACTGGACACCGGCTTCCAATGCACGACCTCTCCACGACACTGCCAAACAGTTTTCCCTGCAGAGCGCGGCCTGGTTATGACTGTCCGTGTGGGCTATGGTGCGCTCCGATGCTTGCTCGCTTGCTTGCTGGAGGCAAGAGTTTAAGTCGGGAAGCCCCCCTGCAGCTGTTGGGCCTTCTTTTCAGCGTGGCGGGCAAACAAGAATCAAGCATCGCCCGCGTGGTTGCCACGGCGGATGTGTTCATGCGCTGAGAGAGTGACGGACTGATCATGCGTTTGTCCCACACTGCAGAGTAAACGGACGGGAGGCGGGTTGAGGGAGGGAGTACACTCACCGACTCCCATCGTTCCATTGGCCGGACACGCTGTGAGCGTTTAACTAACGGGCCGCTCAGAGGGATGGCGGATCCAGAGCAGAGTCCGTATGGCCGTGGGGAGGTCTGGTTTTCCATCATCCCCTTCGGATTCTCCCACTCTACGAGCCTGCGCCACTATGAACAGGGTAGCACCTGACACAGCAAAGGAATCAGGTGCCAAGACCTCATTATTGGCTCCCTACTCAAATCACACCACCTGTGCTACATAAAAATAGAACTCAGGGCCCCATACTGCCTTCCCACAATTCCCTTTGGCCTTTGGTTCCTTGTTATTTTTTCCCCTAACCCAAAACAGTTCATGAATATCATACGCAATAAAACTGTTTGTGCAAGCCTCATAACGTTAACATATTCAGTTCCATATTCAAAGTGACGCAAAGCATATAGATTGTTCTGCAAAGTAGTAGGCCGACAGTTGATATTGATTCCTTTGGGGGAAAACCTGAGGATGTCAAAGTACATATATATTTATTAAATCTTTCATAACATTTACCAGATTGGCCTTATGTTAGTCTCTACTCTGTCTGTTCAGGTCTAAAAGGAACATGGGTAGCAGGGTTTTTTAAAGGATATAAATAAGTGGGGGCTTTCTCTGCATTTAGTTAAAAAATGTCTGAATTCTCATCCAGAACAGTCAGAACTATGTCAGAGATATTTTTTCCAATACCATCTGTTCTAAAACAGCCAGCAACTATAATACCCACTCTGAAATGACACCAGTTCGGTGAGATTTAAACACCAAACTGGTGTTTAAAATCTCTCTCCCCACCCCTGCCCCTCCCTCCCCCAAAGGTAGAATCCCATGAAGGAAAAAAAAAATCAGGGACATAGGCTTTATAACATTAGTGTTTCATATTGTATTTTAAGAGCAAGTCTTCCTGGCCTTGTAACCTTGGAGAGGGCTTAATTGGAGCTTACAGTTAAACTGTTGACTCCCGTGGGAATAGCAAAAAAACGGAGAAATAAACAACGTGTTTATTGAATGCATAAGAGCTGCGTGAAATCATTTGCACTATAAACATCTCCCGCAGACCGGAATTTTATTATGTCGTTACACATTATACTTCTTTATTCTCCCTTTGACAATATGAAAATGAAATGAGAACTGCAGGTCTCTTCCTCTTTCTTGTGGCTTCTGGAAGGAACCTGATTAAATTTAGTTGTGCTATTTACTTCTCTTACATGGTAAAAAGAAAGAAACACGTCTCTATTTGAGTAACGTACAATTAAGGGGAATGAAAGCACCTTTCTTATTTAGTGGATCAAATCAGATGATGAAAAATCTTTAATTGTTTTTGTTTTCAGTAAACAACTCTAAATTTCTGTTCTCCTAAGTTTGAGTCTGTAAACATTAGGCAGTATGTTATTTTAAATTACAGGATGCATTGGAATATGCAGACTGTAAACCGAACGCTTCCAAGATAAATGCTGGTGTTGTGTTTTCTGTGTTTGTGTGCGTGACAAAGATCAGACTTGCAGATTTGCCCGTTTCAATTTTGTTTGCGCTTGGTCTGTCAGTATACTTCCTTAGAAGATTATGCTCTTTACGATAAAACAATTGTTTACAGATATGGGTGGAAATACTATAGCAGCCGAAAAAAAATATAATGAGCAAGGCTTGAACTCTCCTTGGTGAGTAAACAGCTTAAGAACTTATTTGCTTACATAATACGCATGGTTCAATTCAGAAACAGTCACCTTCCCCTTGTTCTGAAAACACAGAATTTATACAGTGCAATTACGTTCTATACTCAGAGGTAAAAATTAGGCGTTGGGTGGTTGGACTGAATAAGGGCACAAATCGATGACTAATTACCCCTCCTTATGGTCTTTTGTGTAACAGGAAATAAACTAGCTTACGTTCACTGAACTGAAAATCAACCTGCTCCATAGCTCTCTCCAAATTGCAATGGTTGTCCAATAAGCACTTGCTAAGAATCGCCTTTGCTTTGAACCGGGTTCAATGATGAATGTAGGAGTGATGTAGGATGCACATTTTTCCATCCTGTGTGATCATGCTTCTTTTTTTAAAACACGCGCTATGCAAAATGCATCTCCTTACCATTACAAATGTTTTCCCTGATCATCTGGCTCTGATAGAGTTCATGTGGTACTACCTTCCTGGACAATAAACACTGGTGGAGTTAAATTTACACTGAGAATTTTACGATGGTACAGTATATTTTGATACACCATTATTCTGTTAAAATTTTGAATATTAAAGTGTACAAGTTACCTGTGTTTTGTACAATGCCTTGTTTCCCCCCACTGTTTGAAAACACCCCTCCAACACACAAAAGCCTTTTGCAGGTTGAGACTGTAAAATGGTCTAAACGAGTGCAGAAGAGACAGAGCTGGATGAAGACGGAATAATAACTTTGGGCTCTCATTAAGAGCAGTGCAAAGCCTCTAAGAAACCATCAGCTCCGCTTTCATTCACGTGGACTACTGCTCATACTCCAGGGACTCAATTATTGGCATAGACGAACAGTAAGAGGCTATGTTATAATATTAACATCACATCTTCTCCACTTTAATATTCAAGAACATTTCTTATTATGGGAGAAATAACTACCCTGAAAGAGAGGAAGCTTAGTTCCTTAGTGGCTGTCTTTGACTGTCACTCAACATAGAGACGTCACACACAAAACTGCCCCTCCCCCACATCACTCCATCTACACACGGACACGTACACACGCATCACCAAAGCTTTCATTTTTAAGCCTCTGACTGATTATCCGAAGAAAAAGGCCATTCAAAATTGAAAATAAGATCTTTTAATATATGCAGCAAATATATACTTTTAACAGTGCCCGAACACTCTGACTTTATTCGTATTATAAAGCTCTCTTTAGATCCTTAGGGTAATCACTCTGCTATAAGAAGATATAGTCCTCTTGTGTAGGTGTATCTTTGGGAGCTGAGCACCGATTTTATTGCAATGATATTATTATGGTGACATGGATTGTACATATAACAAATAGGATCCAAATTTTACATTAAAATCATATCTTCCGCATATCTTTTTCATACGTTATTATTAGGGGACTTAAGCCTTACTTTCCTTTCTATTATTAATTTTCTGCTTCTTTCTGAACTTCTGCCCTAAATATGAGCCAAATATAAGCTTCAGATGCCCAAGTGTAATCTCTACATTATATTAGTACATTACCCAAGAGGGACATCTCCTGTGTGTCCAAAAGGGGAACCACCAAAACAGTTCACTTTAAATAACTTCTCAATAGCTAAATATGTCAAGCAACTGTGGAAAAGTTCTTCACACACTCAGATATTCTGTCAAAGGTACTGTCCTAGATTAAGAATGTGACTTATTCTCTAACTGCTCATTGAAGGGTATTCTTCATTGGAAAACTGTTTGTGGAGTTAGGTTATTATGACCATAACCCCACCAAAGTTGAAGCACAAAACAAGAATTTGCATTTATTTGTAAGTTATTGTTCAGGGTAAGGTACAAATGATGGCAGTCAAATGTTGTTCTGACTGTTTAGAAGAATCCCAGTTTTCAGTTTCCAGTAGGGTTGTGAGAGATTAGGAGAGATTTAAGTGGTTATTGTATGATTCATTAAAAAGGTTTAAGAATAAACTGAAATTTTAAGCCATGTGTATCATCAGAAATATTTCAAGGCAATTTATGTAAATTGAAATTTAAAAAATAATTATCAATTTAACGACAAAACTTGGTTGAATTTGCCAGGTCTAAATCTACCCAAAGCAAAGTCACAAGTTAAAGGGACTATATGGTTGGGAAAATGCTTCAATGATTTTGTTCAGTATATGCCATAATCTTTATGAGCGATTACTTGAATCATCTATGACTTTGCAACTGTTATACAGTCACCAGGGGAAAGTTCACATTTAGTGTAGGCATTTTGCTACAGCGTAAAAACCATGATCTCACCTTGGACAGAAACCAGTAATCCTCAGGTACACAAAACGAAGCAGTGCATTCTAAAATCAGCTGAAGAGAGATCTCTTTTAGTACCATTTCCCTGAACGCTTGTGTTACAGCTATAGCCAACATTTCAGGGCAAGTAATAACCATGTTTCTGTTGGAATTATGCAGCAAATTCACCTCGGGATCACAACAAAAATGTTTTATTCATCTGAAAAAAGAGCCACGAGGAAAGCTTTTTATGTTAAAAGTGAAATATGACGATCTGAGAAGTCCTCATTTGCAGGAAAGGTATCGTTATTTTTTATTTTTTTTTCAAATGCAGCCAAGGTGTAGGCTACTTTTAGCCGAACAATATAAATGGTTTCTATCCACCAATGCAAATGTTGTTCTGGAAGTATAACTAGGGATCATGGCATAGTAATATGTATTATTTTTGGTTATATTAACTGTACACTTTGGATTTACTATAGGCTTTGATTTTGTATCACCTCCTTTCTTGTATTTTCCCTTCTATTTTCTCATTGGTGAATTTTATGTACCCATCATCCCTTTTGTTTTATGTTGCGAACACGATTGGTGGAAAGGGTAGGCTGGGCCTTTTCCCAATCACCAGGAAGCTTGTATTTGGGCGTGATATGTAAAGTGCTTCCGTGGTTGTTACCATGGCTTAGTTTATGTCAAATAATAATGGCAAAGCACCTTGTCCTCTGAACTGTGGTCCCCCTCTCAGACTTACCCGGCACTACAATATTCAGATGTTGATGCCTTGTATTAGAGAACACGGCCACAAATTTGGTATTTTGTCAAAGGCTGTTTACCATTTCTTCAAGGCCTGATAAAGTGATTTATTCAGGAATTTATTCTGAAAGTTATAACAAATAAATTCATTCATGAATTTTCTTTTTTTTTTTTTTCCTCTCTTTACACAGAATCTCTGAAATGGAGCTTGAGTTGTCAGGATTGCTCACATGCAGTTATCTGCCGCTCAACCTGGTCATGTTTTTTTCACTGTTTTACACGAATCTGATTGCTTATCTCGTGGTCCCAGGGGGAAAGCTCATCTCAGAAGATTGCAGAACTTCACTGATCGCTGTCACAGTGGGGAATTATTGTAATCTGCCAGATTTTTTTCTTATTTATTTTTCTTAAGAACGGTGTGTCACTTACAGATACGATGACGGATGAAAAGCAATGTTCAAACAAGGCCACCTTGAGCCTGAGCGCAGTCAAGTACCGCCAAACTGTTTTGTTTATATTCAGAGCTATGCAAATCGCAAACACCATTTACAGTGAGCGATAGGGCCCCGTGGCCAATCCATGCTAATGCCTCCTTATGAGCTGAAGCTTGTGATAAACAAGGAGGGGGCCACCTTTGTGATGTCAGCGATTTGTGCTGACAGGAGAGCGAACAGAAGAGCATGTTTCTTCTAACTGGGTCGGGGTGGGCGTACAAAAAAAAAAAAAAAAAAATCTAGGTGGTTTTCTTCATCTGAGGAAACTAGTTTCTCCCTCTGATTGATCTTGGGATCATTGTTCTCTCCTGCTTTTTGTTGACGCCATGGTGAGAAATGCCAGTTGAGGCTGTTCAAAAGCTGCCAGACGTGTGTTACATCTTTGATACAACATGTTGCAAGAGAATCGTTTTTGGATCATGCGACTGCTTTGAATATGCAGGACCACCAACCAGTCTGTCGAAATGTGTCACTGAATATAAAATATGGAATAAATAATCTGTATAATAATTTTCCACCTAGTTTTCATTCCAGTTCTTCATACTGTATCAAAAAATAGTGCCTTACATCACAGCTAATTTTGTTTCAATTTTTCCCTCATATTTTCAAAATTTGTTTTTATCTAACAAGAGGGGATGGAGACTCAATTATTAATATCAGTGTGGGGCTATATCGGTTCAAATTCACTGTGTGACTTAAGAGCTTAATGACTCACTTCCTCATTATCAAGAACTTTCTTGTTCCTTTTTTTAATTACTCAGATGCCTGGTGGCCTGGTGCCTTTCGCCGCGTGAGTGAAATCTGCCAGTAAGTGCTGTTCCGCTAACCGAAGTGCACATAACCTCTGAAGAACCTCCTATTTGGGATTAATATGATCTTGCTTAATCTTGTTGATGCTGCGTCTGGGCAGAACGGAATTCCATGTTGCGTCCCTCCGCTGGGGAAAATCGTTGGGAAATTTTGCCAAGTCTGCAGCTAACACCTGGTCCCCACAATCATACACACACCCCTACACACACACAAATCCATCATGCATAGGGGATGGTCAAAAGATTCAGGGGGACACCTGCTTCCGTAAGGTGTCCCCCTGATAGAATTGGAAATATAACAGCTGTGACTTGTCCAATGGAAAATCTCACCCCCACCCCTCAATCCTATTTTTTTCTTTTTTTTATTTCTTCTCCCCTTTCTTCATTGTGGGATTACAGAGTTCGCCAGCTAATCACAGTACCATAGTACATTCTGTATGTAACATCCATGATGTTCTTAACCAGCTGTGGCCCAAGCCTTACTATCTAAATCACCCCAATTAAGTTCTCAGTGAATACTCCGCACTGTTGCTGTGAACGCAGAGGCTATCTTTGCAGATGCGTGAGGTAGACCCTCATCAGTTGCTATGGGTGACACTGATCTGGACGAAGTTGACACTTGTGTTCAGCTTTGACTTCAAATCAAACCCAATTATCATTTCATTTTTTCCTTCTTGGCTGCAATGTCACAAGATCAGTGATGACCAAAATGAATGAAATATGTATGTGTGCTGAGGGAAAAGCAAGACTTGCATTCAATTCAAATTGAAGGAACAATTTTGGATGAATAAAATGAAAGACTTCCATGTCATGGCACTGATGCCCTGGTAAATTGCTTTTATGCAAGGCCTGTTCACCCTCATTCCTGTTATCTCAACTGCGATTTTTTTATGTGTGATGGGAATTTATTTTCACTGGTGCAGTGGAACTGATGAAATGATTCAATAAATAGCTATTATAAATAAATATTTTTTTCTGAATCACATTACTAGAATTGTCCGAAACATAGCCTCTATGTTTGGTTACCAGAAAAAAATGGGATTTAATAACGCAGTCATGTAATAATGAATGTTTCTTTAATATTCTAAAGATCCTGAGCAATGGCATTCAAGAAACAATGTAACTGAGAAATGAGCCTACAGCTTTTAGGCACCATGGTAACTTCTTAACCTCTAGGCCACAGTGCGTTACAACTTGTTTAAAGTTGTCTTTATTGTACTCTGTGATTAATAAATTTTACTATAGTGTTTAAAAACAAAGTTTTTTTATTTCCCTAATCTGAGGTCCAGGTTGAGTTATCAGCACTGATGTTAAAATCCAATCCCTTGCTTTTTTCTGTCTTTATGGAAATATTGCCATCCCAATTCGATAGGGGCCTGTATAATTTAGATAGCTAATCTTTTATCGTAGAAGCTGAGGTTAATTTCTAAAAAAAATAAATAAATAAGGGCAGAGTTAGGATTAGAGTCAATTGATTCTGAACCAATTTGTGTTCTTCCAGACTGGCTTTAAAAGTCACCAACTGCTGCACTGGTATGTGCTGGAAAATGATAAACCACCACCTGGTTTTATCAAAGTTACTCAAGGAAAGCTCAGTCTAGGTTCTCTCTGCCAGAAAATATATGATCTTCAAAATAACCCAACTCCCAGAGTAGGGAAGTGTTTACTCAATTTATGAAAATGGCAATTTTATTGATTATGACACAGACTAAAATGATGTTAAACTAGTTTTTCAGTATCATTCATTTCTTTTATGGTTCCATTTGTTATTCCCAAGTCTGCAGATTAATGAAGCTGTAGTGTGTATTTATGTCCCCCTTCAAGGATTACTGTTCGTCTGTAACATACACTGTGATGTATGCTTGGAATAGGTGGCCTCAGATCGCATTTAAAATGATGGCAAATCCATCACCATAAAGAACTGACAAATCAGACAAATGAAGATACGTGGTTATTGAGCTCACATACATGCATACAATGAAATTCATGCAAAGTTAAATGCACTTCAATAAATAAACCAACCACTCTGGAAAGGTAACTAAAAAGCTTAAAAACACTCAGAAGAGGCAAGACGGTAAGGGAGATAAAGAAAAAATACTTTTTCTGTCTTTGGCTGCATCTTGGCATCACTAGATCAACAATTATGCCACATCATTTCCAGCAGGGTATGGAAAGGTTGCCAAAAACATAAATCAACAAATTGAAGCACCTGATGTTTGCCAAAAACCACTGGCACTTTCATTAGAATTTAGTCCTGTGGTAGGATGGAATTCAAATCGAGATGGATAAACACAATGAAAAGAAGCTCACGCATACCATGAAATATGGCGATGGATCGTTAATGTTACTGGACATTTTTCTTTCTGCCGCTGGCTCTGGGACTATCATTAGGATGACATCATGAACTGTATTTAAAAATAAAAAAACAAAAAAACCTCTGGTAGCCCCTGCCAGGAGCCTTAGACTTGGCTACAGTAGAAGGGTAGATCGCAAGAGTAGATGTTAAGACTAATTTTGAAAGGCCCTGCATTGAGGAGTGGTCCAAGATCCCTCCTAAAATGCTCTCCAACCTTCTTTAACATTAAAGAAAATGAATCAGTGCCATTATTCTTTCCAGGGGAAGCTTCACTAAGTACAAAACGCAGGGTTGCCATTAATTTTAACACCTTATGAGATCAGTCAGTATTAAGAGTATTTATAGAGCAACTGTATTAGCAATTGTAATTCCTCAAACACAGTATTCACATTTCTTATCAGTTGAACTATCTTTTTAGTTCATCTTTGTCTTGGGTGCTAATAGGTCTTCGAACCTATATACACATGCTTTTCTTTTCCCCTCTTCTCCCATCCCATCTTTCTTTGCATATCCATTTTTCTTCTATCAGCTCAGTCCTGACCTCACTTGCACGAGGCCTACTTGGTCATGTTGGTTGAATTACCTTATTCATTGACATGGTAATGACACTCTCTCTCATTTGTGATTGAATTCTGCCCCAAAAGAAGAAATGTATTCAGAATTGTATGCTCAGCATAGAATTCCACGATGGATTTAATAGTGAACATGACCCAAAAATGACAAAAAAAAAAAAGGTACAAAGGAAGGGAGTACTCCCAACCGAACATGGAAGACAATATTATGATTTAAATTAACTGTTCATTTCATTTTGTCTTTCTACATGGTAGGAGATCCTGCAAATTGTTATAAGTAATT
This sequence comes from Albula goreensis, assembly GCA_022829145.1. Classification (NCBI taxonomy): domain Eukaryota; kingdom Metazoa; phylum Chordata; class Actinopteri; order Albuliformes; family Albulidae; genus Albula; species Albula goreensis. The sequence goes on from CM040763.1 coordinate 17,118,830, forward strand.
AATCTTGAACAGTTTGATGAAATTACAATTTTTTTTTCCGGAAAAACTCACATGTTCCCTCACATTCGTCATAGCAACCCAGATCCCAGTGGAGCCTTGCTCAGCACATTGCTACCTATGGGGAGTTAGCAACCTGGTGTATGCAAAAAAACAAAACAAAAAAGACAATCCTTATTGTTTTGCCATACTGGCTTGGGCAAGCTGTCATTAAATTGCAATGAAATGCCTAACCCGCACAGATATATTGGTATTGGTACAGTAACGAATGAAAAAAGGATAGAGAAAAATGACAGTTAAGGAAAGGAATGAGGGTATTCAGAGCTGGGGATGAAGTTATGCCAAAGTCAGTGCCTTGCGTTGAGGCACTTCCACATCTATAGCTGTGGGACTCTGGATCAGTCGCTACGGATCAGTTGGTGACTAAATAGCATAGCAGAACCTTTATGCTATGACCCTTCAACAGGACTAGAGGCAGGCCCTCACAGGGATTGGTGATTCTTCTCGTCAGGAAGGCTTTCACACTCAACACTATGTGTGGCCCCTGCATCCAAAAACCAAAGATCAAAGGGACATCCACACCTGTGATAGGGCAATCAGGAAAGCTGATTTGTTTCTTGTTTCTAAATGTCAAACCTATATGAGAGGCTGGGGCTTTGGCTCGTGGGTCTGCAGACCTCTCTTCATTCCATGTTTATCTCTGGTCAGTCTGAGCTGCCACAGTGAAGCAAAAGTATTATTTCAGTTGTTCTGATGTCAGCAGGTAGCAATGCAGAACAAACGTAACAAACTGATATGCATTGCAAAGAGGGTATATCGGTAAAATATCGGTAAAAATACAACAAACCAGCAGTAAATTGAGAATAAATCTGAAAACACAATCTCTCTCTGCCCTCAACGACTTCAAACCACCAGAAACTCACGATGTGTTTTCTGGTGCTTCATTTCAAGCTTTGCTACCACATTTCAACACTATTTCTTGCACCTCTCACATTGTTGACTTTCATTCAGTGCCTTATTCTTACCTTCATCATTATCTTGCTGGTTGCTTATTCTCACGTCCTAATAACACTCCCCACTGCTTCAAGAGGAATTGTGTCAAATGAGCCGCTCCCTTTGTTCAGACATATATCAATCACTTCTTACATTCGAGTAAAAGAATTTGTTTCATTTTGTAAAGAACCCCCTTCGTTGTGAGACAAAGTCAAGGATCTTTAAGTCTGCAAAGGTATTTTTGTTCTTTTTTTTCCATGGCAAACTTCAACAAATACTCACACTCTCACTCCATGATTTTGGAACTGATATTTTATCTAGGCTTGAGGAGTCTAACACAAGTACTGTTAAATAAGATTAAGTAAAATGAAGGATCGAGCAAATCACATGGCAAAATGTCTATTACAACGAGATGATCTATTTTGAATATTATAACAAACTGAAATAAATTGACCTCCATAGTTACATTACCCTCATCAAAATATTAACTGATACTGTGCAATGACCTCAGCTTGACATTAAAGTTTGTCCATGACAACATGCATTCTAACATTTGGGACTTTTTAGCACTTTCATCCCTGACTTATGACTTTTCTGGATAAGAGCGCCTCTGCAAAATGCCTGTAATGTAATGTAACAAACAATAAATATGTATGTGATGATAAAAATAAGCACAATGAGTAGATTAGTACACTTTTCCCATTTTCCCAATAATCACATGGTGACCCCTTGGCTGGTGTGGGAAATCATGTGTTATCCACCTCTCCACATGTTAAATTACAACGTCTGCATGTCCACTCGAAACCCCGAGTCGTCATTACACCCAATAACAATGACCTTGCTGGACTGATTAACATCCTGCCGAGACTCGCTCAGTCGGGCGGTCTCGCCTCCTTTTGTCCCCGCAATCAAATGCTGCGCATGCAGCTGCGACATCATAATTTGACAGCGAATCATAATTTGAGTATTCAGGCTTTGTTAGACCCCATTTTTATTTGTATTTATTTTTGTGGGTCACTGCTGCACAGCCTAATGTCTTGCAGCATCAAAGATGAGACAGGAGGAGACCATCTCTCCTCTGCCTTGATCTTTATTGAAGATTATTCTACTCTGTTTGCTCAATCTCCCACTTGAGAAGCCTGGTTTGTACAAGTGATCTGGCCTTATTAAGAAAACATAAGTGTAGAAACAGCTATCCAACAAGTGGATCTCAAAATAACCACTCACTTGCTTTGACTAATAGTGTTTTCATTCTGATTGACCTGTGTTATTCAAGGCATTTCAAATGTTAAAACTCCACAATACAATGCATCTAAAATATAATGCGTTTTTTCTTTCACTGGCATATTCAAATGCTTTCAGATACCTACCTACTCTGTACTGTTTACATTAGAAGATATACCAATCGCTGCCTTATCTTCAACACATCATCCTTATTTACCATTATACAGTAATTAACACATGGATGACCATATCCAGCCACATTTCTTTCATCAGATATTTAATATTTCAATCTCACAGGTGTGAAAATGATAGGATAACTCAAATAATGCCAATGAAAAACAATAATGACAATCCTGAAATATTTAAGGCTTCAAGTCTATTACATCCATTACATCATATTTCTGAAAATATGACAGCCAAACAATTGTCTGTGTTAGCCAACTACAGTATATTATAGCATGGAAAATCCACTTACAAAGTAAGTCTCAGCCACTCTTTGTAAGAAACAGTTTCTACAATATCAGAAATTACATTCCACTTTTAATTCAGCAGAATGGAAAAGAGGCTTGATGATATGCTATTTGGTTACAGAAAAAAATAACTCAACAGCTCACTGCAGAACAAAAATTGCCACTGAGCCCTTTGATAGAACTTGTGGGGACATGCTAGGACAGCAGAAACTAAACTGTTGTAATGTCAAATTTGGGGGGGGGGTTTCTTTTATTAAAAATGCAAATTCAAGCGGCCAGATTGTGTGTGTATTGTGTGTGTGTGTGTATGTGAAAATGTGAATATTCTTCCACAGAAACAAGAGGCTTTGAATCTCAGTGATGGAGTAAACCGATAAATGCAGGAGAAGAAATGAGATGGTATGGGAGGAAAAATACACAGACACACACTCTCATATACAGTATTGATGATTGATGAGGCCCACATGGGTCCCCTTGGAAGAGATATTAAACTTATCAAGCTCAGTTTGAATCATCTACACCTGCATGACGAACAGTTTAACCAAAAAAAAAAAAAAAAAAAAAACCTATTAGGTACTAACACTGTACTACTGCTCCTGGCATTTACCAATGATGAAGTGATTAACAAGACAGTGCATTGTATCTATTGCTCATTATATCCACTGACATCTATTATCTTGAGCACTGCATCCATTGTTGCTATTGTGAGGCTGGATTCATCCTCCTGTGATAAGCTCTGTTTGTATGCAGTCTGCAGCAGTAAACTGGAAAAAAAAAAAAAAACTGCAAACAGCAATTTCACCAATGACTTACTCATTCACGTCTAACTTTCCTTCCACTGCAAACCTGACTGGTATGGTCTCGGAAATAAATATATAAAAGAGAATCATGGGATAATGCATTTCTTTCAATGAGAGCTTTTCATATTCATACAGAATATTAATCAGAGGTTGATATGTTGTCATAAGTGTGAGTGACATATCCTGAGGAAATGAATTCAGGCTTCAGTAATCCTTTCTGGGTATTGACAGTGCTTTGATGATTTCTCAGCAGAATAAAGCTACTGCTTCACATCTTGTCCATATTTAATTGTGCATTTTCCTTGGACAAAAGCTGATGTTTTCTTGAAAAAATGGAAAAATTAATCCCCTCACTTCTTTTGCAGTGAAACAGTTTTCTCCATCATGTGCAATACATTTTTTTTCCTCCTCCTAAAATGAAAAGGTTGACTCTTAATCCTTTGAACATATTAAATGTATATTAGGACTTTTAGCAAACAGGAGTGTTTTTTTTTCCTTCATTGGGGAATGACCGAATGCAAGGCTAGCCTTTTCCGCCTCCTTGAATGATTAAATAAAAGAGCTTTGGGCACCCATGGGATCTTATTTCTTATTATATTTTAATTCAGAGGATTATCAGAGCTTTGCTTGTATTGTGAGATTAAATGCTTGCGGGCATAAAGACGTAAAGCTTTCTCAGCACTCCGGAGTCCTGCGCAGGTAGGGATCAGCGTTGCTTTCAGTCTATCAGTTCCCTTCCCTGCTCAGGCCTCAACTCGGCCTTAACTCTTTGCAAGCTCTTGTACCCGATCTCAAGCATGGCAATTTCACTTTCCACTTCCACTGACAGCATCTTGCCCTAGCCATGAACCGTTTTGCAAAAAACCCGCTGCCCGGAAACAGCTTCTAAACTTCATCCGTGTGGCTGGAGATCGGCTTCCGCGGGATAAGGACTTGTGGGGGGAGCTTTTATTTTAGAGAGAGCCCCTTTCATGAAGACACATTAGCATATTTCAAATTTACCAATGGAATAATAGCAAAAATATGCAAAATAACAGAACTGAGGAAAAAAAGCTTTAATTTAGCAAAAAATAAATTGGCCAGCTCATAACGGTCTTGCTAATTTTGTCAGACAATCAGTTCGAGCAATTTAAAAAGGTTAGTGTACTAATTAACATAACTAATCTCACAACCATTCAAATTCACATAATCATGCTCAGGGTAATTTGAAGTTATTTGTGTTAAGTGTTTAATTCTTTTTCCGGGTGTCAGAATGCTTCTTGCTTCATGCACGAAGACATACTTTAATTGATTCCCTCTGGGCAGTGGAAGTACGTTAAATGAAGGAAGTTAAAATATCTCGGCCTTCGAGAGTTGTTCCCACCCATGAATTTGGCTAATGTGTTTTGTCATGTGACACCAAACATTTTTCTCCATTTAGTGCTGGGTGAGTTCTTGTACAGTAGTGTATATGCATGATCTAGCTTTCAATGTTAATTTCAGTCTTATTTTATACCTCTACACTTTAACAGTGAAGTAAAATGTCAATGCTCAGGCATACAATGTCATGAAATGGGAAAACAACATGAATGTTGTGAAAATGACATTTTACACTGACGTCATGCTTTTACTTTTTAAAATAAGAGCAAAAACACATCTGATAATTATCTCAGGGAGCAGCAAAAGTGACTTTTTGTGTCTGAGAGCTGCTAAAAGCAAATTTTTCTTTGGCGAGTGGATTTGTTCCCACGCTTAAGATTTCACACCTCTTGGATGGAGATGTTGACCGACCTGATTCTCAGACAGCAGAGCAGCAGATGGATGTTGGAGCTATGATCGTTCGTTTGCTTTTGCAGGGAAGATGTCTCATGCCGCAGGATATGCCACGTCTGATGACCCTTCACTGACAGCTATGTCAACGCCCGACAGAAACTGAACCAGAAAACCTCAGAACCTCGCAAAGTGTGTAGTTTCCCCACTTGTGGCACATGGCATGAAATTTAGCCCACACAAAAAAAACACAATGTATCTCTCAGGCTAACAGATTGGACTCTGTCTGGTACTCTCTGTGGAGGGAGCTCGAGTTAGTCTGTGAATCCTGCCCGGAATGACCTTGCAAATTCTCTGCGAGGATAATGACAAAACAAATGAATAAACAAACAGGAGAAGATTATGAACTCCCGGTAATGGAACATTCTGGAGAATGACTCGATGAGGGGAAAGCGAGGAGCCCGTGTCCTCATGATGGCACCCCGCAGGGGTGAGAGAACAGGAAATGAACACAAACAAGCTTTCGACAAGGGTGTCCTGTCAATGGAGTTGCGGTGATGGTGGCAGGGGTCCGTTGACAGTTGGAGAGGGGGAACGTAAACTGCCCGCCACCGCTGCCCTAAAACCCATATGTGCCGGCATGGCCTTGGAGCCCTGGCACCCTCCCCGTAAGTTGGAGGAATCACTTTGGATGGTCGCCAGTAAGCCGGTCGTAAACAAGAGCCCAACTGCTTGTAGCTGTCTGCCAGTGTCACTTTTCTGCTGGTCATGTTTACTAATTACGTACTTAAAGGCAACAGGAAAGAACAGTCTAACAAAGCAAACCGGAGCATGAACACATTCCTCCTTCCAGCTTTATAAAGTCCTGGTTCACAGCAAATGCAAAACCTCTTTAAACATAAATAAAAATACCCTCCGCAAAAGATATAAATAAACCCCAAACCTTAGGCCTTTTTGGAAAAAGGGAATCCTCACTTATAAGAATAGCTGAATCCTTTGGCTTTTCCTTTCCTTTTGATGATAGAGTAGTACAGGAGACAACATTAACAAGGCGTTACACATTTATTTACATTATGAATTATTCTCATTATTATGGTTCGCCTGGACATACCCGTCATGAGCGGGGCTATAGCCCTGATGTAACACACCCTGGTGCGCGATCAAATTTACAGGAATGAAGGGATTAGTACATCCCTTTCTGGCTGGGGAAAACAAATAAGCAAACTGCAAAGAATCAATTAAGCCGCAGAAAAGCACTATTTTTTTGCCCCAACGCTTCCACTGTTGTAGATGTTTAATATTTGCAATGAGACTCTGATATCCTTACCATCAAATCGGCATGTGAATTGAAGGGGGTTAGATTGGAGGCAGATAAATTTATACTGCATAAGAGCAATTTGGGATAATTGAAGAAGTAGTTATCAAGAAATTAAGCTGTGCTTGAGAAAAACTTTTGTTTGCGAAGGTGTGTACTGACAATTTTTAATGCCGTTCTTGTATCACATACAAGTATTGTAATTAAATTGTGGTTTTTGAAAGCCCCCAGCAAGATTGCGCTGTGGTGATGTAAAAATAATTTAACGAGACGAGCATGGGATGGCTTTACTCGTGTCAATGTAATGCCTCTCCAATTCTGCCTGGAGAGCTTCAAAGCGCGTAGAAGTGGAGTACACAAGTGTTCTTAATGATAATCACATTATCAAGATCGAGATTGCCAGAGCTGGCTGATTACGTGTTCTTGTTTCCCTGTGTTATTTATGATACCTCTCCTGCCTCTGTCTCTATCGTCTTTCAGCTGCTGTGATTACGTTAACCCCCCCCCCCCTACGAGCACTCGGAGGGTGTGCTGGGACTGGATCCAGAAAGTCAGAACAAGGGGGAAACAGAAGAAAGAAGCAGAGGAAATCACTGACATTTCTGCAGTGTCCGTCATAACATGCCACCTGTGTTGGTGTGTGTGTGTGTGTGTGTGTGTGTGTGTGTTTGTGTAGATCAAATCTAAGCAATACAAGTTTTGTACAGTATTTTCTTTCCCATTTTACTTTATGTTTTGCATAGATTTTGAGAATCGTGTCAGTGTTTAAGTTTTACATTAAGCACCTTTGCACTGTGAACAGAGGCTTTGGGGGCCCTGGCAAGGCACTGTTTTGGGGAGGCATGTCGTTTCAGTGCTCAGCTGTGGCTCAGCTTGCCGTTTGGGACAGTGACACAGATGCACCGTCAAAGTTTTGGAAAATGAATCCAGAGTGGCGGCAGACCGGTCATCTGTTACTGGGAGATGAATGAGGCTTGAGCTCTGTTGTCTCTTTTTGTCTCAGGCAATGTTTTAAAGAATACGCAGGGCCGCGGTTATTCATTTGGGTACATGGTGCCAGTAGTGGGATTCGCTCTCTTTGCATGCCAGTACAATGCCAGATCTGTGATCAGTGGACTGCTTTGGTGGGGTAGAGGTAGGGTGAGGATGGAAAAGGAGGGGGGCAATGGGGGTGTTCAGCATTTATGGATTCTGTGCTATTAATCAGAACTGGGCTCAGTATCACTGAAGGAGATTTAAAAGCCAAATTATGATGCCTGGTGAGTACTAAAGCTGCCAGCAGGTTTCTCCTAAAGAGAGAAAAACCATGTGGGATGATGGCTAGGGGACTGGCTCAGGGTTATTGGCAATCATATCAGGAGTCTTCACAACAAGGCCACATTGCTGGTTGCTATGTTAAAATATGCTAAGAAAAACTGTAATTTGAATCTGGGCCTCACAGTAATTTTGATATATTCACAGATTAGATTTTCCCTATGAATTGGAAGGTCAAGGTATCCTTAAAAAAAAAAAGACTTGAAGAAGAAGAAAAAAAAACAGAAGGTAGAGAGACATGACCTCTCTAGAATATCTATTTGAATAATGGAACTAGCTTGGGGACTTCGCCACGTGGCCTAATTGCCTGTGACATATGGCTAATGAAATTAATGGCTTTCAAAATCTGAAACATGTCCATTGTCAAAGGTGCATATTTATGACCGATTCTATTTAAACTACAGGAGAAAAAAAAAAACACACCAAGCTGTTATTTTGCCTCATTATTCCATGTTCTTTTTTACATCTAAAAGTCTCAATGGAAGAACACATCTCCTTTTAAAAACAGTATTGTATCAGTGTCTGAATTACACATTATAATGTGTTAGCTGCTCTCAGTATTCTTACCTGTCATGTTGATTACCTGTGATTCAATAAGCTCGAGCCCAAATGGTGAGTCACACCCTGATGAAAGATCGTAAGCTGATAAGCATTGATACAAAAACGCTTTTAAAGTCTTGTGTGGATATGCCATCTCAATAAAGGTCATTTTAATACCTTCCTCTGGAATAAACCTTGAACCACTTCTGGAATTAAAACATTACGTGTTTTTTATACTTCATGAGTCTTTTAACATGTATCATGAACTGGGGAAATACATTAGGTTGTCTTGATGGCAAATGCGTATTTTCAACCAGCTAAATGATGTATTACAAGAAAAATGCCATTTGTTGAACTACTTAAAAACTAATAAAAGCTATGCAATATGAATATAGATGTTTCATACCTATTTACATTTAAAATGGTTTTTCACCAGAGTTGCACGTGACAGAGCTACGTAACCACTGGAAATTTCATTGTGTTTTCATCTCAAGAACACAAGCTCAACCTAATCCTCTCAAGAGTCTTGTTTCGCTAAAGCCCCTTTCATTTTGAGACAGCTCATGTCACAAGTAAAAGAATTAAATAAATACGTTCTCAAAATGCTATCCGTTTCTACAAGGCAAACCACACTTCCCTAAGCTTTAATTATACATCAGGGAGAGGATCTTCGCGATGGATGCCTTTCTTTCAGCTTCGAGGTAACAGAAACAGCCTGAAGGAGACATTGATAACGTCTTCAAGGAGAAGACAATGTGAGCTATCCACACGAACCAACGTGACTGAAAGGCAAAGTCAATATGTCTTTTATAAAGCGCTATTGTTCCCGGGGTTTTTGTAATCCACTTCAATTCCCACTGAAGAGCGGGGTGTTACCTGGATATCAGTGAATGCTACAATAATGACTTGACAGTGGACAAATCTGCAGACACACAGAGGTGAAAATGTGCAAAATATACTGCAAAAAAATATTGTGTCAACTTCAAGCTGGAAAGCTTGTATTCAAAAAACAGTATGATTGATTCACCCTTGGTTTCCCCAATGTCGATCATTCCACAGTGCCGTCAAACAGTTTAACTATTTTTTTCTTTTGCTGCAAACTTACAATTGCACTTGTTGCATGTCATCTTCTCCATTGCAGACAGGTTTATACGTTTGTCCTGTTCATGCAGCCTGCTCTGTTGAATTTGTGAGAGCAGACCAGCCCACATTTTTCAGTAAGACATACACTCGGCCACCACTTCCTGTCTCTCTGCTGCCCACCAACTGAGAATGCGATATCATTGCACTGGTGGAGTGGTCTTCACCTGCATCTTGTACAGGCAGACAAGAGTTGACTAATTCAGACACAGTCACTCTGCTTTCCTTTTACATTTATGCTGGTCTGTGCTAAGAGTAGCATTTGAAGAGATTTACAGCTGCCTTTTTCAATTATACAAAAATCTACATACGATCAAAGCAGCAAGACCATTATCACCAATGTAAAATGCGAGTGATTCATCTGCAAGAAGCAGATGCTCATATTCGTAATCAGAAGCAACGTAAAGAAAATGTGCAACAGCTGCAAGGAAACGCCAGAGGATATAAAGCTCCCGCTCACAACTGTGAGAGATACAGGAAACGCGTCTGCCAACATACCGTATTTACACTCCGGCATGTGAATCATGAGGGAGATATGACATAAGAAATATCTTCAATGTGTAGTCATGATGCAGTTAATTTTTCATTTGGTTGTTTTGTGAAATATCTATACAGCAAAAATAAATGATTTGCAGTTACATCTCGACACCTGTTTGAACAAAAATATGCCTCGGTGTAAGACAGCAGGGGGCGTGAAACTCTGGGAGGGTAGATGACAGCAAGAATCCTACAACCTATTTCAAACCTAAATCAAACCAAGAGAAACTGAGGAGTTGGTCAAACCACAAGCAGGGGCTCAGAGGCAGCACTTCCTCAGAGGCAACACTTTGGGGCTCAGGGGCAGCTATTTTTTTTTTTTTTTTCCCCCACTTCCTGCTGCCTGCCTGCACCTCTCTCCATTGCAAGCTGTACCGACAGACAATGTACACTGACATGATGATCCCTGTCTCACTGGATACCTGGTCAAAACTATAGAAAGTAATTACCAGTATCTCCACAACGAAAGCTGCAGAAATGTTCTCTCTCAACTTGGAATGACTTTTTTTCCTCACACTGAGGTCATTTTATTGCAGCCTCCTCTCTCATTCTGGCAGAGTACAAACAGACATGGGACCTTTTCTGAAACAAATGATGGAACCAGTGCAGTGAGACAAAGACTGCTCTGCCAAGTGAATGCTTTCCAACCTGGGAGATGCCACCGCCAGTTATGTGCCACCCTACGGGGCTGCCAGCCACAGCTGTCACGAGGCTGGCCAGGATTCGAACGTCCAGACCTCGAACGGTGATTCTTTCAGCACAAACCACCAATGAACACAGCAAAGGTGAAAAATACTGCTTTTGTACAATGTGACCAGTGTGAGGATGCCACTAGGAGATAACTGTCGATTCATTCATTGATTCTCAAGAAAGAGTAGCTTAGAGGATTCATTCTTGAGGAATAACCCAAATGCCACATGAATGATTGATGGTTGATTATTGATTTGTGTGAAACAGTGTGCATTCTTTACTGAGCTCATGGAGATGCCGTAACTGCACTGCTGACTGAATGGGAAAGCTCTTCCTGACAATAAAAGAATGATAAAGACTTTAGAAAAGTGGAAACCAGTCTAAGAGAAGAATGTACATAACTTCTGAAACAATCAAAACTGAATCAAAGATGTATGTATTTTGTATGAATAGGCATATCAACAAACACAGACAGGCATCGATCTAACCGTCCTGATGACAGACTTTCTACAAAAAGTCAGTACGAAAGTCACAAAACACATCAATGTGTTTGGCTTTCTCGGGAAACTGTCTTTTGTACGACTGTCATTCTTCTTCTTTTGACATGACCAAGTCGGTGAACAGTATCAATATATGACCATTTATCCTTCCAGTCTTCCTGTATTATAACTATTAATTTTCTGTCCTTTATTCTCACAATAAAATCCAGTCCTCTCACTAAACTATCCGACGATTCTGATAGGAATAAATAAATAAATGCTTGTTTTTTCTAACTGAAATTGAAATATCTGTTTGACACCATACTTTCCTGTCAGGTTTCCGAACAGACCACATTTGTCCTAAAATGTAAGATATTGTTCCTTTACAAAAGTTTTCTCAACATTATCCTGAATCAATGGACTCTACCACACAGGGGCGCTACCAAGAATCCTGAACACCATGAGAAGATATGAAACGTGGCACCCTGGACTATCACTGGAATTGATTAACATTTTTTGGGGCCCATTGCCAGATTGGGGCCCCAATTACCATGATCACCTTTCAATTAATACCAGCTCCAGTGCTACCAAAAGCAAAACCTTAGAAATCCCTATGCCTCAGGAACTGAAAACTCAACCGCATCCAGCTTGAAGCTGTATCGGCAAAAACAGGCCACAGTTGTTAGATTACTGTGGATAACCACCCCCGTTGACAATGTGTGTTGAAGGGGGTCTTAAGGTCTTTCCTTCTCAACAATGACCTAAGCAAGCTTCCAATAAAGTGATAAAGCCTGGTCCAAGATCACAAAGAAAAAGTCATCATGCATTATTGGCCTGCTCTCAAACACTGGACCAGAGGCCTTAGTCATCGCTGGATTTGAAGAGTTCAACACACATCCTGGTTTCTGATGGATGTGCTGGTCCCCTATGGCACAACAACAAAGGCCAACAGACTGTGGATTTATTAAGAAAACTGACAGATGTATTGATTCAATATCTTTCATTTTTTTGTTCCATTTCATTGTTTGTTTGTTCTGTGGTCTCTTTCGACACCTTTCCAGGGGTCGGAGAATGCTCTTCCAACTAATCTTTTCCCCAGTCGGCCCTGTGTTTATGGATTCTGATATCACCTCAGGAAAAAATAAAGATACTCTGTCCCACAATTTGTAGTAATGAAATTTTGAAGATGTGTAAACTGAATATTTCAAATGCAATTTCTTTTCAAATATTGATTTGTATGTACAACAGCAGATTTCAAGAAAAGAAGATTGTAGGTTTGTGTAAATTTCATTATTGTGAAAACTTACACCCTCTTATTTTTGTTTTTTACATTTAAAAAGGATTATGAAAACGTGTGACCGTGTTCCTGTGAATATTAAAAAAATAATTTATTTGCAATATCTATTTGCTTTCTATGTTTGTGATGTTAACACAATTTCAACTTCTTGCCAGTTCCTTACAAAATGTGGTTGCAAGACATTTCATCCATTTCGTGTCATTTTACGCCTTTTGTGCAAAATAACAGACAAATAAACCACATCCTTTCCTCATTGAGAGGGTCAGTAATGTAAATAAACCATAGAGACAGCAAATGGTATCATACAAATTAAATGGAAAAGGAATTACTGTTCTGAACACACACATGCCACAAAAATCTATGAAACTTCTTGGGGAAAAAACAAAACAAAAAACACTTCAATTTCATTGAGTGTCAAACTTAAAGACAACAGCAGAACAAATGCAGACCAGTGAAATCCACATGATATACAGCACTTTATGGGTCTGGATTGGAACACCTGTTCATCTCCACAGCTACCACTCACTTGACAAAAATTCTGGAAGGTATTTGTGAAAGGGACCATTTTGGAGGAAAGATTTATGTAATGTCAGCTTCATTTTTTCAATTTCTTCTTTATCTCGTCTTCTGCCTATTACTTATTCTGACTGAGATGTCCCTGGCTCAAGAATATCCTGTTATTAATTTTGAAATGAAAATTAAGCACTTTTGCTCAAAAAATGTTTGGCACATAGTAACCACACTAAGAACATATGAATAGAAATAATACAGCAGTTTGTATGTGGCCACTTGGAAAGGATTGCTTATCATACAAATAGAAAATTATTATAAAAAGTGAACTACAACCATCAAGTGTCATTGTTCCTGCCAAAGGCAATGCTGACTACAGGCTTGAGGGAACAATACTTTCTCTTGACCTCAGTTTTTTTCTTTATTTTTTTTTATGTCCGGACATGGTTGGGCGTAAGTCAGCCACATGGACGGAAACACTAACTCTATCACCCCGATAAGACAGGCAACATCTCCATCTCTGAGAAAAACATACTGGAAAAAAAAGAAAACGTAATTGGGTTTCTGAAGAAAACAGAGGCAATTAATTCATATTCAATGACTAATCTTACAGTACTGCAGGAAGATAATCTTCCCATACATATCCGCCTGTACAGAAAATAGATATCTGTCCTGCACGTTTTTGCTGGCACTTCCTAGATAAGCTTAATAGCTTACACTTAGGTGACCTCAAACAAATTAAATTTTTAAAACAAAGTGAGACTGTTGTATCATGGATGTATATAATTGTGCTATCTATTACTGTATAAGTATTACTGGATATATTTGAAATTTACTGCATGTCTTATTTTACAAATCTGACCATCTGACAGCTGGAGATTGGTCTAGAATTTAACACTGGCAAATTTATTTGTTTATGCAAAACAGGGAGAGTTAAAGTACAAGATATGAGACAAGTGATTTATAAATGCAATGCTCAAATAGGGGAGAAGGATGGCAATATTGTGGGTGAAATTAAATCTTAATGATAATTTTGTTACAAGTATCAGAACTTGGTAGCAGACAGATGCTATTTTAGTGGGGAAAAACATTTCAAGGTGACTCCGAGAAATCAACACAGGCATGGAAACTTGCACCTGGCAAATTTAATTACTAGAACGATCTCGGCTGAGCAGAACTTTGCTATTGGCCCACTCTTGGTTGGCTGGATTTGACTCAAATCTCTTCGTCGTCCCTTTGCTTCAAATCTATTATGATGTAATGACTGGGTTGGTAAGGGGGCGTGGCTTTAGCAAGCATGATGACCTTCCTCTCTGGTGTTATGCAGGGAGCAGGTTAGGACTGCGATCCGGAGTGTAGGGGTGTTTTTATTCTCCAGAGCAAGTAATTGTCCACATGATTTAGAACTCTGCCGTAAAGGGTCATTTGTAAGGAGCGAGGAGAGTTAAAAGCGAGCAGTTACAAGCCATTCTCGATAGCGTTTTCTCTCGCCGCACATAATGGCCAAAAATGGACTCCCTGCTGGGTGCTGTGCCTCATTTAATTGTTTTCTGAGTAAATGCTGAATGTACAGTTTCCTTTGAAGTCTGCCCCAGACAAAAAATGATAGTGATATTTTTTTTTCTTCCCCTTCCAATTCCCAAGCATGGGCAGGATACAGTGAGCATGCTAGCATGTGAATTATTCCACCCCTTTCTCTGTGCTAAGTGATACTTTGCCAGTGCGACTGCAAGATACATCTGAGGAAGATAAGATCTTTTGCTGATCTTTGTCTTTATTATTCCATCTAAAAGCTGGCAGGCCTTGAACATGATTAAACATTCTTGTACTCACCTCTGCATACCCACTTCAAAGAGTAGATACAAGGAAAAAAAAAGACAGTACAGTAATGTAGGCAGACGTTGTTTAAAAATCACATTGAGCAACCTTTACTACACTTTGCAAGATGTCTTTTGTTCCCGAAGCGTTTAAGAAGCAAGAATATGCAAATGCCGAAGCATTGTCATCCCCATATTTTTTACGTAATTACACTTAAAGTGCTCAGGCCTGTCATTTTCCGATGTAAGCGGAGTTGAGGTATTCCGCAGGAATAGCAATTAATGAAATTATCTGATCTCAGGCATGAAATTGCTGATCGTTAATGGCACATCAGCAAGGAAGAGGAGACTCTGTTAAATCCATCCCCCAGCTCTTAATAAGCCCTCCTGTCGTACTGAGCAACATTAAAAAAAAAAAGGCGTCGTATGAATAATGTGAGGACCGACTAATGGAGAGCGGACACTGCACGTGTCACAGGTCCTCTGGAGTGGACGCTATATGTTGTCAGAGGTTCTAAGAGACGTTTTTGCACTTCCTTTTCCATGTATTGTGTCTAA
Source organism: Albula goreensis (assembly GCA_022829145.1). Lineage (NCBI taxonomy): Eukaryota > Metazoa > Chordata > Actinopteri > Albuliformes > Albulidae > Albula > Albula goreensis. The sequence continues at coordinate 17,134,260 of CM040763.1, forward strand.
TTCCCTTTATATCCCTGTCGTTACATGATCTGGGACATGCTATTATCTGGTGTATGACTGATTTCGTCTGTGCAAACTTTCCTGCGTTTAATGTGTGAAATTTGCCATTCAGAAATGGGCAGGGTGCAAGACAGTGGTTAGTAACAGGGAGGGAAAGAGGGGTCTGCTGCTGACATCGGAAGTCGTGCACAGGTACAAAAAAATTCCCATTGACGATCTGTCATTATCATTGTTTTAATAAGGCCTACTGTGTATTTATTGTCTGTCTGTGTATAGTCTATGCAAATTAGGGTGGTGTTGGGTTGGGATAGGATGGTGGGGTGATGAATGGGAAAACTGGGCAGGGGCGGTAGTTTGACTCATTTTGAGATTACGAAAATAACACTTGGTCTGTACTCACTGACTCACACACAGTGAGAGCACTAAATTATGCATTTGCAACATAAATGAAAGAAACCGCAGGCTACACAGATATGATGTGACTGATTAATACAGTTCTAGCCCTTGTAACTGTTGATTGTTGAGTACACAATCCAGCCTGACCTACCAATTACATTCAAACAACTGTATTAGGCTCATCTAAACAATTTATGAGTATTTGGACAAACAGAAATTGACTAGCAGTTGCAAGTTGGTTGAAGTGACCTGGTTGATCCACATGTTGGTTTAAAAAGTGTATGTGTTATAGATCAGTGGTGCTCAAGTCCTGCTTTGAAGGGTCACATGATCTGCAAGTATTTGTTCCAGCCACACCCTTCTTGACCCGATTTTACGTATTTGTTTACCTCATTGGTTTTGAAGTTAATCACTGAAAGCCTGGTGTAGCTGATGCCTGGAGCAAACATCTGCAGACCCTGAGGCCTTCAGCATACAATTTTAGTATGTTAGCTGCAAATGCTTTGGATTGGACAATATCTAACGCTTATCAGGTGGAGAAATGTTCCTTCCCTAGTCAACATTGCAATAGAGATTATTCTGTCCTCACAAATACAGAAAGTTTGAACTGCAGCTGGAAAGGACTGCTCCACACATGTTGCTGGGAGGAGAGGAGAACCATCTTGCTAAAAGTTGTCCCGTCTTGGACGCTTTTTCTTCTATTCCACAAAAGGTAGTTAAGACAATCTCTCCTGTCGCAGACCCTCTCTACTGTACCACGCACTCACGAGTATCAGGTTGTGATTCTGCTGTGAAGTGGGCATTTCTTTGCTTCGGCATATACAGATTCCTTTTGGGGATGACATATTTTCGGGCAGCCTAACGATCTGTCAGGTTCCACGGATTCCGAGCCGTCCTTGTTAACTGCTCTTTCAGCTGCGGTGGCACAAGTGGAAGTCTGCAGTGCCCTCATTTAAATGCATTATGTTAGTCTCCCTTCTGATTTAATTCCAGGCTCCCAGATGCATTGGATCCAATTAACATTACCTTCATTATGCGATTCATGTCAGGCAAACCCGCGTTTGTGCATGCACCGCAGAAGAGAGAGAGAGAGAAAGAAAAGTTTCATCATTAAGAGTGTGGCTGGTGTGTTTTCCAGGATTTGGTGCTGTGAATTTTTAAGATAACGCCTTTAAATCATTACTACAGAATTTGTGATTCAAACAACTCAATATAACTGTTTATTTCAGAATCATGATGATTATGATTATTGCTTTTGTTACTTAATCTTATTCTTTTTATTTTTGATGGCAAGAAGCCCAACATTTCAAAAAACATCACCGTCTATGCTGATTTTAGGATGGACGACTACATTGATCTTCTCTAGAGACCGTATTCCCTGGGGATCTCGTATCCCAGGGTGCAACAGGCGATCTGATGCAAGCCGGTTCACCTCCTCCATAAGAAAAAGAACAGGTAGGCCTTTGGGGCTTGGGCCGTGAATGTAAATCAAAAGATAATGTAACACTGAGCGAAGCTGGCCTAGTCTGACAAGCCATCTTCAAAGACCTCAGAGGTCCTGCTTTGAATGTATTACTCGTGGGAAAGTTAGTCCTTAATTGGCAGCCTTGAGCCGCATCTGAACGGTGACGTCTTTTTTTCCCCCACCATTTTTTTTGTGGATTCCGGAGCGAGATTAATGAAGCGAGTGTGCAACTTTTCTGGTCCCTCCTAACGGTGTCTTATTCCCCCGTGTGTGTGTGTGTTTTTATTATCTACTGTGGCTTGGAGTTACATGGAGAGGAAGGGGAGAAAAAATTAAAAACAAAAAGCAACTCCTGTGAGAGAACCATTAAGAAACAACAACAGCTAGCCGCATTCCTCTGATTATCACGTTAATTAACAAAATTAGTGAGAAGGAACAGCCATATATGAATTCCTCCGGGGTCACAAATCACCAGGTCTCAATACAGGAAGTGGCAACAAAGAAGTAGGACACGTTGCTTTTGCCGACAAATCCATACACAAGAGGGTGTTCTGTCGCTTCTTACTACAGGAAAAAGTTGATTAAAATTATTATTTTTAACCTTCCTCCATAAATAATTTATAGGCGACTAATTACTGTAGGTTAAAAAGGGAAATGATTTCATTTAGCCATAGGGTACAGGGCTAACGATTACATTTCATCAGATTAAAAACGATCCGCTCATGGTTTTGGTGTTGGCCCCATCCAAAAGTAAAGGGGAAAAACAAAATATCCAACTTACATTAGACTCACTGATTTGATTGGGAAGCCAAGAATGAAATGAACAGCCAGACAGCTTGAATTAGGGATGAATGTTTTTGATGGATAAATTATACCTTGATCTGGAAAACTATTGTCAAATATATCTCATCATGCTTTTTGTCCTTCAGTGAAGTTCAAAGGTACATCATTATTTTTTTTCTCCTTAATGGTAATTAAACTGAGCATCTGGCTTGATGTACTCATGATAGATTATAGCAATACTTCACACAAGCCAACAGTCTGCCTACAGTAAGTATTGCCTCCATTTTAATATAGTCCAATGAAAAGAACTAGCTACAGCCATTTATTTATATTATTATTATTTTATTTTATTTTTTTACATATATTTCACATTGTTTAAGGACTGTTTTGGACCACAACACATTAGCTGTGTTTTCTGTATGGAGAAATGGACAGAGAGAATGTAAATTCAGTAATTTGTTGCAGGAAAATAAAAAAAAAAATCAGCCAACATAATGCCACAAAAGGCATGGTGCTCGGACAGTAGCTCACCTTTTACCTTCTAGGCTGGTAACTTGGAGTACAGTGGCACTTAAAAAGAGTGGGAGAGTCAAAGGCAAGGAGGTTTGGGTCGGTTGCTGGTGGGTACAGTTAGGCAGGCAGAACTGAAAGCAGTACACAGTCTCAATGTGCAGTCACTGCTGCGACAGTGGTCACAGAACTGGAGGTTGAGGTCTCGTGGGAGGAAATCATCATGTGATATCATTAGCTAAATTTCCATGAGCTAATATCCATTATCTTAAATGCCATCAATATATGCAACTTCAGAATATGGATTACCAATTTCTAGATGATGGGGCTAATGGAAAAGAAAATTGTGTACATAAATATGCATTAGTCTGCATAAAAAAGACAAACTGGCTAATTTACTTAGTTGGTTGTTTGTAAAAAGTTAAAAAAAAAAAAAAAAAAAAAAAAAAAAAACTGACCCTCACGCAACACTGCAACACTTCCCCCAAACACAAACAGCATTAAAAAAAGAAGCATTTCCATGAGGAAAATTATCTACTTGTCATTACAAACTGGTTTATTAAAGGATTTGGCTCATGTTCCAATTTTTGTAGTTTCAATTTTAGTGACATTACTTGAAGTACCTCAATCAATCACACGCCCTTTTAACCCTTTTTTTACACCACAAAAAGGTACTGCCTGAACTCAATGCTTTATTAAATAAGGGGCATAGTGTGTTGTTGTGGAGGGAAGAGGTTTTGGATAGATTTTATTATTGCATGAAAGCACGCAATGGGAGAAGGTAACTCTTGATGGTTGACTGTGGCTACCTGGGAGAGGCAAAATGGGAGGGGCTACCATATGTCAAAAGTTACTTGCTGATTTCAACCACTCATACTACGTTGGGGTGGAGAGCAGAATCTCTGGTCTCTAACATAAAATTATCAATGAATAGAATTATATAATTTTTAAACCAACCAAAATACGTAATGCCATGTGAATCACCATAAAAACCTGAAACAGCCATTAATTATAATAACATGGCTACTGTAAATGTGTTGAAAGGAGATAGTAATGATAACGCATCATCAAAAATGTGAAATATTTGTTATCTTTGTCCTGGCAGCTGCTTCCCATCTGAAACGCTTCATGTGAAGTGCTTGCCCTCACAGTAAGAACGGTTTAATTGAAAGAGTAATTTGATTCGGAAATGGGTCCCAAATGATACATTTAGATGACCCGAATGATTGTCTGTTATTTTCAAATATTTCTGGTGTCTTCACGTTGAGAAGTATTTTTGGTGTGCAATGCACAATCATGACTTTTGTGCATTTGACCTATAACAGATGAGATTGGATTACACATAAAAATATACAAAATTGGATTGATAAATGACATACCATGATATTAGCTTCAAACTGATTTAGATATGTGGTAATCTTTTTTTTTTTTTTTTTTTTACACCCCCTTCCCCCCTTTCCCTTTGAACTACTTTTCCACATTTCCAAAAAACCACATTTTCCTCCCAGGGCTTGGGAACAGGAAACCATAATCCTGATTGATTTATGGTATTTTAATATATTTATGATTTATTACCTACCTGTGTTTAATTACTCTTATTTGTATCTTTACAAAAAAACTCCAAATTCCAAATACACGTACCCCAAATCCCAATGTACATATGGAAATAATTAACAAAAATATTAAGAGATTCCATTCAAAACACTATTCTGTTTATAATCCATGAAATGTTTTGAAATGCCATACACCATGCAATAATATTCAACATTATAACAATACCTTTAAGGTCACTGTAAGTCGATTGCCAAAGGAATGATATATATCTAACTATTCACATGGGGTAAATGTAATTAGCATTCCATGCTCAACAGGCAGAACGAGGCATGTCAGCATTGTGGCTGACAATTCCCATCAAAGGCATATGTGCTGAAGAGCTTCAGTTCAGTAATGCAGACCATCAATGTACTGAGGGTACTCTGGGGGGGGGGGAAACAAAAAAAAACTATATATCTATAAACTGGGAAAATGAATCAAAGACCTAGCACTTTAAGGCATGTATAAAAATATAAATAATGAAAATAAAACAAGTCCTCCCTGGGTAAAAGAAGAAGTGTTAGTGTTTAGATATGTTATTTACATCCTGCCCGTTGAGATCCGGACCTCAAGTGCACACTCTAATGACGAGACTTAACATAAAAACTGGGCTGGATATCAAAACTGCAGCCCCATGAGTTTTAATTAAACTCAACAGGGATCCTGAGTTAAAAGGCAAATGAAGCTCCCCATGGCTAATGCTGGTCTCAAAGAGGCCTTGAAATTACAAATGGAGAAAAAAAAAAAAAAAAAAAAGACACAATCTTATAGACTTGACATGTTCCCTTTTGGTTCACCAGGGATGGAGACTGAGGACTCCTGAGGGATGGGGGGATGGGGGTGGAATTGGGGGAGGGTAGGGTCCTAAGAAACTAGCTAATAAAAACAATTTTCACTATGATGTTTTCAACTTACGAAAATTCTACCTTCAAGACAGTCCTCTTCGTTTCCAATTTTTATGTCATTAACGAGTGCCATTTCTATCTGTAAACTCCCTTTCTAAGATTATAATTGCATACTGTATATTTGGAAACCCAAAAATGTATCAAAACAAATATAGACATCCTCAATTAACAGCATAGTGTTGTGTATACAATCACTCCATACAAAAACAGCCAAGAAACAACCAAATCTTACAGGGACAGTCGGGGATTTGATTATGATTGATTACAGAAGGTATTAAAGGTGGGAATGTGGATCTCTCTTTCTGACACACAAGTGATCTGCGAAGCTTAGCCCCAAGTAGAGGCAAGAGCAGCAACATCTACACTGAAATCTGCAGTGAAGCATGATATCTTTTGAACGGAACTGCATTCCCAACTTCATTCTCCCCCATTCCATGTTTATCCATTTCAGAACCTTTGATTGTCTGAGTACAAGTACAGCTTCTAAACGTGTTCTAATTGTGATCCAGGCTGAACATACATTCTGGTGTAGCTTCATCTTTATTTATGTCAGGTGTGTGAGCAATCTTAGGTGTGTTTTTTAGGTGTATTTTGTGGAGTAAAAACAGTCTGAGCTAAGCCAAATGGAATAAACTAAATTATTTTCAAAACTGCTGTGAAAAAATATATACAACTACACATGCACCACAGTAATGACAAAAACCTATTATGATCTTACATGAAAGAGGCAGTTTTATCTTAAAATTTCACTAAGCACATGATTCATTCTGCTTTGAGAAGCTCACTAAATGTGTTCAGAGCAATAAGAGAATCATGGGAAAGACTGTGCTGTTTAAGGTTCCATATTAATATGTGAAAAAGGGGTTAACTCTTCACATCATATTTAACATGAAACATTTTATTTTCCGTCTATATCTTAATCTCTAATACAGCAACTGTTCACGATTACCTCTACAATGATTTGTTTTAAGTTCAATTTCAAGACCAGAGCCCTGTCCTCTGCATCAATGTGGAACTTTAAAAGGATTAATTTCCCCACAGTATTTTACTGCTATGTACATATTTGGTGGGCCTCCCGATCCAGAATGAATCATGACCAGTCAGTGTGTCAAAATGTCATCTTTTGCAAGGTCAGAGCTTCTACCCAAGGAATTTTAAGAATTAGTGATAAACGATGAGAGTAAAATGCCTGCTATAGACCACTGAAGCTTCAAAATTTACTTTCCCTGCCAGAGAGTCGGGGCATTGAGGATTTATTTAAAGCTGCATTAATCTCTGTCAATTAATCATCTGATGGTGACAAATCAAGCCACAGTCAACTCCTAAAAACACGGGGCATTTTTTTAAAAGCAAATAGAACATAAATCTCCTCTAGTATGGACAAAACAAAAGTTTTGTAAAGATTATATTCATTCATAAGCTGCCCCTGTCTGTATCATTATGCAGATATGTTTGTGAGCTGGTGTGAATAAATGTAGCAATTAGGTTCAGTTAAAGCCTAAAAATGGACAGTACATGAGCCTTTGATCCAGAGTTAGTCAGAATGATTAAATAAGTTCATTCTAATGCATTTCATGCATTATCAGTATGCACAGTTATGAGTGACAGGTATAAGAGCCGATTTTCATAAACACACCATATATGATGTAAAAATATAATTTTTAAAGTCCCAGATTGAACTTCCATAATCAATGGTTAGCAGTCTCCTCAGAATTCTTGGAGGCACCTGATCTGAAGATATTCAACTTGCAAAAAGATTGCAAAGCTAATTTGACGCTTTTCCCAGCAGGGAGCCTGTGGAAAGATATTATGCTATAATGATTCATCAATATGCCAGATCACCCCAGGACAGCGGTCTGGGTTCATGATATTGGACTTTTCTGTTGTTTCAAGGTTTGCTACCACACAGCCTTGCTCACGGTTGCCAAGCAGCTCCCACGGTTTTATTAGGAACAACTAGCAAAGGCAGCCATTCATCAAATATTCAGGGTCCGCTGCTTAGCCATGACTGCATGCAGTAATGACTCCTCAATCGCCCGAGAGTGACAAATGATATCATATTAAACAAAGATGTCCTATGGCATTTAAAGACATCCTCTGCATGGGGTCACTTCTTTTTTGTTGTTGCTTAAACACATTTACATTAGCCAACTAGATTACTACTTCTGGTAGCTTGCCATACTTTCATTTACTTTCATTAAACAGACCGCTCTATCGGGGATGCACTCCATATGGCAGGATACCAAGTAGAATATTCTTTGTTTTCTGTATGCATATTGTGTAAATATGACCAGATATGTTGTGCTCAATAAAATTAAAGAAAAATATAAAGAGGTTGTAAACATTAGAGTGGTAGCTGGCTAACCAATGGCTTGACAGCAATTCCAAGCCATGACTAGCTTGGAATTGGATTGTGTACGAGTGCATGGACTCAAGAGCATGGACTCCTCTCTGCAGCTGTGCTGTCCACTCCATGTTGCACACTAAATTACTGTGAATGGATGGGAACTGGGCTGAAAGCTTCCAGGCACATTAAACTGATTTGGGGATATTACGGCTCTAACTCCAAGTGCCCAAATAAAAAGAAATCAAAACCATACCCTGGGTCCAGATGTGGAATGGGTAAAATTATCACCACAATAATGGTCAGTAGATGTAACCTTGGTTTTCCTGGATGAAGGGTACTGCCAGCTCTGACTGAGTGGATCTCAGATTTTAAACTGAGAATAAAAAAAGGAGAACCAACAATTTCATTACACTGACCGCCCACGTAAAGCGGTCCCGAGTCCTATGGAAACACCCCCCTTTAGCATGGACCCTCTAATACTTCACTGAATAAATGTCCCATTTTATACTGGGCATTTATTTATTTTTAGCTTTCACCGTGTAAAGGACAGTATAAACAATGCAGGGGTCTTTTGAACAGACACTACAAAAGCCCGATGTGGTAAAAGCACCGAGAAGAGCTCTTTTCGAGAAGTATAATATAAGCCTGCTAATGCCTCAGGATTGCACAGGCTTTACAAATACATGCATTAGACACACAAAACAACTGAGGTAAAGATAACAACATGAAATACACAGCATATGACGGTGTAGTATTTTTTGTATGATCATGACAATTAACAGTATATATATTATATGTTATATATTAACAGTTACTGTCCCTGAGGTTTGAATTTGTCATCAAAACCCCTCCATGTGTTTTGCAAGCCATGTTGTGCTCTTTTAAGATTTCATTTTTAGATCTTGTGGAATTGTGTTTAGTCACAACACTGCTTGATAACAAGTGTAATGTTGTTGCTTAGACCTGTATGTGAGTTTATATACATATATATATATTTGTTGATATATTTGCCAACCCAATGAGAGTTTTGGCTGTGAAGAAAGTACATTGTTCATTCGATTAGCTCACCATTCATGGACATTAGATGATTTTAAGTGTTTTAACAGGCATTGATTGCTAAAGTCTTGATGGTGTAAATGGCATCTGGTTTCCAAAATGTGACCCGAACAGAGTTATACGATGTCCATACAATGTCATAGCATTGAAGTCATAGTATTCACGGATTATCAAATACAAAATGAATCACATTAGCAAAAATAATGGTAGCGGTTAAATGGGATTATCATCATCTTATAATGTTTCCATTTAAAATCCATTAAGTTATATAAGTGAAGATTTTAGATTATATCTGAAGATACAGGGTATGGATTCAGGACTAATGGGTTGCGATATACTACACTTGATTAAAATAAAAATGGAAACGCAATAACCTCATTTGTTCCCCCAAACAGTGCATGGATCCACATTGTGGCAACGATAAGATGACCTTGATACCGAGAAGAGTCATTTTCCTCATTTAATACATTTTTTCGAGTGGCTTTCGTGCAACGTATACAATTACGTGAAGAAGCTAAGACTGTCCCTCCCAAATGCAGATCACGTCAAATATTAAAGTGAACCATTTCAAAGACCGGAATACATGACATGACAAAGTCAGTGACAAAGCCACAAATTGTTTGATGCTTGAAGCAGCAATATGTGAATATTACACTGAGGGATATAGGCAATATACATATTTGAGGCATGCCCTGGAGTTGAGCGGTTTTGAAGAATTTTCAGACTTGTCAGACGATAGGATCTTAGATGAATCCTCCATCTGCAACACTGCTTCTGGCTTTTCCTTTCATTTTAATTGTGTACAGTGCACGCCCCCGGGGACTCAAAAATGACGGACTGCAAGGGGGTGGGGTGTCAACAAGAATGCAATTTCGGCTTATCAGCCAATCAAAGGAAATGAATTTGAACTCCAGGGCACAGATGAGTGAGGAATGATAAAAAAAATAAGCAAATAAATAAATAAAAGCGGAGGCCGACATACAGACCGCAGGCATCTCCTCAATTAGCTATTAAAATACAATGCAGTGCGACATCAATATAAATAGTCTGGGAAGATAAATATATATAAATATATAAATAAAATGAATAAAAAAAAACAGAAAAACAGTTAGAGAGACTAATTAAAGATGCTAATGGCAGCCTCATGAACTGTTAATTCTCTGACAACAGTGAGTGCTGTTGTGTTTCCCAGGCTATCAGAAATGCTGTAGATCTACAGCTTTGGAAATTGGGAAGGGCTAATCAATGCGGTTCAATAATAAATTGGCTGTCCCACGACTGATCCAACAACATATTTATCTATAGAAAGAAAAACACTGGAGCAACAGCTCCATTTCTCTCTTGCAAACACACATGCACACGCACACATGTGCACACCCACACACAAAGTTTCCTTGCTTTTGGTTTTATTTCCACGACTTCTAACATGAGAGGGAACAGTCCTTTATTCTGACACTGCCTCAACCAGTCCTCATCAAATAATGAGATTTTCACACATCTGAGACCTTGTTCATTAAGCTGTCTGCAAAGCCTTCAAGTGTGTATTTAATGTGACACTTTCCTCTCTGCTATTAACAACACATTTTAACATCTCTTTGCAGGCACATGATTTTGCCATAGCGTCACCTTCACATGAATTATACAGAAACGTGGGCAAAGAGTTACATTTGATGATTTGGGATAACTTTAATAACATTTCTGGGCGACTTGGCTAACAAAAAAAAAAAAAAAAAAAAGATGAAAAAGGCTCCATATAAATGTAATTACTATCAGTCATGGAGGAAAAAAATCCAGTCAGTTTCCACAAAACTGAAAAAAACCATATATATTACTTATTTTCAAACTGAAATTGTGGGATTTCTTCCAGAAAGGCTGAATAATATCCACATTCCTAGACAGAAAATGGACTATCCCAAAGAATGCATCATTCATACTTGTTTACTGCAATATTTTCACCCTTATAAAAGACATAACCAATGCTAGCAAGCATATGCTACCACAACAGCCTCGTGCAATTGCGGGTGTATCCAATCCTGCGAGTTTCCAAATAACTGTGTACAGCTTTATCAAAGTATGGCCTTTGACATCATATTCTTTCTTAAATGCAATATTTACATACATTTTCTTACATGACAATCCAGATCTTTTCTACAGTATTTTCAGGCTGCTCTATATTCCTTCACATGACTCTATGATCTGTTATGTATATATTTTTCATCAAGCCATGATGAAATTCCAGGTCTTCAAATGATGGAATTTTCCAGGCGCAAGAGATATGAGGCTGTCGCCGTACGAAATTCAAAGCGCATTCCGTGGGTTTCTGCTCCTTCCCCTTGCTACCGCCAAGCTTTTTTTTTTTTTTTTTTTTTTTTGAAGCTCGTCCTGAAAGGTTAGCTGGAGATCCTTGATTTTTAGGTGACTGAGGGAGCGATTAACGCGCCCTGAGAGCAGAGACGTGAGACAGGTTACACGGGCTTCCTGGTGGGCGGAGGGTCTGATCCTCAATGCTCTTATGTGATTTACATGCTAATCATTTCCCCCCCTCCTTTTTCTGAGAGCCGCATGACTGTACATGGCAGAAAACCGCATTATACGGCCTACGACTTAGAGGAGCCAGGCAATGTCATTCTAAAAGTCCAAAATGTAAGTACCAGTCTTCTGGAAAGCTGACTTTGTGCTAATCTCTCATGGCAACAAAATACAGATATTTGTTTATTACTTTTTTATTCTCTATTTTTGTCCTAGAAAAGTACCAGCAGAGGATGCTGTGTGAGTGCAGGATGTGCACGGTGGTCGCAAACAGTTTTTTGGTGGTTTAACTGGACGATGTAGTTACATACTTCATGTGTTTCGAGCGAGTCTCACAATCCAGATAGCCAGACGCTGAGAAATAACAAATTTTCTTGTTCATTTCTGTGGACGGTTTGTTTTCTATAGGAGATCACATCACCATGATGTGATTGGCTTAGACATTTGTAAGAATTCCAAAGGACATCACAAACCTCCTCTCACTATTTAACCCAACAGTATGCTGCATCTTCAGCCCTGTCCAATCCCTGAGTTGAATCACCTTTAATCTCAAAATAGAGCACTGTAACTTTCACTCATGTATTTGGTCTTTGGCATAGATTGGTTAAATCACATGGTATAAAGACTGAAGTAACATAATTCCAATTTTGCTTGAAAATTAACAGTTTCTTCTCAAATTCATTACCCGCTGCCAATGGTGGACAACGGATAACTGTTCTGAGGTCAGGCCACCCCATGATCTGTGATGGAAGCCTTGTAGTTAGACTGAAAGCAGCAATTTGACAAATAGCTACGAATTCAGTATAACACATCTTTTTCCTGATCAAACTATCACAGTCATGATGTAAATATCTAAAATGAAAGACTGGATTTGTAGTTAAGGAAACATAAGGACAAAATTCTCTCCAATGTAGATAAGAAATGTACCTTTTAAGAAATTTGGATATGCAAGGCATGGAATTTCTCTACCATGAGAGAGAGCGAGCAGCTTGAGAGGAGAGAGTTCATTTTTGTTGTGTGTTGTCGTCTTCCTTCCTCTTTTGCCCCCGGTGTAATTGTGGAGCCCCCCGTGCCAATTGGTTTAATCTCTTCGAATTCCAGTTTAGCCTACGCGTGGCGCGCTACGATGCAGTCTATGTAATTAACTGTGACAGATGTGAAATTAATTGCGATCGGCTTTACATGTAGCCACGCTCATGGTGCGTGCTAATGAACGGGCCTCGGCTGTAGACGGGAGCTGACAGTGCGCGCGTGGATGGGGTGGCGGGGGGGGTTCGTCGGGGGTTGGGTAGGGGACCGGCGGTGCTCGGGGCTGTCTGCTGGCGATTGGCTCTGGCAGGTCCCCCACACTCGAGCTCCACCGCTCCCGCTGCCTGCCCCCACTCCCCCCGGGCACTAGGGGGCACTTGTCCCACTACAGGGCCCTCCCCTTCTGTTGTTTGCCATTTCCCACCCATCTCCCATTAGGCCAGTATTTGCAAGCCAGAATATAAATCAGTTTTCCTGCTGGGAATTCGGGAGACAGAGAGGAGGAGGGACTTCTGACTGAAAATACATGTTTCAAGCACAAGATAGATAACTCTCCCAGAGTAGAACCAGATAGGAGGAGAGATGGAGAGATGGATCTGATGGCCAAGTCTGTCTGTTTGGTTGATGTGGTGTGTGTGTACTTTTGTGTGTGTGTGCGTGTGTCTCAGTGTTTTTTATATTAGCACTCCAACTATTTTCTGTCCAAGTGCTCACATAAAGAGCACCTACGGCTGTACTCTGAAGAAATAATAAAAAAATCAACAGTTTGCCTTTTTCCATTACCATTTTAATATGAATATGATAATTAGACCTGGCATTAATAATTTTCAGAATTTTCTGGAAAGTTGCTTCTTTGAAAATGAACCCCAGGGAAAGCAATCAGTTTGACGTACAAAGCACACATCAAGTCTATAGCCCTTAGGAGGTATCTTTGGAACATTCAGCAAAACATTTTCATAGGCTTTCGGTATGGAATGAGAACGCTCGGTTTATCACGGACGTTGTTAGGTGGGGGTGGTGATAGCCTCAAGGTGGTTACCAAACCAGATCAGCAATTGAAGGGTCACCAGTTCAATTCCATGAGCGCAGAAAGCTGTGACCTGCAGAACAGCTAAATTCAGCGACTGAGATAATATACCAAGAGGTGCACTGGCAGGTTGCCACTTAAGTGTCCTGGACTCACCCCTTTGGACTTAGCAGACCTGAAAGTGTGAACTTGATTCATTGCTGGTGAAGATACTAGACGCTCACTGCTGTGCCCTTGAGCAAGGCACCAAAACCCCATGTCTGCACTGGGGGCCTGGCACTGTGGCTGACCCTGTGCTCTGACCCTCTGAAAAGCTGCATATGAAAGTAGGGCTATGCGTACATCTGTCAAACGGGGGTCAGCAAAAAGACACATGCACATGTAAAATGGATGATAAAAGTTCTCTCTTCCTTAAGGCATAGGGTTGCTGTTAGAGCGAGTTCATATGCTATACAATTATCCATGATATAACAGGGGGTGAGTTTCAGTCTAAAAATCAATCAAATCTACCCGCAGATCTCAGACATATGAAGGTAAGACCATTTTAATCGAACAGTTAAACTTTAGCCTTTAGGGTGTATCCTTTCACTTGCTAAAGGACCAATTGGTTTGGCCACGAAGCAAAGACTTCCATTTCGGATCTTAGCTTGCAATTATAAACCTTGGGGTACCCTTTTTAAGCTGTTTTACTGGCTTATGTATCAGGCTAACCTCTTAGTCATCCAGGGTTGCTGAAAATGTTCTGACATTCTACCATAAATTTTCAATATGCATCAAAACTTACCAAAAAAGGTAAGAAAATTCTTCATGATCTACCAATTTTATTTCAATGATCAGGTGCCCTTATGTTCTCAAGTTAGGGCCTGAGAAGATAGGGTCCTGATTCACCTGTCTATAATGTAAAGAATTAAATCCTCTTTGTGAAGAAATTATTTGCCCAGAAGCCCTATTAGACAATGCAAGCATTAGTTTATCTGACTGATTAACACTGCTATCATATGAATGTAGGACATCTATTCTTCCTGGCACACAGAGCTATTTCTGACATAATGTGTCTAAAGAGGGTAAATTATCCCTCAAGTCTTCTCTGATGAAAAACAATTAACAGCTTGTTACAAGTCAAGGGTTGCATCTGTGGTTGGAGGAAAAAAAAAAAAGACGCGTATTGCCGAGGCTCATGCTTTTTAAAATAACATTCTGTTGAGCTCTGGGTGGAAAAAAAAAGAATAAGTTGAGCCATGTTTGCCTGACAGTGCGATCCATGCACCATGTGCGAATGAGTTAGGTTTGTCAGACTACAGTGTCAAGACCAAGTAATGGGTGCTAGGCTGAGTAAAGTTTGGCCAACTTTAAAACTATGAATGATACTTGTTTGTCTGACTCAACTTTTTATGACTTTGGTGCAATTTTGCACCATGTATGATCCTAAAATGGATGCTTTATCATAGATTTTGGATAGTGGATGGCTCTGTTACAAACTGCTGTGGCAAGCATGTCAGCTGGCCAATAGTTAAATAGCTGGCAGATTGTATTGACTCCAGATTGACGTTCTCTGGTCCATCTGGAAAAATTGTATTGACTTTTTGGCATAGACTACCTAAAATCTGATTGGTACCTTCAGATTTAAAAAGGTGGAATTGATTAGTTGGGTCTCCACCACTACTGCAAGTAGAATTTTACAATTTTAAAGTTTCTCAAATTCAAAGAGTTGTATGAGCATTCAGGATTGTTACATTCTTATCATTGTAATCCATTGCTTTCACTTTAAACTGTTCGGTGGGTGAAAATGAAGAATGGACATTATATTTCATCAAGCTGCATCACGAATGTTGGCAAAGTAAGGAAGGCTGACTGACCAATCAACATCCATGACTACTTCATAATTCTTCAAAGGTGCATTTTAAGTTCAGTACTTCTGTTCCTTTGTAAATCCTCTGCCTTAATTCTACAATGCCCTGTTTTAGAAAAAAGGTAGCTGTAACCCTGTGAAGTTTTCTAAAATCGCTTTTCCTCTGAAACTCCCCCAACCCCCAATCTTCCACCAATGCAGTGTAACACATTGTTTTAATGGCACCGCAGTGGAGTAGAGACGTAGGGCCGGGCACCAGGTGGGGACGCAGGTGCGTATGGCAGGGAGATCACTTGAAGCACCGGTGTAAAAACAGACCCCAACATGCCTCCGTGTCAGTTTCCCTCCCACGCGGTGTAAGTCAAGACCGCAGAGGAGGTGGGAGGTCTTCGAAAAACAACACAATAAAGGCGCGGTAAGAGTAGATGTGAAGTGCAAAGTAGCCCTCTACAAGCCCTTGTGTCAATGACTCCTACACAGGGTGAGCGGGGGTCAGTCAACAACTCAAAGCAGCTCGGCTGATCAGGTCCACACCACGCTGCACTTCCGTGGCGGACTCTGCCTTTGTTGTTAGCTTTCATCAAAGGAAATGCATAATCTAAATTTCAATTCACATTTGACTCATTGACTTGTTTGTGTATCCCAGGCCTTTGAAAACAACTGAGAGGAAACATGATTCACATTTTTGCTTGTTTTTGAGCTCTTTATGAGTCTTATGTTGTGACATCGCAACATTGAACAGATGTAAGATTTTCTAAGGTTGCAAATTACCATTCAGTCTACTTTTGCACAGTGTTCAGGGAATTATGAACCGAACATTTTACTGGGAACCATGTGCAGTCAAGTTTGCACTCATTTTACACTCACTGGCAAACTCATTATATATGTGACATGTCCCTTTCAGTTACCTCAAGAGAAAATATTAATGTGAAATTGCACCTGTGGTTAAATGTAATTCCTTTCACAGTATAAACAGAATTTAAGGCAGATAAAGGGGTCAGTGGGTTTGCGACTGAACTACAGTCCTGTAGAAATGCTTGACTTATGGTCATGCCATGTAAAAGGTCCAGGCCGACAGTGAGGTTAATGGTTGCTCAGGCATTTGATTACCTTTTAAAAAATGGAGCGGCTCCTGGGATGAGACATTTTAAACCCAATAAAATGTAATCAAGGTAAATAAAAATTGGCCTTGTGGTCTAAACCACAAGGGGTCCAGATACAAGCTCCCACAAAAATGATTACTGTATAGATCATTTCTGCACTAAGGCTAGACCACAGAAATACAAGAAAAAAAAAAGCAAGCGATCAAGGCAAGAACAACATTGTAAACTTATTTTTCATTGTGTTTCAACATTCAAACACCATATCAATCTACATGTATGCGGAGCAGTGATCGCATTTTATGTTACCTGCTGATTATTTAGTGCTTGAGTAATTTAGTGATGTTTTGCTCCTCAACTAAATCAACACTTGTACATTGTCTGATAATCAAATAGTTTTCATATTTGCTTTTTTTTGTATAATACCTGCACAAGGAAGACTTTTTGGATTCAAGTTTTTTTGACAAGTCAGTCAGTGCTGCACTGGTAGATCAAAGACAGAGGCTTCTGTCTTTGTTACTGTCACTTTGATCATACAGATCACACTATATTTAAACCTGTTTATAGTATAGCTCATATGTAAATCTGAAAATAAACAGTCTCACAATCTGAAAATATGGAAGCAGATTTTGGCTTGCATTAAGGCCACTGGAAATAAGGGAAAAAACAACTTTCAAACCAAGCCTTTTTTTTCCCCACTCTGAGTCAGGTTTCGGACCCATGCTCTGGACAAACCCCTGACAAAATCTGTATCTCTCGAACTGCTTCAGTAAACATTCAGGTGTAAGAATGAGTAATGAGCAAAACACAGAGTGTGTAATCCAGATCTCACCCTGGATTAGCTGTCTCTGAAGCCACTAAGTAGAACAAACACTGTGGCAGAAGTAGGTTGCTAAGATACAGAACATTTAGGAAAAGCTGGGGTGTGCCGGGACCCATTCTCGCAGAGCGGTGAGTCTTCACGGTCGACCCGGGAAGGATGTACCAGAAACCCACTCTGGGTCTAATTGGTCGAATCGAGAGATGTCATCCCAGATTGCATCAGGTCTACTCATACAGAATACCAAATGATGAATTCAAGCCACCACACTATAAAGCACACCGCTTGACAGACCGCCTCTACGAATCAAATTACCATCATCTCCTCAGAGAATCAAGTCAGTTGGCAAGTTATAGCAAGTTTTTGGAGTCTGACATATCTATGATTACCCCGCCCCCTCGAAAAGCTGATACATCCGTAAAATACTCATAAATTTTTTTTTTGCTGTGTCTTCAGCAGTCTGACATTTGGCTGAGTGACTAAGTGACACATGCACCCACCCCACCCCCCACCCAACTTCCCCCACAAGTCTCGGCTGTCCCCCGGGTGAACAGCCTGCGGGCCAGGCTGGCAAGGGGATAATCAAACAGGCTGCTGGACCGGGGCCACATGGGCGGTCACTGGAGATGGATGAAACGGCAAGAGCAGATGCGACTGTAAATACACATGGAAGACATGAAGAAAAGGAACAAGAAGAAAAACCAGGGGAAAAAAAAAAACGGAAAAACCTGAGATTGTTGCCACTTTGTATCAGAACGGCGAGGAGCATACGCAGAGGGGATAGTTTCCCGTTTACTGACTGTCAACCAATGAGGACATCAACCAAGAAAAAAAAAAATGAATTCAAATTCTTTACTGTTATGTTTTTAAACCCTGTTACAGAACAGTCTGTTTAAAATCCCTAAAGAAAAGAGCAGGTCCACCTATGCCTCACTAACTACCTGTTCTCGGTTTATTTTAATGTGATTTTAATGTCTGTGAGGGTATACGTTTGAATGCTTGTTTGTGAAGGGGTTAATACTACATATTGTATTACTACGTATTATTGGAAACTTTACAGATCCATCTATGCAATGCTACAGTTCATTTACAAGGTCTCAGATCAGCTCTCCTGTCACCTTAAGCTGCATTTTGGCAGCAAACAACAGAACCCACTGCATTCTTAGACAGCTGAGAGGAAGTGGCCAAGTGGGCAGCACTCCAAATGATCTGTTCAGGTGGCAAAGTAGCGATTGTAAGCAGAACCCGGGCCTGTCACTGCAGTTACAAAGGAGGCACTGCAAAAGAGAAGGGCTCTTTTAACTAGAACTACCTAAAATGCCTCTAGCCATGAATTTTACAAATTTTCTATCATTTGTGAAGGACAGAGGTGTATTGCTATAGAATTGTAACCCAATTCTTCCAATTAACCTGAAGTCCATGGCACCAATAACATCCAAGGCAATGCCTATACTACATAAATGGCAGAATTTACACATTTATTACTCTTTCATCAAAATTACCTCAGAAATTTCAGTTAAAACGTTTAACAATCGAACAAAACTGAGAATACCCCAAGAAGTCAGAGGTCATGTAAACTGGATGTCATCTGTTTTTCACAAATGGTACATCTTTTCTTCAGAGCCTTAAGCTTGACACTCACAAACACAACAACCCCCTGAAGCATACAATCACAGACACCTCGATCAGAGGACAATATTGTAATTCTGAAGGTAATACAGAGCTCAAGGTTGTCAGACAGTCCTTGCTTGGACCACTGTGGTTTTTTAAGGGGACTTGAAATCCATTAAAATCCCCAAGAAGAAAACCATCTTTGACATTTCCCTTTCCATACCTTAGGGGTCAGGTCATCATCCACTATACATCTCAGATATTTCAGCATGCATTTTTAAAATGGAAACATTCATCATTTAATTTGAACCAAGGCGCGTTATAAGTATGGAGGCTTGGGGGGTTGGTAAAAGAGACACAAAAGTAGGATACCTAGACACCATCAAACCCTCGTTTTTGGGTGAAGGAAGCCTTCAAAATTTGCAATTCATGGGCTTCTCGCAGGCATACATTTTAAGAGCTTTGCATAATGTTCTCACTCTCTACAGAAGCCCAACAATGGAGAGGGCATTATCACTAAAGATGATGTGCTGGACAGAAGCCGGAAGCCATCACGGTCCTCCACTTTGTGTTAATCGTCAGGATTTTTTTTTTTCTTTTAAAGGTGCAAGATTCCCTGTGGAGGTTTTTAAATACACTTTGTGTGAACTCTCTAGTGGGTTGTACCCATTACTTCAGGACTTAGGAAATGCTGCCAAGTCGCCATGATGGAGCGTTATTAAAATTCATAAACTCCTGCGAGATGCGGCACGGCCCTTGTTTGCATCAGAGGCATTATTGAGCTCTCATTCGGTCTCGTGGGACACACCCATCGCAACCCCCCCCCCACCCGTTACCCCCCACCACTGCACCCGTACACTCTGATCAAAGTGACGGAATAAAAACCCAACTCCGAAAACCACCGCACTTAATCTTCTCGATTTGAGCCGTCTGCAAGGTGCCGACGATCTCGACGGTCACTGTCCTATTAAAATCTATTAAATCAGCCTCCGGCAGATACATTTTTTGCATAGGGTTTTTTTAAATTTTTTTTTTTTTAAATTGAGGAGTTTTCTGGGAGAGACTGTGCATCAAAAATGGTAAAGGAATCAATAGGGGAGACAGGGCTGTGAATCCGCATTTAGATTAGCGAATGGCGGAGTTTGCACTAAAGGGAGAGAAGTGCTGAGCAGGGAAAACGTCAGCCTCCCATGAGACTCACGGGGCAGGCCTTTTGTTTCTGCTGCACGGAACATTCCGGCGATCTCCACTGGATGCGTTTGTCAGGGAGGAGAGAATACACAACGTCTTTTATAAAAAGAGGGGAAAAAATATGACTTTTATAGGCCGTCTTTAAATTTAGAAACATACTCGGTACATCATGGGTCACCTCAGCAAACTCCCACAAACACCCTTGGTGAGAACTAGAAAAGGAAATGTGCAAGGATCTGCAATTATAGTATCTGGGATGCTCACCAGGGGTAACTGGAGGTTGAAATGCCTCGAATGGCACTCAAGACATGGGGGGTACGCCACTTCAAGAGGACCAGCATCAGTGAAACTTTTCGAAGCAAAACCACACATTTGCCTGCTCTATGGTTTACGCATTTGGGGTCTTCCAGCACCTAAGTCCATAATACACACATTAACCCCTTCACCTCCAAGTAATATACAGTGCGTACATTGAATTATGTTACGCTGTGTAGCTATTCAGGAATGTCACACCCTATAGCATGTTGTTACAGATGACAACATGCTAAAATCAGAAGGGGTATGCAAACAGGGATCGCTCAGTCCAATGTTTTCATTATTTGTTTCTCAAGGGGTGCATAATTTCAAATGAGACTTCAGAAAGAACTCCACAGAGAAGACTTGTAATAACTAAAGAAGGGAGGAAAAAAAGACATCTTCAAATCATGTTTCCTTATTCATGCACAGGGACGGATCCTCCAGAGGTTAAAGCAGCAAACACAAACCAAAGTAATTACCAGCGAAACCAATACCGGTTTCAAAATCAGTTCCAAATCTCAATGGAGATGTGAAGGAGAGTTCTACCTTTGAGAACAGTGTTTTTGAGTCTTTGTGGAAAAACATCAATATGTCATCTTCAGGCCATCAAGTGTATGCCTTTCCAAATCACCTATATTCCATACTGACAAAATGTATAGGAAAAATACATACGTCAAAGAAGATATTTCAAATACATCACTGTAAATGCGACGCAGTGGACCCAATATACATTTACACTTAGGAATAAAGATCAGTAGAACCATGTCAGGAACTATATTTTGTTTGTTCATTCGTATAACAGAAATGATGTTTTTCATCAATCACAATTGCCAGTCAACTGTGCCAAAGGTGGCAATACACATACACGGGCTTTGTCAAGAACAAGGTGGACAATGGCCTGCTGTTCATGTAGATACTTGAGTTGTCTGTGATTTTATTATCTTGTGTTTGACAAGGAAGACCCCAATGAACCTGAAATCTCTTTTACGAGAGGGACATTATCTAAAACACAAAATAACATGACCAGGCTGTCATCATTCAAAATGGCAATAACATGCTGGAAATGAGACAGTCACGTAAACAGGAATTAAAACTGGAGTTGAAAAGGACTCACTGTCAAGAATCGATTGTGTATTTAAAATGAGACACTGGGATTAGCATGTGTACAAGTAGTAAAAGGCCTTTTGTTTTGTACATTGTTCCAATTCTGTGGCAGAGTGGCTAAAAATTCTTTCCAAGTTCAGCAGAGTGTCAGAGAACATTTAAAAGTAGCATGTTAAAAATATTGAAGTTGATACTTGTAGGTACTCCGAATGATTAGAAAATTGAAGTTGGAGAAATGGCATCCAATTATTTTCTTATAGACGAATATGTACCATTGGTTATGTACCGGTACCACTGGCACTGCATATATTTCCGAATGCAAGTCCAGACTACTTCATGTCAAGTGCTTCTCCGTAGTCTAAAACAGATAACAAAAGTAGCTACAATGGGTCTCCTATCGGTCTTAGAACTAAAACAAGATTACATTCTAAAGTATAACCCTAAATTTATTCAAAGGAACACTTTAATTAAGGTAGATTAGATAATCTCCAAAAGTAAGTAAAAACACATTAATTCTAAAAAATATAAAAATGGCAAGCGCTGCATAACATTCAATGCTGGAGATAAGCAGCCTGTTTTTTTTTTTTTTTTTTTAACATATTGACAACAGCAGCAGACATTCTTTGTTCTCTAACAAGTAGCAGAAAGTGCAGTTGAGAGCAGCATTCATCAGCTATTGAGTGGATGTGTTCTGTGCATATGAATGCACATGTGGTTAGGAACAAGGCTATTAATCCAAAAAACACATCTAAAACATGACAGCTGGAAGAATCGAAACCACCACGGCGCCCTGTCCCATTTGTCGTCCTTTCCCATTCATTGGCAGTAAGGTGCTAGTGTGACAACAGTATTGCAACCAAGGAAACTCATTCACACCCCTACTCCCCCACCATCCTCACCTTAACTCCCATCTTAAATACCACGGGGCCACCAGAGTGGCACCTTAAGGGGCAGGATGGTACACCGCGCAACTGCCGTCCCTGTAGTACCGCAACAAAACAAACATCCACGGTCTTCCAGCTGTATTTACCTCTTTCAAAATCAATATTTACTGCTCTTTTCTCTCGGGTGACCAGTTAGCCCTGACAGAGATCCTTATTAGATCGAAACACGGTCATCTGGGTCTGGTTTCAGTGAAATATCTCAGGGACATAATTTCAGGACGGAGATTTCATTATCCTTTAGGTGACCCACTGGGACATACACAGTGTGGTTACTTACTTCACCTGTTGGGAAATAAACCCTGTGCATTCTGCATACTTGATTTGTGTAACTGTATGGAGAGGGATCTGGATTGTCTGCTTAAGGGAGTGTTTGAGAATATCACGTGAAAGTCATGACACGACAGGACTCAATGAACTCTGGGGTTTGCGAACATGATGCTGGTCTCCTCTTTTGTACAATTTTACCACCTGACTATCCATGCCCTTTTGTTGACAACTTTTATGAATGTGGAGGGAGGGCGCAGGAAGACTGACAGCTGTGCAGTGGGCGGAGCAGAGGGCCCTGCTCCTCTCTCCACTTTTCCTGGTGCCACACTTTCGGGTTAAATTTGCTTGATTGACTGTCAATCTCTAACTCCTTATTTCCCACAATTAAAGTGTTATTATGAAGATGTAAATTTCTCAACACATTTCTAGATGGTCTCACATGTTCTCCAAGATGCATTTTAATGCCCACAATGGTAAACCCACAAACATAATTTTGCTGTCGATATAAATGTACTATAATAATAAGTGTTTCCATATTTTATGCAACTGTGCCTGATTGACACCATTTGGCATCATACATTACTCTCTGTAACCTCTCTGGAATAAATCACTCATTTTGTTGATACTGGAAATTTTTCTTGCTGTTGCCAAGCTTCAGACAGTTTTCAGGAGGGACTTTTCATTTTTTGTAGACACTTTCTTCATATTATACTGCAGTGGAATATCCCACAGAGGTGGTTCTTTGATGAGGCACACAAAGAACCAAGGCAATCTTATGAGATCCCTGAACGGAGACCTAAGTTTTGGTTGTCCATGAACACACAGTGCAATTTTTCCTCCTAGAAAAGGACAAAAGAGCATATCAAATCACTCATGATAAAACTAGAGCTCTTTTTTCATGAAATGATTTATGAGCAAACATAGGACATATGTGGGTAGCTATGACTGGTACGCAGCGCGCCTTCAACATAGGTACAGTCCTAAACATCCAAAAACATGGTTCGGTTACAATGATTATATTCCCTCTTTTCCTCTATAAATCCTTGGAAAGCACACTTTTACTGAAGAACACAAACTCCTAATTTAAACTCGCACATGAGCCAGGACACTCAGGAGATCCAATCAGGGCAGAGCTGAATCGGACACTGGTGACAGCTGGTGGCCTGTGGGTGTCTGCTGTGTCGTTGGGTGGAGCTAATGAAATCCAGAAAACACTGCCAGCTTAAAACCCACATTACCTCTCGCAGGATAAAGCCGGCGACTTCCCCTGCTGTGGACACAGTCAGCATCGCCAGATAATGACCTAACACAGATCCTAACTACCAAAGTCATAGCCTACTCAGTATCACCCTCCTTTGGTAATGAGTGCCCTTACAAATTGAACTCACAGAGACCCCATTGGCATATCGATTTAATAGTGTATGCCTCATATTTTGACTATATCTTTACCATTTGTTAGAATTGCATATGAGTGTTCACATTTTGAATCAGCTGCATAAAATATAAAAATATGTTTAATCGAGGCCCGAATGTGAACTTATTTTACTTATGTTAGGATACTGTTTTTGACTTTGGATGCAGTACTTATTCGACCAACAGACAGTTATGATATAAAATTCCTCTTGTTCAATCCCCTGAGCTAATGAGTTCTGACAACAGTTTAAATTAATGATGAAAAAATGTATTAACAGTATGAAAGTTACATAAAAATTATACCTTTCATTAAAAGTAAGAGAGCTCATTAAAAGTAAGGTATTTCAAACTATTTTATTTCAGTTGCCAGTGAATGCAGAAGTTAATTTGGAAAAAAAAAATTCTTCAAAGCTTCACACTAAAAAATAAGTGTCCTGCCATCTATCCGAGAAAGAGTAAACCCCTTTTATATAAGTTAATTGCTATTAAAAAAAGACATTGGTCAGGATTTGATCAAAAGCACTTAAGTCCTGATCTCAAAGTTGGGTTTTTAAACAGGCACCTATGCACCTCCAAGACTGAGTATGTTAAGTATAGGAGGTCCTCGGGTTACGACGGTCTCGGTTTCGTGGTTACGACGCACTCTCATAAATTACTTAAAAAACCTAGCTTTGACCTAAGCGGTTTGGTTCGTGAATACAACCACAGAAATAAAGATGAGAAATTGTTCTCTCTTTTTTTTTAATAACAGTTTCATTTAATTACTGTGTTTTTTTACTGTGTTTTGTTTCATGTGTTGTGTGTACAGTGTGAGTGACTTCAGGTGTTAATTTAGGTATAAATTCCGACTTGCGTCGAAAATCAGCTTATGACAAGTCGTAGGAATGGAACTCGTTCGTAAGTCGAGGACCCCCTGTATTCAAATGGGGTGAATACATAGCGACATACAGATTAATATAAATTCACCCTGTCAGAACCCATCCCCAGATAGATGATAAAACCTTATGGTGACTACATAAATTTAGGTCCAACTAAGCCCAAGAGATTCAAAAAACAATAGACTGAAATATGAAAGCATAATTAATAAACGTAACTTTGCCAACAAAACAAAGATTTGGTTCCTCCTCTTTGCTTTGGAAGCTTATCACCAATATATACACTGGGTGTAACATCTCAAGACGTAAGAATGCGATATGCCCACCTTGTCTTAGAATTAGGCCCAAGTCTCTGACCGCAGAGATGCATAATAACACATATTGAATAATAAAACATTTGTCTAAATCTAATTATCTGATGTAAAATTCTAACATCCTAACATCCAGGCTGTATGGTACATTAGGTGATACGCTTGTTTTATGCCTCATAGTACTCCCTATTTCCAGTGCCAGCTTGAGAATAGATAAAATGTGCTTACTGAGATGTTTCTTTCTTAATCAAATTCAGGAACAAACTTCTGACTGATGATTCTATACTGCATCAGTTTATTGTCTTAGCAAACATATTTTGGATATGTACAGCCTATCCCCTGAAATAATAAGTGGCACACCTGGCAAATTAATCAATAAATTACAGCATATGATCCAATAACTCTGAATAATTCCAGGTATAATTATAGAGGCATGTCAGAGTTCAATTACAAGAGGCGTAATCAATTATTTTCCGTACATTGTGGCAATTATATTACCAATATAATAACTGGTACAACAAATTAAATACATCGCTTTTCATATGCAGGCATATAATGATGAGTGGAAAAAAAATGAATATGAAATATAATAATCACTGATGCAGACTGGCGGTGGCCTGGATAAACAGCAATAACAGTTTCAAACAAAGTTTATGAACTAACAGATTGGAGTCAATTTCAATCCATTTTCTAGTGCAGTTTTATAACCTTCAATTAAACCCCATCACATCGCACAAAATGAAAATAAATGGCTGTACAATTCAATTAAAGACGCCATGCTGACAGACTCTAAAGCAAAACAAATGTACATACACACAGTTATGCACACGCACACACACACACACACGCACAGACACACAGAAGCACATGCAGATGCACACAGATGCAAGTCTCATATTTATGAACTGATCTGTCAATCAACTAGCATATGAATCTAAAATAGCTTTGTGATCACCTCATGATCACTGATGCCAAAATCAGAATGACACAGTGATGACTCCCACTATGACGTGTTCAAAACTCCATGATAGAGAGTTAAATGAAGAAAAGGGTGAACAAAATCCACCAGTATGTCTAGGAGGCTAAAAATATCTATTTTCTAAAAATGTGCAGTATCATCTGAAATTTTAGTGTAGAAAAGAATGTTCGATTGGGGCCCTGTTGACCACTGGTTTCATTTTTAATTCAACCTAACTACAATCGGGAGAGCAGCATGCATTTTATGGTTATTTACTCTACTCTCTTCCTTTATGGTCCCATGCCATGAACCCAGACACAGCTAGAGAGGGACAAATGGTCCCTCTCCCTCATAAACACCTCCAACACAGCGACCAACGGGCCAACAGGCTTTTCAAGCATGTGAAGGGGCAGTCCCTTTTTTAGAAATTAAGACAAACCACTTATGATGGCTAATATGAATCTACATTTGGGGTTACCACTTAAAAGCGGAACTGGGCGTGGTACGACCCTCTTTGTTCTTGGTAAGCCCTAAGGTGCCCCCCAAATGGAGAATTCTTTGACAAACATGTTCAGCCACAGGGGGCCATCATCTCTCTCTCCCTCTGGCTCCTTCCCCTTCTGGAGCATGTGTGTGTGTGTGTGTGTGTGTGTGTGTGTGTGTGTGTGTGTGTGTGTGTGTGAGTCTGGGTACTTTAGGGTCACTCTTCCCTTATATACCTCAATAATATTCACCTTCTTTATATGAATGTCACATTACAACAGGAGTGTATCTCAATACAACTGCAAAGCCATTCATGTGCAGAACGGCCTGTTCCTCCTTTGAACTCTCCTCCATAAACTCACAAATCTTCATGTTTGGTGTCACAGAAACATTAATACTGAGGGGATGCCTTGTATTTTCCAGTTGTTTAAGTTTCAATACAAGATTAAGTCCCGGATAAACCTTCAGGCACTCCACCACCATAAAATTAGATATGCGAGGACCAGGGATGAGGGGGAGAGACCCTTCTTAAGTTGGGCCTTGAGCAGGCCTCATTGCTCAGTACCTCTGCCTCATCTTCCTGTTTCATCACTTGCTCAAGTCTTCTCCTGCCTCTGCTGGAACTACCACACATTTAGGATTTACTTTGCTTTTTGGTTTTGTTATTCCTCAAGAGAGACAAGCATTGGATGGGTAATCTTCATTTCATTCATCTGTGATCTTAAATTGTCCTGTTTGTTCTTGTCTTTGTGTTGTAATCCTCAAATAAATGTTTACGTAAATGTAAAAGTATATCAATTGCAAGTGTATATATAAATTTCTGATAAAAGGTGATCCATCAGACTGCTCATTTCTATGAACAGACTTGGTTATTTAATTAATAGTTATGTTTAATGGTAATTCTTTACGTAAACCAATTTTAATTTATCTGTTGGTTAGGTGAGTTTTAGTAGTTAGAGTCACTTGTGTTTGGTAGTCAGAGTGCCAAACATTAAATGAGGGCTTTAAATAGTAGAACACCCTGGATTCAGAGAATCGTTATTTTTCTTAAATCCTCACTTCCCCGACACGACCTTAACCAATGTATTTTTACCTATAAAATAACAGGATGCAAGTTGTAAACTTTTTATTAAAATTTTTTTTTTTATTTGTTTTTTTATTTATGCCCAAGTACTCTTCATGTTGACCATAAGTGCTATAAAAGTCCTCACTTAACAGGTAAAGATACTGAGAGGCAAATGGATCAAGTGAGGAGGATATCCTTGGGACACTGTGCAAACAAGGGCACACACACATCTGTAGACTGATTCTCCACGTTAATTTATCAAATAAGTCATTTTCACCATTGTATTATATGAAACAATTTCAAAATATGTTTTGAAATAGAGAAAACAGCAATATGCAATATCATAATGAAATCTCCACTTGTAGGTTCAATTCATGCTTTCCAAGGTACAAAGAGCATCATAACATACAATTATTCCACTTGTTTCTGGTTTATTCCACAATATAACTCCAATCAATAAAGAAAAAAAATCTGTAGAATGGGGTATATTTTTACAACATTTCAGAACTACAAATGTTTCCCAGCTCTTCATTCCTAGCACATTCATATTTTGAATGTGGTACTGTATATACATTTTGAGGAGTTAAGGCTTAAATCTCCAATTTAAGATTTGATCTCTCCCAGATTCCATTTGAGTCAGAGCTGAGATTTGGGTAATGGGAGGAATTTGTCATGAATGTATAATGGTCAGAGTTGAGCATGGGGATGAATTTGGATTTAAACTGAAAACGTTCTGTGGATTCGCTACCCCCACCCCCCACCTGTGCCTCCACAGAGCAGGGTGTGGGGGGAGGGGGGGTGAGAGATCCAACAGGGATGGCGTATTACGCAGTATCTCCACCGCAGATTAGATGTAGGTGCTTTACGGAGGGACTCCGAGTCGCTTCCTTCTGTCATGTTTCAGCAGCGACCCAGCCGAAGCACAGCCTTCCCTGCCACCCAGCCACTAGACGGCTCTCAGAAATTCATTGTCTCAGCTGCACTGCGAACTACAAACCTTCCCTCTGCTGCCAGCCTCAGTGTTACATTTGATGGCTCCAGTGTTTCTGTTGTCTTAAACAAGGGACACAACTATGTAGGACTATAGTCCAGATACTTTCCCTTCCTGGTGAGCACGAACACTCTTAAAACTGTGCAGAGATTTACAAAAAAAAAAAAAAAAAAAAGGATTAAATTAGTCATGAGATCCAGTGAACCTGGCTGAAACAAAAGATTACAGCTAGGAAAAAAGCCTCTCAGTCCATGGCTGAGGCGAGGGTCAGGGTCAGGGTCAAGGGGAAGGCGGAGGAGGAGAATGAGATGTGGTCAAGAGCATCAGCACAAACCTCCACACATGAAAGAAGAATATGGAACCAAGACTTACTCTGCCTCCATTTCTGAAATGTCTGATAGATTCCTTTATTTAAAAGCCTTTTTTAAAGTATGTGAAATTTTCATGAAGAAGCATCAACATAATCATTGTGATAATTACATTTGGGTCATAGATGAATCACCATCTGATTCCATTGTAATCACTTTGTCATACCGACACAGCCACAGTCTTCAAGTCATCACTGTCATCAAGACATAATTGTATGCTCACATTAAAAAGCATTCATATCACGCTAAAAGAATAATTACATCTCCCATAACGAAACTATGATTATTATTATTATTGGTAGAAATATTTAACTGGGAGGAGAGAGACCCTGATACATGAAAAAGCTGTGCTTGTACATGTACATGTAATTAATAACAGAGTGCAAATGCAGTGCCACATTAAGGATTCTGATTCAGGTAACATGGTCCTTAACTGCAACATCAGTCTGTGCAAGAACTCACTGCCCAGTGTGTAATTATTTCTGAGAGTCTGCCCTAAGTGCTAAGGGGGAAAAGAGAGGGATGGGCAGCTGATTATCAGAGATCTGAGGGCTCCGCTCTAAGCCTCAAATGCAAATTGTACGTTTGAACCTCTGCGGCACGGCCTAATTCATCACAGTCACCGGCGCCACCCCGCACAGTTCGTTCTCTTCCAGGAGGACTGCCTCCCGTGACCTCGGCCCACTCGTCGCCAAGCCCCCGACCCGTCGCTCCATCGACCGTGACTGTTTGGTCCGCGTCAGTTCGGTCGTGTCTTTTTGGTCTTGGCGTCTCGGCTTTGGCTCGCCGCTGACCGCGGATGGATTAAGCGACCCTCTCCCAGCCCCCCAGGCGGAAAGAGACTCACAGATGGCTCCATGGATATCCCACCGCGAGCTGAGCACAGAGGGTGGAAAAAAAAAAAAAAACCGGTGGGGCGAGGAGCCTGGAGCCACCGCCGTGGAGAAACAGGGGAAACACTCAGCTGTTAGGGTTAAATAAACAAAGAGACACGCAAGCTAGCGAGAGGCTAAAGAGGGCCTTGCTGGAGTTAATCCAAAGGGCTAGCTGTGCGTTCAGGTCGTGGCTGCTCAGTATTCCCAGACCGAAACTTTCTGCAAGATTCTGAGGATTTAAACAGACAATGGGAGAACTTCCTGAGCACTTTCATTCTTCTCCTTTTTCTTTTCTTTTTGGCGAGCGAGCTTATGACTGACTGACTACCCACAATACGCAGCTCTGAACGCATGACTAAACACAGTGCAGATGAGGACTGTGTGTGGCCCTTAATTAGGTATCTCTTCTGTCTTTTATGAAATAAGCTCTTTATTCTTCAACCAATACAACTGACACAAAGACAGGCAAGCCAGGAAGAACCAATCCTTAACACGGTCATACTGTATTTTAAGGGTATGCTTATACAAATTGAACACAGGAGTGAAACTTTAAAATGGTTCCATTATCATAATGCTTACATAGAGTATGTATCATGTGAATATCTTATGAGGCTCTTACTCTTATTTTGTGTTTATGTATACATTATTCAAGCCCTAAGAAGAAGCAGTTCATATCATTAATATCAGTTTAAAAAAACATGAATATGTTATTTTAATGACCAATTAGTAATCAAGCACACATGTAATGAACTCCCAAAACAGGATAATAGACATTTAATCGTTTGAATGTGAATGTTTTTTTCCCATTTCTAATCAATTTCATTAACATTTTTTCTTGAAGTTAATTCACTTTCTAACTTAACAACCCTAAAACAAATTACTGTCCAATTACGACCTACTGCCTATTTGGCCATTACTTGTAAAATAAATGTGATTTCATTTATGAATGTTTAATCAGGGAGATAATGAAATCATAGCGTGGCATAGTGTGACATGAGGTATAGCAGTATTTTTACTGACTGTATTTTTATTTCCTGGTATTTACATATACCACCCACATGGTGTATTTAATAAAAACTATTTATATTTAAGGCTGCTATTGGTATAGTATGTTTATTATGTGCTTGTCTTTGAAAATCTGGATAATAAACATGTTTATGGCTTGTGCATTTGAGTAAGTAAAAGGTATCACAGGCCGAGTACTTAAATTCAGCACAAGCATTACTGTACAAAAAAATGGCCACCAAGATATTGGTTGACAGTGGGAGGGAAGCAATTTGTCCCCCACCGAAATGTGCGAAACCTCAGAGCTGACTGATGGCACATGTCTTATCTTTCCTCAGTGGAATGGAGTGATTGAAGGAGATTGCCCTTACAAACTATTTACAAAGCTAAACAAACAGGGACAAGCCATGGATTGCGCTTTCGCAATGAAATTGATTTGGTGACGTGTGGGGATTGATGAGCTTGGCCGCTCCATATTTGCTAATGACTCAGTTGGTAAACTGCGAGAGACTGACAGCTTCTTTGCCGCAGAGAAATTTAATCAACGAGGCTTAAGAACTCTTGCTTCCACATGATAGAATTTGCAGGGCGTAATGATGTAAATCAAGATGAAGTCTTTTAAGAATATATGATCTGATCACGACATTGTATCAGTTTCACTGTTGATGCTACAGAATTGGCCCCACAGCTTGTGTCATAAAAGTCACAATTGGCTCAGATTCCCCGGCTCACTCCCAGGTTGCCTGGGAAAAGCAACAGGTAAACTAATTGGGAGTCCCCATCCTTGATTATGAGTCTGTCAAATGTCACATGAATATACCAGCCTCTCATCTCCCTGAAGGACAAGGAAAATAAACCATAATGTGGACTGACAATATATCTGTCAATTGCTAGAATTGCAACATTAAATTAAAGTTAGTTAAGTTAAAATTGGAGCGGTAGTTTTTTTTTTCTAAATGTAGACAAATACTTTTATAAATTCTGCTGTTACTGTAGCCTGTGGGAACACGTACCAGCCACTGGGATTTTGACTTACAGCACATATTCGTATAATTTCAAGTGGTAATAACCGGAATTCTAAGAACTGATGAATTTTAATATAAATATGATAGAATCCATATATATTTGTTTTCTTGCTTTAATCCATGTATGTTGAATTAATAGGAATGTAATTGTGTACAAATAGTATAAATAGTTTGACAAGTTCTGTTAGCACCTTTTTCTTACAATTCTCTTTGTTGAAGCATGTTATCACACTTATACTTACATGTGTAGTTGCTGGGGTACCAATGTTCAGCACTGTCAAAGGATGTCATTTGGACTCTGCCATGTCCCTCAACTGCATGCTAAATCGCACCCATTGACTCCAAAAGGACCCGATTGCTTTCTGCCATTTGGGCTCTCCCATGTCCCTCAGCTACATGCAGCGCCACACCCATTGATTCTTATAGGACCCTCTTGCTTTCTTGTATCAACGCAACAGAAATGATTTACGGAATAACTGAGCATTTTTGTATCTGAATTCCATTCGAGTGCTACACCTATGAACCTTGCCGAATGTAGAGGATATAGAAATATACAAAGCCATTCAAAATTGCAGTCTTACAGAAAATAATCTAAGAGAAAATTTGGTTTTTTTTTTTTCCACAGCTACACAAAAATATCTTTTGATTACTCTTGCAGCGCATGTAAGAATAAGAATACAATCCTGTAATCCAACCATAATGAATAAAAATAGGATTTCATTTTTTTTTTCCTGGAGTTTAAGATGAAAAATGCAAAGGTTTGAATATAAAAAAAAAAAAAAAAAAGTTTGAGCTGATGCCAAAATTATTAGTATTCACAACTTTATGGGCAAGTTGGTCTGGAATGTAACAGTAGAGAAGAATGTGAACCAGTTATGGAACCAGAGTGGGCCAAAAGAGTGTAGAAAACACGACAGTACTGTGCAACAAAATATAAACAGGGATATGATGCATATGAGGACAAGGAAATAATGCCAGTATGTTTCTGAAAGGTTGTCCCAACGAGAAGGACAGTTCTGATTAAAACAAGAAGAATGAGCCAATTTTTAAACACAACTCCTACCATGTCCAGGAAACACGCTGGCACAGTCAAATTATAACTTCTATGTATGACTTCTTACACATGTCTCCTAAGGGTTAATACTTGGTTCCCTTTTTTCCCTTTACATAACATGACTGAATACCTTGCCTTACCATCTGTGCCACAACAAATATTTGGATCATATATTTAACTCTTTCCCCTTTTACCAGGCAACAATCACAGTCATCTTTTTTTTTAATTTTTTTAATTATTATAACTTTTTGGGGGCACTCACTCTACATTTTTGCCTCACCCCTACAGTTCCCTCACCCTCACCCCACCCTCCTGCTCATTAACCTCATTACTTGGCTTGTTGTGGGATTGAATTTATATTTTCAGAGGAAATCCCTTTAACATTTACTACAGAATTTCATTAAAAATGAGTAATTATTCTCTACTTCATGATGAACATGTACATGTTTTTTTTTTTTTTTTTTTTTTTTTAAGATAACTGGGTTAATTGTACTCTCCCAAAATATGATTTCTTCAAGATAGCTCTGAAGGCATATCGGTATGGATAGATAACTAATATATGCTTATTGAGATAAAAAAGCTGCTACTTTGTCAGAAATTATGTAAATGATAATCGAGAAACTACCATGCAACACTTTCAAAAAGGTTTTGCATTCTTAAAGGGATTTGATATAGTTTCTGACCATATCATGTCATCTAAATTTGATTAAGTTTAAAGCTGACATGTCATGAGTATTTAATTTGGGGTTAAAAAAAAAACTATTTAAAAAAAAAAAAAAAAAAAGAAGGAAATAGCATGCAATTTTAAAAGAAAAACACCATGTTCTTTTTTGGCAAACCTAACATCTTGCAGATGATAAGGCAGTTGTATTGAGGATGTTATTTGGCACCTCAGTAATCACGTTTTATGAATAATTAAGCTCTAGAGGTCCTTCGGGCTCTTAACAGGTGCCTATGTCATGCCTGATTGCCGACTGAGTAAAGTGCGCTTAGCCAGAAAGATACAGTGAATTTAAAACTACAGTGAAGTCATGAATGTATTGCTTCCCCATGATACTAAACATATACAAAACATGGCTATTACATTGCCTCAAAATGCAATAGCATTGTGTAGATGCAAAGCAGTTGCATAAATTCATGTATTAGCATGTAGCTTTAGCATAGGCTGATATTTCCTAAAGCAACCCAGGCTAAGTTCTGTGCTCCTTGGTACATTAGCAGAGTACCAACTGCAGGACTCGAGGCCTAATGGTGACAATTCCAGGTTCAAATCCAGTTCAGCACATTATAAATACACTGCATTACTACATACTCGAGTCTTAACCTCTGCTAACCAGATCAGCAATTTTACTGCTGTGAAACAGTAACAATTTAAAAATGAAGAGAGACTGTAGGCCATATATCCCAGGAAAAAGAAAACAAATCACTTCATTTACTTTTTATCATCTGCTGTTGATAACACAAACACCCAGAGCATGACTTGTAAAACACTGCTTGACAAGATTTGAATTTTGACAAATTACTCCAAATGATGTAGGTTAGAAGAATCTCACTCCTGTTTAATATAAACACTATAGGCCCATCAACATTCATGCTTTAGGCAACTTGTCATTATCTTTGCCATTTCAAAAAAATCTTTTTCAGAACAACTGTATTAGAATTTAGTAATGCGGTTTCCCATATAGGTCATTATCAGTGTTACGCCACAACTTGGATAAACACTCGGTGAGCAGAAGTTTGCAAAGTCAACAGGGGTCGTTTGCCTTCTCAACATGATTGCAGGAGTGAATATGTCTTCTAACGTACCCTGGCCTTAGCTTGCTGCTGCATTTTTAAGTTGGAGCTCCAGGGAAGGTAGGATTTAAAATCCATGTACACGTAACCATTGTAGGAAAGAGCTGTACTCGCTTATATAATTGACTTGCAATTACATGCAGGACTTGGTGGAAGAAGCTGACAAATAATGCATTCATCCTAAGCACAGTGCATCACTGTCTTTGATAACTACAATTTGTTTTTGACACTGTGCCACTTGAAAAGATAAAAGATAACACTTCATGGGCACTGGAAAACACTTTGGCTTTGGCATCAGATGTCATTCTTAATTATGTCTCAGTAATTATTAGGGAGAGGCATCACAACGGTATGGCTTCATAATTAATATTGTTCCATATCCTATTCACTACAGGGGCCATTACTTAAAACAATCATGTCAGGTTTTGAGCAATAATCAAATCACAGCACAGGAAGACAAATGAAAGCAAGTTTTCAACAGTTGTGTAACTGTAACTCCTTTGC
The DNA here is from genome assembly GCA_022829145.1 of Albula goreensis. NCBI lineage: Eukaryota > Metazoa > Chordata > Actinopteri > Albuliformes > Albulidae > Albula > Albula goreensis. The sequence goes on from CM040763.1 coordinate 17,169,805, forward strand.
AAGATCTATCCAGCAACTGAACATTTTTCATAAGGCTCCGTTATACTGTGATGAGAGGTTGCTATGTACTGACAGATCACATTTGGGGGATCATGAAGAAGTTACAAATCCCACGCACTTCACCTCAGTGCTGCAGATGTGCTTTTCAATGAGTCTCCGAGTGAAAGTATTCTGAAGTTATTCTAGGAAAGTGCATGTCCTACTAAATGTGCGCACACACACGCACACAGCCACAAACAAGTATTATTATTATCCTCAACGTTTCATAATATTGTATGATGGATGGATGATAACTTTTTGGAGCTCACCTTTACAGTTTAAAATCGGCCATGACTCATTCTGGTCAGCATTCACAAAAATGGCATTTTGAGAGTGAATTCAAAATGTCCATATATACTGTAAATACATCACCTTTATGCAGTAGTGGAATTCCAGTCTGTTATTGTGAATTGGTACAAAAAAGAAAAAGAATTTAAAAAAAAAAAAAAAAAAAAAAAAACCTTTCAGGTCTCTGATTTCACAGAGCCAGACACACACAGAACTTCAAAAGAAGAGTTAAAGCGCTCCTCTTGAAATTCAAACAGCTTCCCTGGGGAGATTCTGAAACAACAGAAGTTAACTTGTGGCCTATAGGCGCCCATATTTTATGAAATGTAAAATATTGTCACCGGCTACATGACACATTAAACCGCGTACATCTGCCGAGTAGAGAATAAAAGAAATGAGTTTTGTCAGAAATGCGGTGAAATATTCAGCCCCCCTCCCTGACCCTTGGCCCCCATCAATATTTAATGAACAAGGGGGCAGCTGGTGCCCTGTTCCCTTGCTTAGATTCATAAACAGCACAACCTGTGACTGGAATTCATTGGATATTATTTATTATTTTTTTCTATTTTAAAAAGGTTCTCAGAGCCAGAAAGCGTTTTTAATTTTCCATGCATTTATTTTCTTCTTTTTTTCCCGTTCGATAATGTCACAAATCGTGGCATTGTGAAACTTTCAGGTCGTTCGCCCTGGGAGTTGGGAAAGGCACCTTCGGCCACGGTGCCATCTCATTTGAATTTGGACAGATGGAATTTTTCCAGTTTCTTTTGCTTCTCTCCCTCTCTCTCTGTCGCTTTGTTTATTAATTTAGTTACAATTCACGTGCAGGTGGAGAGCAGCAGCCCTGAGTTTAAAGGAGCCCTTCAAAAGTAATTGCTTTTAAGTTTTTGGATATGCATTTGATGGCCAGGTACTCTTATCCCCAGAGACTTCCTGACATATGCAGTCTCATACAATCTATGACATTCATTTACACGGACCAAATTTAACTGAAGTAACTGAAGTAATCTCTGGCACAGAAGCAACACTCCAGCTTGATCCTTTCGTCAGAACCCACAGTTCCTGCATCCACACTGTAGAGGTCTATGTTATGAAAAGCATACGACATTTAAAATGAGGCATGATCTCAAGGGGTAAATTGGAAACAACAAAAGTATGGTGGATGTAATCAGATAACCAGAGACCTGGACTACAGTCTCCACTGACATCTTCTCACGACACTTGTTATGTTGCTCTGATCGCATTTTTTGAAGGAGTGTTGCGTGCATGTAGGTGTGTGTGGGTGTGTGTGGGTGGTGGGGATCATTGGATTTTCTTTTGTTCATTTTTCACGGATAAGTGACTTCCTCAGTGCAAATGAAGCTCACACCGTGAATTCATTTTTTTTTGTCACAGAACTGAAAGAAAATATCTTTCCTGCAGAAAGAGAACATTGCCCACAGTCATGTTTTCAATACAGCCTACATTTCAGGCTTAGGCAACATTTTTTTGTGCCACAAAATTGCTCACACATTCCACATTCCCACCTCCTTTCCAATCCCCACACTGCCCGCATAGATCTGCATTCTATGGTCATGTCATTCTTGCTCTTCCTATTCTTTGCAAAAAGAACTCAAAGGCATTGAAAATAGTAATGGAATTCACTCCTCCGTCTTTGAGTAGCTTAGTCTGTGAGGCGCAATTAATCCTTATTAATGACAGTCTTCTTGTTTTTGCAAGAGGCTACTCCTTTAAATCTGTTTTTCTTCTGATAATCAGAGCAATCGATAGAACGCATTTGATCACAGAAAATGCCCCAGGCATAATAAAATAAAATTATAATGAATTATGATTCAATTAAAACACAAACAAACAAACAAAACCACGATTGCAAAGTATTCAATCATAATCAGTCACTCATGACAGCTGCTAAAAATCAGACAATGCTGCTGAAAAGTCATTCTTGGTCTGTTTCGTGATTTAATTTGATTTAGAAGTTAGTTAAGTTTGAATGCTGAATTTATACAGAATTTATGCATCCATTCAGAGCACTGAAAACAGGTTACCTCTTGCTGAAGTAAGTTATTTTCAGTAAAAAAAATGCATTAGTTTAATCTAAAAGCATAATGGAAATGTAAAAGCTTTAAAGCTAATGTATCATTTTCCCAAAAAGGCTTAAGGGAAAACATTTCATCCTCGGCAATCAAACCGTGTCTCCCTGAGTATATCGCTGTCCCTTGACAAAAAAGATACATTTATCCTCTATTCATGATCAGTGCGGTCAGCTGATCAGCCACTTTGTGACAGAGGCAGCAGAACAGCTCCAACTTTGGAGGCCTTTTTCCTTGAACACACTTTTCAATGAAATCCCAGGTTGAGCAAGGTGTTGTTCATTTAATATTGCTGGTACTGTAAGAAAGCTTCCTCAACAGTATGTCAATGCCAACATGTTCATTGGGCTCAAAGCACATGCTTATAACTGAACACAATTTTCACTATTAGCAGAATTATGATTCAAAATAAGTGACCATTTAATTCATTGCGTAACACATAATTCATCGCATATTGACTATATTTACTACCTGTGCATGTTTTTTTATTTTTTCTTACTACACAGTTCATCAACCTGGTATTTCCAGGAAAGAAATCTGGAATAAGTAACTGGCTCAATGGCACAATCCATCACCACCCCATCATTCTGCGTACAAGACCAATTCCCTAACCATGAGTGTGATACAACATACCTGAGTCTGTCTCTATCACTTTCACTTTTAAACAAAAGGGCATCTATATATTTTTTTTTATTATTTCCAAACTTCAACTGCAAAAGTGGTTGATCCACAAATCTGAATATGGCTTTCACTGTGGTTCCAATGATGACTCCATTTGGTGCTGAATTACAGCTCATCAAGAAAATGCCGGTTAGGCACCCTGCTTTCTCAGCTTAATTCAAATGAAGGGCAATGAACCAGATCCGCGCCATATGGACTCCCAGATCTATGGGTTTTTCTTCAGTTTCTCAGAAGTGTGTGCGCTCCGGAGTGCAGGATGCTCGTTTGATGAAAGCCGCACATCTGTCGTAAAGAAAAGGTACCCTTTTCGTAGGTTCTTCAGCTGTCCTAAAACCTCACTGCCCGAGGAAGATGCAAGTTGAAGTTGCCTCCTTAACTCATTCAGATTCAGGCTTAACTATATGGCTTTTTGTCTGTCATGTCTCTGAGTTTTGAACGGATATTGTGAATGCTAACTCCAATGACACGTGTATTTTTTATATGATGGATATCCTGTTTTTGACTTTAGCTTGAGACCTTGAAAGAAATTTTTGACTTGGGATGATGTGAATGTCTTTTTTGGTCAAAACTTTCATTGGCTGCTTTTTGGTTTTTATCAAGTCAGAGCTCCTCAATTTTGTATGTCTGTTTGGGCACTGAACTTAGGGAGGTTCAAACTCAATTTCTTTGTACTTATGCAATGACAATAAAGAAACTTAATCTTGAAATATTGCTGATACTGACATCATCTTAGACTTAGATTATCAGTCATTCTAGACACACATACATACAAAACATTTGTGTGTTATCTATTTTGCATGTAGACTTTGCCTATTTACATTTGCTTATGGTATTGATTCTTGCAAATCAGTGTATCAGAATTCAATTACCAGGATGTTAAGGTGCATGTACATGCTACAGCACTGAACAGTGACCTGGAGTTGGATTCCACAGCATTACTGCCTTGCTCCACATTAACAAGACATTAGGTGGTTCAGCTACACTGGGGGAAAAAATGACGGGCAAGCCAGTTACGTTCAACACTCACGAAGGACCCCTGCTGGCAGGCTGGATGAGCGTAGATTTGTAAAACTGAACACATATTGGTATTGTGTGTGTCTGAAATGTGATTTGACTTTGTAGTGTGGAAAATAATTTCAGCTAGAACATGTGTATTGGTTAAGGTTAGCCATTACGATCAGCTTACTTAATAGCATCATTTAATTGAACGGGAAAAAATCTGTGTGTGTTCTTTTGAGGTGTGAGTGAATTACACTGATGCCCGAGACTAATATGAATAGCATTCCAATAACATACTGGTTTGCTCATATCGTCCCTTAATAAACATTTAAAAATTAAATTCATTTCAAGACTTATTAAATGTACTAATTTAAAAATCAATCCAATTTAGAACTCACATGTAAAAATGTATTCCTAGAGAATGAGTAGATAAATTTAACATATATAAAAACGCATGTCTGATTTTACACCAAACCAAATACTAATGAGTAAGGCCAAATGTTTCAGCTGGAGTGCAGCCTTTTCAAAATTATAACGTAACATGACACCTTAGCAGGGGAAAGAAAAAAAATATATATATATATATATATATATAAATTCATTAGTGCATAACTGTTCTTAGTGCATAACTGTTCTTGCTACACTTCTTCAACGCAACACTTCACAGTGTTGTTGTGTACATTTTATCCATGGCTAATTTACTCCTCTCAAGTTCAGTTTTACTGCCTCTCTTCTCCCTTCAAACACAGGAATCTAATTAAGCACAAACTGGCAAGGAGAAGACCTGTCATATTAAAACAATATTTGATTCGATGTTGTATTTTTAACTCACAGCTGTAGATTTTCTGGTCCTTACGAAGAGCCCCTCATGAGCATTTGTAAATGTATGCGAGGATTGTGGGATACGTGCGATCCTAAATTCCGATTCCTTTAACTTGTCAGGGAGACCCCATTGGGAACATTTGGAGATAATTTTCTGTCAGTAGCATTCTTCAGACTCTGTGCTCTGCACTCGCAATTTACACATGTACCAGGAAAGGTTCGATCCACATGTGCATCTCGTTTCAATTCCCTTGTCCATTGGCAATGCACCTCCTTACATTTTCGCTCTTGACGAAATCCTAATGGGTATTAATTGCCCTCTGTGTTGTAAGTTAAAACCAGGGCCAAATTAAACTACAAATGATACAGATCACTATTTTTGTAAAAAGATGTGTGAAAAATGAATACAGTTTGCTTCTACACATGCATATAATGCATTATTCCCCCTGCATTATAAAAAATAAACAAATAAAAAATAAAAGGGCAGATAACATAGCATCAAACAAAGCTGGAGATGTGTGTTCTGCCTGCATATGTTTGATAAGGTACTGTTATTCGAGAAACCACTGCTTGTACTGATTTTAAACATTGATGCTTCACTGGCCTCACCTTTTATGTATAATATGAGGAATGTCATACACTAAATAATATATCTGAACTTCCACCGATTAAACTTCCAAATCTTGAAAAGATTTAAATAGGCAACTGGTCCGATGCTATGTTCCAACCCCTTACTGCATAATCATGGTAATTGTTAGGCTTTGAATTTAGGTGACCATGCGCTGGAAAAACTTCAAGAATAAAATTGCCATTCCTCTGTTATAAAACCACCTGGCATGAGCTTCACCTTCAGGGCTCAGTGGTGTGTAGGTGCAGGAGGATCATTAGGGTGAGGAACCCCCTGAAGGCAGGACCAGACCTGGGGAGTGGGGGGGGGTCCCCAGAATATCAGGAACAGCAGACATTCAGAGATGTATGGTTCTTTTTCATGCTGGGTCCATTGAAGTGTTTGGCTGAGAGTCGACAACATTAACCACAAAAATAGTCCTAGTAGTCCTCTTATTTTTCCTCTCTCACATCTTCTGAAATAGCCCACCTTACTTCACAATTATTTCATTATTTTGTCACCCTCTGTCTATATGGCCAACATTCAAAGTGATACATAAAATAGCAGGGATGTCATGTTAGTTAACACCTCTGATTAACAGGTGGTATTTTTACCAATGCATTACACATGTTGTAATCACATGCAAACAGAAAATCCTTGAAAACACTGGTGCCTGCACAGAATTATCCACTTTCTTATTTGTGAACATAATTGCTGATTGACATATTATCCAGTCTTTCTATTGCAATGTTCCTTCCTGTGATTTTTCCTACAACCACCGACTGCTCAAATTTGCCAGTTCAAACCATTTGCTGTTTTTTTTAAATGGGTTACTTTGCATTGGGGCACACTGGCACCAGGCCTGTGAAAGAAATACACAATTAATCTATAAAATCTCAAGAATTTGTGGCTTTTCATTGTTTCTCACAAAAAGGACCTAACTTCACAGCCCAGAAAAAATTGTCTGCACTCTCTGACCTCATGTAAACAAATGTAATTCTGCTACAAATTCACACAGCAATGATCATATGATTTCATATATGCTCTTTACATTTTTGTTCCCTTTTTTATTTTTGCCTGCCGATTACATCATCAAATATGAAAAATCCCACAATTAGTAAATTATTAATTCTTCCAATTTGTTCATATCTACTTCAGATTGTAACATCACAAGTCTAATTAAACCAATGATTGCATCAGTTCAAAGCAACAAATTGTTGGACATGCAGCAGGTGACAAATATTGCAGCATATTTTGATGTACACACATGACATCATTTCACCAATTAGTGCAAAGCATTTCATAGCAGTCTGGAAGGCAACCACTGCGTCTACAGTAACTGAAAGCGTTCTAATAAGCAAGATACTTGTTTGTACTTCCTTGTTTCAAATTACAAGTGTGTTAAGTCACAATATTGTGCGTTATGCTTATGGACTTCTAAGGTTGCCCTTGTGAATTATTAGTTGACATCATATGAGGGATTTTCATATGACTTACAGAGCATGCTAGTTTCAAGCTCAACATTATGAGAGTCTCACACTCAAGATTTCTATATTGTCTCTTTCTTTGATATGAGACATGAGGAGAGAGCAAATGAAAGGCCTTTGGGCAAGACAGAAGAAACACAGGACTCAAGTCACACGAACCTTCAAAATTCTGTCACACAGACAAATGAAGTTTGTATAACAGGGAAAAATGGAATCCAAAACAAACATTCTTGAACTTTGCAGTGACTTTTTTTTTTTTTTTTTTTAAAGATGTAAGTCTAGGACAATGTACCTGTACAAACTAGAGGAAAAAAAAAAACACTGAAACTGTTTTAATTGAGGGTTTTCATTTAAACGAGGCAGGCACCATTGGGACCAATTATTCAAGGACACCGCTATTTTTGATCAACATACAAATCACGCCGCCATCTATCACTGGTGAAAACTCTGCCAGCTGTAACAGCAGGTACGGGCCGCAGTCAACACCAAAGCATGTTCGTCGCTTAAGTGATTCAGAAATATGAATATTCCTCCTTGATTAAAGACATATTTATGACAACCCGCTAAAGTGTAAAGGCAAACATTATGCACAATAATTCAACTTTTTGTAAAACTAATTAACCTTTCTATTTTCATAAAAAAGTATATGCATGCCAAAGTTTAGGTGGATTTATTTCTTAATGGCAACACATTTAAGTCAATCTTCTCTGAAACTTTGAGGTTCTGAGTACAATATAAGCTTAATAGCAATTTAATAGCACAAGGAAGAATTGTTTTTGAGAATTTCATTTAAACTCACGAATGCTCCACAGATGTTATAGGGACTTAGGGGTATGACATCAATTCGTTCCCTACTTTAGTCAATAGTGTAAGCTATTAAACAATACTGCTTATCACTGAGGTATATTAAACTGAAAAGTCATACTGAATGAAGGAGAGAAAAATCATGAGCATGGTACTTAGGACTAAATTTAATCAAAGCCACTAAATCACATCTTTAGCAAAAGTGCAATTCAACCAAACAAAACAAACCATTTCAGTTGAAACTTTAACCCACAAACAACACAGTGACATTGACTGAACTGAGTGACTTTGTCCAAGGTTTGGTACAGGCTGGGAATGTTTCAGTCAGTAATTATTTATCAAGTTATTAACCTTGTTTTCTATTGGACACATTATGGTAACCATATCCTTTTAACTTGGTAAGAATTCTCTGCCATTGGAAATGTACCAAATGCAATTAGTTGCTATAAACCTGAATACGGTTATGTTTATTACAGTTATGTATTTTTAAATTCGTCCAATGACAGTGTTATAAGCCGGTATTCACAGCAATTATTTTGCATGCTCCACAGTTTCATTGCTCCGGCTCCAGCAATTTATTTAATTGTCATGAACTTAATTTTAATCCTCCAGCAAAACTCCTTATTAGAAACGAAAGACTTGGACCTGCAGCAGCGAGGACATGTTTCTTACAGGAGGAACGATTGCAGTCGTGTGACATCAGACAACCACATCTTGTGGCACAAGCTATACAGTATGCAACCTAAAAAACAAAAAAACTCGTGCTAGCTTTAAACAAGGTTGTGAGAGTGTGATTTCCATGGAAGAAGTTCTTTATTCTGAGAGCGTAATTAAGTTAGTTTCCACACTCCTGTGCGGAACTGACACGGAATGTGGCGGCAGATGTTGGAGTCAACTTCCTTAGCACAGCAGGGCTTTGAGAACAATGTGAGCCGCGTCCTGAGAGACTTCTCAAAGTCAGCACGACACCTCTGTGAGTTCATCGCATGAGCGGCAGTCATTTTGACTCAGGCCTGCTGGGAAATCAACAGGAAATAAATCTGCAGTTGTTAATTGATAAAAAAAAAAAAAAGAAACGGTGTGTTTATATGAAACACTAAAGTAATATTACATGACACTTCAACTAGGGTGTTGGTGGTCTCTTTTCCAAACAACCTTTATTTCTTGTTTACAGATATATATTAAATTAGCTTTTTAGGACATCAGCAATAACAGCAAGTATTTATGTTTCACCAGAGAATAGTTTCCAGGCATTCACATATACAACTAAAACATAAGTTGCTCCTTGCTAACTCAACACTATCTGATTGTGTTAAGTCAGCAAGGAGTAATTTAATGTGAATTGAGGCAATTCCAATTGGGATAATATTAGCTACTCTGCCTGAGTAATATGTACTCCATCAGAGTTGATATACTACCAAACTGTTTACTGTGTATGAGTAACATTTGGGACATGTAGCCCAATGCAGACTTCGCCCACTGCTGTCCTTCACTTTGCTTTTTGACGTGCTTCAAAATCAAACAAGGGTTTAGGCCAAACATTAACGACAAAGTAAACTTCATAACTATGATCTTTAAAAAGTTTTGCTTTTTTCATAGACTAATTAAATAATGGACTCATAGCTTGAAATATTGATGTAAATGTCCGCTGTCAATAGTGCTCTCTGCTTCAAAGCTCATTTTCTGCTAACGATTATAGCCTTGGGTGAAATAATAATAAATAAATAAAAAATAAAACAAATTGTGTGTACTAAAAAGCAGAGAAGCTGACAGCAAATGTCATGCTTTCACTCCACCCGGTCAACTGCATACTAACAAATAGATCAATTACAACACTTTGAACTGTGCTTTCTAACCCTTTGAACAAAGTCAGGGTGAGGAACACACCATCTCAAGTCTTATGTAAACACTGATGTGATTCTCCCCGCCTCTCTTTATGTGAATCATGTTCACAGGCATTGGAGGAACAAAAAACTGAGCTTCAATGCTTGTTTTCAAAGATATCCTTGATTTCCCTTGGCAAAATCATTTTAAAAATGAAACTACTGGACACTGGGTGTAGAACATGCACAAGGCCCAGGAAACAGAGAGAGAGAGAGAGAGAGACACACAGGATAATGATACTTCCATCTACAGATCTGTTTTTGGAGCTAGTTTCTTTCATTTTCTAACAAAACAAAGATCTAGTCAATTGCTGCCTGAAAAATGACCACAGTAAAGGAGGAGGTGAGCAAAAGATGGACTGTGTGTCACGAATGAAGAGCCTACAGGATTTAGTCATGAAACCTTGTTCTCCCAAGCAGATGGACTTAATGTTTCTCACTGACAACCTACATGTGGAAGACAGTTACTTTGGTGATAGGGGGATTTAGTCTGAGTAAAATGTGTCTATTTTAAAGGGACCAAGCTTAAGTTGATGGTTATGCACCTATGTACAGATACGGTCATGATATTTTGTAATGTCCTTGTAATTCTGTAATTCTGTTGTCTCCAAACTATGGCCCATTGGCCACCTCTACTCTTTTCTAAATGTTGTACCAGCATTCTCGCTCATGCCGAATTAATCAAACGATTCAATAATGGTCATAACAATTGGATTTCCGCACCAGTTGTGTTTGAACATCTGGGACGACAACAGAGTGCTTATCTAGGGTAATAGATTTCAATCAACCCTAGGCCGATTCTTAACCATGGGTTGGATCAAACTGATCCTGGATCAGCATCACTGAGCACACATCCACTGGTGGTGGGTCCAGTTTGGGGACACCTGCTGTGCCGCCATGCTTTTGTATAAACAGGATATGGCTTAGCAGTGATCCTTTAAGAACATGACCGAAAGAGCATGAGAAATTGACATGCAGTGCATCCAGGTAAGAATACTTGGATAGAAAAAAGGAAAAAAAAATTTGGAAGTATATCTGCTAAGGCAAATTTAGCTAATATTTCCATCCCCTCGAGGGTGCACAGAAGTACCTGGTTTCTACTGTGCCGAACGCTGCAGTTTTGCCAAGAAGGGTCACAAGAGACAAAACGGCAACCGAGTGGAGGTGGAGGTATGGGGCAAATGCTGAGAGCGAATGGGTAATGAGCTCAAACCAGAGCACTTACGCAATGCAGGGAGATGCAAGGGAGAGGGTGAAGAGCCACAACCTGGGATATGTATCTTACAAGATAATAGAAAATGACACAGAAAAACGGGGTGTCAATTTCATAATTCATATTGACAGATTTTAAACATTGGTAATGTTAATCTGTAGGGAATGTATAATCACAGAAACATCCAACCAGAGAGATGACCATTGTCAACAATCGGCCTTGTCTTGTGTGAAGAGAAACCTAATGAATCAGATTGATTCTTCTAAATACCAATGTTCTTGTTCATAAACCAGATCAACCAGAGAGAAAGCATCAAAGTCAATGAGCCATTCACTATTATGGAAAAACTTTTATGGACCATACTGAATATCTGTCAGGCTATTGGGATGTACATTGGAAATAGCTAAATTCAGCTTTCTCTGTCTCTACAAAAGGGCTTAAGAATAGGATCATGATTCTGCCAAGCCTGTCTTTGGTAATTCTGGAGTCATGCGAGTTTTCACCTGGAAACACATATGGCAGGGGTCTGCACGATGACCTCCTTGTTGACGGACACTTGTTTCACTTCAGCTTCCGTGCCATGAATCAACAATCAGCAGTTCATGGAGGAATATTCCCCTGCCCCAAAATAAATGCCCAGCCAAAGCAAATATTTATCTACATGGAAACGAAATATCCTGCAGTGTATTGTAAATATATGGGCATTCAAAAAATATTATAATACATTTTTCATGCATATATTTTCAAATTCATGTTTTTTTTTATATGATGCAATACCCAAAAAACTGGAGTTGTTTGTATATTTGCACATATATTGTGGTGAATTAAAGAGTCTGATTTTCACAATATATTGTATAATACAGTATAGTATAATAATATATAGCTTTGACTGTGAATTGCTCCCAAGACGTATGTCTTAATTTCTTTCTGTAGAAGGAAAAAAACCACCCCGTTTCACAAACAGTTATAATATAGAGTCCACACTTGGCAACAGTCATTGTTACTGAGTGGACCTCAATCACAGAAGTACACTTGACTTCAAACTGCTGCAAGTCCATCCATCATTTTCTAATAAACATAAACACTCTAATTGCATATTCCATTAATATAACATACTGGCTTGAATATACGGCCACAGCGTGATCTACCTTTTTAATGCCAGCAGTGTAGTCATTGTTATTTAAACCCACACATTGATTCTTCAGGCAGTGTAGCCTGATGTAAGATCTAGGGGATGTAATCAAGGACAATTGAATAGTCACACTCTGCGAAAGGACAGATAAATCAGATTCGGAGTGATAACTGGAAACGGAAAGCAACTGCTAAGGGAAAAAAGTGCTTTTGAATTTACGACTCCGGGCTTTTTGTGAAACATGGAGCCGGCAGACACACGAGCATGTGCTCAATCGCCGTATTTAGGCGAGAAATATTTCCTGCCACTTCCCCCCACAGAGTCAAATTAAAATGTTCATCGTTTCCTGCATCATACCTTTTATTTCTTGAGATTTAATGCCATGCCTTCCTCCTTACTGTCATTTCATAAATCTCACATGAGCTGATATGGGACAAGGCCCAGAAATCCAGCCCTCCATAAAGTGTGATGTAAAAGATAATTGAATATTGAAGCAAATACGGAAATGATTGTTAAAACAAGTAATTCCTCTTTGATAAATTATGGAACTTACAAATGCATTGCGTTACTTACATTTTCCTCAATTCCAATTGTCAAAGCCTTGATTTTGTGTGTCTGTAACATTCATGTTCAGAAAAGTGGAGAGCACTCTTAGGGCCAGATTTACCAAAGCATTTAGCACATGTTAATATTTCTGCACATGCATTTTTAGTGACCTTTCCTAACAGGTCTGTGTTGCGCACAGCATATAGCCCTAGATGGTGGTAGACGTAGCATTTTAACAAAATTAGTTTTGACCTAGTGGTCTGTCAGGCTATTCATAATTGTTTATTTGTTTGGATGCTGATGAAAGATTAGCCCACAGTCCTGGCGGTTTGCATTTTTGTTGTAGGTTTAAACTTTGCATCGTCTGGGTTTTTTATGCCATTGTGGCAGAACCACAGGGAAAAAAAAATCACAACAACACACATAAAAATATTTATAAGGCATCTTACTCTTACACTTTTTGGAGGCAAGACCTCCAAAGGTCTTCTGTCTTTTCTTTCTTATTGGTGAAACACTATCTTCCTATTTACTTCCCTTGGAAAAAAGCATGACTTTCTCGATCACAAATTGTAACCACACAATTGTTCCACTTTTTGGAGGTAAGATTGCAATCTTATGTCATTTCTTGACATAAGATTCGGTGAAATATACTTGCACATGATTTCCAAATCAGAATTGAATCAGAAATCAAGTGCATGCATAGTAGTCATTCCAATGTCATCAAACAAAAATCAGCAATCAAGAAATTCACATGGTCGGTTTAAATAGTTACATGTATGAACAATGATGCTCCTTCCACCCCCATACCACCATCAGTTTCTCATGCACAAAGTTCCTTTCATTGTAATTTAACTTTACTGTCTTCTCTTTGCCATCTGCTCTCTTCCAGTCTCCTGAGCAATACACATGTATAAATAAGTATGGCATTTTTACTTGTTGTAGTGCTAGCCTGCGATGGCACCACAGATGTTTGCTATTTCTGTGCAGAAAGAAAACAAATGCAACCGGTATATTTGCAAGGGTAAAAGCGAACAGAACAATCAATGTGGCTGACAGCAAGGAATCTATCATCATCGAACCTCACTTAGTCAAACGTTACCAAACTAATACGGTATATTCAACAGTTTTACATAGAAGGTATATGTCTTAGAGTTGTTATGCTCATGTTGGCATATCAGGTTCTTGGAAACCTATATTTGAATAACCTGATATTTGTCCAGTATGATCAAGTGTAGTTGTCTTAAGCGCAATAGTAGTTGTCTAGATGTGATAACACAGTAAATGTGTGACCAAAGTGAAGTGACCAAAAAACCTAAATTAAAAATATGTCAGCTAAATAGCATCAAAAATATGAAGTTTCAAAAAGATGTCTCTGATTGCCTAATCAACTGTTTGACCACATAGGTGGCCTTTCATTTTATGATCCTATTCTTGCGATTTAGATTCTTCAAAAGTACTATGGCCTGTGACATACTTACATAAAAACTAATTATATAGTCATATACCTTAATGATGCAAGATGAATACATTTCATACATTTTACATAACAAGGTTACTTGCCTAATGCAAATAAGTACAGTTAAATTTGAAATGTAGATGACAGCTTTGAACACACAGGTTATTTGAATTCCAGCACATGTGATTTGCTGTCACAGGAAATCATCTGGAAAATACAGAGCTAGACACTCATCCTCGAAAAAATAAATATCTATGAATCTATTCCAAATATATCTTAAGAGTACGGTCATTAATACAATACAATGGGATTCATTTTGTGTGCTGTAGATTATAATAATGGTAATAAAACAATAAAAAGGTTGGCGTCACGGCCCTATAGTCTGACAGAGACTAATATTTCTCTGATTAGAGAGGCTGTTTTTTCATTTAAGAAAAAGTCCCAGTTAGTCCTATGGGAATAAAATTAGTTGAGTGGGCTGAGGTCTCGACATTTTTTTCTCATGCCTCTTATAGGAGACTGGGGAAAGATTTTCAGGCATTATAAAAAGAGGTAGTTTAGGCGGTCATTATTAGTGATGAGATTGCAGAGGGAGCTCATGGATCCCAGGGGCTCTGTCCAGCTCTCCAACGCCCTCACCCTCCAAACCCCTGCAGATTTGATTTGTATTTTCATAGGAGCATTAGCATTTCAGCAGTGGGAGTGGTGAGTAATTACATTTGGAATTCTTGGGTAAATGGACTGTTTGAGTGGCTTTGGTCAGCTGAGGAGGATTTTCAGTGCTTGGATAGAGTTGTCTATGCTTAAAACAGCTTGCCAGGCTGTCTGGTAGGGGCAGAGACCCTTCGAGTGTTCAAGTCCATTCTTCACACAGTGCTGGATACACTAAGTAAATGGTGGGACGAGTTGGACTGCATGGGCACTTGCCGTCATTATAGTCTCATATGTACTGACATGGGAAATTAGCAGACACTGGGGGGAATTAAATACCTGTGTTAAGTGATTTGGGCTCTATGTTTCCTCATCACAGGACTTTGCACACAACTACACCAGACCTAATGGAATAAGACTGGCCTCAAAATGGAAAAAAAGAGAAGGCAGTATCAAAGTACCGACATCAATGGCAGTGACAACACCAATTAGCTGACTCAAGTGAGCCAATCTTTAGCAAACTGCAAGAGTTAAGTCATCTTTTGCCTGAATGTAGTGCTTCCATGATCATCACTGTACAATTTGTCTCATGATGGGAGAGTGACATTTAACGTGTGAAACAACAATTATCTGTCAACCATTGACTGTCAACCAATCAAACTGTTTGGCTCTCCACAGAAAGGGGACAATCATTGGTTCAAATCAACAAATCAAGAATACCTTATCGTAACTCGCATGAAAAACTGCATTGTATCTGTTCACTGATCGTATACTCACATGAATAGGAAAGCAGGAAGGATTTGACCGCTGGATTTAGGTAAAAGTCCCAAGTAGACCTTTTTTCTCTTAGCATCTGTGCCCTCTACAGACAGGATTTCAGGTCCCCTGTGGAGTCTCAATGCATATGTCCACACATGGAGATGCTTTTTGAAATAAACGCTCCTATCTTACTGTGAGGGAGCCAAAAGGTCTGGACAGTAAAGGGTTTTTTTTTATGGAAGTGACTGTGATGGGGGATGGGTGAATGCTGCCCCGGAACAAAGGACTGAAAGGATAGGAGCTTCGCGACTCTGAAACCACGGGAGGAAGGGGTCATCGGAGCTTGATGCTTCCGGAGCTGCAGTGCTATGAACAGGGAAGATTGGTGTTGCTTTATTCGTGTTCGACCCTAATTTAGATCTTTGAGGATCTGGTTAGAATTCAATACAAGAATACCTAGAAGCTAAAAATAACGAGCACATACATACGCAAATGTGCGACAGGTTCTTTTAAACACGTTGGCATGTAAACACGCACGACACATATGTGCGAGCAATCCATGCATGTAAAAACAAAAACAGAAGAGTACATGCAAACAAACACACAAACATACATGTGAAAACATTGTGCCATGCATATACTCAAGCATAAGTGCAGGTGCATGCACACGCAAGCAAACACACACAACTTCCTCCTAGCAAAGATCAGGGAAAAGCTTTCTCATTAGTGGAAGCTAATGCACTCAGGCCTCGGGGGCATTTTAGGTGGTAATGAACAATTAAATCTCACTCGCATTCTTATCAGATGCCATACAAAGGTATGCAACGGAGTTTTTTTTTCAACCTTCTGAGAAAATTTAAGAATGTATTCTACAATATGAACACCATCCCTTGGAAGCACATGCAGTTTTTATTTAAAATATGGCCCTTCAAAGACATGACAAAGAGATTATGTCATGGTGTTTGTTATGATTATGGATACATAATCTCGGAAGTGATGATTTATGGCTTTCACTTCTTTAAGATGCAGACCCTAATTCTGAGTGTCATTGCAGTTTGTCAGACGGAGTTGTTGCTAACATTTTAAAACACTGTGAACCCTGTTGCTCACTTTGCTTGGGATCATACTGTGTCTTGGGGCTGGTTGACGACAAAGCTGATGACCAGCTGAACAGCATGTAAATGGTGTTTGCGTAACTTCGTGTCGTACTGTGATCCATCCTTGAAATGAGAGGCAGTTTTTAACCAAGATTAACTCAAAAAGTAATCTACAAAGTAACAGTATTCATCTTTCCATACTTGCCTGTAAAACATTACCACAGAGGGTACTGCAGTGTTACAGAATGGCACTTAGTCACCTGTAACCCCACACAGGGTAATCTGAGAATAAACTGGAGGGAAAAAGCAGAGGGCAGTTGCCCAGTCAAGGTCAGAATCAGTCATAGTTTCAAGAGTGTTTCCACTGTTTGGAAGACAAGGTCTTCCCTTAGATTCATTACCAATTGTAAAGCTCACCACAGTGAGTTATACTCTCGGGTAGGAATGGCGTGCTCTGGCCACCCATAGGCTCTGTCACTGGTACACCTTTTCATATAAGGCAATTCTTGGTCTGCTCCCATACTACGTATGTGTCTGTATCATGCAGAAAACTGCCAGACAATACTCTCCGTTCTCTGGACTTCTTTCTGCTTTCTGTCCCCTATAGTTGATTTTTAGTTCCTTTTAATTTTTGTCTCCTTTTGTATTTTCTGTCTGTAACTATGTGTTTTTATTTATGCTGATACCTATCGTGGCAGGGTCTCCCTTGAGAAAGAGATTCTTAATCTCAATGGGACTTTTCCTGGTTAAATAAAGGTTCAATAAAAAAATAAAAGGTTTCAGAGATCAGCTCCTACATTTCCCAACTATATACTTTTAAAAAAGTATTTCTTCTTTTGTGTTGCATGCTGGGATAATAGCTCTTTATTGATTCTATGTGTACCACAGAAGTAAGATAATTGTGTGTCTAATGATAAGATTCTTGGATTGCTCTGTCGCCCTCAGAGTTTTTTTATACCTTGAACTTTAGCAGGGCGCGTTTCATGTGGGAATGCACATGGGGATAAATTAGTGCCTAAACTACCTGCTGATCTGAATGCTAACTGGAAACTGTAAAACCAGGAGTTTCGGGCTATCTATGTCTTAGTCAGTTAATTAATGCCTAGCTACAGAGGGAATTGTACCATCCTAATATGCTTAATGCATACTTCAACCATGGGAGGAACTGGGGATGTTACTCTGCATTTATAACTATCTTGTTATTGTATTTCTGGAAGTCAATGGAGGTTTGAGGGCAGCTATAGATGTGAGACATTTAGGAGGAGAGGAACAGGTAAGGTATGATCCGATGACTGCAATGTGCAAACAAATACATGTGACTTTTTTTGAGGTTATTCTTCTCATCATTTTGGCAATTGCTACACTTTCCCCTAACTGCTTGTTAAGTGAAAGATCAGCACTTTCGTTGAGATGTGATTCAAAGTTAAGGACTGCTATTCTGAGTCATAAAACATTCATAAGAATTAATTTTCCTTTAAATGCATAATTTATTTTCTTTTATATAATATTCACAGTATATCTACCATATACAGTATAAACCGACTGTCATGGTGGAACAAGGCCTTAATCTCGTGGTAATAAGGAAGTGGATATGCAGTGTTAAAATGCAGACATCTCTTGTCTGTTTTGAGCCCATCCACAAACTTGGCTAAATATGCTTCATGCAGTCTGGCAGGGTAAACAAAACTGGCCTGGGCAGGTTGGGATGTGGACATGCTCTTTCGAACAGCTGTGCCCTTTGCACACAAATTTGATGGACAAATATGACTTGTTTTTAAATTTTCATATCACTATTTTTTTCCCCAAAACTGCAGGCTGGCCTACACAGGGCTATAAATAGATTTGAATATCAATGGAACTAACCTGAACAGTTAACCTTTTTCTTAAAATTGATAAAGATAGAGACCATTACAAGAGAACTGATCACTGAAAAAAACTTTCCAAGTATTATACTGTATGCTAAATTTAGCTAAATGTTCTGACTGCTCTTATGGATTGTTCAGTTAAGTTCAATCTTAAGACATTCGAGAGTAGAAACTCTCCTGCAACTTTCTAGTTTACAATTCACTGGCATAGAAAATATGTATTTTAACCCTTTACAAAAGTTCCCAGTCACTATCTGACTTAAGTAAACAGTTTCATTAAACACAGACTAACCCTTTTAATTTCAAAGTTTTTTGGTTTATTTTTTCTAGGAGATGTGCTGAATTTTGTCTGTTGTTGTTTTTGCTCTTTTTGGTTCTTATAATTTGATTGTGAAATGACCATGAAAAACCATTACAACAGGATACTGGCTGTGACGAATACCAATGCGAAAACAGACTTGTTTACAATCAAGGGGAAGATGTTAATAGCTTTTTTTGCAAGGTGTGTTAAGCCAGTGAAAATATGGAAAATGATTTATGGTGAATTCCAAACACCCACCGAAATGGAATAATTCATTCCACTGAGGATCTGAAACTCGCACATTGCTCTTAAAAACTGGCTAACACCCAGGCTCCCTGGCGATGATCCACAAGTGAAGTGCACGAAAGTAAAATTTTGCAACTTGCTCAAATATTTAAAAAGTCCAGAATCAAAAATATTCATGAACATTGAAATTCTTTTGAAATCATAACTAGTATCTATGTAAAAAAAATCGTTTTTTCTTAATTGAGCATGTGCAATCACAATGATAAGTCACCCTCCCTGTTGAAAGCGCAGTGCTTTCACTCTCTACTGCTTCTCACTCTGCAGCCAACCACTCACTCTCTGCCAGAAATAGGTGCATTTTATGCAGCCAGTATTGAGATGTCCTGGGAAAACTACTGAGCAGAGGTGTTTATACTTAACAACAAGGTAGAGAATAATGTGTCTAATGAAAGCCTCCCTCCTCCTCTTCAGTAATACAGCACATGATGCATCGCCCCAAAGACCTCATGCCTAGTTAGCACTGCCATGGCCAGATACCATGGGAAGCATCTCAACACAGAGTCAGTGATTTCAATGACTACATCACCAAGAATTCCAGCAGGCGTGTATTAATTGATAAGAATCGTAATGACACAACCTGAGTTAAGATTATTTCCTAAGTACTATCTATAAATATGACTAATTAAAGATATACTCCCAGGTGGAGGGACTGTGTGTCTGTCTTTTTCATGACACGGTGCATGTTTCCACAGGAGTCTGAAAATAGGTATGGTCTTTATATGGACCTGACAGCTCAGAATTTGGTTTGACACTATCTGAAGAATTTGTCAAAAAGAGAACCGTGTACTCATGAAAAATGATGATTGTATGAGATTCAATATGTTAAATCATATGGCCAATTTCTTTCTTCAAGCATACTGAAATACAGTGCAGGTTGCATCACAAACACCAAGATCTACATGTTCTAATCGTGTGCTGATTTAAAAGTATCAATTTAACCCGAGAGTATGTGTCCAAGCTGTACTGTTGTGGTTGCAGCAGCCAGCGACAGCTTGCCATTTCATCTCATTTGGGCATTGGTGGCCCTGAGAAACCAACATTTTGGCTGCTGAAGAGACTGACCATGTGCAGCCTCAAGGAAAGGAAGTCCTGATAAAGTTGTGAAATGATTAAAAAAATCAAAGAAGGCCTTGAACACTTGGTTCGGCCTTTGAACTTTACATTCAAATTCTAAAATTGAGCTACACAAGCAGATTCATTGATATTTTGGACTCATGCATTTAAAAAAATTGGTTTGATTGTTGTCCTCTAAAGTTGGAAGGTCATCACACCACAAGCTTGTAAGCATTACAGACACATTTTTCGGTACCATCTCGAACTGTGTATGTTGGTGCGCTTGAATGCTTCATCAAAGGACTATGGCCTAAAGTGTCACAATCCTGATCAAAAACACACATCTAAATTTCCGTGCTTTGCTTCATAAAAGGCTTCAAAGAAAAAGTTAAAAGAAAAGTATTCCCTTCATAGCAGACACGTACATAGAGAAGTGCCGCGATGGCTGTAATTGCTTTAATAATTCCGTTGCACAGGAAAAAAAAATGGTGAATTTGAATTTTTAATTCAGAAAAGAGTCATTAAACCTCTCGTTAAGATAAACAGAGTTTTAATAAGAGCTCATTTAATTGGTTATGCCTGTATCTTTTTTTCATCTCTTCCCCCTGTTTCTCTAACCTGAAGACTACAGACACGGGAAGAGATGCATTCTGCAGGTCTGCAGGCAATTAGGACCCAGAGCAACGAAGCTTCTGGAATAAAGGAAGAGTAAAATGTAGTATTAAAGCCAGGTTATCAAAGCGTAATAAAACGGGCAATTGGAATGGAACTCAATTACAGAAAAAGATGTCAAATTAAGGAGGTGCAAATGGGTTTTAGCTTCATATGTGAATCTTCTTCTCAAAGTAAATTCAGAACTTTGTCTGCTTCTCTCCCAGCTCATCCCTCAACCCTCTCTCAAAGAATATGAGAAGCCCTATATTCAAAGGCCTTATTTAAACTTCAAATGGAGACTTGAATATGTTCTCCTTCTTCACAGCTGATTATTCAAACAAGCTGTTGCCTTCCTAACTTCAGAGTCATTTTACTGTATTGCTTTCCCTCCCCCTCCCCCCATCCCATCACCGTTTTATGAATTTGCAATAAAATGTTTTTTTCCCATTATGAAATTGAGTTTTTTTTTTTTTTTTGGAGAGGAAAAACAAATGATGCAATTTGGGAGTTATTTTTGAAACTGTGGCTGGCGTTAGGCCTTGGGTTATGCCAATTGTGCAGATGCTTGAGCGGAAAACCACAGCACAACCTGAATTATACTTAAGCTCCCGTTTACGAAAGTGGTGGCATTTGAAAACAGTTAGCCTTTCCAGCTTCCCTTGATTTTTCGGTTTTGATAAAGACAATGGTCCGGCTGCCGAGGGCAAGTGGTGATGCTTTTTAAATGTAGGTCTGGTACTGAGTCTATATGGCCCCTTTTAATTTCATTAAGTTATTTTTTTAACTCTCCATTTTGTTAACATGAAGAAAATAATGTATCACAAAATGATGACTAGGGTGGTCATTATTGCTCAGTAAATCTGAGGTTAAATCAAAAGAACAGGCAGAAAAGATTCCGCATCTTACCTGCTTTGCCAGTAACTTTGACGCAGCAAGTGACAGCTGCCCTTACAATCGACTTCACGCATGGTAAACGCCGTAGCATGGCATGCCCGGTCCTCCATCCCTCTTCACGTACCACAAATAACTCTCGCACAGTCTTTAATAACCTTTAGCAGCCTCTCTGTAATTATAGCCTAAATCAGTACCCAACGGGATCGCAAAAAGCAATTAGTTAAACAATTGAACTTTGCCACAATGAGCATTAATTCTGGATGCTAATTAAAAGCCACTGTCTATGCTATCAATAGTTTTTTTGAATACAAAGTATGTTACATAAGGCAGGAAACTCTGCAAAAGAATTGGGGTTAAATATTTAAACTTTTCTCAAAGCAAATCTTTCTACGTCTGCTTTACTTTGTGAATTAATATTATTTCATGATTGAAGATTCAAGTTTACTGTTTTAAAAAGAAGGCTACGTGTCCTTCATCCAACAAAGGAGGATGGATATCTACAGTTCAGCATAAACAATACACAGAAATAAAAGTCCAGAACCAAAATGAAATTTAGAGAACACTTCAGTGGCTTTGCTGAGATGCTGTATAGACACGATAGGAATGACACTCTTGGGAAAAAACCCTTTTATTGTTTCTCAAAAACTGACACCAGACAGAATTTTTAGTAAACTGTAGAGGAGTAGTAGAGCTTGCAAGTTACTGGCAGTTATATGCGCTTTGCCTATAGCTGTGTAGCCATTTTGAAATGTTCTATGGGAAGAGTAGAACAGTGCTTTCAGAAGTGAATTTTTGATATTTTTATACATTTATTTAGGTTGTTGACAAACAAAAGAAAAATAGGAGATTGTACAGTCTGTAGTGTGGGCTTTACTCTCATGGCCTCAGGATCAGGCTGTATAAAAATTCTCCCACAAAGGCATATTCCCCCCGCCCCGTGCCAACCCCGAAGTGGCCAGGCGCGCCATCTAAGACTCGCCTACATCCCCAGTGTGTTTCACACCAGGAGAGCAAAGGCGCAACATCAAATATTAATCACTGTATTTATTTGTTTTTATCTGAATTTTCCTTTACAGCAGAGGACTGTTAAGCAGGTCCGTGCCTTGAGGCGGCTGGGTCTCTGTAAATGATGATGGTTTGAGGAGCACTCTGAAAATGGAGACTGGATTTTGTTTTTTTTTTTTTTTTTTTTTTCTCCTTCATTAATATTAAGCAGCTCCCTTATCTCCTGCAGCCGCTTGGCAGCTCTTGGCCTAAATTGTCCCTAACGCCAGCAACGCTGCGCCTACCCCCCGTCAGCCCCACAAACGCGGCGACCGCACAGCGACTCTGGGGAACAACCGCAGGTAATCGTTGTTCTATCTGGGATTCTTCACTCAGGGGACTGACCGTGTTACTAGGACGTAGCGAGTCTTCGGTGAACCCTCACTAACTCAGCCCAAGGGCGTTGTTTTCCAGGAAAAACAAGTTTTTTCTGATACTTTTTCCCTGAGCCCTTGCTGTAACAAATGCAAGTTCTCTTAACTTTTTTGATTAAAATGAAACTAAATTGATCAAATGGCACCTGCAGAATGCAATATGCAATGGATTACACATGAAATGGTAATCATTTGCCTTTCTTTGTTGTCAGACATAACTCCAGAATCTGACTGATGAGAAATAAAAATGGAATCAGTTATTTAAGGCCAATACTTGACAAAATTTTACATGTCACCTCAGCTAACCCTGTAACTCCACTGTAGGCTGAAGGACCCATTAATTAACAAGACTGAAACAAAGTTTTTTGTTCCCCAAAAAGTTATTCACATATCTAATCTGGTTCCATAAAACATGAAAGATTCCCCCTTCCTTCTGTCTTAGGGTAGTTTTTTTCTCGTTTGACCCCCACACAAAAAAATGCTCTCTAGAGGTTCAATCAGTGGTGGATCTTGATTCAGGTATTGAGTCCTTTTAAAGATGTTACATATTGATGAGAGGACCTTGTTCATTATGTTATTTCCTATCAGCTTGACTCGTGCCACTGTAATGTGCTCCTGATTAATGTGTGTAGAAATCCAAGCAGTGAGACTGTAATTTCATTCTCACATCCATTTCTTTTAAACCTGACATCAGCTCAGCACTGAACTGGCTGCCCATTAAATCCATGCTTGATCATACAGTTCCATTCATTAAACAAAAAGCACTCAGTTGCAAGGCTAACTACTCAAATACACCTGTATGCCCCCTGTGCTCAGTGAAATCCGCCCAACATGGCTTCAGTACAAAATTCTAAACACCATATCTTTGAAAACCATTATTTTTACTCCTAGATTTTCGCTGCAGCAACCCACCTATGAACTCTATTTTTTACCATTTCAGCAATGTGCAATTGCTACTCAAACATTCATAACTGATTTATACATTTCTGAATAATCATTTCTTTGCTGCATTTTCCTTTGATTTTCAATGCAATCTGTTTTTTTTGTTCCCTTCTACCTTACAGAACAAAAGCCCTACACAAAAGCATACTTCCGCTAAATTTCTCAGAAGTGAGTTTAGGGGTCAACTTCTTAAATTGGTTGAGATTGTTTCTTGCTCCTATGGGAAGTGTCAGAGTGTTTATGAAGACCGTGAAGGCCAGCTGCAACATCACATTTGGGAATTCATGCACTACTGGGGAAATTAGAACATAATGAAATGAAATTAACAGTATAAGACAGCAATTTTTATTTTAATTCAGATATTTTTATCAGGCTGTGATTGAGCTTAATGGATATTCCTCTGGTTTACATAGTGGTTTTTCTTGGTCAATCATTGGGGAAAGCCTGAATCTAATTTATTTTAGAACACTTTAGTCTTGAATGGATTTTGCTCAAAAATATCAATTTTCTTAAAGTGATAAGATATCCCTTGTTGCTGTTGAAAGAGGACATTTTACAAGACCAAGTTTAAAGAACATTAAAACCTAAAAGCAGTCATTGAAATGACCTGTTGCCACCAAGAAATCCAGAAATGTGTTGTGAATTTTTTTCTGACAAGCCAAGTAAACAAATTGGCTGTGTTAAAGTATTAACCCTTTGCCACAGTCAATCTTTTCTCCTCTAATGGTACGAAATATCTCATTACATGTCTGTCTGTCAAGGGTATGCTTCAGACAGTTTCGTAATCATGTTACATGCTTTCAGAGGGCTGAGTGCTGGGCCTGACTAAGCTTGCATGATACTTTCAAGTGTATCACAATTTCACTGAATTGCCCATGTGTTTTTACTCAATCTTCTGTCATAAGGCATAAAATGAAATGCTTGAACCACAACATTTTATAATGGGATATGTGTCTATCTGTACATATTCAGTGCTTTTATAAAAAGTTTTTAATGCTATATTAAAGTATGAAAAAAGGAAGTCCACTTTTAACATCAATCATCAGCGCTTGTGATTTGATGCTTTCCATATTTCATAACCGCCATCCATCCCACCATACCCCACCCAAACCGAAAAATGCTTCCCACCTGAACTGGTACTGACATAGCTGGGGCTCCGACACCCGACTGCAGCACCACCACAAACATGTGCCTCTACTCCATGAGCCCCCCAGAGGCTCCAATTACTGCTTTTAATGCTATTCAAGTGACAAGCAGGGCTTGAGCCATGGGAAAGCTATGTATAAAATCCACTTTGGGGCTCCTTGTCCAGCCTAAGGCCTCCTCCTCATTATCACCTTTCACTACATTAACAACACCATTGGGACTTGCAAGACAAGCGGATTGTTGGTCTGTGTTGTGAGCCTGGAATGCTTCTGCAGAGCATGAACACATATTTGCATTTACTTCAGATTTGTAAAACTACAGTGCCATTGTACAGCTCACTTAAAATACGGCGCAGAACCGATCATGGAACTGGTGAAATATCAAAACAAACAAACAGACATACAAAAAAAGCCCAGCAAACACTTATTAAATTGAAGCGACAATGACAGATAATCTTAGAGTGGCCATCTATAATCCATTACAGCGTATTGTGAAGGAGAAGGCTGATTGATTCAGGAAGTCCAGTACTTGGGAGGATTTGGTTTTTTTTTATTTTCCTGTGGTATTGAAGGCTTCGCTTAACAGATGCATCTGAAAATGGGACAACTTCTTCCAGATGTCCGCAAACACGAACAGTGATGCTAAAATCAAAAAGGCAGAGTTCCAGAATTTCAAATTGGAATAAAAATTATAAAAGGGAAACTTCCATAAGGACATGCCAGATGATGAACACTATATTAAAATGAAAATTCCACCATCTCAGTCCTGATAACTTTTGTGGTCTCTGTCACCAGTCCATGATAATGTAGATAAATGCCATAGCATCCTTATAATAGCATCCTATAACCAGCACGTCCAAGTAACACAATCCCCATGACTGCATTGTGCAACCCTAAGAACACTCCTTCTTGGAGGCCTGAGGGCATTGCCATTTTGTAATGATCCCCCAAAGAGAGGTTTAGAGGGTATCAATGATGCATGTCCTGGAACAAAGCTGATGCAAGGGCAGCTGGTTAAAAAAAAGTTCATTCGAAACAGCAACATGATGTGTGTGAGTTCTGTCCTGGTGTCATTTTAGAGAAGACTGAAGATTCCCTTCCACAGGTCCTGTCATTTCAGGCCACAAAGTCAACATTCCATTCAAGAGTTGATTATTTCCAAGGACGGGCGTTAATGATGAGGACCTACCAACAGGTTGCCAGTCCTGACTGAGGGAAGAAAAAAAACTACTTTTTCATCCTTGAAGCATGAAGGTCAACAGACTTAGGAATTTCATAATTCTGTTTGGCCTGGAGTGAACAACTGCCACTGCAGATTAAATTCTGCCAGCAAAGAACACATGGCAGCATTTTCTGTGGTGGTGGCATTTTATCCACTTAAATTTGACATTTTATTTAATTACTGATTTGTCTCTCATACATGCATGGATTGACTTTTCACTCTGAATGATTCTGTAACACCAACAAGAGAAAAGAGTTGTCACATGGAATCACAGAAGCTATGGCCATTGAAACCTTGACTGAATCTTGATTTGAATTTTGCCAGCTGAACAAATGACAAGGTCTCCCCAACTTAAAAATATGTTTGAAAATGTTTAGTTGCAAAATCCAATTTAATGATCAACTTGTATATTTAAATCTGAACCAAAAATACAATGGAAAATCTTGTTGAAAAGCCATTTGCCATGCTATTTTGCTAAATGATAACTTGTCCCACCTAAATTGCTGTATTCATGAGTTAAGTGTCATTCATAACACTCTAAACCTGAAAACACAATCATGAGATAAATTTCCTGTACTCACACAAAATCAAAATATTGAATATGGAAAGAAAGAAAATGCATGGACAAAATTAACAAGATTGTTGGGTACATGAAGATAAGCTTAGATTATTACATGAGAATTATAATGGCTGGAGGAATGAAGTCTTAAAAGAAGTCTGAGTGGGCCACTAAAAGCAAAAGAATGCATTAATTCTAACTACAGTGTGCTTTTACCCCAAATTCAATTATAGAATAATTTAGGACAGTGTTGCCTTCTCTCCATGACATCAACAATGTACTGCATTTGTTTGGAACAGCAGTAAAAATGTAACTCTGTTTTTAAAAAAGTGAAGGAGAAAGTGCATTATTGTTAGATTGAATTTATATCTGAAATCCATGAAGAAAATTAATATTAAATGTATAATCTCAGGTACACATAAACCTCTATGATACATTCCAGTGCCTGCTTTCCGACAGCTGAGAGGACCATTCCAAAGCTATTGACAGATACATTAAAAAGGTAGGCAGAGTAGCATTTATCTTGGATTGTTGTTTTACAAAAAAAGTGGAATTTTGTTAATGCAAAAGAGTAATGAAAAGCTATATATTAATATTATAAAAGATGAGAATTATGATGGCAATGTAGCCCCATACGTCTCCAGGTGAATGAATGACTACTTGCTTTCTGTTTGAAGAAAATTACTCTATATAGGGAAGAGACGAAATCATACAACAGTCACTTCAAACTATTATGTTGATAATTTATTGTACACAACTGATCATGTGTTTGGGAAAATGTCAAGGCTTTCAGTACCCATGCAGGGAACTACATTAACTGTCTGTCAGAATGGTTTTAGGACCTTCAGTCCCAATTCATTCATTGGTGTGTGTGTGTGTGTGTGTGTGTCTATAAACACTCCTTCTATCCTTAATTTGTCTTTGTTTCATTTAACCTCTACAACATTTTCTCAGTAGTTTAAGACATGTTTGTTGAATGCAGTTGTAATGTCTTAATACTGGCTGGAAGGATTTAAATATATTAAATATCTTTAAATGTTTATTTGATCAAATCTCACTACTTATGAGATACATATGCAGTACAATACCATATATAAAATGTTTAAGCTTCTTTGATGTTGGAAGTGGCTTTTTAAAATATTTATACAATCTTTCCTGGTGTCTGGTGTTGTTGTTTCAAGTCTTTATCAAAAATCCTCTTCTTCATGCAAGACACTGCTAAGCTATCCATCCAATAACATAACCATATCCTGTTTTCTGTGGCTTCACCTAGGACTCGTATAATAATTTTGAAGAAGGATTATGGGAATCTGTTGGTAAATATTGTGTTTCTGTGGGGAAGCTTAAAATGGAGTTTTGCGCCACTTCATCTGTATTCCACAAACGCTGAAAGGAGGAATACATTATAATGCAGATAGACTTGAAGAACCTCATTTATACATAATAAATTATGCATTACCCGATAAACTAAACTCAAAGTCAATGATGAATGAGATTACTTTGCAATATCCTGTGTTCGCGCTCTTCATTAGAAGGTGGTTGTGTGTCACCTGGTAAAATAGGAGCATTTTAAAGGCCTGTGAAATATTTACTAGACAAAATGGGGCGACCTCAGTCTTAAAGGAAGGTTAAAAAAAATGAAATCGACTGTTTAAACATAACTGCAAGGCACATAGAAGGGTAAATATCAAATGCTGCTGCCTTTCTTACAAAAGATACAAATACCCATTGTCTATAATGGATCCTTTCGATTTTTGGTTTGCATTTAAAGGATCAGAGGACCTAACATGACTAATCATTACAAAAAAAAAAAAAAAAAGTATGAAAATCTGTTCTGCAATGGTCTTTCCAATGAAGCATGTCAGTGCTTCCTACGATGTACTGTATATTATATAGGGCAAGGAATTTGATGTGTAAGAGTTAAAACGGCCCTGCTATTTCAGCACATTCAAAAAACAAACCACTGACTTCAAATACTTTTAAGGTTAGAAAGTTGACATAAAACAAAACAATAGAGCTTTTTTCAGAAACACCATTGTCAGCAGCCTCTTCAGAACAGGCAAACACTATCATGAGTCACCGTCATGTACTCAACTGAGAAGATTTTTGACCCACCTGACAGAAGTGTCATTAATCAAATACTGAATATTCACCTGGAGATTCTGATATGACAGATTCAGTTCCGGATGTTTAATTAAAATTGTAATCCAGATTTCCTTTAAAAAAAAAAAAAAAAAAAAAAAAACTGACTGGGCTTTAAAGTATCAGACTTTATTTTCCAAATTACATTTCCATGAGCCGGTGATCTCTGTTACCCTGGTAACTGCCTGCTGTCATCATGCTACTTCCATTACCAAGGCAACTGCAGCTACAGAAAAAGACATGGGCATGAACCACTGACCCTCTGCGTTCCAAACCAGTAATTTAACGAAGCTGCTACAGGACCTGCTGTCTAATGCGCTGCCTCGCTGCCTCTTCCTCTCACTTCACAAGCTTAGCAGGTTATTTTAGATTTGTTTCTCAATTTTATGCCCTTCTTCAGGCCTCCTGAATATTAGAATCTAAGACTTGTCTATATGTGAATATTGGCAGTAAATGTAAAGGGGAAAAAAAAAAACAAAACATGACGAACATGCTGTGTCGTAAGCCTGAGAGCGCTCTCCTACATTAAATGACACGGCTCACACTGATCCGAGCCTAACTAGCATGTTTATTATGGAAAATACAGAAAACACCAGAAGGCTCCCAGAGATATCCCTTGATGTTTTATTATTTATTTTCGCAGGACCATTTACATATTTTTATTTATGTATCTACGAGCATCTGCAGCAATTTCAGAAACTCACAGGTACCAGCAGTAGTGACCCAGTCAGGATTTCAATCTACAATGTACTGGGAACGAGGGGTTCGCCAGTGAGAAGTTTTTTCCCCACGTCTGCCTCCTGGAGACAAGGTTTTGGGAATGGCCGGCAGCCACATGATGACTAAATTTGTAACACGCACAATGAAAAACTCCCAATTTACCAGTTGTTAATTTTCTTTACTTCTCAGGGCTTTTATAAAAATAAATAAAAGGAACAAAATACAACAGCAATAAAACCAAATACAACTGAGACACAATATAAAATAACTGAGAGGGACACGAAAATTAAAAATGCATTTAAACAAAGACAACCAAACAAAGTGTGGATTGTCTTTGCGGGGTTTTATTGTCTGTATGTGCAGTAAACTATTGGAGATACAATAAATGAGGGTAACAAGCTACAGCTGTGCTTCCCTGTAGGTCCTAAGAGCCTACCTGGTAAGACAACAGGAATCCGACAAAAGCAAAACAGAAAACAAAAGAAATTCAACCTTTGAATTTCCTTTCTTTCGTTTCCACCAAGTCATTACCACCAAATCAGTTTCTACAACCACTCATTTCTACAACAATTGCATTACAAAGGACTATCCCACAAAAACCACAATTACTTACTTACTCTAACCACTGTCTCCCAGCAACAATAACTCTGTCACACAATCAAAATGTGGCTACCTTTACAATGTCTTTACCACTGCATCACTACCATCTCAGATACGGGTAACTTCATTGTACACCCACGAATGAGAAGACCATTTCGAGTATATAACATTTTCAAAATGTTATTCTGACTGTGGGGGAAAAAAAGACAGACAAGAACATTAAGTGCAATTCATATTGCCCTCTGCTTTTCTAGTTTCATGTCCCTCAAAATCTCATTTTGTGTACACAAGGCGAGAGACCTTCCCAGTGCTTGGTAAAAGCTCAGTACCTTGGCTGGCACAGATTAAACTTAATCAACTAAAATGAATGCGATGGAGCCACAAAATTATGTTGATTGAGCCCCCAGGTTTGACCAGTGTCAGAGAAGTGCAGTTCACCGCATGCCAAATTTGCGTCGGCCTCTTTTGTTACCGTGACGGTACTGCACAGCACAGCACTTGAGTGAAGTGCGCACGTACGCCATCAAGGGAAGCAAAAGGACAGGTTAATTGCTCAACATGCACCCACCAGCTCTGTGTAAAAAAAAAAAAAAATTAACCAGGAAAACAAAACACTGCTAATGTCCAAAATGTGAAATATTAACAATAACCTTGTTTTAAAATGTCACATTTTGAAACCATAATGGCACTTCACATACTCTGAGTCTTCCATTTACAGAGACATTTTAAGTCCCTCATTTTAATTTTAAAAAGGTTCACTGATTTTGTTTCATCATTTACTTATAAGGAGGTTATACTGTAAATATAACAGACAAGACTGTTTTGTCAAATTGAACTAAAAGCACAAAACTACCTTTTGTACTGCCTCAATATGAACACCTAAATTTACTTATTAGGAAATTATACAAAGTTCATTCTGTGTGGATATATAATATAGCTTGGGTGCATCAATGCAGAACATGTTGCTCTGTAAACACAAATGTACTTGTAATCTGTGATTCATCTATACCATCTGTTGAGACAAGACCATGTGTACACTAACTGGCTAAAACACATGAAGAAACCGGCGCTCTTCGGTAAATATTTAAACAACCTCTCAAATTCAATTCGGTATGACCGCTAACTTTAGAAAATGAACATTCAGAAGGCTATGTAATTTTAATAACGTATGGTGATGTCACAAAATCAGTTATCACATGCTGTGCAAAATTCCTCTATGCACAGCTGTTTAAAGAATGACATATTCATCATGCAGGTGTAAGACAGAATTAAGCAGAAACACAAGGATACAAGGATTTGTCAGCCCTTGATATAGTTTGCCCGGCAAAGATTACCAAAGAGGTAAATTAATTCCTCTTTGACCCATTCTCAACAAAGCTGGTATTTATGTTAAGGCTGCCAATCCAAAGCAAACAGCAATCAAGACCAATGCACAATACATCAGACAGTGTAAGCAGAAAACCTGGTGAACAGTACAATCAAGTAAAAGGTCTGAGGAGGTTTCTGTATCCCTACATCTTGGCCAGCATTTAGAGAAAGCCAAGGCAGCCATTGCCTATTTACATACAGTTTTTGTAAATGCTACATCACAGAGGTGTTGATTCAATTCTGTAGTGATTTTTGAGGCTGTGGAACTGGGATGTCTAGTCAAACATCCGTTTGCCCCTGACAGTGAGCTCTGACGCACAAACATTTTCTCCCTTTGCTGTTCCAGTTTGTTTGATGTGACTCTTACGATAATATTCCTCTTCTCGCACTAAATACTTTTGCAGTCTTCCCTGACCAATGTACCTGTAATTCAAACACGAGTATGAAGCCTCTTTGAAACTTTGCTAGTTTTCCCATGTTGCTTTGGAAACTCACATCTGAAAGTGCTAACTGTCGGACCTCATTTATATCTGACGCATACTGCTACTTGGCATTCAACCTCATACGACTTGCCTGGGAAGCTGCCTTTGTAATCGCGAATTAGTTGATTCACACAATGTTTTTCCTTTTTTTATCCACCTCAATCCACCTCGTATACAAAAACATTCACACAGACATACAAAAATAACTGCTCAAAGTACATCAATTTACATACAGAATATGTGTACATAAAGCAGTCCTAATAGATGCAGGTTGGGGGCACTGAGGTTGTACCTTTTAAGAAAGTTACTTAACTTGAACAACTTCAGCAATCATTCAGATGTATAAATTAATAATACATAAGTGAGAAAGTGTTCCCCTGGTTCAGAAAGTCTGCTCAGCAAATAAATAATGTACTGTAATCTGCACCTCATGGTCCGCTAGTAGTTTACCCGAATCCTCTGTGAATAAGCCCATTCAATATATAGAAAATTCTACCAAATGCTAAGCATGTGCACTGACCTTGTGGGCTTCCCTGTACATGTCACAAGCCCGCTGGGCATTCAGTGTCACTGCTCGCCGGATATCACTAAATTCAGCCAGGAGTTTTCTAAGATATAGAGTTGTGGCAATAGGGACTTGTGACGGATCAAGGGTTCGGCGGTTGGTGATGCCAGGGATGCGGTTTCCATAGTGTGCTGTAGTTTCCGTAGCAACCCCCCTTACTTCCTCCAGGCTCTGCAATTCCTCTGGGAGCCTCGTTTATGGCAGCAGCTCAGAGGAATTATCAGAGCGCTGGCCACTCGGCCGGATGGTCAGTGGTCTGAGACCAGGGTGGGAAATAGCTGCTGAGCTGGGGAGGGGGTGGGGGAGGCGCTCACCTCTACCCTCAGGGTCTAGGAAGTGGATTTGGATGAAGTTGTCCTTTCAGCAAATAAATATTGTGCTAAAGCCCCACCCACCCCACCAAAGCAGAAACCCTGTAACCTCCCACACTTATATAAGGCTGGAGAAGATGCAATGAGGACCGCTGTAAAAAGGTTTCTTTATTTGTGCTTGGCTCATTTCCCTTAGGATCGTGTCAAGACCTCCTCCTTGAACAGAGTTGACCCCGAATCACAAAATTTCAACTGAAGTTCTGGGTCAGTGCCATTTCGATCACCTCTCAGCCAGAATGAAAAATATCCTCCACAAAAGTTTAATGCTCCCACAGTGAATATTTTGTGAACTGCACCACAAAGGCAACCTTTTTGACCAGATGAGGTCTTCTTTTACTTTTTATACTTTTAAACCAGGTGTACAGGCATTTTAGTACCCAGATTCCTGCAGCCTCAGTGTCAGTTGTCATATTTCTTTGGCTGAACCCATCTGGGTCCATCTTCGCCGCTGCTCTGAGACCGGTCCGTCTGTCAGGACATGCTGGGTGAGCCCCCGTCCTCAGCTGACACGGGAAGGAATGCCGTTTGGGGAGCCCATCAAATGCAGATCTGGATCTGAGCCTAATGTGACTTTAGTGGCACTTTAATGGCAGTCTGATTTTTTTTTTTTTTTTCCTCCAACCCCCCCCCCCCAACCCTTTCCCCTGCTCTGCTGATGCAGCCAAGACACCGTAGAAAGAAAACACTTCCCCTGATACATTAGATCTAATTTGAAAGGTCTTATTAGTGTATGGGCAGTAACGCCCACAAGGGAACTCAGCAAAAAAGAAAAAAAAAGGCAATTCCCATCATGCCTGTTTAATTCAGAACTCTCCATGATTCAGCTGCCCATTTCAAACAGTGACGCATGATGTGCGGGGAATGTTCCAGAAATATCTTTGATGGTCAATTGCGTTGGGAGGCATTTTCATCTACGTATTGTCATGACATTTTGAAACATTGTTTGGCACCAAAAATAAAAACTGCACAAACAGATGAGAAATAAACAAATGACTTTGTGAATGTTTCACTAAATATGGATTAAATATCTTTGTCTAGAAAAAAATATGATTTCAAAGGTTTTATCCTTCACCATCAAAAGTGATATGTTTAAAATCAGTCCTATAAAATAAACACAGTAGAAGTAAACAATGTCCAAACTTTACCTTGTTATGGATGAACATTGCATAATATTAGGTTTTGGTTGAGGATATGACAGCATTCAGTGTCAGTAAAATGTGAAAATGCATACAATCAGACAAGGGAGCAAATGTATTTTCACAGAACAGTATATATAATCTCCATCTGTCCTGTCATATTCATAACACACAATGTCTATACTAAAGAGGGTGAACAGATGGAAACAGGGAGCAACTGGAAGTAAGAATAATCATGTTTGACATCGACAGGTGGGATGCAAAAGACGTCGAGTTGAGGAAAAAGGTACACACATAGGGTTGGTATTGCATGTGTGGGTCTCCTTCTGCTTTCCCTATAGCTCTGGAAAAAATGTAAACAAAAGAAATTTACTTTGCTTGGACCTGCAAGGTCCTCCTAAACAACTTTCAGAAAAAAAAAAAAAAAAAAAAATTCACAGCATAGTCTGGGTTGCAACTACTGTTCTGATTTCACATTCCTTCATCTTTCAACAAGTACCTATTGTTAACTAAGTTAGAAAAATATGCAATATTACATGTTGTCTCAACCCCTAACCAAGCTCCACCTCTAGGATATCTGGAAATGAAAGGGTTCACTGGACCCTTTATTCATTGCAAACCACTTAAAAGATGTGTTTTGGGAAGTACACCGAGGCCTTCAGCTTGTCGGCCCATTCCATCAATAAGTCACAGTTAAGCTTTGACCGCAGCAGTTTGACATCAGTGCTGAATCATATCAGGATTGTTAGAGGCAGTGCAGTAAGTTAGCAGGCAATTTTCACTCTATTGGCACTTCATGCAAAGTAGCAAGCACTTGATTGCACATTTGGATGTGTTAAGTTTCTTTTGTTTAATGCGCAATGTACCTGTGTTTTTGTTCCATATCGAGCTAAAAGAAGATCATCAGTCATTTTGACATCTCTTTGCGAACCTTAGGTACAAGGTTGAATAAATGAACAGTCTGTGTGTGTGCGTTTGAGAAAGCGAAAGTGTATGCACTGCACAGTGTGTGTGAATTATTAGCACATCATGTTCATCTGGTATGCCATTTTGTGGGTGTTTTATGGTTTGAGACTACTGAACCTAAAGTTTTCACTCCTTTTTTGTCTGCAGGAACTTTTTAAAATACTTAATTTCATGACAGTAAATGAAAAAAAGCTGTGCTTCCTCTTTTGCAAATGCAGTACACAATTAAACATAACCAAACACAACCGATAAATTTGTTCTTGTTCAGACATGTGCAAATATTGGAGGCCTGCTTATCTTCCACACATATTGTTCATTGTTATTCTGCTCGGGAGTCACAACTCTCTTATTGTACCTTTCCGATCACAAGTGGTCATCACGGCCCTTGGCTTGATTTGTAAAGGGTTCCACGGCATGCCCCATGCAATGCAAGCTTGGACATCAAATCCATGAGCTAAAGGCTGCAATGGTTATAATTCCACATATTCATATCACATATTCCATGTTGTGAAAAACACTGAGCCTGAGGAAGCTATTTGAGAGTAAGCTAAAGCTACTTTTTTGAGATTCCAGTCTGTTGTGACTACAGGTATTTTTAAAAAGCTACCCCAAAAAAAGTCTGATGCAGCATAAAATATACAGCAAGCTACATTTCCTCAATATGCTTGAGTTGCTTTGCAGTTGGGAGTGTGTGCATGAGAACCTCAGACTGATGTGTGAGGTTCCTGGAAATGGAGTAGTGATTTGGGGCTGGTCACATTAAGGCAATGTGCAGTTGTGCTCAACAGGAAGTGACCTGAGAGAACATGGAGTTGAGAGAACATGGAGAGCCAAGTTACATGAGGACATGTAGGGAAACGTAAGTGGTATTGCTTTGGAACTGCGCTTGTTTCGTTTCTTTGAAGCACGGTGAACGTTTAGTTAACATACCGGCATTCAGATATGAATGATTTGGTGTAGACAGACAGACTTTAGGGCTTGTTTTTCTTGCAACTGTATGAAGATGTTATTTGCATATGCATGGAAATGAAGAGGTTGTTTTTTTTTTTTTTTTAACGCATATTGTTTTAAATCAATTATGCTGAAATTCCATGAAAGTTCATTACCATATTTTAAAGAAACCTTTAAATGTGCAAATTTAAAATGCTGTCTGTGTAGGTCTAACTTAAATTTTTTTTAAGTTTGTATGTGGCAAGGTACAGTGTACAAGCTTTAAGTTAATGCCTCTGGAAGTTGTGGTGTGATGACAAAAATGCAGGTGGCGCATTAAGATGTATCCCTAGTGGGTCCTGTCGGCGGCGATAAGGATTTGAGCCCTGCCTTTCTATAGCCCTCAACATCTCGCCATTCTCCAAGAAGGGCATTGCTCTCTGTTAGCCTTAAATATTCAGCGTTCATAGCTTTCCCCCACTCTCCCTTTTGACCTCTCGGATTTCAGACCGGCAATTATCTTCCCTTTAGACCCTTATGAGCACAGAGACGTGCCGCTGGTCGGACAAGGGCATGCAGGACGGACTCATCAAAACAGTGGAAGAATCCAGCACGCTCCACCTATGTGTCCTCATGCTGACAAGGTACTGATGCTATTACAGAAAACCCCAGCTATGAAATTCATGTGCAAAAATGTCTTAAAATTGACTGCCTTTATTAAAAAGTCATTTTCAGGTGTGATACCATGCACACAGCTTATGGCACTGTTGATTTACATTACATCAGTTACTTTGTGAAAAACACTGTGCACTGAATTTACACAGGATTTTGATGTAATGAAAGTGAATTAAGTGTTTTTGCTTCCCCCATTAACAAAATCAGCAATTTTGAAGTAAACGAGTGCAATTATTTTCCAGAGTAACAATAACAGCAAGCTCTACACACCTAAGGACAGCTATACCAACACCAAAACCAATATTGTTGTAGACACAACAGAGTCACATATGAGTCAGACAATTTGTTCAATGTATGTTACATAGCCAAAACAGACTGACTCATCAAGGCAACAGGAATTCCCTTGTTTTTGTTTGGGTTTTGCATTTACAAATCTCAGCTTCACCTTGAAGGCCACCACAGAGAACCGTGTTATGCTCTACTGTACGTCTGTTTGCATGCACATGTATGACTCGAGGAAGAGCACTCATCTCGTCAACGAACACAACTCAATGAGACGAAGAGCTTGATGCATCCATGCTTGTGTCATTTCAAGTGATCCTGCTTTGCTTGACATTTCCATAAATATCATTTACAAAGATTGCTGTATTGAGAGGTGGAGGTTTCATCTTTTCTAACATTGATTGACCTCTTCATCACATGGACTCACGGAAGATGAGTATTTTGCATCATAGAAAGAAGATCCAACAGAAAGTGCTGCAGAGAAGTCCAAACCGGGCTGTGGAACTGTCGTAGTTAACCAACACTTTGCCATAAACACAAGTTAGTGGCCATTTGCATCTAAATTAGATTCACAACCAGTTATTAATATCTGCTTATGCCAGGAAAGATAGAAGTGCTTATAATCATATTGTCGATGTGTTGACTGATTTAAGAGCATAAACAGATACTTTCATCTGTATTTAGGTGCAGTGTAAACAGGGCCTGAAGAAATAAGTGTTCTCAAGACCTTCCTTTTGAGAAACACAAGTAATTACAGAAACATTTAATTTCACAGTGGGAGGGCATGGAGATGTGTTTAACAGCTCTTTAAAAATGTAATCAAAAAATCTTTGAAGGGGAATGAATATTTTAACTGAAATAATCTGTGTTTCGATCAAGCACAGCAGCTTGCGCAAAACTGATCAGAACGCATGTTCAAAGGCCCATTTTGAAGAGAGACGGGCTTCGAAAATCACTGTTTCCACCCATATCGGGTGCTTTTTGTAGTTTTCCTCTCCAGAACACATTTTCCAGTTTTGAGCACAAGCTGAAAGCAAGCTGAATCCTGCCTTCACTTTATTCTTGTGAATGCAAGTTTCTAAAATTCTAAACGCTTTTCAAGGAGACCTGACAGCTAAAAAAAAACTCAAAAAAGGATAAATCCACCCTGCCATAAACAACTTGAATGCCAGGTACACACATCCACTTTCAGATAATTACAGAATTGATTATATATGGAGTGCACAGTATAACCAAGTCCGTCCTTCTGCTTCAGGACTTTATAGCTACGATACCTGTAAGCAGCCGTCTCATTCCTCCACTTCAGCCTTCCCGGATACAGTTCAGGTTTGTCACTGTCCACTCAATGGCCTCCTGTTACAAAAAAGGTAGAAATTTACATATTTGCAGATGCCAGACATAACACAAACACGCTCACAATATAAACAAGTATATATTGTAAAAGTATATAGTATAAGTATATATAGTAAAAGTAAATTTGAAATTGGGCATGATCAAATATACAGAAATGTGGTGTTGATCTTGGTTGGTGGAGCTGACACGCACATGTAAACGAGATTCAGTTTTCCCAAGCAGGTGAGAGGCTGTGTAGGGCAGAGGAGCTGACGAGGCAGGACCAGCTCTCCGCTAAAGCATTAACGTTGAGAGCTACCACTGACCTTTCCCTTTATGGCCACCATGGCAGACAGGAAGGCAGTGCTGGCTTTTTTTATTTTATCTGTGGTGGGCTGAGACGGAGTAAAAAATGCTCAGGGACACCTGAACGTGTGTGTGTGGGTGTGTGTGTGGGTGTCAGGAGGGTCCTACTCCCCCACGTCATTCATTCGCCAGGCTCTTACAGCAAGGCCTCTATCTGTAGGAGCAGACTGGCTGGCTTCAGCCCCTTCGTGGTGCATCAATCAGGCGACGAGAGCTGCCCCTGTCCTCTCCTCCCTGATTGATACCGGAAGATGCAGCTCCACATATTTATGCTTTTAAATCCCAATAAGATTTGCTTGCGCTTGCAATTTTTTTTTCCTGCCCCCCATGTGAGATTGAGATGACAGTCAAGTCGCACCCCACTTGCTCGATAGCAACCCATAACGCTTATCGCCATGGAGATGCTAATGCAAACTGGACACAGTCTAAGTGCTCAGATTTAATAACAGAAGGCGATAATTTAAGATTCATCGGCCGCACAGATGCACAAATCACCTCAGCAACAGCAGTAAATAGATGTACGCATAAGAAGGGCAATGCTGCAGTAAATCAGAGCTGAAGTTGAACAATAATCTGGAGAGAAATGGCACTCTTCTCATCTTTCTATTGTAATAATAATAAATGTATTACTATCTAGCATTTGTGATGCTATAGCCTCAGAATGTTTTTTTTTCTTCTTTTCAATAAGCTGTTGGAATAGTCTTATTTATGCTTTGTTATGTGGACGTATACAATACATTGAGGGACATCGTTTGTGTTTATCCAAGACTCATTTTACACATTTGTTATGGGCTATAATGCATCATGATACCAAATCTGCATTCCTGAGACAATTATTGAGGATATTAAAATTAAACATCTTTGGAAGGATGCTGCATGAATTTCAGGGCTGTTTTTATATGCTACCATCATGCAGAATGGTTCACTGTCTGTGCAGTTTCCTAACGTCTGAAAAGATGTTGATTTGAATGACAGAATGGCAAGTCTAATTTCGCTTCCATGAAGTGTAGGAAGCAGTCAATACTCATTTTAAACTGGAAAAGGTCTGTCTTTGTTTGTCTGGATGAATAGAAGCATGGGGAGCAATCATGTTGATCTAGGCTGCGTTTATTTTTTTTCTTTTCGACACAAGATGATGTCATTCAAGACAGTGAGTGAATGTTTTGTAAACACTTATTTCCCACGATATCCCTTATTCTAACAGCTATCGACAAAAGGAAGCTTCAATTACATTGATGCCACCTGCCCAACGCTTTGTGTCAATATTATGAAACATAAGCCTCAGTGTACGTTTTGCTCAAACACATCCATCTACAATTCCCAGAATGCTGTGCACCTTGGGCTTTTCAAAATATATCGGTTGTACTGTATTTGATCAGTTGCTCAAACGGTAAATAGCCAAGGCACTCAGTTCCCGTGACAGCATCCATTTATTTAGCAAGTGTTATCTTGTTTATTGGTGTCCATGAGGGTGTGCGAGATAAGAACATTTTAGCATTCATTAAGGCACTGTGCACAGTACATTTATATCTGCTAGGAGGAAGCAGACTTTAATTAAAAAACAAGGCTGTGACTTTCAGAATGTGGCGAAATGCAGCGGTGGGAGGTGAGCTATATCATTTTCCCAGTTAGGCTCACAGTTTCAGCTTCGAGTTTACCTCAGAAACCGAAAACCCCATCCTAAAGACATCTTAGGTGGGAGTGGCCTTTCTTAAAATGGTACGGAGCAGTGAGTTGAACAACACACACTGTGGCGTAGGACACTCTCCCCAATGCAAATGTAGCCACCTTAAAAAACGCGTTTAATGGGCCAGCCACAGAAGCGGATAACTCCAAATGCCGCCTCTCATAAATCAAAGTGACCCACTACCCGTTTCCCTCACAATAATTTACAGCCCCCTACCAAAATCAACTTGGAAAGCGTTTCAGTTCAGAACTTTTAACCCCTTGTCTAGAGCTGAATTTAGCAAGTGGAGCAACCCTCCCATTATTCAAACAGGCT
Source organism: Albula goreensis (assembly GCA_022829145.1). Classification (NCBI taxonomy): domain Eukaryota; kingdom Metazoa; phylum Chordata; class Actinopteri; order Albuliformes; family Albulidae; genus Albula; species Albula goreensis. The sequence goes on from CM040763.1 coordinate 17,210,652, forward strand.
GTGAATCTAGGTGGCCTTCTGCAGCTTTGCTCATCCTGTTCTAAAATAAAAGTGCATTATTGTATTACATTAGGAGCAGGTGTATGGAAATGGACCACTCGGTAATGTAGCTTGCAGATGCCCTTCAGCAATGATTTTTTCATCATTATCCAAGGGGTAACTTCAAGTATTTCAAACTACCGCTTAAAATACTTGGCACACAACCGATGTACAGCTATATTTTAGCACGCTAATCCAAAACGTATACATAAAGAACATTTTAACATAAATAAAACTGACAATTATTTGGTCTGAACAACTCCTCAATTAATATAGTCTGTGGGACAGATGATTCGAATAAGGATAACAATGTTCCAGCTTGACCCAAATTTGGAATGTACAGCTCTGTGTATGAGCCAAATTATCATTAATACATATGAGCATTTGGAGTTAGTGTCCCCAACTTTCCAGACAATATACCGCAGGTATGATGAAACCAGTGGGCAGGTACTAATCAGTTTGCTGCTCTGTAAGTGAGGAACAGATCCACTTCCAAGGGGTTTGAGATTAATATTTCTTCCAGAGGAAGAAAAGCTTGTAGGCAGAAATGAGGATTGTGATATGCAGTATATGACAAATCACAAAAGAGTGAGGCGAAATGTTAAAATGTTCAATAAGTGAAATATTAAAAAGTGTAAAGGAACCTCCTCAGAATCACATTTCCAAGGTTAAGCCTGCATTTGACAAGAACCTGTTCTATTCCTTTGTTCAGCTTTCTTGTTTAACTCCAAGAGCAGCAATGAGCTTTTGCGCTGACTTCAATGATATTTACTCTAAATTCAAAGGTAATTTATTTGTTTATTTATTTGTAATTGTACAGCTGAGACACCGGGACATGTGGAGAAAGGTAAAGAAATATATGTAGGCTGTAACTAGAAGCCCTTGAGACAGCTACACGGGTGTCACTTGTGTCTGCATTGCAAGAAGGGGAGAGGAAAAATAACACTTGGACTAGCATCTCGAAGGAGTTGATGCCATCTATCGGGAGAATTATCCGATACTCTGGTGGCACTCCAGGGGCCTGGAAGGCGGGGAGGGTCCCAGCGGTGACTTCCAGCTGCTGCGGTCTCCAGGGCTTTTGCTATTCCACAATGCTGGGATCACCACAGGGATTGCCATGCCTCACTTACAAAGTCTTGTTTTCAAAAGTTGGACTTAAAATGCACTGTAGGGCAATTCGAAACAGCTTTTGCAGCCATATAAAGTTGTCTGCTACACCTGGCAATGAAACAACTGGACATAATATTTGTACCAACACCACAGAAGAGGTGTGGGTATAAAAACAAAAAAAAAAAAAAAAAGAGACTCAAAATTATATTTTTAGATGCCAAGTAATTATTAACAATGACATTTAAATCACTGTGTGGGGGCTTAAAAACATTTGATTGAAAATTAGACAAACTTTTTAATATTTATAAAGTAGTTGTAAAACTTTGAATTGTGTAAAGTCAGTTTTCATGTAAAGCCGCTTAATTATTATCCTGAGATTTAAATGCTCCATTGTTAACATTTCTTCTCATTTGGAATCTTGTTCAGCAATTGTGTTTAATTGCACTCATTAACTTTTTGGGTACAGCTGGGTATATTTAATCTTTTCTGAAATTTTAAGCTAAATTTAAAAACAGAAAAAATATCCACGGACAATCAGACAAGTGAAAATCTTGTGGAGCTACAAGGAAAGAATAACGGGCACAGAGTGAAAGCGAGAGAGAGGCTGGCACATTGAAGCAGAACGGTGGCCAACAGTTCAACTAAGTAACCTTGTGGCACTTTGACAGAAATTACCTAAATGACATACAGCAATCACAGAACCTCATTCAGAACCTGGATCGGTGGTGGGTGGTCCGTCTTTGAAACAGCCCCGCTGTTGAAAAAAAATTTGCTCGCAGTCCTATTTGCCTTTTTAAGCAGGCCGTGGTGGTAAATTGCCCTTTGATGAACTAGAGTGACAGTCTCCTAGCGTGTCAGCGGGTGGCTGACAAGAGAGGCAGACAGGCTGGGGGGATGGGGGGTTGTGGGAGGGGGCGTTCCAGGCTGTACAGTTAATCTGGATGCGACTCGGGTGGTGTGTGTGTGGGAGCGGGGAGTATGGACTACCCACGATACCCACTAACTAAGGGGCAGCACCAACCCAGAACATGATTAGACTACTACCGCTGCCTGTTTGACAAACCCATGTACAGGTTATCAATGTCGAGTCCAGACTTTTGTCCGGGGATCAAATGTTCTTCAGGGGGCTAGTGAATTCCCTTAATGTTCTCAGTGTCTGAATGCCTTTTTTAATGACTGAACTGGCACTAATTTAATTTAGGAGGAGCTTGTGGCAGAGCATAGCCATTTGAGAATCTAATTGCAGGCGGGTTACATCAGGGTGCTGGATACGATGAAAGCATTCTATGAAAAGCCCAATAAAAATGCATAAATGAAAGAGGAATAGAATGTTTAATAAAACCGTTTTCATTTTCCTTGAATGCTGTTTTAATACAGTTTTGTGGGGTTTTGTAATATACTGGATTACAAAAAATAAAATGCAGACTCCATCAGCTTGTTGTATCCTTGAAAATATTCGGCACTCTATCCACAACTACAGTTTGACATACTTTGATTCAGTATGTTAGATGAGGCCAGTTATTTGATTCAACTAACATAATTCTGAATTTCCCATGTACATGTTGGGTTCTGTCATTTTGTATGGTTTCCCAAAAAATTCCTTCCTTTTACAGGGATGAGCATATGTTAATTTAAACAGCACAATCTGTATGTATTTCGAGGGTCCCAGCTTCAACTGCTGTCATGAGTCACACGCGAGCCTGCTTAAGTATATTTGGAGAGAATGGCCCTGTTTTGAGATGACTTTTACAGGTGATGAGTGAGTTGTTTGTGTATGTAGATACATATGTACATATGCATCACATGTACTTGTATGCTCATGTGATGTAATGGTCACTATAAAATTACACATTTTGGCACAGCTTTCAGCATTTCTGAGAGCAGGATTGATTTCCATTCCTCCATGCATACTATGACAAATATGGTATTAAAACAGAAATGCTCTTAACTGTATAATTACGGTCTGGCAGGTTTTTCAACTTGGCACTTGGATAACATACATCAATGCCAAATTACTACAGGACAGCTTAGAAATGTTTTCAGAGGTAGAACGCTCTGATCTCTCCGAATCTCTCTTTGAACCTCAGTGCAAGTTAAACCTATTTTATGTAGTTCCCCCACGCACTCGGTTCCTGACCCCCCATGGGCATTTGTACGCCATATTAGAGTGAACGTTAAGCAGACTCCGTACAATTAAAAGCCATGTATGTTGTTCACACCTTTAAAAAAAAAGAAATAAATAAAAATAAAATCCGTCACGGACGTGACAGCAAACATTTATCCCGATTTCAGCACCAGCAGTGCCCAGATTAGCTGTTACCCAGATGGTGATTCCAACACCGAACATATGTCAACGGCTACCGTGCCCATATTGCGGTGTTCGCTTGGATCAGACGGGCTCCTTTTTTTTGACGCATCTCCTGAGGGGTGTGGGGGGTGTCATATGTGGCCACCATGCCGCCACCAACCCACCCCCTTCCCCCCCCTACCCGCCGTGTTAATCCCCCAATGTCCATGGGAGCAAGGCTCCGATGAGGGCAGGAGATACGCGGCTAACCGGAAAGATCAAAAAGGAACGACCTTGTTGGGGAATTTGGTCTCGGGGCTACAACTGGTTTTTCCACAAATTAAAAAAGACACTGGTCCAGACCCTCCACAAGGCTTGGCTGCTTTATTTTACTCACATTCCTCATATTGTATTAATTCTGGAAAAAAGTTAAATATTCAATGCAGAAAAATATCCTTTTGTATTCTCATGCACCTTCTTTCTACTGTTTGGGCAGTTGGTCCCCAGTAAGACATGCAATAAGCTGCTGTTGATATTACTTGGTGATATATGAAAAACTATATTATTATTCATGGGGGGGAATATAATTCATACAGGTCCATGCAGTAACAAATAATGCATACCTTTTTAAATACTTAGATACATGTGGTTTTGTTGGTGAGAAAGCAATATCCTGTTCCATCATGCAGAAAGTCAGTACAAATATATACAAGCCAGCTGTCAGATTTGATGAATAAATGCCGGTAATTAGTGTCCCTTTCCCATTACATTGGCTTGTCTGGCTGTGTTCACCCACAGATGATGAATTATGTATAAAACAGGATTAAAAGCAACTGGATTAAATACATCTGGCACATGAACGTTTTTAGCAGTCCAACAGCCAACTGTTCGATCCCAGTTTTATAATACCGGACACAGAATAACAACATGCCAAGCTTATAATGATTTTCGAAGAGTCAATGCTATAGGTAATTTCTGTGTTAAATCTACTAGCTTATTGCTTTTCATGTAAATCAAAACAAATATTCAATTAGACCTATAGCTATGGTACTGCATGATTGCAAAATGTGTTCTGTCATAAAATGGCATTGTTGTTACTGTGAAGACTCTTTGCTTGGTTGATTGCATTTCATTAATTCATTAAGTAAAATACAGCATTCAAATAGTGGCAAGGGATCAAAATATTCGCGCAGGCAATATACTGTAAAAACCTTGTCGAATCACAAAAGGGTCAATGGCAATCTGAAACAATTGCAACTAACTACAAGTACAACTGAATGTGTAAAGCTGTGTTCAAGAAAGAAAGAGACTCTGTTCAAACAGTTGCCTGGGGAGGCAAATTTCATAAATCTCTTATTGAACATGAATACAAACTTGCTTTGAGCGGTTTTTACTCATGCTTTGAATGTTTATCGCACAGGCGATGCGTCTGTCGAAAACGCTTTAATGTGTGTTTAAAAAAAAGCACAATGACGAAAATGACTGTCATGTCTGACAACCCAGTACGGTAATTACAGTGTATTGCCCAACCCTATTATGGGATGTGAGCTGAAAAGACAGAGAATCTGCGGCTTCAGGTCAGTGCCTCAAAGTCAGCCCTTGTCACTTCTTGAGTTTCTTGGGTGACTGACCTGTTTAAATAAAAGAAAAGCCTTATTTTAAACTAAAATATAAAGAATTTTTTTTTTTTTTTTTTTAAAAAGTACAAGGATCAAAGCACACTATCAAGATGTGCTCTGGACAGTGATGATGCAAGAGGCCAGAAACTTCTGCCTGGAACTCCTTGAAATCCAGCAAGAGAAGTAAGTCGGTTTTTCAAGGAGAACAATCCAGCGTCTGTCTGCTGTCATTACATTTACATTGAAAGTACTTTGTTGAGAGGGTTCAATTCAGCCTGACTCAACTCTCTAAAACCAACTGTTTATGTTATGACAAAATTCAAGTAGCAATTTCGCTTTGTTAGAGTCTGCGTATGTTCCTGACGCATGTCATCGTGGCCATCACGTCAAAAAGGCCTCGGAATTAGCTTCTCTGTGTTTGGGTGCACTTGGGTGCCAGTTGCCAGCCACTCCTTTCTTTACTCCAAGGTTTTAACTTATTAGCGTCCTTTTTTAACACTTTATTTTTATGCATGCCCTTGATGTCCACCAATTCTGTTTGTGTTCTTTTTAAAAGTACTCTGTAAAATTTGCATTCTTATTGTTGTTTGGCACTGTTGCACTGTGTTCTTTCATGTCCTTTACTGCTGTCTTATCAGCTGAAGACTGGCCACAGCTTTCTTTCATAGCCGGCTGACTCGCTGATGATTACGGTCACAAAACAGGCAAATAATACTTTGTTCTTCACAAACACAGCTGGGTAAGAACATTTCTTGTCAAGAAAGAAATGAGCACATTCACTTCAAAGTTAAAACATTTTGGCTGGACCCACAACACCACGGTCTGTTGTGTCAGCTAGTAAAATATAATTACTGTATAAGATATGTTTTGACTGATCCTGGGTTCTCAGTGATCAGACAGTCTGGATGGTTGGTGGAATATAGCAGCATTTTGATTTCAAAATGCACAATTATTTAATTTTTCAGTTTAACATGCACCAGAAAAATGATTCCATGGCAATCACACCTACATAGGATTGCCTTTTGTAAACACCTTAATGCATCATGAATCACATATCTTTAGTCTTGCGCATCTTCAATTGATAACTGGACACATCCGAAAACATTTTAGACTATTGTACTCATTTGTGCATCGGCAGTGCCCCAGTTCAGGATTTGAGCCTGCAACTGGCTCTTACAGTAAATCTATTTCCTTCAGTTCTCACTACCTCAGTCTGTTGGCTGCAATGGTGCACAGATTGTCAAGTTAGATTGAATACCATTTGCATATCAATGGAGCAAATTGTTTCAAGAAACCAAAGTGGAAAGATCTGAAAGTCTTTGGAAGGTCAAACTGATACGGTGTCCTACTTCTGCTGACACAATTAAACATGTTCAGAAAACTGATCTAAAAACCCAAGACATCACCCATGCGGTTTCGCAATACCCCCTCCCCGCCACCACTCCCCCACACACACACACCCCCGCCCCCTGCCTTCCCAAATAGGCTAAAATGCATTTACAAAGTAATTAAAAAAGGAAATGGCGACATGAGGAGATAACATCCTTTTTGGAGCAAAATGTTTTTTTTTCCCCCTCTCTATTCCTCTGCTCTCAAAAATCCGTTCATTAAAATCTCATGCTCTCCTCTTCTCTACATTCCAGGAGAAAGCTGCAAGCTAAGAATGAAGTAATAACGCGATAAGAATGAAGTGGACAGACGCTGAAATTCAAAGCAGAGAGACAGGGTGAGCAGAAACGGAGCGGGCCGCTGGCTCGAGAGTTCAACTTCGCCCGCAGCTCTGCGGATTCTCCCTTCCATCATATTACGGTAGGATTCCTCTAATAAGGAGGTTTCTGATTAACTCTTATGGTACAGGTTAACAGGGAGGCAGTGGAAGTAGGAGAGAAATTGTTCTCTCCCATTCAACACTGATTTCAGATTAAAATGACAGATATTGGTCACGCTATAAAGAATGGTTATTACAAGTGCAAATACCCGGAGAGACAGCTGCATGAATATATTATGTACATTCAAAGTTCTATGTTCAATTATCTTGAAATTGTCTTGTTTCCTGCTTTGTTCAGGTTATGCTATGACTTGTACATTTAAAATTACAATGGATGCTGTCAAAACGCATACTACTTCTTGACAAGCTGAAATGTTAACTCTAAAGGAGCGAGTGGAAGGAATTCCGACTTTGTACACCAATTAAAGGGTGCGATTGAAATACAGGAGTCTAAGAGGCAATCGGTTCACAGATGGCAAGCACAGACTATCAATCATGGAAGGTTATTTTAATTATAAGGGGAAATAAGCTGGCTTCATTATCACACAGCACAGTGAAACTTGCAATGAATATTTGATATGAAGTGAAAACATTAATATCGTCAGATGTACTCCACATGTGATTTTCATTTTTTCAGGCTGAGAACATTTATCATCTTACAGTCAGACATTAAAATAAACTGTGCTTCATGTGATTTTGTTTCTTAAACAGAATGCTTTTAATAAAATTTCACCCAACTGTTACTAACTTTGTGTAGATGAAAAAACTTTCCAAACAACACATGATTCGACAGCAGAGGTTACCTCAACTTTTTATTTTTAAGCCCGTTTTTGTCAAAGCTGCACCGGTTCAAGACCCTGCATAATTTACGTGATGAAATACATAAAACGGCTCCTTGTTTAAAAAAAGTATAGTGTAGTTTACATAATATCCATGTTGTATATCTGTTCAAAAATACTTCAGGGACATAAACAGGTCGACAATGGCAAATAAAAACCTTGCCATCAAGTTTCACTCTGTCCATTTGTCGTGGTACAGAATTCATACCATAGCAGCCAATACATGAAAAAACACTATTTGGGATTAGCAGAAGAAATGCAGCAAATCAACTGGAAGGTACATCTAGCTTACAACATTCAGTCAAACGTGTCCAAAACTTCACATTCAGATAACCATGTTGACAGTCTGTGTTGAAAAGCAGGCTTAACGCTGCTACATGTGAGGGAAGGTACCATCAACCAAATATCATTCCTTTTATATAAAGCTGATCCCTCTTAAGGAATACAAGGTCTTTTTTTTTACAATGCCAGTGAAACTTAATGGGAATTGGGCTGATGGTAGATGTTGGGGGGGTAATGAAGTGAATGTGAGGGGTCGTTTACAGTCTGGCACGGTTTCTAATTGGCTGTTTGAGTATAGAAATCGGTTAGCTGTGATGGATTAAAAGCAGTGATGGTATTTTATCTTAAATATGCTTAGAGCATTAACAACAACTAAATTGTTTCCGAGCCTTCGTTTGAACGAATTAGCGCATCATTTGCAGGGATTACTGTACATTTAATAAATTTAAGTTAAACTCCAATGATGTATAAACAGATGAAAATAAAGACGACCAACAGCTTTGCACAAAACAGCCTTCTCTTGATTTCCTGAAAAAAAGAAAACATGCCAAGATGACAGCCGCAGTCTCTTACCTCAAGCATTTACTTCATTAACATTGTTCCCTTTAATAACAACATAATCTTCACTTCAACTGTTCTGCTTAATTAAGCTGATTAATATGCAACACCTACGGTTGCACTGAAGCACTTTTAATATTCTAACCAGGTTGAGATAATGTATGTGGAATCAATTTGCATCCACTAATGAGTCACAAACACTTAACACACTTGTCATGAATAGTCATTGCACTCATCTTGTATTTACTCAGACAATAAACCTCCCCATCAGTGTAAAGCCCTATACTTAAAATTAACTTCGGCAGGCATTTTGGAGAGCAACTGACTCCGAATGTATGTGTCTTGACCTCTTGTTGGAAAGTTTTACATTGGATCCTACAGGAAAAACAATTCTGTCTCTTGATGACACAATATATTCAAATCAATGTGATGTCTCCTCTTGCATAGGTAGACCTCTGCTCAAGTTTGTTCCCTCCCTCTGATCCAACCTGCGCTGAAATTTGACAAATGAACTCGAGTGGTCCCTTCTCCTTGGCCCTCACACTCCCCCACACCTTTTTATACATTGATAGTAAGTCCATCACTGAGATTAAAGAAGGAGAACAAAAGAGAGAATTTGAGCTTTAACTTTGGTATGTAAGGACACAACACAAAGCACCGGCTAACATCCCCCTCAACAACATCCTCATCCTTTTCCCTTTGTTATTTACTTAAAAATCTTCAATGGTTATTTGTAGCTGCAAATATTACTATTTCCCCACCCCAGAGGTAGAGTTAGATAGCCTTTGATAGAGGAGGACATCTTGCCATTTAATGAATGGCTCAATATCCACACATATATCCCCTGCATCTCCGAGCCCTACGAGAGGATGCCTTTTACTGATAACGCCGTTATTGAATTATCTCAAAATTAGATTGCCATCATCAGGGGCAAGATGTTAATTACCTCATCGATTGTGGGGAATATTTGCATGTTAATCAGGTGTGCACCATGTCTCTTGTTCCACTTGTTCTCATTCTACTGAACATATGCTGAAAGTCAAAGGAGAGCGCTGGACTGGGAACAGTGGATCTATTCCCACAATGCAGACAAGCCAAATCAAGTTATTTCATGCCATAATTTTTTTACCTTTTTTCCTCCTCAGATTGGAGTAACCAACTGCTACTTTAGAATAGCATGTGCCACTAACACGATGGCCGGGACCCAAACAAACCAACTTAGCCTCTCGAAGGGAATATGTAATCCAATAAAAATCTCACAACATACATCTCTTTCAGTGTTTTCTCCTTTACTTGAAAAAACCAAGCATTCCATTTCTAATGTGCTATTTTATTTCTAAAACAGAATATGGCTGTAAAAAGACTGATGTGTTTTAATTCAATTATATATGTCCTTATCCCCTACAGAGACTAAGATTGTTTGATTGGATCCCGGCCTTAAGCAGTGACGCCCCCAGAAATTTTTCATAGGGGTAGCCATATGGGGGCCAGTGGCTGTATCAGGGTGGCTGTGGCCCCCCCAGCAGCACCACTGGCCTTTAGACAATCATATTCCACTCTACTGACCTCTCTGTACCACGGGAGAGTTCAAGGGAGACTCGGGATGCACATTACACAGCTTAATTTCCACCTCATGCCTGTGCAATGTGTCTTCACTGACTGAACCATTTGGGAACACCAAAATAAGTAACAGTTAAAGGACTGTGCTATTTGTGCATTTGGCAACAAAGCAAATCCAAATTCAATTCTTTGTGTTCTGGGAAAAAGCTTGTAAGTGTTACATTTCAGGTGATAATTGGAAGAAAAAAAATTAACCATGACCTTTGCTAAAATCACACTGGATCCACGGATAAATTTAGGTATTAACACAAACAAAAGTGTTAGTTTGATACTTCTTTGGCTCGTCCCATATGTAAATTACAACTGTGTTGGCTTTGACACCCAAAGTACTAAATTTGTTGTTTGAGATTTGTGATGAGCGTGGTGGCATTTGGCAAAAGGGATGTCCATAACTTCAAGTTTCATTTTTTAATGGACTGCTATGATAAAATATCTTTGTTAATAACCACTTAGTGTTATTTACTTGCTATGTGCTACTTAGCTGCCAATTACTAACAACCCCTTGGTTTAAAGAAACTTCTGTTGATTGTCTCATATGTGACTTGTGAATCTGGGTTATGAAATGGAGGACACAGACTGAGAAATGTAACTTTGGACAATTTCAATACTATAACTAAACAGACATGGAGACTCATTAGCTCTACAGATTATGTCTAATAGAGGTAGTGGGTGAGACGTGAATCTGCAATCAGGTCAAAAGCTAGCAAAAGTTCCAATCAGTTGGTCTGCTTTTAGAAAGATATCTACCCGATTCATCCACAAGAATTTACACAAAGGGTATAATGCTAATTAGCATGCACAACGTTCGCCAGCAAACATAAATGAAATGGATTTAATTTACAAATGCACCACATCAGTCTGAAGCGTTGCCGACGGCCATCAGGCACAATAACCAAAATGTCAGCCGGCCTGATGATATTTTATCAAACGCATATTTCTCCATTTTATCACTCCACAGTCAAGCTGTCACTGATAGCCATTTTTCTTCTTATGTCATTATCATTATTATTGTTATTGCGTGTGATATAAAGACAGTTTCGGCTCCATGGCCACCATATGTATTTCGATGGAACAGAGGAATTTAGTCAAAACAGAAGTCAGCGATAAGTTGTTGAATGCTCATTAAAACAGAGGAAATTACTGTAAGGTTTTTTGTGTAAATAAAAACTGCCTTCAGTGATATAAATAGCAATATTTTACGATAGTGCTAGTTTGAGGCATGCAACTCAGCCCTTTGCTAATTTGTCTTTTAGTCTGCAGCATTAAGATAACAAAGTGCTGTTCTGCTTAAAAAATGTATTAGTCTGAGCTTCAGAGTTTTCATCATCGGAGCTAGAAGTATTGTTTGTTAATTTCCTGATGGCGGCCATCAATAAAACGATCATTTAGCTGGATGGAAAAAATGTTTTTTTTTTCTTTTACTTCCTCTTTTTTTTCCACAAAATGGCTTCAGATAAGAGGCCTAGGAACTTAATTCAAATTGATGGGGCTGAGGCTGTACATTCCATTAGACCCATGACAGCGCTGCCAAAATGCAAATAAAAAATGCTGGCAAACAATTCTGTGCTGCTTGTTCTTTTTTTCCCCCTTTCCGTTTCACGTAAATGAAAACAGATGTTCGCAGAGCATCGGCCGGCGGTGCACGGAGGGCAGGGGACGATCACTGCAGAGAGCGGACCAGCTGTGCTCGCTTGGGGACGGGTAGATCGTACCTGACGTGAGTGCCGATCGTTTTGTGGGCTTCAGTTCTGAATCCAAATGCGACACATCATTTTTTTTCTCTCCTGCTGTGAAAGCTAAAACATACAAACATGTTCTCTTTGTGCCCAATACACTCAGGAAGGCATGAGGCCATGTGACCTCTCCATTTCTCAGGGACATGAGGTACCATGCACAGAGTAAACACGCCTGAGCCCGACATTACTATATTCAGTCTGCACCACTGGGCATTTTCTATTTCTTAAAATATTAGGTGAATCAGCAACCTAAAATATAGACTTTCAAAAATAAACTTCTCTCAAAAATTCATAAAAAAAGATAATGAAACTGGGTTTTCAGGCCATAACCATGCAAAGAAGGCAGGCATGTGGCAAGACGCCCACAAATGGTTTCGTAACAGAAGGCAAACAGGACAAAGGGAAGGAGCCGGCCCTAGTTCTTCTCCGTCCTACTCATTCGCCCTTTTGAAGAATTATTTTCAGGAGCGAACTTCAGTTGTCTATTTGTCAGCAGATTTGAAAGCTGTCAGTCGGTAGTAGGTAGCAGCTAGCACCTGTCTCTCAGCACCAGTGACATGAAGGGCCACCTCTCTCATCAATCATGGTCTCCATCGCACCGGTTAACTGTTCACCGATGAATGCAGAGTGTTAACAAAACCAGTGGACCCTGTAGCTCTAGGATCAAGGCTGACGTGGTCATAGCACTGAAGGACCAGAACCTGTTCAGAATATCGGTGCTGTGGAAGAGGACTCCTTGTAACAAGGTGAAGTGTCTGACCTCAGGGATCTGATGCTAGTTCAAGTGCCCCAACATTACGTCTGTTCCATTGACCGACCCAAAAATATCTCTGCACTGTGACAATCTGTCTTCACTGAAAGTGCTCTTTCACTGTCTGTGACTATTCCAGTTTAGAAATGGTGACGAGCTACCCGGTTTCTAAAGTTACAGCTCCATGGAACACAGCCCACACCCGCCACCCCCTCCCCCCACCCCGCCCCACTCACTTCCCCATCTCCTCCCCGCCTTCTCCTCTTTGTCCAACCAGCTGCAACGGAACAACGTGAATAAAATGAATACAGAAATGGCAGTATAAAGGAAAACTATTTTAATGATTTTGTTATTGTGCATGCTAAATAATTATATTTAATGGCCATTATTTATGTCTAATAAAAATAATAAACACTTGAACATTTTGTTTAGTTTGATCTAGGATGTGTTGCCATGGTAGACGTTTGTCCAATTTGTTTGAAAATGTGTTCAGATATCCTGTCCATGTTATGAATAAATCATATGAAATACAATGTGCCTATTATTTCATTTCAGGTTTCAGAATCATTTTAAGAGTCTACACCATGCTTTTATAACAGTAGAAACATGCAAGATGCATACAAAGAAAGTCATTAAATTGATGACCTTGCTTGGGGGCCTTGTGGGTTTCAAGCACAGTCATACGAGGAGGCATAGATGTACAGAACCCTTTACTTGTGTATTCAACACAATATATTAAGAGGTTTAGAAAATAATTAAATGCAATACTTTCCCCCATTCATAGTTCGTTTATGCTCGTGAAAAAACCAGAGCACCAAAATTCATGATCATGTCTCTGTTACTGGTTCCACATAAACTAACACCTTGTTCAGATATTTATACATTTACAGGTTTTTGAAAAGAACCATTTTTTTGTGCCAGATGTACAATAAAATAATTTTTATGTCTCCAGAAATCATGCCCTGACTCAACTGAGTAGATTGGAAATATCTATTTTACATTCTTTGTATTTATAAAAGTGTGCGTATGTGTGTTATGTGCATGTTTCATGCCCATGCATACACGTGTGTATGCATGTGTTTTTGTATGTATGTACTTGTATATGTGTGTTTTGTTTTTCCATGACCTCATGGTGAGTCTTACACTGGAATGTCACACCACAACAGTTTGCTGAGGTTGCATTAAAGTATAGCAAGCCATACACTATCACGCCATATTTACTCTCTGCTACTCACCCGTGATATTTAACAAAGTTAAACTTTGTAATCCTGAATTGTCCCTGGTAGTGTAAGCCTAATTGGCAACAATAGATATAGATTGCATTGAACAGATTGCCTGACTGATCAGATCAACAAACTGATAACTGACTGATTAAATCTCTGAGTGGAGCAGAGCTTATCAAGCCACACAGAAGTGTGTGTGACATTAACAAGAGGGAGTCATTCTGACCGAGCACAGAACGCTAGCTGTCACATTTTGTCGAGCTTCTCGATTTTTCGGTAAGGGCAAGGGTTTGCTTTGTTTTCCAATGTCGTGCTGTACCTCCCACACCGCTGCAGCCCATCTGTACTGGCTAAACAGAAATGTTCTCATCAAAATGCACTTTTTACAGCACTATTATAGGTTTTCGTAGCTCAATATTGTGTCGCTGGCTAATTGCAACAGAAGCAGTTTTAGTGACACCGGCGTTTGGACTGAATTATGAAAACGAGCAATGAGCACACACCTGGGATTCGTTCCGAGACAAGCGCAGGAATCAGTGATAATTTGCTCTAACTTCAGCACGTGTTCCCCTGTGCCACGGGTACAGTACACACAGGACTCATTTTTCCTGACGCTAGTGGGTTTGGCTCTCTTCCCCGCTCGGCCTCGAGACCCAACCGTTGAAAGAGACAATCATTTAAAAGTTGAAGTTGAAGGTTGCAGGGAAAATTACAAACCTCGGTTTCCAGCAGAACCCTGAAGGACTGCTTCCCAGTGAGATATGTCACATGAGTGTGACATATCATGGGCACAGGATGGCCATCTGGCCTCTCACATGTGAGAGACCTTCTGGGTATTTAATTTCCAATCTACTGGCATTTGGCCCAGTGCCCTCACTGTTGAAGGCAGTCCTTATTCCACACTTTTCCACCACACACTTATGTTGAGCTATTGGATCATATTTTACATGCAAGAACACACATATTCAAATATACTCAAGGTTGTTCTTTCACACATCAAAACAGAGTTTAGACTAACATATCAAACATTCCTAAATCCACATAAGAACCATTTAGTCGATGTTAGCACTGTAAATCTGCCTATGTGATTCAACCTAAAGGTACATTTTTATTAAAGATTTTGTGAATGCGTACATCTTTTTGAGGTATTCAGATTATGGCATAGACAAAAAAAGGACTACTTCATAGTAGTTGATATCAGAGGACACAAAATACACATAACTTCAGCAAGTAACCATGTTAAAAAAAAAGTACTACAATTAAGTACCATTATTTAAAAAAGGAAAGCAATCATATTCAATAATTGCCGGCTCCTTCCCTTTGTCCATTGATTTTCTTGTATTGAGGGGCTTTCTGCAGCATTTGTTTTGGCTCAACTACCGGCACAGAGGAAAGAAAGATAATCAAACCTGCGATGGTTGCAGTCAGCAGTCATTTGCTGAAAAGAGATATGTCTGGCAATACAGACCCAAGTTCTTGTTTTAAAGAAATGCCAATCCAAAGACAGAAAAAAAACATGAGCCTAGGGACAATATTGTGGCAGCTCTCTGCCAGATGTCAAAGTAGACAGGAATTTTGCCATTTACTAAAAACTACAAAAACACATAGCAAACTGCTAATCTTATTGGACCAATTAGGTGAAGGAAAAGTTCTCAACCCATAAATGAACACAAAAACCCTTCTTATAACAACCCTACCTAACAAAAACTACCTAGCTCTTCATATCTATTATCAATGATTCCAAAAATATAGACATCACCAATGAACAAACAAATCCAGTGCAAAATTCTCAATATGATGCAAAGCCAAGAAAAGCCATGTGCAGCTCTTGGTATGCTGGTTGTGATACAACATTTGTGAATATTGGTTTAACACTGTTTTGTCTTGAAGGCTAATCCATCAAAAGAACTTATGAAAAGTTTGCGTAATTGCTCAGCCGTTCACTCATGGAACACGAGGGTGGAATGGCAACCGATTTGCAACTCCAACTGTACAAGGACCTGACAGCTGTCAGGTCATTCTCTCTCTTTCTCCTTCCTTCCTTCTCCCTTTCTCTCACACAATACACATTCACAAGAGTAAGTCCTCTTTCAGCAAAGAATAAAATCTACCTCGGTGTAGAAACGAAGAATACGTTCTCACAGACTCTGGGGACTCAGAATAAGTTCAACACAAGACTAACTTTTTTTCTTCAGACAAATGCTCACGTTGCACTCCTGACAAACTAAAGGAGGGCCAATTTATGTGTCCAGAAATACGTTTTTAAGTGTAAAACCTAACCTGACAGGACTCTCTCTCAATGGAGGCCAAGATGAGGATTTCTGTCAAGACCGTATCAGCTCAAAAACCTTGACATTGTGCCCAATGACCGAACGACTCAGAGCTAAACACAAGCCCCAGTGCACAGGAACTTGCGCAGAAACAGCACCTGGGGGGGGGGGGTACCCTTCAGGACAAGATGAGTATCACTCCAGATTAATACTTCACAAGAGAGACCTTGGAAGCTTGAAGAAGAGAGAGAAGAGGAGACAGATTTGCCACGAATACCATGCTTTTTTCCCCTCACTTCAATGATTGTTAAGATTAATGTTCATCTTAATTGTATAAAGTACTCATTGATTTCCTCAGACTTGTTTGTGACTGATATTCTCCAATGTCCCTTTTCTACTCATCAGCATTATGATTACACTACACATTCATTAATACTTTGTTGGAACATTGAATATGTGTGCTAATTGTCTGATTATTCTAATAAGCTGAGCTCCACTGCTTCACAAACTCTTATCAATTAATTATTCATTATATAACAGTCTTATGATATTAACTAATTAGTACCCATTGATTAGAAGAAATGTAATATGTTTTAAAATATTTCCACCGCTTCAACCTCTGTTTTATAACACAAAGTTGACCATTTTCAAATAGCAATACACATCAGCTTTCACATAGGCTCAAATTAATGTTGAAATGAAAATGTTACAACTTTTCTTCTTTTGATCAGTTTTCTCCCACTCCAAACTTGAAAAAAAAAAACCTCCCTGGTGAACATCAGACCTCGATACACATCCAAGGTGCCATGAAGCTGAATTCATGACCGTTCGACAATAACCTGCACACTATTTTTGTGTTTTAGAAATACTTCTCTCTTTGACAGGCAATGTTCTGCTGGAGAGTGCTGCTTGTGAACAGAATGTCACTTTGGCACTGAGAAAAATACTGCTCAGAATGAACTTGTCTCTTTGGGTGGCAGCTTTGACCAGCTTTCATTACATTTAAGAAACTAAATCAAATTTTTAAAAAAAATAACAAATGAATAACTAATATTTGACCTGAAGTTCCAGACTGATTCCACTAACTTAAACCTTACTTGCTCCTCCTGTTCCATTTCTTAGAATATACATGTTCCATATATATTTCTGTATACTAGGTTCATAAAGTTTTTTGTACATCCTTTAACTGGACTGACATCTCAGCAGTCCCAGACTCCCAAGACAAAGGTCCTGAGAACCTTGCGACAACGATAAGACAAATTAATTAACACCCAGGAACCTCTTTTGCTGTTTAGAGTCTATCTGAACTTGACTCTGAAATGTTGTTTCATGTCTTGTCCTTTGTGTTCCTGTACGGCTTTGCATTGCTTGTATACAGTTTTCATAAAGTTTCCTTTGTGTAGCATTTGCTTATTTTTTATAATAAAGAAAATGCAATCATTTAAAACAAGCTTCCTGCTAAACATTTTCCAGTGCACCCTTCCATGCTGATAAAAATACATTCTTTCAGTTTATTGTTGTTTTACCTGCTTTGTCACTCCTTTTTCCCCCCTGCCGTTACCCGACCGACAAGTTGACCTTTACAGGTAAAGTGCTGGAGAGGTGTACAGCTGGTGCAGATAGGCCAGACCCATGCAACACAGGTGATATAAATTAACAGGCATAGGTAGACCAGGTACAACACAGCTCATGCAGGTAGACTCGATAAAACACTCCCTCCATATGATGGACAAAGGAAATTATGGCTTCCCTCATAGGACTCAATGACCAAAAACAGGCCCTATTTTCTGACCACTTATTCATATATTTCTGATCCAGAAGAACTTCTTTACAGCTTCTCTACTCTTTGATAATTAGCTTGTTGCTTTAGCTTATTACATTTTCAGATTAGCTTACCCGTCACGGGATAAATGTAAGGAAAACTACTGATAATTTTTCAAAGAACAGCCCTTGGGGCTCAATGAATCTTACTGTGTGCCAGCACTAAAGCCTCATCCCACTTATTTTACACTGAACCTTCTTACCAGCAATGAGGACAAACTTGCATTTATTGCCTGATTGTAAGTAGGTACAATAATATCTGTATGAAACAAAGTCAGATGTGGACACAATATTTATTTAGTGATGTGACACTTCTGCACAATGTGTTAGGATGGGGGCAGTTTTTGCATGAAAGTATGCAACTAGCACACGTGGCTGACAATTAACATCAGGAGATATGGCTCAGTCTTGGATTGAGTAGATACCATTAATTGCTCCTAGTGCTCCTGGGAGAGACCAATATAGAATCCTCAGGGCCCACAGATGAATGACGCTCTACAGAATACAAAATTTAAGCTTTATCTTAGCCCGAGCGCACATACTTTGAGCTTCCACTGATCTAAAGCACGCAATCAGGAGTTTAAATGAGTCTTGGCTGGGTGTGAAAGAGGTGTTTGACATCAGGGATTACATTTTTGATTGTTAATCAGATTTTTTTTTTTTTGGGTTAAGCAGGATGTATGAAAATGACTTTAGAGAGAAGTGTGGCTCCCTGGCTCCATCGCACAGACCGCCCGCCTACCCGCCCACCTCTCTCCAGCCCCACAAGAACGGGACCTTTGCTCTCTTTTCTCTTCCTTTAGTCCTCCCATCTTTCCTGTGGCTTTTTGCTCTCATGCTTTAATTTCACCTCGGCTCTGTCATACGAATGGCACATCCCAGAGGGAGCACCTTTGATCATGCTCGCAGTCGCAACATCTCAGCCTGTAGCTGTTAAATGAAGCACTACCATGATATAAAAAAAAACCCTCCTTCCTGGTGTCTTATACACCCATGCATGTATTTACTTCATCTTGCAACGGCAAGGGCACAGATAGGCACTATATATCTTCAACGCAGGCATTTTCGCATTCGATGAGCGACAGACAGCAGCAAAGCTTTCAGCCTTCTCTTTGTTTCAATATCAAATGAATAAAATCATATTTCTGGATGCATTCCCTTAAATACTTAATGACTTTTTTTCTCTAATCCATTTGTTTCATGTTAAATGCGAAGAAAATATCAGGATCAGATCAACCTAACAAAAACAGGAAAATAACCAACAGCCTTAATTCCTATGCGGTTCACGCAAAACAAATTATGAATTTTTTAAAATGTACATATTATTCTCTGTTGTTTTTGAGAATAAAACACAGCTGACATACAGTCAAGATGAACACTGCGGGTTTGATTACAGTATCATTTACAAGCCAAATGATAATATATGGGGCCTTTGATCATTTGTTGCAACAATTCCAATGTGATTTGATGATGAAAGAGGCAGCTACATCCCAGCTATTTGCACTCTAAAAAGATAAATACAGAAAACAAAACCAACTGAACTGTATGCTACATTTTAGTGACTGTACACTTGCTACAGCTGTGAAAAAGGCCCTTTTACAGAAGAATGGAACATACTGCTAAATATCAGTGGAGGACTCTATTATCTGCCATTGCAATGGATTTAGACTTGAGAGGACCAGACTTAACAACCTTAAAACACCAAAAGGAAGATGAATGAATATTGCCTGTATAAGCACACACACACATTGTTGTATAGCTGCATAGTGTGTTGTTCTCTGGTGTGAAATTGCTGTCATGCATCTCTTTGGTAGGTTCTCAATAGTGGCAATGTTTCAAAATTTGTCACCTTCACTGTAAAGTGCTCAAAAGATCAGGAGAGATGGTATATTTCGGCAATCCATTCTTATCATTACATAATTCTTTAATTCATTTCCATTCTTTGCTTTGGGTTGTAGGGGAGAAAGACAGTGTTCTGGGATTTCTCAGTATCCTCAAATGCTTTGTATTCTGTGAACATACCGCCCTTTTTACTTGCACAGCACAAACACAGAACAACACGGTCAACAGCATCTAATCCCACAAGCCACTTCGCTCGTCGATGCAAAAATCCAGTCTCAAAACACAGATCGTGCCGAATTTGTGAAGCAGAGAGCCCTGCAAATTAACTTCTTAATCACTTCCTGCTGTTTCAGTCTGCGAGATGCACAGATTCAGGGACAGATTAAAAACAGCGAGGATAGAGGCACTTTGGAGCAAACGTGCATCGTTATGTTGAGGTTATGGGGATGATGCATGCCTTTGTTCCAGGGTTCAGTTTCATGAATATTTGAGCAAGCATTTCTCAACGTGCAGTGGTTATCGCTACCACAAATAAAAAATAAGTAATAATAATGGTATGTAAACAATAAGGGGTAGGTAAATATAACTATTTCCCTCTTCCTTTTCAGAGAGAGGGGGACAAAGATCTGCTCCATGTGTTTTTTTGGGATTTTGTTTTTTGGAATAGCTGTTCTACTTTCAGGTTTATGTTGGTTCCACATTTGAAATGAAACATTCTATTCTCTTTATATTTTAAATGATTATTACACTGTAATTTTTATTTTTATTTATTTTGTTCAACTGCAAACAAAATTCAGGACTAAAACATCTTTGAGTGAAGGAATATATTTGTCAAAAATATTTTTTCATCAGATACCCAGTGTGGAATGTAATACATAATGATGGCTGTCTCAGCTGCCACCTGTTCATCAAAACAATGTTTCACAAATTTTATTTTCTTTTAATTATCTGACTGAAACCATTCATTTGTATTTCCATTTTTCTATGCATTCCTCTTTTAGGAAGTGTAACTTTCAGAATTTTGACACTGATGGGAGTATGCAGTAATCTCTTCTGATCCCAACTCGTTTTATGATAATTGTTAAGTCAAATTCCCGTATTAAAAATGTGGCTTGACTCTACGGTTTACCTCTCCTTTTCAAGCTTTGGTGGGTTATAATTAGGTGTTATGAAAAGAGCACATTTACATTCTTAAGCCCTCTTTGCTCCAGATTGGCCCTGATCCAGAGCTGGTTTAACAAAGGAGGGTAGTCTTCAAAGACAACAGGATAGTGCTGCAGCTGGAAACCCTCCTTCTCATCTCAGCACAACACAACCCCAACAGTACATACAAATGACAGCACAGGTACACAGGATAGGTGTACCACTGAAAATATCAGGGCAAAGATAAACGATTTCGGCTATATAATCAAGCGCAGCCATGTGTATAAATGTTACGAAACCATGTTAACAGAAATAAAGAATGAGACTGATTTCAGTTTGGGAAGACATGATTTCATGCTTTATCTCTGAATTTGATGCAATATTTCTTTTCTCAACTCCATCTGGGTGAATGGCTTATTTTACAGACATTTATAACAAACTGTATTCACCTAATTTGTCAAACCTGTGGTATAGATCCTAGTTGTCATACTCATTTAATAAATAATTGTTACTCGTATAAATCTGGGTTGAATTAAGTCCTCAATTTGCATATCTGATTCTCACAATTGTAAAGCAACTGTGCTCAGTCACATTTTTCAGTTACATGACATTTTAGGAATTTAGCAGGGACTTTTATCAAAAACAATTTACAGGAGCACAAAGCAAGAAGCTTCTCTGGGTCACATGACAGATGAGGTAATCACATGTTGCCAATAATGTTAAATCTTACAGGTGCTCCAGATGAGGCCCCTATAAGGCAAAAGTTGGCTTTGTAGCTAGCTTACCCCATTCTTCCTTGGCAAGGTTGAGCCAGTTGTTACCCTGCCAATGTGGACTTCCAGTCATTCTTAGGAAAGGCACAGCTGGGACTCAAGAACCCTGCTGTGGGACCCAGTTACACTACAAATAGGTGCATTTGCTCCATGAGCCACATAAAGGCCCAATCCATGTAATTTAACACGAGCAACACTTGACCAATACCCAATTTTCTTTCCTGGCTGCTGCTTCTCCCCCACTTTTTATTGTTGTTTAGCTGTGACTTTCCCCTATTAAATATGATTTTTTTGTCCACATGCACAGCGTTGGAGAGAGTCGCAGTGAAACGTCCCATTAACCGTCCTCTCCAGCAGAGATTAAATTTACCCCGCCCACCATGGGTCCCCTGCTCTCCCTTTTGTCGGCGCCGAATCAGAGATGCGTGCTTGATGATTTAAGCTTAGGGGAGAGGAATCTAATTCGGGGAAAAATAGAACCGCCGACCGTCTCACTGCGAGCCCTTGCGCGTTTCCCCCATCTTGTCTTGATGACGCTCGTCTATGGGGGACCTCCAGCTGGCACTTTTCTTTCCTGCTGTCTTTCCGACTCAACCTGGGGGCCTGACCCCTCCCCTCTGTGAGACAGAAGCTTTAAGCTGAGCAGGGACAGGCCTTGGAGCTCTCATTCAGCGGCAGCAATGTCACTCTTTAGAAATAACTTTCAACTAACACCTGGTTGCAGTTGTTTTTCATTGCAAGCGTAGTTAGGAAAATAAGTCTGATGATTCCTAAACTCACCAAACTACATTCCTGAAGACATGTACATTTAATTGCAAGTTAAAATTAAGGACAAGCAATAATTGAAAAGGTCAAAGTTCCATTTTAAACAAAAACTGAATATTACATTGTTGAAGTGCTCATAATAGACTTACATAGTTGAGAACAATTGATGTATTCTATTTGAACATGAACATGAACACCTAGAAAAACACACTCATTACTCCTCTGAACTGGCATGCAATGGTGTGTCTGAATATTGTATCCTGAATATTTGAGATGGATCCATGTAAGAGATATGGTGCACAAGTTAATGAAAACTATTGACAAAAGCAACATAAAATATTACATTAAAAGTCATGCTTTATAGTGATTCAGGAGTACAGGCTTGAGAACCACATGTGGTAACAGTTGAACTGACTTTGAAGTCGATGTCTTACGAGTACATAAAAATGTTATTTTTAAGCTTGCGTCGACCCCTATCCCCCCTCCCTTCTCAGCTTCCCCTCCCCCCTCCCCCCCTGCGCAGCCATTTGCTGGAATGTCTGGAAAACGCACGGTTCCCATCGCTCCATCACACCTTGCCTGTCGCCGTGGATGCGCATCACTTTACCCACCGGTGTGCGGGTGCTCGCCAGCCCCCATTGTAATCACTGTACGAGCAGCAGGTGGGGGCTTCAGACTGCTAGAAAGTGCTAACAGCTCTATTTATAGACCAAGCCCAGGCAAAATGCTCTTGTAAGGTCACTCTCGGAGGCCTGAAAGCCTCAGATGATGAAGGCTGCGTTCGCAGTCGGGCTGTCGTGCGAATGTACCGCTGTTAATCGGGAAGCCGCTTGAAGCACGTTTGTTAACAAAAATGTGTGAGAGCTCCTTGTTTTTCCCACACCGAACCACACCAAGCATGAAAATTCTTGGCCAGGTTCCACGTACGCTTCTGCATGTAAGGGACGAATGCATATGAAGTATTGAAGTGGTGTCAAATCTACAGGCAGAAATCTCAAATCCAAAAAGTATCAGCAGTTTCATGCTTGCGAATGAATGTCGTACACCTGTGGTTTTTGCGTCACTGTGAGGAGCAACCATATGCATACACAAAAAATATTTGTTTTTAAATTTGCTACCAAAGGGAAGAAAAAAGTGCCCACGGTATTTATAAGGTAAAATACTCCCTGCCTTTCACTACCCAAGGTTGCTTTAAAAGCCAGCTTCAATGCATCTGGTTCCCATCCACTGCACAATTCAAAAAAAGGTCTTTAGATCAAGAAACCATGGAGGTATTGAGAGATGAATGAAACAGAGAAGGGACTTCAGCCCTGAAAGTCGCTTTAATAAACGATGTCATATGGCCGAAACCGTCGGAACTTAAACCTTGACCCACGACTGAAGTACAGAGTTTGGTGCTCCATAATCTTATTTAGATTTACAAAGACTGCAACATAAAAGGCAGGAATCTAATAAGAGTGGGGAAAAAAATTCACTCAGCCTGATTTTCAGCTGTGACCTTCTGCTTTGCAGGTAATTCAGTGGTAAAGGCTATGCCGATGTGTTCTCTATAAAAATCAATTTATCTTCAAAACCGGAAGCCCGGTTTGCTGTTTGTGCAGCCGTGGGCCTCCATTTTTGCCTTGGAGTACCAATTAATGTTTTGTTCTTTTGCGAGGACATATATCCATGGTTCTCAGAAACATCTTTCACTTAGGAAGGAAATACTACCTTTGAAAGGAGAACAGAGCAAACGTTTACGGACATAGGTAGTCTGAGCTAGTCTGTACAAAATTAGATCTATTTTCACGTAACAAAAACTTCTGCAGGTCACTGTAAATGTAAATTCGTATCCACCACTGGCTTTTCTATATAAATATTTTCCCGCTATTCAGTGTGAGTGTGAACTGCATTAAACACATTGTGAATTACCCAGTTATCACTGTAGATGCTCTTTACACTGAAACCTACTGACAAAAGCCACTTCATAATTACATCAGACCTTGCTATGTACAACTTGTACCAAGCACCAAAACAGCCACACATCAGATGCACTTTTCATTCGCAAATTGTCTTTTTAACAGTTAACAGACTATTCAGTCTGAGCTGAGGAAGGCCAATTGAATTAAAATGGACATTTTTCTCAGTGACTTTAACCAATTGTCTGGTTTTATGCTATTTATCAAATTTGCAGTGACAGACTCATAATGACATCATTCCTTGGGAAACAAAATATGTACACTGTGGTAAAATTGTCAGTCATGACTGATATACTTTGGAAAAAACAGCAGGAAAAAAAAACAGTTGATGCATGCATCCATATGTGTCCCCTCTCAAGAACCAGGGAGTCTATAGTTAAAATATGATTTTACTTCACTTGGCTCTAGGTTCTGAGGAACAAAGCTTCGTAGACATGCACCATTTCTATTCTAATATGGACTGTTCCTCCACCAAGAGCAGTGTTCATTTTGTGCATAAACAGTTTTGTAATTGCAGAACAGCAGCTAGTAGCCTCGTATACGTATAATGTGCTATGCCAACCATCTTTTAAATGGCAGTGAGTGGGTAAAAATAAACTGCTATTGGTATTGTGTACAGTAATATGCATTGTTAGTCAAATTAATTATTGCCATGAAAGGATGCAGTGCATATGAGTTATGTGAGTAAAAACTGAGATAATACATTATTCATAACCACGTATGAATATTCATGTGGTAACCCGGGCAACACCATTCTCAAGTTTGAGTGACGACAGTATAGAAATATTATCATGCAAATCTGCAGTGTGACAAAAAATAACTTGCCCTGAAATTTGCATGATATCTAAAGGGATAATATGGAACATTTGTCGGTAGGTATTGTTTCAGTATGTGGGCTCTGGAATTGCATGATCTGACGAAATGGAGCTGTACACCTGTGATCCAGGAATGGAACAGCACAAGATCACCAGTATCCATTCAAATGTGGAACGTCAATACAGAAACACCACCAAAGAATATAAATGTAAATCTCCTTATTTGATTTCCTTTTTGCACTTCAGAAATACAGTGGGGTCCAAAAGCAAGAGAGCTTGCATTCTTTTATAATACATTTTTAAATTACAAATTAAAGTTAAAATTTGAGTGTAGGATTGAATCTTTTAAAAAATGCATTTCCAGAATGTCTTAGTTTTTGGTATGTCCCTGTTTTGCTTTAATGACAGGGTGCACTGGAACTGGCATGGACTCCATAAGTTTGTGCAAAACCTGATGACTTCATGTTATCCCATGGTCTTTAAGTGCACAAAACTTCCTTGGCCTTTAAGTGCCCCAGTAAATGTTTGATGGGGTCTGACCTTTCTACAAGGGATTGACAGGGTCAGTGTCACATATTTGCTTAAATTTGACCTAGAAATTGTGCAGAATCTTCAATACTTCATTTTAAATGTCATAACTTGTCTTTGTTTTAAATGTTAAAACTTTGAGTATTTCCAGGTTTACATGAAAAAAGTTTTCAAAAAACGTTCAATGTCGTCTCAGACTTTTGGACCCCACTGTATTTCAAATCTGCCAGTTATTTCTCCAAGATATTTATAGGATTTTACTTTTATATCAATTCAGTCTAAGTGCTATTCCTGTTACACATAATTTCGTAACTGCACGCAATTCACCAACAAATGTTTGGTTTAAAAAAGTCAACATTAATGTTATGTTCATTTTTTTACTGTGCAGATACTACAGATAGGAGTCAAGTGGAACATTTCAAGATACAAGTTCTTATGGAAGTGTGTTCTACCGTCTGGAAATGATCTCTGTTCAGTTATTTTTTCAGACTGACGCCTGATATTTTTCATAATTGTCATGTAAATGCAAAAACATGCCTGTTTAAAGAAGGGGGAGGGTGGGAGTCCTAACCATTCCTGCTGGTTCTTCTCAAGAGGATTGTGTCCTCATTCCATCACTGTTCATGAGCAGAAAGACGTGCTATGCTCAACACAATAAACAGACATGAAAAAAATTGAAAAAACAAAAAAAACTACAACAACAAAAAAGATCTCTATTTTAGCATGCACCAAGTCTTCCGTTAGTTAGCAAGCATACAATCAGCAGGATTTTATGTTCAAAACATATTAGCAAGGAGCTCAGTAGGCACAGCAATTTAGATTTACAAAAAAAAGTTACTTTGAGGTGCATGTTCATTGGTGACACGAACAGCGGGTGGCTAGCTTTGTATCTTTATATTTATTTTATGTTTCTTAATGTCTTAATTCCTTTACTCCAATGGAATTTGGAAATGAGCCCACTGTGAACTGTACCCATAGACTCTGGAGGTAGGGGTTGTTTGTGCACGTGTTTACATTTTGCATGCTTTAAAATGCATATTGCCTATACACAGTCACCATGTTGAGCTCCAGATATACCAGATATAACAGGGGCCGTTTCAGTCAGAAAGTACCACTTTTGACTCATCTGGTGATGGAACACTGGACCAGAAGTCTCTGGGATGTTTTGAGTAATTGCTTCCACCATGCTACCATACCATGAGCTCTGTTTTTTGGCCAGATAGGATGGCCACTAATAGGATTGACTGCTGTCCAGTTTAGGTGGCTCTGACTGATCATGGCAGCTCGATCATGAAGACCGAGGTTTATAGTGGACATGGCTGACCAAAATCATACCTGACTGCAAACCCCAATATTCACTGGTTTTATAAGGCAATTCAGATTGTCTTAAATATTTCTTCAGTTAGGTCAACTAAGAGGAAATAACTTTTGCTCACCCTTAATGAAATTACACACAAAAAACAGACCCTATATACCAGTACAACCTCAAAAGACCTGGCCGAAAATGTACAAAAGTGTGAAAAACCAGGAAAGGGGCAAATACATTCTCATGGTACTGCATAATTCATATTGTGTTCAATGTATGATTGCTGATATGTATCAAGCTGGGGAGGTATCCCTGCTCCTTTTGGATATATTATGCAGCACTTACCACTTTGTGCTTTGCAGTGATCAGATGCTCTGCAACAGATGTCCCCCACAAGGACTCCAGTCCAATCAATTATGTGAATTCTGAAAGATTAAAAATAAGAAAAAAAAAGAGTGAAAATGCTTTCTTCTGAATTATTTATGGCCACAAGTTGGGGGCTGGAACTCCCATTGAGACAAAAATGCATTTTAAGATGCACTTAAGTAGCATTTCAGCAAACCTACAGTAAACTCGTTCTTTCATAAATTTCTAAGTGTTTCCCGCACATGGGATGCTGTATTATTCATGTCTCGGCCACAGATAAGCCAAACACGACCGCTCTTCTTGGCTGAGAGAAATGAAGGGACTGCAAAGAATTTTTAAGACAGCCTATATGAATTTCATATTTTGTAAGCAATGACTGGTTTTATTCCAGTGCCTTTTTTATTATTAAGAGGTCAAGTTCTAGATTACTATAATCATAAAGGGCTTCACAGGTAACTGATTTGAAATTTCCTAACTTGAGGGGGGGTGGGGGGGAAAGTGATGTGTGATAAACAGAATAATGTTGCTGTCTGATAAAAAATGAAACTGCAAAACAAACAAAAAAGTCATTTGCATTTGAGGTTACAGAGAGCAGCAATTTTTCATTACCCCGGGCCTCCACTGTGGTAAATTTGTTTGATTAAAATCATTAAACCATAACAATATTATAAAGAAGAAAATTAAACTGTGATTACTAACAGAATGCATGACTGGCTCTCAAAGAAACATGTTATTGCATATTTTCCCTACTTACCCTCGGTAATTACATGCTTAGAAATGCTTTAAACGACCAGCTTTGTGTCACAATCGAAATTGTGCGTCAGATATTGAGCTTCTTTCTCCACATCCTAAATGGATGTAATCGAAATACCAGAGCTGGACATTGCCGATTTCATAAACAACCATGAGATATGTTTACATTCTCGGCTCATGTACGTGCTCTCTACGTCCTTCGACGTGTGATAGCAGGATTTGAATTTGCTGCAATATTACATTAAGTGTTGAGCATCAGACACAGGTATGAGTGTAAGATGGCTTGTCATGCCACAGACAGACAAATAGGATGTGGTCCTTTCCAGGTCATTGAATAAACAGGGATTTATCATGTATCTATCTGCCTTCCTCCCTGCCCAGATGTTCATAGCCCCCTGGGCAAACTGTAGACCCCTCTGGCTAGCCTTGAATGCACAGACTCCTTTGCAAAGCAGGGGACTCATCACTGCATTTGACACTGTTGCCATGCCATAGAGGATCATCACAATCACAATCACACAATCTGTATTATATTCAATTTCAGAGCAAACATGTAACATGAAAAACATTTTTCACCAAGTCAGAACATTTTGGCAGTCTATTCATCTTATTGGTAAGAACAATGCTGCATTGTTCAGAACCTGCACACAAATAATCTTTATGCCTGCCTCCATTCACATACATGAATAGTAATGCTGTTCAGTTAAATCATGTTCTTGTGAAAATGAAATGGAATTAATCTCAAGAACAACATTTTAACTGAGAGTTCAAAGTTGACAAATAACACATGAGGCACAGGGGCCTTATGCTGACCTGTGCATTGACAAGGCTTTCCAGCACTCACTGATGTGAAACCTGCCAGGGTAGCTATTTCGGTCTACTATACTTCAAACATGTACTCATCACTTGGCAGATTGCTTAGGTAGGTATTTTATTATCGTACAGTAATTTCACCCAAGGTTTCACTTTGAACCGGCTGTGAAGACTATTTTTAAACGCAACTTGCTTGCACTAATGCAGAAATAAATTTCAAATAATACAAATTTTGCATTAATTTTTAAAAGGTATTATAAAAAAAAAAGTTAGCTGTACCACCAACGCCCATTACAACAAGTGGCTTCTGATATCAATATGACTAACAAATGTACTGCTTTATCTTTGGAGCCTTTTCCCAAATACATAGTGGTATTGCGTGATTGCTAAAAACTGTTCTCAAGTTCTCTGCTGGAAAAAGTTCTCCATTCACTTTTCATTGAAACCACATAAATAGTCACTTGATATATATCCCTTGATATAATCTTAATTTTGTATGACTACATAAAGAAATATCGACAAGAAAAAAAAAACACTGCAGTCCTCCAAAGATGATGTTTAGATTAATTATAAAGAAAGGAATAAAGTACAAAAAGCTTAACTGAGTCAATGAAGCCTGAAGTCTGGTTTCATAAACTTTCAACATTTTGCTTTAAATAGATCATTTTTTGCATACATGTTTTACTACACTGATATTATATTTATGTAACTCAAAAACTAAAATGAAAATTTATCTCCTGAGTGTCTTAAGGCTTTTGTAAAGAATGTATGATTTCCCCATGGCTGGACTCGTGACTACATATTTTTTCAAAGTGCAGAAGACCATCAAAGTGACAGCCATAACAGACAGCATCAGTATGACTTGGTGAATACGCCATTTTAAGCTGCTGTGCAACAGTTAAGATCAATTGTACAAATCATATAAGATATGGGGGAGGGGGGGTGAAAAACCCAGCCAGAGAAGCCTCAATAATGGCTTGGTACCATTCTTGGATAACATAACTGACCAAACTTGTATAATTACATTTAATAATATATAGAGCATACCAGAATATAAAGCCAACACAACCTTTCTGCAAAAACATCAACTCATAAACAGGGGAAATGTATTTCTTCGCCAGAATTGAATACTGTGTGCCTGGTGGAAATTTAAGTGGCTGTTATTGACAAAGGTATTTGTTATGCAAAGGTTAGGAATGTTTGCCGTGAATGTTCAAATATGGAGCTTGATAAGAATTCAGTCAGTTTTCATTTCTAGGGCAAATGAAAGGGCAACAGGTTCCATAGGTTAGGATGTAATTTCTCACAAGCATTGACAGGTCCGGCTCTGTGGTGAGTGCTTGTGCTACCGAATGTAGCAACTGTATGCAAGGCAGGGTTTTTGTTTGTCTGTTTGATCGATTCCTCCTCACTAATCAAAGCTAAAGGATCACTTGAAAGCACATGACTGCTCAGCTGGAAAAAAAGATCTACTATTCAGCATCCATTATTTTTCCAAATAATTAAATTAATAGCTACTTTATTCTGCCATAAACCACATATAAAATTACAAATACAAGTCATATTACAATGGGAATACTGTGAAACAGGACCCATATTAGGCCATTGCTAGATGACACAAGACAACATTATGTATCATACAGATTGCGTTGACACTCACATGAAATGAAATATTAAACACATTACTTATTCCATGCACTGTGCTAGTTACAGTGTAAATGTTGTGATGTTGTATATGTCATGTACATTTTAACTACATATTTACGTAAGTATTTACCTCATTCAAAATCTATCAGATCTTTCATTCTGCTTTAGAAACTTGCATCAAAGTTGCTGATTGGTAAACACTTAAGGGTCCTTTTGTATTCCACGTTTTATTATTTTGTGGGACTGGCACTAAAAAGAAGGGCTCTAAACAGCATCTCTGTGACAAACAAAGAAATCCATTTTATTTACAAAACAGGTGCGCAGTGTGTACTACCAAGGCAATATGGATTTATGTACCAAGTCAGTACAATCCATACTCAAAAAAGGTCTGCAGTCTGTACTAAAAAAATAAAAACAATGTTATATATACATTTTTCATCCCATACTGAATATTTCATTATTTTACATACTCGATTGAACACAGTAAAGGTGTGATAACTGTTTACTTCTGAACAGGTCACACTGTGGCAAAGTGCCAATGCTGGTTCTTAGACCAGGTGGTAATTGGACAACAAAGTGCAGCAGACAACAAAGGTTTTCAACAGGCCAGCAGCTGCTTTAGTCTGTTTATGGCACTTTGCCACAGACTCAACACTATAGTCCACTGCCCTCCATAAACCAAGGAGCTGCAGGCTACGCCTTTATAGTGGGTCTGATGAGCAATCACTCTCAGCTGTGCTTGCCTGCAAAGCTGACGCTGTCCACGGTGCTGAAACACGACCTGGCTTTTAGTGAAAGAGAGAAGCTCTGAGCAGCCAAGGTGCAGTTATCAGCCCTCATCTCTCCTCCCCACCCTTCTGCTTTCGCAGATAGGTTGTGGGGAAACCAGCTGTGGCTCAGAAGTT
Source organism: Albula goreensis (assembly GCA_022829145.1). Lineage (NCBI taxonomy): Eukaryota > Metazoa > Chordata > Actinopteri > Albuliformes > Albulidae > Albula > Albula goreensis. Next base: position 17,242,189 of record CM040763.1, read on the forward strand.
TGACACGATTCTACCTAAAAGTCATTTGGAAAAAGCAGACTACGCTTCATAACTGTTGCACTCAGTGTAATCATGATACCCATTATCCTAGCTTTCCAGAAACTATAAGGATATGTTTTAAATAAATCATATAAATAAATCATTGTGAAATGCTAAGATTCATATATTTTAAGTACAGCATTTTACACTTTATTTTGACAAAGTTCTACATTTCGCTAATTACATGGCTCATCCAAATCAATACTGTGTCTTCTCGAAGCCAATATGAAACACATACTTTTTTTCGATTTCAAATGACATATCATTGTGCATCACTGATGTGGCAGCACTGACATTTTCATTCATTTACCTACTTGCGTTTATCAACTTTTGTTGCTTCGTAGATGTTTTTAATCCAATCACGTCTCTTAAAAATCTGGAGCAAATCCCTTTAGGGAGCTCTGACCTGAACGTAATAAATGGTAAAGTTACAGAGAGGGACACAGTAATTCAATTCCGCAGTCGGAGGAGAGACATCACACAGGGTCAGCATGCTGTCAACAAGAGACCTAGAAACTCAATTTACCATTCACAAGCTTTACAATATTGGTCAACATTTGGCAGACTGTACATGCAATATCTTTCAACAAAACCAGACAGGAAGGTAGGGAGGCAGAGAGATAGATGCACAGACAGATGTACTGACAACCAGACCATTCATCCCGAAGGTAAGAAAATAACAGTACCATTAAACATCAGGAAAAAGGTATGTATTCTACCACATAATAACATCTGAATATACAAAGCTTAAAATACCTAGTAAGAGATGAAAACCTATATCACTATGGCTTTTAGCTCTTCTTCCATGGGTTATTTTATTTTTAAGCCACATATTAGCAAAATGCTGTCAAGGATGGAACATGAAATTTAATAACAGAAATACAGGGAGCATAAAAAACCTTAGCGGAAATGTTTGATTATGTACAATTTGTAAGTAATTCCTTTCAATGGGCTACTAACTGAGATAGTGCCCTGTGTTGCCAGGAGATGTCGATAGCTGGGGGAAGTGGAACAGTGATGTCACAAAGGGTTTAAAGATATGGGCCTCTGTCTGATAGAATATGGCAAAGATATGGAACTTGCCACTTTTATTGGAGTTTTCTCATTTTGCCTGTATTGGACGCATATGGAAAGAAAGGATAAATAAATAAAAAGTTGTATCCTTTATTAAATCAAGTAAAAAGGAGGCTTCTCTCTTTTGAAGACTCTGAAATTGATTAAAACTATTTCCCTTTTTTGACTTTTCTTTCCCATAGAGTCCAAGAAAGCAGAGAGTATCAGAAAACACAGAGGAGTGGGGAAAGAAAGAATCATAGCCATGATTTGGACAGAAGTAATACTGTTAGGTATGTTATAGAATTCTAAGTGAAAACTGATTAATTCCACATTTGTTAAACATCAAAATTCAATTAAAATCCAATCATCCTTTTGACCTTGATTCACATCAAATTAGCAACACTTTCATTGTGGACAGGGTGATCCACCTATTCTTTATAAATGGAAGAAAAAGGAAAGACATTTTTAAAAATTGAACTGTTTGAAAGTGGTCAATGCTCATCTTAATTCCAAACGTCTAAAATTGATAAAATGTTTAAAGGATGGAAAAAAAAAAAGTCTACACTTTTGTGGTATTCGATACAGGCAGATGAATGCAGCCTAAACTTCCGTGAGATGGCACATAACAATGGCATACACCTACACGGTGTGTCAGGAGTCAGACAGCATACAGCCACATACCTTTGAAGAGGCAACATGGCGCGGATTCCGCTGACAGGAAACACAGGGCGGCCATTTCATGCCTTCACAGGCGCATACGGCAAGACAAACACCTCATCAGCCCGTTCACCCCTACACAACATCCTGATCTTTTCACACAGGTCCAAAGGGAAACACAATGAAGCAAAATTTAAACTTCTATGAACTTCTTAGTTTTCATTTCTGAACACCGAGTACTTTCTGTCAATTTAGAGAGACTAATAAGTCCTCACATCTATACAAACTACTGCATTGCTGTACAATGCATCACAACTGAGACATGTACACACTGAGAAATGGATATTTCATAAACCTAAGGGTTCTGCATATCTGAAAGAAATTTCAAAATATTTCCATTAGGTGACACTGCTCGGAACTGTTACATACATATAAAATTTGTAGTCTCATATTCATACAACTTTTATTAGGGTACTCACTTTGCATAAACAACTAACAAAGTCACGCAGCTTTGAAATTCTCTGTAAACTAACAGCACCTACAGCTACTTCATTAGGTACACCTACCTAAAAGCATATCTGTCCCCAGTTTTCCCCAGAGTTGTCTGGATTTGTCAGGGCATAAACCAAAGCCACAAATTGGCTGATGGTGGATCTCTAACTCGAATTAGCTTGTTCCATTTCATCCCACAGATGCTCAATGTGATTGAGATCTGGTGACTGGTGGGGGCCACTGCAGTAGGCTGAATTACCTTGTTTTTCCACAGACAAGAGCGGAACTCTTAGGTCAAGATGCAACAACTACGGGAAGCCACGCACTGTAGAGAAACACATTTTTATCTTGCGCCCTCAAAATGCTACGAATTTGGCATTGCATCTGAGTCTGAAATGGAGAATTCAAATTATAAATCTATTTCACTGTTTCATACCACATTCAGTTAACCAGTTCTTACATCCATATCCTTGAAGTTCTGCTGTGGAAACACAACCATTTGTATTCTTTGTGTCTATAGTCATACCTGAACAAGACAAAAGGGCCCCACTTTGTGGGAGAAGGTATGAAGGGGAGGGGCAACACGGGTCAGTCTCACAAGGAATCAAGGCCAAGAAGGAAGGATGCTTTTCGAAAAGAAGTGCATCTTTCATGGACAATGAAACAGCATACACCATGCACATGTCCAGCAAAACAAATAAATTTCTCATTCTATGGTTTTCAGGGGATTCTGGGAAACCTTGGAGGACAGCAGGGTCAGACCTTGAACCGATGACAGAAATACATGCAGATGACCTGGCTGAGTGCACTGCTCTGTGCCATCCGGTCCCCGGTTACTGGCAGATTATACAAAGTACCTATACTTTAAGGAAGACATGAAACGCTTTGCAAATGTCTTGTGTTGTGACAATTCTGGCACTGCACTAATTGAGTACAGGTGCGGCGATGACAGCACCATATATAATGATGAGAAAATAGTACATTTCACACCTACATCTTCGAAATGTGAGCGCACACGGCATATTTGCAAAATTAATACATCAAACTTCACCACCGTTTTACAGAAGAAATGTTATTTTTTTAAATCTAAATGTCAACATATTTCTCATTCTTATCTGTAAAGAGGAAGAATAAAATATAGAATCACACAGACCTCTGTGAGCTTACAGGTGGTAGACAAAACAATCGAAATACCAATTTATTCATATTTAACTATCAACGACTCAGACTGTCATTCCCCTTCAGAACAGTTTCTGTACTTACTAGAAAGCTGTTATAGGAAAAAATCTAAAGTTCTTTGAGAAATGAAGACGGTAGCAATCTATTCTTCCAATAACTTCCCATAAAGATTCAAAGATGATATATCAAGTGGATGGGAAGGCAAAGGAAGGTGTCTGACTTAATCCCAATTTTGAGAATGTATTCAAAGTAATTCAGCATAGTACACAGACAACATAGTACGTTATGGCTAGAAACACTGGAACCTATGCTGCTGCTAATGTAATGCTAACCCATTTCATCAGGAATAAGGTACATGAACAATAACATCTACTGTACACTGAAATCCTCCATCATTACACGACACAGAATACCACCAAACACCTTGAATATGAATTTGTCATATGGAATGCATGACCCACAACACATTTTGAAATTGTGACGTTCTAAATACTTATAGAAAAACACAGAGCAACACGAGTATGGTTACATTCCTCAGTTAACTGCATTTCTTCGCTCTTTGAGCATGTTGTATTTCCCCTGGAACATGCGCTTTCATTTTATAATGAAAGAAAAATGTCTCACCCTTCAACCACAACTTCCACTCACAGATTCAATGAGCAAATGGCAGACCCGTGTATGGAGGGTTGATTTGACTGAACTGCACTTGCCATTACAAATATTGTGTGCTTGAGTGAATCTAGCCCAGAATGGTTAATTTTCACACATCTCATTGAGCAACCACACTGCTGTCACTGGCACGTTGCTCCATCTGCAAGTCTTAAACAGCAGAGAATACCTTAAAAAAAAGACACCGGTGTCTGTTTAATGACCTGTGCGTGTTTAGTTGTTTGTTCACCAGAAAGTTACACCATCACACTTTTAACACCTTTTTTTGAATGACAGGTGTTTATAAGCTTTCACACATTTAATAATGCTTATGACCAGCAATACCATGTTCCCTGTGTTTTTACCCCGTTGCCCATTTCTTCTTTTTGCAGTATTCAGCTGTGCCAAATTTAAAAGAGAGTTCAACATGGTGGAATGTTTTAAAACCACTGAGACTCGTTTTCCTGTTCACCGGGTGGTGTCACACTCAGCTAAATATACCACAGATACACTGGGCGCACCAAACAACCATCGCTGGCTGACGTGCTATTGCTAGATGCAGCTTGACCAGCATTAGTTAATGTACAATTTATGCCAACCTAGATTAAACTGTTAATCTTGCAATATTACAGCTGTCTCTTAAAATCTTGCTGTTAAATTAGTAAAAACCAGGGGAAGTGTTTCTAGCATGTGATACACATTTTTGGACGAAGGGAAACCCCACCCCACAGTAACACATTTCGCCGACTGTGGGGAGGTTATATTTTTCTGCAAATTAATAGAAAATCTCTTAAAACACAGGCATTGTCTAATAGCTTCAACTGCACATGACAACTGTTTTACAATTTCCATACAATCCAATTACCTAAGTATACCGGAAACAAGCTCAGCATGGCACTTAACCGCATATCCACAGCACTGCTCTCTTACACTTAACAAAAGGCACGCGTTTCTGTGTGAGTACCTCTTTCAGTTACTTTTAGATGTAATTACTTACTTTAGAGAAAAAAATTAATTCTTTTTATGCATTTGAACAAGTTTCTCTACACCAAAACAATCAAATTAACTTCTGCATCAATAAGCAGGAAAACAATGCTCACGGAAATTAAGGTAATTATTGTCCTTAAACTAACCTGCCAGTACTAGGCAATGTGCAACACTGTATAACTGAATACATACTTCCTTTAACACAATATGTTTAAACAAGTCTTTTTGATGCATGACATAATTTTAAAATATATTTTATATTTGCAACAATGCAAATAAGTCAATTCATTATACTGAAAATATTAATTTCTTGATTTACAAATTCAAATACCATGCTGGTACATTTGCAAACTCTGTAATACCCTCTTAAGAAGCTATCCACTGAACATATGAGTTGGTGAATTAAACATTCTCCTTTTTTCCCTTAAACAATTGCTAAATTGCAAACCAAACATACTAACATGGCAAAATCCTTTACAATAATACCACTCTTGTGACAAAGCTTAGCTGGCATCAACTAAATATTCTTAACTAGCAGCTTAAATCTCTGCTAGCAACGTGCTACTTATATTAATAATGATTCCTATGCAGTTGGCAATGGCTACTAGCTAGCGCAATTTCACCCTCATTAATCTCCATCCTTCGTAAATATCACACATACATCGTTGCCACCATTGCTTTAATGCTAAATAAACTTTTACAAGTTGGGTTCGTGGTGGATGGCTCATGTTACACCGCATAAATGCAACAGTTTGCCAAGCTTCCACACTTTAGCGTCACTTACACGAGTAGCAATAACATGAAACATTGTAAAACAGGAAAGAACCGAATGTAGGAGAGCAGACACACTTATTGGGGACCTAAACATATTTCGACTTATACATTAAAATCTCTGTAAAAGTTTGTTGAAATTCTCACCTCAAAAGTAGCAAACACTCCAAACGCACGCACTGCCGAGTAGCTTCTGCAATAGTAACTGAACAAGGAGATCGTCGTCGCTACACATTGCTTATAAACGGTGCACAGCGCCACCCGGTGTTCTGGAATATAAATTACACTCAACAACAGCAGCTTTCACAGGTTTGAAAGAAGCTACTTGCCCTTCGATTCTATGTCACACATTCACATTTATCTAGCGTTCATAACACGTTCATGTCTCAATAAAGAGAATACTATCCAATGTTTTTCTTACTGTTAAAAAGAAGAGTTTCAGTTGTGAACGGTCAATAAAGGCAATTTTATCAGGAATGTTAGCAATGTCAAAAAAACATGAGCCATTCCAATACTTTCTTTCAGAAAATATCTCAGAATATATATTTGACACATGTCCTCTACAATGTTTTCTTTTCATGGTTAAAATCATTGGATTTTGCCAGCAGGTTTGTGGGAGGCATGCCTGCAACATTTTGCTATGACTTGCCTGAAGCAGTAAATATTTTCGAAGACTCTATGGGGAAAGTTTCCAGCATTCAGTTCTATCACAACAAAATAAAAATGTAACTGGAGCAATGCCTGACATTCTTGAAATGTGCTCTCTTACCTGACAAAGATCTGGAGAAATATTGCTTCTTTGAATCAATGGAGATGATGATTATCTTGACTGATGCATGAAAATCTTTAGGCTCTGAAATGTGTCTTTATAGACTCAAGAGAGCTGAATAATTATGACCATATTTGGAAAATATTAATACTAATATGCTATTTTCAGGACACTTTAGTCTGTGCAAAAAGTACCTATTTTAAACTGACATGTCCATGTTGTTCAGTTTAGTCCAAAAGAGGACCAATGTATTTAAACTCTAATATTTTTTAGCACTGAATCATTTTTCTCCATCAGTATCCTTAACTGAGTGACGAACTGATAAACAGTCTCAAGTGAATTGACACAACAACACATATATGGGAATTTTGCACAGTCTTGACTCTGGTATAATAGATGCCAGATAATAGAATTTCAATGAAATAATTGATTGGCCTTTAGCTGATGAATGATGACCTTGCTGTTGGCAATTAAGGACCTCAAGAAGTTGAAGCGCTGTAGTCCTATTATTGACCTATTTCTTTAAGTAATGTTTTCACATGGTCATGCATATGGAAAGCTTACGATTCAACATACAGTTCTCTGTGAACGGATATACATTGTTCATCGTAGGGCACATTTTCAGTGTTTATGCTTGGAAGATACCTGAATCAAAGAGATGCAATTAAACAATTACTGACTTAATAACTAAATGACGGGGGTTTAAATATTTCCATACATTGTAAAACCAAGCAAACATGTTGAAATATTTTATTTTCCATTGTGCCTTATGACAATGAAATTATATTTTCACTACATGACACAATACATTTTACAATGTATCTTGTCCATTCATGTGCTTGCTCTGATTAGGATATTTCATCAAGTGCCTCGTCATAAGCCTTGTATTTTCTTTAACCTGAAGGTTTTGTTCAGCTTGATATGTAGGCTTTATACCAATGCTGATTTGAAAAAGCATTTCCAAGAAATGTATAATGGCAATGCAAACAGAGTTTTGAAAAAGCACAGTCCACACAATAAAATGACAAGGTCTCAATGGGTCCATATCCACCAGGAATCATTGCAAGAATGTGAGTTTCCCATGGGTTTGAGTATGTACAAATACAATGATATGCATTCCATACAAAAGATGTGTGCTGACTGAACCAAGAGTCATTCTTGCGTCCACAGACTGTGACATTATAGATAGATGCCCTCACAGCTGGATCAAAAAAGAGGGAAGTACACAAAAATAACATAAATGAACTCCAGGACATTAGGCTTTTCAAGCACTATTAAATATTATCTGAACAGGATCAATGTCACTTTATTTCAGGGGGAACTTAACTGGCGAATGTAAGAGCTGAAATCCCATTCAGACTGCTTTAGTTTCAATTCACATTGGGTGGACTGTCATGGTCACCCAGACTGTGTTTAGTGAAGCCAGGAAATGGAAGTGTCCAGTACTGTGGAGCAGTGCTGAACCCCTTGCAGCCTATTTTGACCAATGTGTGGGTGTGTGAGAATGGGTTTAATTCAATGAATCGTTGGTACAGCAAATATGGATCTTTTTGCATTTCATTCAAAATGTGAATATACTGTAAGAGGATAATTTCCATTGAGTGCTAACAACTGCATGTTATGTAGTTTCAATTGAGTGCTAACACACTAATACATGTTTGAAGGCACTGGAACACTGCCAGCTATTATCTTGGAGTAACAGCCTCTCTTTCTCAGTTTACGCTGTACAAATTTTGTTAATAAAGTTTTAAGGTGTACTTACCTAAGTGCATTGTCTGTAATTCAGGGGATCTGAACCAGAAAAACATGCCAGTTTGCCTGTTCATTACAACTAGTAGTAATTGATTTCTAGCCGTCAACATCAAAATCCACTGAATAAATGAGTAAATAAATCATCAAAAGAATCAGCTGGCCCCTGTCCTCAAATTCTACATGGCTTTCTCTGACAGACTTATGTCACTTTCGAGAGATTTCACTCATCCACTCCCCATTCAAACAGTTTACTGTGTAAATCCAATCAGTGTGCACTCATCCAAGAGATGTGTTCCCCCTGTTTTCACACACCTTCTCTGAGTTAAGTCAACACCAATTAGATTTTCCTGTAAATATAGACTCTGCACTAGGAAACAGTCACTCATGATAACCAAATCAAATGTACATGAATTGAAATATAGTACAAATTCACAATGACAGGAAAATAAATACTGCAGATCTCCTACAGATGTTAAACTGGGGCACAAAGATTGAAAAAAACTGCTATAATTCTTTTGCATATTGGTGAGGGGACCATTCCATATGATTCCCAATGGGCCGTTCATTGTTTTAAACCCATTAGTATCCATTTAAACCCATTAATGCTTGTGCAGTGAGTGACACAGTTACCTTAAGGGTGGTTGTAAAATACAACATCAACCCTAAAGGAGAGACAGTCCCCTGTATGGGCGGTCATTAAGATCTCATTGGCAGTCATTAAGAGTGCTTTCTTAGAAATATCCGCCAGTATTTCCCCGAGATGCCAAATTGCAGAGAAGATTTGAAGCATAGTTTTCATTTTAATTACCATAATTATTTAAGCATCATGGTCCCTGCGTACTCTGTGAGATCCAAAACTCAGCGCAAGCTAATCTTATGACAGAATTCACTTCTGAGTGGTGTGATTTTTGAGAGAAATAACACAATAATTCTGAGATTTAAGCTCAATATAAATTCAGATTCAATCTGCTATTCTTTATGGTATGTTTATGCTCAACTGTTATACATACATTTACTTTGATAGAGGGTGCAATTCCACATAAAAATGACAAGACTATACAAAGAGACAAGATATTTGTATTCTAATGCTAACTATATATTTTGTGTGGTAATATAATGCGGGAAAGCACCCAAGGATTAAAAAAACAACAAATATGGTGTATGAAGTTTGGTCTTACCCATAGTAGGTTATACTAAGCTATGTGAATATCTTGTACATACCGGAATACAATTCTGTACATCCAATATTAAAAATAAGCTGTACATGCTCGATAATATTCTGAGTGGATTAAATAATTAAGTCCTATGTACCGAATAAAATAATATATGTATATATAGTATGCTATTTAACTCATATGACTGTAATATTAATTTGTGCAGACTTTTACTGAGAAGATAACTTGCACGAGCAAATGTATTTCTGGCACAATCAGGAGAAGAAGTTGAACAAGTGATGTCATGTGTTTATTGTTTTCTCTCCTTGTATTTCTGACCCACTGTACTTTTCTTATACAATTTCATTATTGTTTTTCTATACCATAGATACTTTCAGGGCCACTGTACACAAACCACAGATAACACAGCTGAACACGTTTATTTCCCGTCTCAGAGAGAGACTGCACTCCTTACTCAGTCTATGAGTTGACAAACATATAATTTTCCAGTGTGGGCTAAAGTTTCCTTGACCATTATTATGTTTCACTTTGTTTGTCCAGGGTTGGATAAGCTTTCAAATGGTTCTCTCTCTCTCTCTCTCTCTCTCTCTCTCTCTCTCTCTCAACATCTGCAAAAACTCTGCTGTCTTTCTGAGCCAAGTTGTAATATTGCCATTGTTTACAACTATTCCTTAGCTCTGGAAACATATTAGAGGAATCTTTAATCTGCGGCCCCATTTTCTGTCTATAGTGCAGTCATGCATGCATAGTATAAGTGTAGACTCATACAGGTAGGTAGGTAGACAGACGCAAAGTAGGGTGTTTGCTGTGATTTGAATTGCAGAACCCAGAATTCTTTTTAATGGATGTGTTGATATAATTAACTTGTTTGATGTTGTAATCATGTATAATTATTTCTAAATGAGTCACTAACTTAATAATGTAATTGATTTCTCGAATCATTACTTAAAGCACCGCTAATAATGATTTTAATTAAACCCTTGTCTACTGTATCCAGAGTGGGAGTGGGCTGTAGTTGAGAGGAGTGTCACTCTCATTAGTGGCAGAAACAGGGAGAGAGAGCCATGAAAGAAAATGTGTACAGTACTGAAGTTGGTGACAAAATAAAAATAGTTTTGGTTCACTTCTTGTTAATGAAGGTGAAAACATAAAAATAAGAGACATGGATTAAATTTCATATCCTATTCATCGCACCCAGATATTTGTCAGGCACCACAAAACGTAATACATTTCATTCAATTCAAATTTTCTATTCTTTGTTTATCATTATTCTTGTTCATCATTTATGAAAAGAATTTTAGGTTTGTTGGGGGTAATTTAGCCACCAAGGCATTATGCTTATTAATTTTTACAAAATGGACACACACAGCAAAATTTCTGGACCCAAACCCACTCTGGTGTTGTATATTTAGGTTCTGGTAGATTGGAAAAGGCCTTTGATTTTCAAATAAAATGCACAAAAACCACCTGAGCTTCTGCTGCAGCGGATCTTTACATCATTGAAACATTTGTACAACTTATAGCAAAAAATGACATTAGTGGTTACTCATCGAGGACAGAAATAAATCAATGAACCATCATTCCATTAAGAGACTGTTTCAGAAACGGATTTTGAATGCATTACTTTGCTTTGATTGCAAGGTTGAAATCTGAAGCACCAAAACAAACGTCTTTTCCAAGATGTTTCAAATCTATGCTTCAATTGCACTTTTGGAAAACCAAGGCTCAAGTCTAGTGTCATTTTAGTTTGCATCTCCCATCAAATTTCCTGTAAATATGTACCTTGAGCACAACTACTTTCTAAAAGATTTGAAAAGTTCTTGATTTTTTTTTCCTAAACCCCTGGTTGAAAACTGCCTTGCCATATGCAGTTACAAAGCGCATCAGATACAGTTCCCGTGTGAAGTTTGAGAAAGTAAGAATCGAGTAGTTTTCAGTAAAGGTGAGGCTCCCTTGGTAGGCCATTCACAGTGCCATTCATTTCAAACAGGGATGCCGTTTCCCACAGCGATTTCCCAGATAAAGCTGTTTTCATATCCGAGCGAATTTGAAAGGAGCAAAATCAAAGCGAACAATTAATCTTTCATGAACAGAGCAAATTAACATGTACCGGTAATAAATCAGAACACGAGTACAGCCGCTGCTGTGCAGAAATAATGACACTGAAAAAGTACATCTTCCCTTTCATCTCGAATTTAGGTAAGAAAAACAAGAATTGAAAAAGAATTCATAACAATGGATTCAAACGCTACTTAACTGTGGTCTACTTTTTTTTTTTGGATTTAGCATTTTTAAAACAATGTTCTATAGCAGATTGTATATTCCTTCACACATCAGTGTTCTTAAAAGTAACATCATAGTTTTTCAGGTTTTCTTCCCCAACTGCAGTATTAAATCGCGAAACAACTCGCTCCGCATAAATTTTAATTTGCCGTATCTGAGGGTACTGTTGATGGGAGTGTGGTGTGTAGAATACTTTCACTACAACACAGTTTTAATCAAAAAATGTTATTTCTTTGATAGTATATTGTAAACTGAGACAGAGCACCTTGTTTGTTTCAGAAATAAAATGTATCTCAGAGAGGGAATCTGTTCGTACCTAACCCCTGTTGTCCTCTCACCTCAATCATGTTATCAATAATGTCCATAGCCTAATCGCTCACTGTTTTGCGGACATCATTGAGCTGACTAAGAAGCCCATTGGCATCCTACATCCTTTAATATCGATCAAGGCTCTCGTTGGCTATCATCTCATTCAAATGTGCCTGTCTGACCCCGCGGTAACTAATTTATCATGATTGTCTTATTGATGTGACTTATGAACTGCGATATTCATGTATTCACTTGTACATTTGCATCTTGAAAGTGCTGAGGAATGTCTGTGTGCTTAAACATGTGAAAATACATATTTGAAATATGCATTGTTCTTTGTTATGAGATGGATGCGGTATTTTTCTTTTTCACATGGCATATTTGTCCTTTATACCCGCTCCAGACATGAAAAAAGATTACATTTACAATGAGCACAGTCCTGTGAACAGTTAATCTCACCAATATTCAATCAGATTGCCTATCATTCAGGCCTTAGTGATATTAATGAAACCAGCCATGGATGCTAAGATGTCAATGAAGCTGTTTTTGGTCTTCTGCTAGTGTCTGTAAGGAAAGTATCATTTTTGAAAGAATACATTTGTAATCCGAACAGTCCTGTTGACATTTAATCTTACCAATACCTGATTGCATGGCCTATCAGTTCGGCCTTTGTGATATTAACTAAACCAGTCATGGATGCTAATTTGTCAGAGAAGCTAATTTTTGTCCTCTGCTTGTTACAGTGTTGAAAACATCATTTATGATTCAAATTTTAAACGTTTGCATCTTCTCCATTTGTGATCAGTAAATTACTTCATGGTATTATTCTTTCTTTATTAAAATAGCATACAAAACACGTTTGAGCTATGACTGTTTATGTACATTCTTTAGTTAATCTTTATCAGGGGTGCCAATATATACATTTTTTATTATGTGTATATTGTGTATTTACTACTCTTTATTGTGCTTTTTACTGCTTTATTAATGGCTTATTGAAATAGTAGAAGTCGCTCAGTGTTATTTAATGGCAGGAACATTGTGAGGCCCCTGGTTTACGGTTCTTTTAATTGCACCATGAGCATGTCTGAAGTGGCCAAGAAACGTACATCTTTTTTTTTTGGCAGCGGACTTTTTGAGTACAACTGCTTAGTGCTGCGAAATGGCCGGCCCCCCCTTTTTTTCTCTCTTCCCCGTTCAAACAGCATCCATCAGCAGAACCTGCGGCACACTTGCCCATGCGATGCGTGCAATTGCTCTTACCTGTCAGCGGTGAAATAGAAGGGCCGGGCTTCCTCCTCACCGCAGATTGACCTTCACTTCGGGTCCGCGCGTGCCTCTATATCACCCGGATCATGGACGCAGGACAGAAATGCTAGTTCATCAAAAGGCTAATTCACAGACTTCTGCTGTACATTTAAGAAGCGTTGACTACTACCCTGATTGTCCCCTTTCTTCGCCACCCCCCCCCACCCCCTCCATATTTTTGATATATTTGTCAGCCAACAAGTGCAGTTCCCTAACTGTCACAATTGGGGGTATGCAAAGGTTTAATCTGGAGACTAAATGCTAGGGTTAATGGCTCCTCATCAATTATTTTAGTTTGATTTGCTCTAAGATATGATTTGAATTTAAGTGGGCTTTGACCTCATCATGTTTTGATGAATAATGAATTCCCCAAGAAATATCTAAGATATTGCAGGAATAATTTACCATATATTAAAGAATGAGGGGAGGCTTGTGTTCCCAGCTGATTTTATGTGTTTATAATGGTTAGGATTTTTCTGCTTAATAGATAGTCATATTTGTAGTGTTCCTATCAGCTTATGTCTGGTAGCCTATTTCTTAACTCCACACTACGTTGCACCCTCAGACAAACAAGACAAAGTCATCAATAATCAAGAACTACAAACTCATCATGCCCTACCATTTTCCTCCAGAGCTCTGGCCCGTCTTTAGGTTATATAATGAACTCCAACTCCCATAAGTCCACTCATTTCTGTCAGCAAAGATTTCATTAAATAATCATACACTTCTCTGATATGCTCTCATAGTAAGACAGGATAATATATGTATGTCTGCTTTTCCAAAATTGGAATACTCAAACTCTTAAAAGTACTCCTAGGCTAAACTGTAGGGCATGGGTAAATAAATTATATTAAACAAGAAAAGATCCAATGGCATTACTGCAATGAATACCTGGTGAACACAATAATTTCCTCATATAATGGAAAAAATATGCATTATAGTTTCACCAAGAATCCTAACAAAATTGTTGTCTATATTGCATAAAAGCAATTTTTAAAAAAATAAAATTTACAGTTAAATATTTTAATGGCAATGATTTGACAAATTATTCAAAGCGTGCCGGCATGCCCCATCGAGGTCTTTGGGCCAAATCCACATCTGAGTTAAAGGCACTTCTATGAATTTTCCATGTAAAACTCAACAGTAATCGCTGTATGGAAAAATACACTTAAGTGGTGCATAACTCAAGCCAGGATTTGTTCCTCTGTGAATGTACATATTTAATATTGACTATGCAAAGGTGGCGGCCCACAATGCAGTGTTCAGAAGAATTCATTTTCAGCGAGGATCAAAGTCAAATCTCCATCCTTTCTTCCAGCACTAAGGCCTATGGCAATAGGCAGCAAGGTGCTAAAGAAGAGAAGTAGCTGTATTAAATCCTTTATTGGGTGCTTTTGTGCGGATGGGCATGCAATGCAGAAGACTATGGTCTTTCAGGTCACATCTTTCAAAATGTTACAGAGCTGCACTGGTGCTATTATATGATTTCACTCAGGGTTATTTGGAAGGACTATTTCGTTTTTTTGGGGAATTCATTTTAGATGATTTCCTCCAAGGTTAGTTGACCTTGTTCCTCAAATGTCACAGCCCCAGATATAGTCTTCATCTTCCTGTGAAGCACAATCTTGCAGGCTTGCGACATGTGAGCTCTTGTGTTTATGAAGTCTAACAATTAATTCCAGATAATTTAATTATACTGTATATTATAGTTTAGATGGAAAAATACCAGAGTGCTTTCTGAATCCTAAGGGATGTCTGCTTTTGAGAAACTCTTTAAATAGCAAAAAAAAAAAAAAAAAAGCAAAACGTAAGAACACACACACAAACACAAACAAAATGTATAAATCTGCTGCCGGAAAAAATAAACAATATTAGATCAAAACAGTAAATCCAATTATTTTAAAACAACCAGTTTTAAAAATCTGTCCTTGAAGAGACAGTAAAAAAGGAATGGAAAATGGCTCTAAACGATATCTTTAAACTGTATTTTCTTTAGCCTCTCTATTTATTGTTCTGTGAAATTTGGAATTGCCAGTTATGGCTCTTTGACACCTGCAGGCCCTCCAGCACTTTAGTTATGGTGTTTACTCTGCTTTAATGCAATCACCTCTAAGCCAGTGACTATTTTACACCGTAAAGCTCCCACAGTCTTGTTGGAGAGAGCAAGTAATGACTGGAGTACAATCGTACAATCTGCTTGTGATTGCCTTCATTGTCAGTGGATGGAACAAACATAGCATTTCCTAAATTTGGAGTCCTTCTGTATAATTAGAAGCTCTCTTCACGCAATTGAGCCTTCACTGAAATGTCCTTCAGCGGCATGAGAGGACGGTTCCGCAAACACGCACGCCCTTCCTGTAAAGTACACACAGCCAGCTGATCTTCTCCTGCAGTCCTTCGGCTGAGCTGTGCACACTGTGTCGGAGGCCTGCATCTCATGGGTACCTTGTGCAACCAGACAGCCGTTGCCTGAATGACCAGAGGGGGTCAGTATTTCCTGCATGAAGAGGCAGGGAATACCCTGCTGAATGAAACCTTCCCGGCCTGGGTGATACTTTGGCCAATGAAGCTTTAGCCCAGTTGACCCTATGATCGGTACATCTTTCCTGATACACTCCATGAGTGGAAAGCCTTCCAGTGGGAATCTTATCATATCCCAAGACTGTTACATATGTCATTGGAAATGATTTTACTCCATGGTTGGTATATCTGTCCCAGGGGTGCTGTAGTACTGTACACCAATCCGGATTACTCCACTGTATATAATGTATGTTACTCTATTGTTAGTTCTATATACATATCCAGGTTACTCTGCTGTTAGTACCGTGTTCCTATCCGGGGTTCTCTAGTATTTGTTCTGTGCACACCTATCCAGGGAATGCTGTTACTCCACTTCAAATACCAGGCTACTCCATTCTTGGTACTGTACACACTTGTAGGGGTTACTCCTTTGGTTGTGTTTTACATCTGTCCAGATAACTCGATTATTAATACTGAAAACTTTTCCAGGTTACTCCTTTGTTAGTAGTGTAAAACTTTCCATATTGCTCTGTTCTTCATACTGTACACACCTACACAGGTTAGTGCACTGTTGGTACTGTACACCTATCCAGGGAACGCTATTATCCCACGTTTTGCACTGTACAGCTCTTCCAGCTGATGCTATTGCCCCCCTTGCTTGGTACTGTACATCTTTCCCAGCGGAAGGCATTTTTGCCTTGTCAACTGTTTAAAGCTGCAGCTTTCTCTTTCAGGCCAGCCCCCATCAGGGGCACATAAACGTGTTTTATCATGATGGCCTAAGAACAAAGCAAAGGCAGGGAAAGCTTCTGACCTCTCTGCCAGGCTTTGTCATAAATCGGAGTGCCAAAGGGGCTTTGTTTTAGTGATCCCCTGCATGTCCACTGGGCATAGAAAAAAACAGCATTCCGCCTTTCTAAGAGAAAAGTAATGAAAATAAAAAAGAGCCTACAAAAGTGAAATGGCAACTTTTTACTTTATTTATTTATTTTGCTTTTATGTTTTTTTTTCTTCTTTCCTTTTTTACTTGGAGCACATGGGATATTATCTGTGTTGAAGAACAGAATATTTATTTTGTTCGACGACGACAGGCATTTATGTTTGCAGATTAGATGACGATGAGAGACGATCGTTTGGGGATGGGAAGGGAGAAGGGCACGGTGAAAAAAATGAAAGCAAAGTATTGATTAATTGGATGTGTGTGTGCGTGCATGTGTGTGTTTGTGCACAAGGGGTATGTCGACGTAAACTTGAGGGTTGAATCAGCCATGACTGGCTGTTAGAGGGGGGTCCATAACAGTGACGTGCGGTGAGGTTCATAGCTGGTGAGGCACTGACGTCATCAGAATCAGATTTGCAAATAGATGCATAGATTGACAGCAGTTTACAGGTTATGTTTCACTTCTGCATCCTTTACACATACAAGCAATCCTTTCAGCTCCGGCGTTGGTCTTCCTTTAGTTATTATCTCCTGCTTCGATTGAAAGTCCACTTGAGAAAACTGTTTTAGTGTCGAAATGTAGTCATCCATGTTGAAAGTCGGGATAGGCGAGAGGAAAAAAATAATCTCTATCTCTAATAATCTATCGCTGCACTTGACTTGCTTACCGTATCGTTTAGCCTAGCTCGCTGTCACTTACTCTGCAGTTGTGGAGTGAATGACTGGGATCTTGAGCGCCCCCTGCCATGAGGCAAGAGAACTGCCTGCCTCACCTCCAACCTGTTCTCTGCCGTTTATAATCGCTCAGCACACGAAACACGTTACACAAACACAGTTGGTGACAAAAAGCACTGTACATTATATACATAAGCTAAATTATTGAAAATCAGTTTACATATTAAATGTGTTTAAATCATTTTATTGACGCCGTACAGCAACATGCTCTCTCCGCTTAGCAGCCAGCGCAGTTAGCCAGGGGTTGCGCAATCCAAGGTGAGGCTGAGCTCGCTGCTGCCTCACCGGCATCGCTTCCAAGCATTTGAATGGGAAATTAAGAAAATTCAGTGATTTTGAAGAAAGAATAATCGAAATTGGTGAAGCTAAATGAAAAATAAATATTTTTTAGTACAAACCACCGGATGAATATAACAATTTAAATTATTTTATTATTATATATTTTCTTTCTTTCCATGATGGCTGGTGAGGCACTGCCTCACCTGCCTCCCCTGACCGCACGTCACTGGTCCATAACTAAAAATATAACTGAATAACTCCAGATGTCCCCAGAATTGTGGGTAGTTTAAAAAAAAGTGCTGATTATCACACCTCTAATACAGCTGACACATACTGCATATTGGCATTCAGTCTAACATGACTCAGCTGTGCAGTTGCCCTTCTAGTTGTAAGTTAGTTACACTCTGCCCACCTTATCCGCTTGTATATGGCTCCAGTACCCCCTCAGACGTGCAAAAACTGCGGATGCTCAAGCCACTTATATAAAACAGCAAAATTTTATCCTATGCATGTTCATAATTTGAAACCCCACCTATATGTACGACTAATAACTGCTAAAACCCACGTAAATCATACTGACAACAGTATTCAAGAATACACTGTGCATGGTAATATCAAATGTTCTTTTTCGAGAATATTCTGGATTTTTAAAACATATTTCTGAACTGTGGTTGGTCAAAACTGCGGATGCCAAATCCGCGAATAAGGCGGGCTGAATGTACTTCAGTGTCTTTGTTCACATGGTTCTTCTGTTCATTTCCCCACATTTCTATCTATATACTTCATTTCTTGCTTGCTGATAAGATTTAAATGTGTCCTTTAGGGAGTTTCACTAATGATGACGTGTGTATTCACATAAGAGCTTTAAGGCCACCACTCTCTCTACATCTTGCAATCCTTCTAGCAAACCAGCATTCCATTTGCGGTGGCTTTGTGGAACTGTCTCATAATGAGCTAGTCCTCTACATCAAAATAGAATAAAATAGAATAGTACTTTGTGACACTTTAAAGAATTTTTTCCTTCTGCACACCCTGTCCTCCTTTGTTAGTTTTTTTTTTCCACAGAATCCTGAAACTTTTGGTATCCGACAAACTCATAATGCAGGGTGACTCACCATTGAAATGATGCTTGCTTAAAAATCATTATCCAGGACAGAGTGCATTGAGATTATAACCAAGGTAACTTGCTAAATATATTTAGTGGCTGTTGCTATGGTTCTTCTGTCCAATTGAAATGTTTTTTTTTTAAACCAAACCTACTTGAAGTTCTTATTAGGAGTCACTTCTGCCATTTTGTTGCTGGAGTTTCACACATAGCCTTGGTTGCATTTCCTGTAACTGTGTAGTCTCTACCCTTATCCTATCTCAGTCGTTGCCAGTGACTGACATTTTGCCGCGTGCCGTGTGCAGTGGGAGCTTTAATGTCTTTCCAAATACCTGGATCTCAGCGTCATGGGTGTTAATGAACGCTGTCAGTAAAATGTCGGTGGAACAATGTCTCTTCAAATGTACACTGCGGCGTAGTGTGCCGTTCCTGCCAGGCTGGGTAAGCCATCAAATCAATGCATGCATCCATCAACCCCTGCTACAGAACAGCCTATGCATGCTTACATAAAACAGTGTTTCATATCATCACCACCTTAGGCCTGGCTTCAATTATCATCTTTTCTTCAGTATGACTTTAAATCAAATGCAGGTGCAAGTTTTTCTCTCCACGAAAGCAGTTTTGATGAAAACAGATACTTAAGCAATAAGGTGAGAGACCATGCTGTACTGTGAATATAATCGTGGCAAGAGGGTGTTGTTAGGAACAACATCTAATACAGTCTCTGCCACTGACTATAGTTGTGTGTATAGAACTGTGACTATGTTGAATGCAAGACTTTGATCATTATTAAATAGAAATGTTCTGTCTTTTGTCTTACATCCTTTCGTATTCTGCAGTAAGTTAAACATCAATATTGAGACAATGAAAGAACTGTGCTTTGATATATATCCATGTTTCCCTTCCTGTATTGATTGACTTGGCTTGGACAGGAAGTCCCTCCTACACAGAAATATTTCCCTCAAACATTCACATCTAATGGGTCTCATTCTGTTCTGTGGTGGAATTAGTTCCTCTTTCCAAAACCTGGGGGTGGGTATTGTGGGTATTAAACAAATAAAGCAAAAACTAAGCTTTAGGTTGCCAGATATGGGCTGATACCACAAATCCCCATGTTTGGGTAGAGCAGGGACGAGTTCTCTGATCGCAGAAATCCAGATATACAGACAAATACCCCAGAAGGGAAGGGAAAAAATGACACAGAATCTGTGGAAATATGTCAACATGCAGTGAGCGCACACTATAGATTGATGCTACTCTTTACTTTTATTTCACAACTATAAGGAAACAATAAATACGCCTCTGAGGGTGTAAAGAAGAGAAGAAGTTTATGTGTAAGGAAGTATCCACTTGAAATGATGGTGGGTTTTTATGATTGAAACTCAACCGTTTTATTACTTTTAAAAATGAAACTGGCAACTCCAGCAATACCTAGATTTTGGAATGACAGCTAAAATACAGCAAAACATTTTTTTTATTATTGTTCATGAGAGTTGTAGTTTATTTTACTTTTTATCTTCACCTGCATTATCATTCTACATCCATAGTATGGAGATATGCTAGCAGGTCAAAGATAGCCACAACAAATAATGTTTATGATGAGACCAGATCACAAGTCATTAAACTGTGAGCAAAGAAAGGTTTAACATGTTCAGCATATGCCTCAATGGACCTCATGCAAACAATATTTAATACATATTGATAAACATTCTGAATGTGTGATGTTGTTATGAGGAAAGAATTAAATATATGAATATTTGTCATAAGTCAGATATTAGTTTTGGTGTAGATAATCCATCTGGTTATCAGGTAGCTTTCATATAAGCAAAATGCAAATAATGTATAATGTCCAATGATTGTTTTTGTATATGCATGTTTGAAAGCTTATGCATTGCTGACTAACTGAGAATGGGTAACAAATAATTAACAATACATATTTTGCAGAGTCACAAAAACACAAAGTCATAAAATCCAACCTTCATAAGTTAATAGATAAATAAATAACAACATACGTTTTCCATTTCAGACAGTAATTTTTTTAAATGTCAGGATTCAAAATCTGGACTAATCGCACAACTACTTTGCATTTCTTCAGTTGTCTGTGGTGTAGTTTAGGCTGGCAGGAACATTCAGGAATATAACTATGGATATTTATTGAAAATGGGTTTTTTATGTTGAGTTTATAGTGCGGTGCGGAACACAGAAAATTCTTGTGCAAAGCGTTCAACAAATGATGTTTGCACTGAGGTTGTTGCTCCCATAAAGTATGTATAGGTCTGCTATAAAACAAACTCAGATGTTTCTCCACTCTCTCATGATAAATATCTGCAAAGCGCAGCATTTTTTACTACATCATGTCAACAGAAGATAAACCATACAAAGGCATAACAGTATCAAAGCATTACAATCAATCTGAACAGTGTATTGTTGCTCGAATTGTTGTCTTGTCCTTGAGTATTTCAATGAGCGGCTTTGCTCCTTTTAAACTTTTCATCATTCCACAGCCTCCCTCAGACAGCTCACAAAAAAAAACTTGAGAATAAAACACAATAGTGGATGTATAAAGAAATCCGTGGATTTACCACTTTTGACAAAACTTCCCCGTTAGCGCAAGTAAAATGGGAAACGTGAAGATCGTAATAAGCATTGACACCTTTGGTGCAAACCATTCACGGCAAAGAGATACTTTTTTCCACTTTATTCCTAGTTTTGACCCAATGTTGGAGGGACTTCTTTTGATAGAAGGAAATGTTGGTATAATTCAGTATTAGCAACTTTTTGTGCTGGTGAAGAATGTGCTGCAGGCTCTCTCCATGGTGCTGAAATATCTATTGTTGCTTCCAAATTGGGAGAGGCCATCGTTCTGGTTAGGATATGATTGAGGGCACAACATAAAAACCATAAAATGGCTTTCTTACTGAAATGTCACACTTTAAATAAGAATGAGTGCTCTCTCTCTCTCTCTCTCTCTCTCGCTCTTTCTCCAGATGATCTGAGTATTTCACATCTGTGGATTATTTATTTTGATTGGGTGCACAACAATGAGTGTGCACATGCACATTCTCATTCTCTCTCTCTCTCTCTCTCTCTCTCTCTCTCTCTCTCCATTCCACTTGTGTATGTCACATCCGGGGGTTATTTATTTTGAAATATTATTTTGACTACGATTTCTTGGGATCCATGTTTCATAATTATTACATGGGAAATCTGTTGCAGGGTTATAAGAAATGCAGCTCCGAAAACTGGTTATGCTATAGAAGACTTCCTTCCCCGGGGCTACGTTTAGGCACATTCTGAGATGGAACCGTGGCTAATTATGAGGCTAGTACCAGTTCTGGGTGATGTGGAGGGAGGGAAGGAGGGAGGGGGGTTTGGCACGTTGAGACAACAACAGTAGCTTCCTCTAACGCCGTCCCATCAATCACGGGCACCGAAAGCACGCATATGCTCCTCCTCCATTATTCAGGCTTCCCGGGAGCAGCTTCTCACCTGCATCGCGTTCCAAAAACACACGCCTGCGAAATCATTAAAGTCAATCTGCTTCTGTAAATGGGCCACTCAGACGGACCGGGCCCCGCTCGTCAAGTGGGGCCTCGGTTAAAACGGAATAGCAGAACAGCTGTCCGACTTGCTCATTCTCTCTGAGCTGAGATGTTTTTTTTCTTTTTTTGGGTCAGAAACTCAAGATGGTGCTCTGTAACTTTGGTGTGGTATTTTTAAACTGTTAGAGAAGAAATGCGATTTCCACGGTAAAGAGTGATGGAAGTTTTTACTTTCTTTTTTCCAAAGTGCAAAAAGTGTTGGAATATGCTTAGACTTTGAATGACTGAAGCAACAGGGTACAAACATTTGGTTTTGTAAGCACTGAGTCTTAACACTCACAGTCTGACCTCCACAGCAGTATGTCTCTCTTTTACCTTCATTACCATACCATAGAGACCAAGAGATATTCTCTCACTTTGTAGTAGTCACTTTGTAATAACTAAGGTGTTGAGGGAGGGGTAATCTGTTACATCATGGTTATGTGAATATATGTGTAGATTTCAATCGTGGTTCACAATATTACAGGTTGTCATGGGCTGGTTAGTCCATCCCTTTGAAATGGAGAGATTGAGTATGCCATAAACCAAAATGCATCTGCACAACAGGAAAGAGTGGAACTTGCACTTATGGAAGATAATAACTAAAAATATGTAAACATTTTGTAATTTTTTTGTAATTAGGGCCTTATCATCGATCAGGCTTTCCCACGATTTAAATTAATGTAAAAACTTTGTATATATATATAAAAAACCCTCGAGATTACATATAGTAGCAATCTATTTAAATACATGCCGTCTTACCTGGTGAATGGAGAGTAGTGAATAGCGCTGTCTTTCCAGTATCAAATCCCTCCTGAGCTACCTTGGCTGCCTCTGCATACCCTTTGTGATGGGATTTAAAAGATGCACTTTACTTGATCTCTAATGTGCTCGCACTATCCAGATGAGGCAAAGCAAAGGAGGAAAAAAATGCTGATTAGATTTCATCAAGACTCTAAAGTGTTTAATTCAGAGCTGCCTTTTTTGCAATCATTACTTGGAATTACTACAATGAAAAGATTTCTCGAGAGTAAATTAGAAGTTTAAATTGATCTATGATGGCTCACTTTCAGTCTTGTTTACATCTGTCTCTTTGAATGTGAAATACATATACAGAGTAGTACTCTACATCCATAAGAGTGGTTCTAACGCTGTCAGTCAGGATTGGACTGGTGCATCCTGGGAATGATCGAAGTTGTGTGAGAAACATATGAACAAAATTACTTTTTGTGTATAATACACTTTCACATGCGGTTTTTTCTCTTGACACAAATTGTACCAAGACTTTGAATGAACAGCATTCAATAGCATTTAATAGTTTCTCTCACTTTGAATAAGGGTTTGAGTCCAGCTCAGTCTTGTATACATGTTCTCTGAAGTGAACATGCATACAAAACCGTTGTATTACAAAAACAACGTAAACAGGACCATGGATCACGCAAAGGCCTGCAGTTCTCTTGTTATAACACACTGTCTTCCTCAGCTTTTGTCTGCCCTCACATTCACATAAAGCATTGTTAGCTTTATTTACTTTCCAAGGGCAGAACAGTCTGTGGTCATGACAACAATGCTTTCCGGCATCCAGCTGTAATTTTATTTCATATGTAAAGTTAATAATTTCATTCAGCTGTAATTCAGCCCTGCCATTTTGGCCATTACTTTGTGCGGTAGGTGACTTGAGAGTCCGCAGGATCACCGATCTATTTTCCACGTCTTGCAAATGCTGCTCTTTGAAGAGCGAGAATAAGGAACATGGCAGGAGTTTTGACTCAAGCAGGTAAGACATAGCAGAAAAAGGCATGGAGGTGTAAAATTTTGTCCTGTGAATTAGAAGCACTACCTGTTGCCAAATGCACTGTGAGAACATAATTGCATTATGTTATGTCTCACTTCCTCTGCCATATCCATCCAAGTTGAAGTCTAACTTATGTCCTCATTATGCTGGGTTAATGTGGAGGTGAAAGTCGGTTTTTATTCTGTTCTGTTTGCCTTCAAAGAGATTGTATTTGAAAACATTCTGATCTTTGTTGAAGATTCAAAATAAACAGCACAAAGCGTTTATGTCAAGGCTCTTTAACAGATGCATTGATGAATGGAATATTTCTCCTATATGGAACACATAAAGACATCCTGTATTGTTGTGCTTAGCTGCATTGTGGAAATGTGAGAGAAAGGAAACAAAGAGCGACAGACTGTGGAGGAGATGCCATCAGGTCTGAAAATACCCTGTATTTAAGCAACTACCAATAATGTCACATCCCCCGTAGTGTGTGTGTGTGTGTGTGTGCGTGTGTGTGGCTACTACAATGCGGAATTGCTGGCCCGTCTATTAATCCGCAGAACTCCGGTCCAAGAAAGAGACTGCCTGATGTGGATGGGATGGTGGTTGTGGGGTTGGTGGGGTCGAGTGGGTGATGCATGAATCTCTCACATTGAGCATATAATATTTCACCTTTTTGTGGAAGATCAGTGGGAATCCACTACAAGGTAAGACCCACTGTTTTTACAATTAATCCGTCTCGACTGACCGCAAATGTCATCCGCGTGCCCTTTTCTTAGCACCACCCCCCACCTCCCCATCCCTCCGGCCCCCCCCGTGGGCTGACTTCAGCTGGCATTCTCTCCAGCTTTTCAGGAACGTTCTCTATTGACCACAGACCGGAGGGAGGTTGGGAGGTGGGGTGGGGGAGGACTGGCATCCACATGGATATTTGAAGCAGCTTCCTGCCTGCCTCTTTTCAGCCCTGATATTAATTGCTGGAGGACTGGGGAACCGTGGATGGAATCGACCTCCTGATCCGCACCCGCTGGGTAACGGACACATTCTGTCTTTTTGTGTGCAAACAATGCTGGCCCATCATGCCAGCTGTGCTCATTGCACTCCTATAGGTGGAATCCAGCTTAGCTTTAGATTGTATTTACATGCATTTCAAACGATGCATTATAATCATTCAATATTATGAACTGAACTGTACCGTTCCATTGCACATATTGTAAAATGTATTTAACACAAATGTAAAAACTGCATACATGATTAACAGAAATGTGTTGATAATTTATATCTTTTACAATGTATACCATTCATTTCAACACATTTTGGAAGACATGCTGGAGTCCTTATTTGGAATTTCAAACTGTTTTTGAGGGTTTGTCCCAAGACAGGAGAGACGAGTAGATTAACTAGGAGTCCACAGGAAATAAATGTATCCTCTCCATTCCACAGACAATTGTGTCTCATCTGGATTATATAATGCATTACATACATTTATATATAATAATTTTGAGATTTCAATGCCAAAACCTGACCTTCAAAGAGTCACTAAAGGCTTGTAAGCTATCCATGCATACATAGATTTGGTAATTGCATAACAAAATTGATAACATATTTTAATGAAGGTCAGCTAAATTGGAAGCAATGGGCTCCTTCATCGCAGATTATTGATCATTTTATTCAGTGAATCAATGCCATTAATGATACAGGCTGCTTTCGGAAGAAATATAATAATAAATATCTCATAACATCACCACAATGCAATAAATTAATTCTGCTTCCACACATTCATTTCCTAACATTCATGAGAAATAAGTAAATAATTGAATTATCCTGTTTTTGAAACAAATTTGTAAAAAAGACTCAACTCATACATAGAATTCATACATATATTGGTATTGACCCACTGTGTGTGTGTGTGTGTGTGTGTGTACCACCTCTGACCAAGGGAGCTCTAAGCCAGACAAAATATCTGATAACTATGGCCGAGAAAGTGACCTGATTGCTATAATGTAGATTGGAAATAGCCACTGGGGGGCTGGGGGCAGAAATGTCAGTGCCCAGCATTTCCAGACACTCCGGTGTGCACTGGGTGAAAATGTTACATCAGCTCTCATGAAAAAATCAAAAAAAATCTTCATTGCTAGTCTCTTGCAACACAGGTATTGCAGCAAGATTGATTGTGGCTCCCTCAGGGATTCACATAGTTCTGCATGCAAAAAAAAAAAAAAAAACAGTCAAAGAAATCTATATTGGCTGTTTTGTGATATATTCTTTGGGTTAGATTCAATCGTATGCGGTTAGCCCTTTTTCAGGGGATACGCAATTTTGCATGCAGCTTCGAACAAGCTCAACAACAGTTCTGTTCAGATCAAATAGTCTAACAAGCTACAGCTGATGCCAAAGTATCGATAATGATCTTTTCTCTTTGACTTGCCATATTGCTTTGTAAAGGACAGACATGTTAATCAATGAAGGTCAAAAGGGAGTTGCTCAAGAGAAAAAAGCTGGAGAGGAAGGCACTGTTTCAGGTTGCCTTTCATTGTGACGAAACAGTAGGCCTTTAGACCTTTTTATGTTTCTGCAAAACTACAGCGCACACAGCCATAGTGATGAATTCAGCAATATAGTGGGCACCAATATAAATGACATCCAGCTGGAGTCTGCTGTTAGCTTTGCGGCAGTAAAAAAGAAAACGAGTACGGCTGAAATGCCTCGCTAACTGGTTTTAACCTACTGTTCAGGGTTTGTGAGTCAGCACCTCCTGTTTAGCTGACAGTACAATGAAGAAAACATTACTTACTGATGTCTGGCTAAAATTGGCATATTCTTCATCACTTAGAGCTGTATACCTACAAAGTGCTGTTCTTAGGGGATTCTCAACACTGTTTTGGCACAATTACATTCCTATTGCAGAGTTCAGTAGCATAGCGGTGGAATAACTGCACTTGGAACCACTTGGAACCAATTTTACACCTTCACTGACAGATCTCTTTTAATGTAAACTAAATCTTATAAGCTCTAGGGTTTTGCTTTCTTAGAATGTAATGAACCAATTTTTTATTCACGGATAATTGTTGTTATTCAATATGTGGTAATTCTATTGAGATGGGTACATAGCTCCTCTCTGTACCTATCAGTAGGTGGCTAGACTAACTGTAAAGCTAATTACTGAAAGAAGTCAGAAGTCGAACGTGATATTTCTGTAAGTAGGCTATTTAGGAAATGCTATTGTTCTAGTCGACATTAGTTAGCTAAACTGTGCTATGCTTCATGAGCGGAATAAAGAAACACAAGAATCTGCATTGCACTGATTAAAGGTGGACATGTGACATTTCCCCACCTATTGTCTTGGTGACTTTGCAATCACAATTCAGAAAAGTGTCTCCACCTCCTTCCCTTTGCGTTTGTATTTTAAGCCAATAACTGTGGTGTTTTTTGGAAAAAGGTGGGATTTATAGTGACAACGGCCTTCCCATCACTGGCCCCTTTGTTAAATGCCCTAGGTTTCATATTTTCATTTGCTACCTTGCCCATAGCAAAAAGTAATAATAATCATATTATTTTTGTCATTCTTACGATTTTGAGTATTTATATGATTGCTGGTGTCAGGGCTATGTCAGATAGTATGATATTTGTGGAAATTCCACCCATGACTTCAGCAAGGCTATCCTAATCTAGCCACAGTTATCAGCCATAGGCCTGAATCCCAAAGAAGAAGACAAGAAGAAAGAAGCTTTACCCCAGCCACAGAAGGGGCACTGACATTTTGCGAACTCCAGTTCCCTCATCTTGATTACTTTAACTGAACAAAATGCCATTCAATAACCTAAAATGTCACCACTCGATGCGACATGATTTCACCTACCTTGGGAATTTTGGTCATTTTTATCACCCGTGTTGTACCAAAATAGTTGTTGTGGCTTCAATAAAGCAAAATTGAATAAATACATAATGAACATTCTGGGTATTATGTTGAAAATTACAAATGTATTCAAAACTTACACACCACTTCCAGGATGGCATAAATACGCACAACAATGCTCTAATTACTGTATCGAACAGACTCACAGATGGAGGAGGGTGGCAGTGATCGCAGGGCCCTTCTACTTATAACTGGAACAACCTGACTGCAGGGCAGGAGACTGATCAACCCGACTGCAGGGCAGGAGACTGATCAACCTGCCAGGATGTCACTCCTTGCCACGGGCTTGTTCAGAGGCGACAAAATTACAGCAGCGCCGCGGACAGCCCGAACGGTATGCACCTGACAGCGGCTTACATGCATGACAAAGACGCGACAGTGAAGCCATGGCAACCTTGATTTACTCCCATTAGTTGGGAGGTCTTACCTGCAGCTTTTCTTTTCTGGCAAGGTTGTAAAGCATTGAAAAATATCGCACATACCGTGGACAGCGGATTATAGCACCTGATGCATTTCTTGTATTATAAGATGCCTTACCCAGAAGTTTTGATCCCAGATGATTATATAAAATGAGCTTACATGAAAGGATGCATTTGGAGTACCTGCTAAAAGATGCCCGCCTGCTGTCTATGACTGAACCCAACGGCACATTTGCGGAATTAACCCAATTGATGCATGGAGTGAAATGAGCGGGCCGATACTTATTCAGGTGCGACAACAGGGAGACTATCACAAGCCACATGACGGAATATGTAACCTACCAGATCGTGTAGCTTATTACGCCAGGCCACACACACATATAGCGCAGGATGTTTATTCCATACCCCCATTGATTTCCGGTCTTAATTACCATAAATAAGTTATATCAATCTATCAGGTTCTTTCTTTATAAATGCCAGTGGACCAGTATAAGAGTGTTTGGAATTTTTCCCCAGGTAATAACCTTGGGAATTGGTCGCAGGTATGTGTGATGAGTTTCGTTTGATGCCTAATATAGGATTCCCATTACTCAGACCCAGATGTTCTTGCAAAAGAGATTTATCCCCAAATGTGCTTTTCCCAAAGGATGGGGAGGTGGTGTTTGGGGGGGTGGTAAGGAAGGAAGGGGGAGGCGGTTGATTTCTGCCGAGTCCTGCACAGCTCCTTTTATAGGGACACATTAAACAACTGAACATTGATAATGCACTGTAATAAATCTGTAAAACAGCACACAAAAAATGTTGCAGGGCTCAGCAATAATCTGTTAACTGTGAAGAGATCAGATTTCTTGCTCCAACCTGAAGGAATAGAATAAAGCACTTAATGGCATGTGCTCTTATTATGTGATACAACAGAGAGCAAAAGGCTTAAAACTACTGCTGTTATGGCAATCATAAACACTGTAAGTCCTATTGAATAATAATTGGATAAAATTGGTGGCTGCATCAAGATAAAATCAAGTCCCAATACCCTATTCAAACTCAATTGTATCTTTATGCGGTGATATTATGTAATGAATTATATTGGGGCCAAAGAAAAAATGTAGATAACTATTGGTTATTGTGGGAATGGAATCACTTGTGGGTTGCATATAGATGAATGAAAATCAATGATTATTGTTGTTAGACTCTGATGGGAGGCAATCCATATAAGGAAATTATATGAAATGGGTTTTGAGTATTGAGCAGTTCATAAATATCCTTTGTAAAACAAATTTGGGGAAAAAAAATCAAAGCGTTGACTGTTTTTCGGTTTGGACGGCGCCGTTTGAATCAAAGCGATGTGAATGAGGGCGATGCTTCGCCCGATCTGCACCAGAGACGCAGATGCCCAGGATCACAGATGTTATTGTCCTGCCTACTCCGTTTCTGTGCCGTCGAAAAAATTAAGAAGACCTTGTTCCCATTCTACAAGGAGACAAACACCTGCACCTAGAACGGAAAATGTGCCTTTGAAGAGATAAAGCAGCAGTTTTAATTTTCTGCATTTTTTTTTAACCTCTGAATAAGTGTGCTGGCAATGCTGTTTGTCAAGAACACAAAAAAACCCTGAAGGCTGCAAATGGTGAACTTATTTATACCGCATTGTAAAATGTATATTTTCTTTTTTTATCCATTTAAGATTAAAAAAAGAATTTGTGGGAGGAATCTCCTTGGCTAATTAAAGCAATGGCATAAAATCTGACGCGAGGCATTTTGCAAGACTGTCAAAGTACTTTTTAAGTAATCCTTGTGTTGCCCCATTGTAACTTCAGCTAATCTATGAGACTGACAAACTCTAAATCAGCACTACGTGAAACAATTACACTTGATTGATTGACTGGATGGCTCACTGAATCACTGTGCAACACAAAGAAAATTGCTTTGCGTGTTAATTAGAACTCTGATGCCAACAGGAGACAAATCTATCATGTTGGATTCACGAAACAAGCTACAGTGCAGCATCTAGTAATGGGATGCTCAAATAAAGAGTGGTACGAACGAGAGTTGCGTGGTCTAC
Source organism: Albula goreensis (assembly GCA_022829145.1). Taxonomy (NCBI): domain Eukaryota; kingdom Metazoa; phylum Chordata; class Actinopteri; order Albuliformes; family Albulidae; genus Albula; species Albula goreensis. The sequence continues at coordinate 17,272,945 of CM040763.1, forward strand.
TTGGATTTGAAGTTCACAAGAGTAATTGGTGCAAACCATTTACAGCTAGGCCTGGATGTACTCAACATCATTTGTACTGTAGAGAATCACATATGTTCCTGTTTTTATTTCTTTTTTATTTTTTAATCTGAATGTTCCAAATTCTAAAGATTTTTGAAGTCAGATTTTAGAGACACAGATCAGAGCTCTGTAGATCAGAGATCTGGAATGTTGCATCAGACTTGAGTGATCCTACACATGCATTATTATTAGATTGTATTGTACTTTTATCATAGCTTTAATAAAGAGATGGATGAGGCAGTGTTCATTTAGGAGGCTGTCCTTGGATGTTCTCATGCAAGTAATTTATGTCACTCTCTATGCTTCATCGAGAGAACCTATACATACCTCTTAAGCAGCTGTAGAATCTGGGGCGTTGTCTTGCTGTGGGTTATTACAGCATGGATTTGAAAAGATAATAGCCAAATCAATATTTAATAGCCAAATCAATCTTCCTGAAAGCAGAAAGAGAAACCTATGATCATCACAACATGATCAGGGGAACGAAGACACCTGATGTACGATCAAAAACACGTGCGATCAACATGCAAATCAGAAATTCAGAGGCAATCCAACAGAAATGTTGTCACCCATTTTCTATTTTTCAAAAACACTTCTCGAATCGTGTTTCGGCGGGTGTCGAAAAATGGCACAATTCCAGTCAGAAGTTCAAATTAAAGGAATTTTACCTTCATGCTGTTACATGTCTGAAATATTCATGGTCTTGAAATACATATTTTATGCTGGCCTTCATATTAAATAAGTCATGGAGCCGAATGTGACACATGTCCCTCTGGAAAATTGTTCTTAACAAGCACGGAGACCTGACAACATGCCAAGTGCTACAGAACCAGATGACCACGCTCTGTTCGAGTTAAGACATCTCTTTCTCTTTCGTTTCTCTCTGTAAAGTAGTAGCATCCATGACAAGGAAGGCAGACTCTACAAGAGAGGGCCCATTCATTTAGCGTACATTTTCAAATTTATTAAAATAGCTGATTCAAGCCTTTTAACACTGTTTAAATCAACACTTTCGTTTTAGGGGAAAAAAGTCAAAGCTACCAGGATAGACCAGGCCACTTACCTTCTACAATGGCCTGTTCATAGGAGCATATTTCTGGCATCAGTGGGGGAAGAATTCGTTGTTAATCTTTAATAACATTTACCACCCATAATGCTGTATTTCAGTACTTGGTTATTTTTTGTTGTGTAGCGCTACAAAAAAAATCATTGATGCTACGCTAATGTGCTCACTTACACAGCTGTAGGGTTCTGCTTGATATTTTATTCATGTTATTGCTACCTGGCATTACACTGTGCTGCTTCTGCACCTTAAATAAACCCTTACAACCAAGACATCAGATGAAGGTCTGCCAATTAATTACATTCGCTAGCGCTACTGGGAGAATTTGATATTTATTTGCTTCAGGAGAACTTGCCTGAGATGTGATTTAACTCTAATCATTATACTACCACACAGTTCCATTGCCAGGTCAAAAACACCTGTGACCATGCAGCTAATGCTTTAAGTGCTCTTCATTGCTGGAGCTAATCATTTGGAGGCTGAATATATTCAGTAGTCCGCCAAAGCAAAATTACTTGTTCAGACTACCTTCAGTTTAGCCTGTGAGGATAGATCAAGCATTATGAAGTGATTCGCCATACATTTAGTGTGTTTATACTGCAGTTTGATGATCCTGAATATTTATCAGTGTACATTTTCAAAGAGAGCCTCCTGTCACCTTGATTTCTACAAAGGCAGCTATGTTTAACCAAAAAATAATGCAGATTGTGAAGTCCTCTTTGAGGCAGAGTCAATATCAATGTCTCTGTCATCTATCTGATCTGTGTGCGTGTTTGATAATGTATATACCAAATCTAGGACTGTGTCCGCATCTTGATGTGTGTTGTAATCTGGAATGCTGTATTGAAAATCATCAAGATCATAAAATATCAAGATCATCTTTGTGAGTTTAAAAATCAAGTATCAAAATGTGTCTACGTGTTTTTTTCCCCTCTTATTTCTACAAAGTAAAATGCTCACAGAATTTATTTTGAATCTCAAATAATAAGAATAATATGTAAGAGCAATATATCAATATTATTCATCATAGTTGTCTTCCTGTTCGCATACTGGACCTGTCATGGGTACGACCACGTAAGCCTTCTGTCTGAGCGAAAAGCTCACTCCTGACAGTGTGGCAAATGACACATAAAACACATCAGATCACATAAACCCCTGTAAAATAGATGAAACAAAGCAAAACATCCAAGTCCATCCACCGTTTTGAAAGGCGGGATTAACTTCTTATGTTTAGCACCTTACCTCTCTCTTCCGAGGTTGTCTGCTCACACATCCTATCCCATCGAGGACATATTGGGACATGACAGGTGTCATGACATTTTTTTTATTTGCTATCGTTTTGGCAGATTAATTCATTCCTCGTTTGATTCCAACAGTTTAAATCCCACCTAGGATAAACTTTGAAAGGCCTCATATCTTTGTTTGAAAAGTGTGGGGGGGGGGCTTTTGTTCATAAAGGTTTTTGGAACAAAGAATAATTTCAAAAGCTATGTGGGGTTCCGCAATCTAGATTTCCCTTTTCGCGCTTGTCATTTTAGCTTTACGCAGTTTAGCTAGTGATATTTGTTCACAGATTACACTTTCAAAAGTCATTTACCTCTATGGCAGTGGCGTTTGCTCGGGAAATTTGAAGCGAGACATTCACTTTTGCTGCATTCTGTGCACATAGTTGTCATAAATATTCCAATTATGATTTTATTTTGACCTTTTTTCAATATAGGGGGGTTGTTTTCCGAAAGAACCCTCTCTCAGACTGAAGTTAATTAGTGTTATCAGTCAACTGTTGCGCTGGAAATGTCTTTTCAGAGAGAAGGGAGACCAGAGCTGAAAAGCTTGAACATTTTGAGGTAGCCAGCGGGAATATAAATGATACTGAAACATGAATGGGATTTATGATTCACCTTCAATGTCATTCTCACTCTTACCATGTCTTATGACAGGGCAGCACAGGAAACAAAGGTTAAAGCTATGGACTCTCAGACTACAGGTACTAATTTTGAATATCAGACGCACGTGTGTAGCCATATGTTGCACATGCACTGGAGACAAACAGGCTGAGTAAATGATGAAATACCACAGTCGAAATTGATGAAGGAAATTACCTGATAAAGCTTGTATGCGAGTGAGGCATTTTGTTGTGGTTGAGCTTCTGGGTAATCGGCTGACGAGCAAGTAGTTAGCTAGCTTGCTAAATGGCCGGCAAGCTAATTTGTTAAAGTTAACTTCTAATACTTCTGCATCAGTTAAATGGTTGAACTCCAACAGTTAGAACTTGCATGAGTGTCCTCTACAGCAATTTAAACCTTAGATGGTAGATAGTGACTTCATCTTCATGAGATAGCCATCTTCAGTTACCTTGTATTGGTAGCTAGTGGTCATCCATGCTCTCCTTGGCCCTCCATGGTCTCCTGCTCTCGACTGAGGCCTGGCTCCCATGCACCATATCTCAGAGTTGACATGCCTTAATCGAATGATTGACAGAAACAAAATCAAGTCATGCTAATTTACATTTTATTGCCCTTCATTTCAGGCATTCTATCAGTCAACCTTTACCTCTGTGCCCACGCCAGAAGTATGATTGACACATGCAATGACAATTAATGAGGGACAGTGGAATGCAGATTGCCAGAGAGAAAAGGCTGAATCAAAAGCAATGTGAATAGAGCCCACCATAAAGCAATGTCCATTGGCAATTACTGTTTCACTTTTTGTATTAACTTTTCAATTTTGGAAAAAATGATCATTTTGCCCTTCGGTATGCATGGAGTCATTAGCCTCATAGGTACCATTGACAGGCTGCTGCTTTGTTTATTTATTTATTGTATATTTATTTGTTTATTGTTCTGCTTAGCAGTTGTCTTCCATTACAGGAGTGTCAGTCAATTCAACCTTTCAGTTTTCGTCATCTCAGCTCCTTTCCACATGCTAGCATAACAGTGCATCTATTTTTGTCTGGATGCCAGAAACTCCAGAGAATTCACTTACATTTTTAGTGTTGTCCCACCACATCTACTCTTTACTTATGTGTGTTTCCAAACTATAGTATCTAGCAGAATTTAACAGGTCAGACATTGTAATTGCATACATTAATGCCAGTCAGCTAACCAATAAAGCAGAAACAATGTATTAAAATGACTTTGAGTCATAGCGCTAAGTTATTTAGCTTTAAAGATTGCCAGTGGTTTCTTTTCGATGACATGGAGCAGTATTCTTCAGTAAGCATTGATGTCTGTGGCATATTTTTCTCCAGAAAGCAAACATACTTTTAAGTGAATCATATATTACCAACATATCCTTTTCTGCTTATACAATCAAAATGACCATAAAAATACTCTTTATCGTGACTGTCTTAAACAGCAAACGTACCATTAGATTTCAGATTATTTTAAAATGTCAGAATTAGAACCCACATGTATGGGTCACATGTTATTTTTGCCAAGGGGACGTTTCGCTCCCTGGGGGCTGTTGAAAAAGCCAAGTAGATGACACAATGCTATGCAATGTTTGAATATCCTCCATGCATTTTCAATGTCCCACTGATTTTAACCAATCATAATGCTTGTCTATGGAGAGAGCAAATTGATTGGTATTATGTACTCTGTGACTGACAGCATATGTTAGCCCTGCCCATTATTGAAGCCTAATGAATTCATGAAGCCTTACTCTCCCACAATTCCTTGTCGTAATTGTATTGTCTTTGATTGGCTGGAAAGACAGGATGTCAAGCTTTAGGGTCACTGGATACTGTGTGGCTCTTGCTAAATTGTGTTATGTAGAATCTGATCATTTGAAAATAATTGAGAGCAAAAATACATGAATCAAAATTCACAGGTGGAAAACCCCGGCTTCAGAGAGTAAAAGTCCTACCACTTATTTATTCCATCCATGCACAGCTAATGTTTATTAGCCCAGCTTTTCAGCCAGGTAGATGAGCTCATAAATGAAATTACCTGTTTTAGTGCATAGGTAGGACAAATTCATTGTAGGACTTTTGCTTTCTGAAGCTGGAGTTTTACACCTCTATCAGAATTTATCATGGTATGCCAATATGCATACTTCCATGTCAGCACAACAACAGGACAAAATAACTCATCCACTGAAACAACACAGGATAAAGCCCACATAGGGTTATTTCAAAAATGTGTATATTTTGAAACTGTGGTGTAACTGACTAATTGTTACCAAGTTGATGAAGCCAGTGGCCCAAAAAATAAAAAGTGGAATTATGACAATAAACTGTGCCCACACTGAAGGCATTATAATTATGACACCGCATATCAATTATGTTTAACTTAATAGGTCACAGTTCTCCCACACAACACAAATCCGGCTATTCTCAAGAACAAAAAAAAAAAGAAAAAGACAAATGGAGTTTTAATGTTTGGAGAGTAATTAGGTTAAACTAAGTAGAAATATAATGTTTTGCCTTAGGTAGATAGTTAATATGTACAAAATTATATTGTAGACCAAATTATAACTCAAAATCTAATTGTGAACTTGGTCATTTGCATAATGCTCTCTTTTAAAATATGTATATTAATGAAGAAAAGTGGCTTGGGAAGAGAAACATTAGCATGCTTTTAACAGAATCTCCCCCTCCCCCTCCCGCACCCCCATCCCCCTCCTTCCGATGAACCGCCCGCTATTTCAAGTTCTTTTAGGGCAGACACGATAATGCATTCAGATGTGGACTATATTTTCATAAAGATCTGAAGCAGAGGGAGCCCTGATTTGATTAATAATTTAATTTCAAATGGTATAATTCACTTCATTTGTCCAAAGGATTATATCTAATTGCACACCATTTAAAACAAGTAATTTCTAAAGCAAATTAATATTTCAGTTTTTTTTCTCCTTTTTGCATCTGACACCTAACTTTATTTTTCAGTCAGTGTTTAGTCAATGATGAGTTAAAAACTACAGCCTTCCCCATTTTTTGTTCTGCACTAATATTTTTGTATGTTGCAAGTGAAGGGTCCCAATGAACTGGTTCTGTGCAGGTAGTGATAGGAGACAAAATAATGGAAACATATACTGGAAAGGGGACTTTTAGTTTGAAGTAATTAAATTGAAAAAAGGGAGTCTCCAAATAGTGTTTCATATTAATATCAAGCTTCAGAATTGGAGCTGTTCTGAAAGCAGAGAGTGGTCAGACTCTTTATGAGGCAATAAATATTCATATGCTGTTTGCTACTTCCATCATTATCTATCCCAGTATGTATTAAGTACAAAATTATAAGCATAATTTGTAGACTCACAGCTAATAAAATACACAGCTGCAATGTCAAGAGGAGGAAATTTGAATTTTGGTGGAGGGGTGTATATATATATATATATATATATATATATATATAAATAATTCCTAATTACCAGGGATGTGCTTCATTTTCGCTAAAATCAAAATGGTTTAGGTCATAAAAATCATACAATCATTTGTTCATAATTAATGGGTTAAGTGTCAAATGAGCTGCAATATCAACAAATTATTTCACCTACAGGTTACAAAACATATGCAAGAAGCTTTAAAATTTCCAAGGCAAAAAGACAGTCCAACAGACGTAGCTGCATTCCATAGGTGGCAACAATTTGGATGTGTGTTAAATTGCTTCTACATGAAGGAGGCTACAAACCTGCATTACAGCAGGTTTATTTCTTGGCTGTCAGAGCAGCCACCCATGCAGGGTACCCACAATTTAGGGATAAAAATCTTCATAAAATTTGTGCTCACGGAAACCACAATGAAACATACTTTGGAAATATTAGGTCATATGGACTTCTTACTTCACATCAGGATGTTTTTCCTTGCTCTTCCAAATCAATAGAGGTAATTTGCTTATAGAGTGTGTGGTGGTTGGGCGGGGGGGGGGCACAGTGTTTGCCGGTAGAGATTTTGCTTAGACAAAGGGGTGTGATTTATGGCTACCATTAAAGTGAAGGCAAAACAAATAGAAATTATTAGCCCTTTTCTGAGGAAAAATAAATAAATCTACAGATGGATGGTGTGTGTTTGCTGGTTTAAGTAGGACATGCTTTAAATGCATTCCTTCAGAGAACACCAAGGATAACAAGTGTTCACTGGGTCAAACAGATTACCCACTTTGTGTGTGTGAGTGTGTCTGTGTGTGTGTGTGTGTGTGTGTGTGTGAGAGAGAGAGTGAGCGTGTGCCTGCTTATGCATACGTGCAATTGTGTGTGAGCGTGTGTGTATAAAACCAAACGCTCACCCATTTAATCGTCTTTCTGTACTTTAAATTAAAACTGCCACCATCCTACATTTCAACTATGTCAGCAGAAACAGATCACAAGAAACAACTGCAAGTACATTGTCTCAGAATGTGCACACAACCAATAAGGCCTATGTCTGGCTCTCAAATGTGCTAATATAACACATTTTAATGACATTTTAATGAGTTTTTTCCACCACTGTAGTGGAATTGAAATGAAGATTTACACAAGACAAAAGGTAATACAACAAAAACAGTGACACGTAAACAAACCAGGCTTTGTTTTTTTTCATCATGGCTTGTATAATACATGGATGCTCCTTGATTTTACAATTACTGTGACATAATCATGATGTATCTGCAATATAAACCAATAAGTGCTTGAAATGTCCGCTTATTCAACAAGACGCAACCCTTGGCACACACAAATAAAACATTGCAACGAAGTTTGCATCGTTCATCAGAAAAATTATACAACCAAATAATTCTGATCGAATGTTTTGCTAATTAACAGTTTATGTAATACTACCAACACAGAAAAATTAAGTTCAGGTGTTTGTTTGTTGCCTTCCTGAATTTTGTGCTCTCAAATGAATTTTGGTACCTAATAAGGTATATTTTCAAAGACAGAAGGTAATTTGATTTCTGAGATACGATATGGTAATGAATGTCTTATCTGAATATGAGGGGGTGTACAGTGGACTGAGTCCCACCATATTTTTGTGACGTGGTGTGAATGGTTCAATAACAACTCAGGCAGTGAGATGTGTTTTGAAAAGTTGTCTCTGAACACGTCGTTATAGAAGAAGTTATCGTCTACATTCCCCGACTCGAAAACTCAAATCCGACTGCATTGCCACCCCGTCAGTCACCTCAGTTCCTCCGCCCCCACTTTTCAAACAGAACTTTGGACTTTAGCGGTTATCAGTGCTGGTAATTAGCAGAAATGACTGAATCGCATGAAAAGGGTCACAGGTCATGGACAATGATCGTGTGGCATTGTTCTAAGTTGTTGCGTGGTGAAGTTGGAACGCATTTACAGGTGTCTCTACCGCTGACTGCATGTCTCGTTGCCACATGGGGATCGGGGAAAAACAGGAAAAAAAGAAAAAAAAACACCCATCACTCATCGACAGTATCCAAATCTCTTTGTGTTCTTCTCTTCCCTTGTTGCTTGGCAGTAAGTACAATGTAAAAGAAAAGAAAGAGATATTAAAAAAAAAAAAAAAAAAAAACTTTGTGAAGAAGGGTGTAAATTAACAAAGCTGTATTTTCCATCGCTGGTCTTGGGTGTGCACAGTGTGTGCTTGCATCTTGCCAACCGAGCTGTTAATTTGTTCGGCTTGATTGAGCTGTTAACTGAAAACTGGTCTTGGGTTTGACATCACATGACAACTGCCTGCTGTTAGTCTTTTGTGGAAAAAAAGAAGGAAAAAAAGTTTCTGGGAGTATGTGCTGACAAGCAGAAAGGGAAAGGTATTTCTGTACCTTATATCCTTATGTTCTACACTGTATGGCCACATGCAAACCAAATCATATGAGAAATATATGATCATCACAGTTTATTGCTGTTTAAAAAAATAATGAATATTTCATTATTATAATGACTTAATAGAATAATCACACCTGCATTTTGTTCATTTGAATGTTCCAATGATCATTAACATGGTAGATTTGCTGTTGTGAGAACATACAATACCACAGGATCATTACCATATTCCCCAAATAGAACTAGAAAGGTAGTGAGTGCAGGTGCGACGATGCAGTTCGTTTTTCACAATGCCGAGGTCAGAGTTTTTGAATATGTGGTTCTGAGATCTGACAGCGAATTGAAATTGCTGAATGGCAAAGAGTACAAAATAATTAAATGAGTTTCCCCATGATGAAAACAAAATAATGGAATTATCCAAACATTGAGATAACCGAAAACGAAAGGAAACAAAAAACCTCATTATGTAAAATTTAGGAAATGAAACAACAATACATAAAGAGCTAATTTAATTGAATTCAGTGTCTAATGAAGAGATGTAATTACAGCACAGTGTTTATGTTTTTGGTTCTTTGCCAGTTTTGTCCATTCATGCCAAAATGTGTCTTTTTCTTATTCCTCATCATTCCTTAATGCCAACATGCAAACACACTCTGATATCAATTATCACTACAAATATCATGGGTAATGCCATTTTACTTTTGATCCATCTGAAAGATTATAAATACCCTTTACCTTGACCACAGGCTGAGAATTAGAATTAAAATTTCATCTAGAGGTCTGAAATCCATTTTACTGGTTGTTATTTTTAAATCTTCCAGCTGCAATCACCTGCACAGAAAAAAAAAAAACCTGCCTTTCTTTTACGCTTTCTGCCTTTTTACCTTGGTGTTGAGGAGAGATTTTGTGCAATTACTCTCTGGAAGCTGAGACAATCTTCATCTTGGAGACTGATCAATAAAAGAAAAACCTGTTCAGAACCCAGCTGTAGATTGACCCTTGCCATTTCTCTGACTGGGTCCTGATTCAATAATATGGTACGCATTGATCACCTGAATCCCATTCTCATCCTTCATATTGTATTAGGCAATTTGCACATTGTATTTCACACCGCTCTCCAAAATCTAAGATAGTCTCAGAGGAGCATCTGCAGGTGATTTCAACCCTAGCGGGTCATGGGGTATGCTGACTTTCCTTGTTAATTGATCAATTAAAGTGGTTGATTACACAGTTAACTCGCCCGAGGTCTAAACCGGTCATTCGTCCTAAGATAAATAAAGAGACCAGCATATCCTGGTCTGTGGCCAATCAGGAGTTGAGCTGAGAATACCTGATTTAATCAAACTCTGAATTGATTCAGAGTCTATTTTTACGTGACCTGAGTCACCCTGACCATTTCATATAAATGAAAACCGGGAACCTGCTTTTACTGCTCCTGAGTCATCGAATCATTCCCAAAATGGATAACTCGAGAGTCCGCTTTTACTTGGCCTGAGCTGGCTTGGCCCCTCCATCACATACAGAAATTATACTTACACAAATAATGCGCCTCATTTATGCTCAAACATATTGGGAACGTATACTTATTTTTATTCTGATACACTTGCTCAAACAATCAATCAATGTGCAATACTAATTTATTTACAAGAATAGTAAGACGGTTGTCAGTTACTGGCGATAAAGAAAGAGTTCTTTATTTTCCTGTGGTTGAACAGAAAAAAAAAAAAACATTTAACCTTCCACCTCTTCCTATCAGCTTTGAGCCTCAGATCCATGAAGATGTAACACACAGATAGAAATTGAATGGCGGTCGTGGTCAGGAGACAGTTACGGATGACAGGGAAGTTCGAAACACAAATATGACACGGCTGATAAAATCCCAGTCTAGGCTTTAACACTTTCCAGATGGTGGTAAGTGACGGTTGGCGAAATTATACATTCTTTGCTTCTAATGAGCAATTACCATATTAATTGCCTCACATGTTTCACTCTTGATGCAACACGCATGGGTTTGAAAGTATGACGATGACTCACGATGTGAGATAACAGGCCTTTCTGTCTATGAGCAACCCTGGTCGTTTACTTTTAATATTTCTTCATAAAAAACTAAATCTGTACATATTTTGTAAAGATGTCATGAACTAATAGGAGATGTTGCACAAATCTGTCAGTGGTATGGAGACGATGAAAAGCTATCACTGACTGTGAATTTCAGGTAAAAACTGCTTTCTTTTCCCAATTCATGTTTCCAACAGCATGCTGTAGTATCTCCAAAAATATTTGCATGAATAGGTATCTAAATTTATATGTGTTTAAGTTTAAAAAAATCTTGTGCACCTAAATACAACAAAGTTTCCTCCTTTTTGATATTGGTGCAAAAGTGTCCCTTTCAGGGAAAATTTCAATCTGATCCTACCCAAGGGCCAAGGCAGTCACCCCAGAGGGATCATGGGTAATGGGCATTGACATTGGGGTCACCGGCGGCAATGTGCCCCTCTCATTTTAAGAGACGATTTAAAAAGGGGAAAAGGGGCATCACACCAAATGTGTAACAAGCCCAAAAGCCTGCACAAACATCACTTTTTATAAAAGAAATGTTACGAAGGGGCACAAGGACAACATGCTTGTGGGGTAAACGGGTATGCAAATCAACCAAGTCTGACTCACTTTTGGCAGAAGTAACGTTTTCATTTTTTGGGTGATCTTTTGCAATGTTTTTGCCCCATCCCAGAAAGAGTGTGTGCACACATCTAGTAAACACTCAAGAGACACTCAACCTTAGCTTTCAGAGAGTCTGGATTGTGAAAAGATTTTTGTACAATGCATGCAACTGGTAATAACTAATGCATTCAATATTATGGTAATTTCTTACATTTAAAACTGAACCTAAAATCGTTGTTTTTATATGTTAAGTTTTTTGTGAGGGAGACCGTTGTGCCTCATAGGTGAAGCCGATGGAGACTGGGATACAGCCATTCCAACACAAAACCTGATCAGGTCGTGTTCCTGCACTGTAGCTATTCCTGGCGTTTTTCGTCATGAACGATTTCAGCTTCTCTTAATTAACTGTTACTACAGTTCAGAAATGAACAATGTATACTGGATTTTTGAACTGGGGAAAAATAAATTATTTAAATACATATTTCAGAAGCCCTTGGAGAAAACACACCCAGCAGGGTAGCACTTAATTGGCTGTAGCTTTAGCCAGAAAAAACAGGTTTCAGTTCGTATGATTGTGTCCGTCTTATTGCAGAAGAGTGACACCCCTGGCCAGGTGGAAACTGCAGTCTGTCTATCTTGCTACAGTATTCCTGTACTTTTAATATACAGGTAATAAATAAGGTAAATACAGCGATAGAAGGTTCCTGGTGCTTTTGTGATAGTGTGAATCAATCGCAATTGTAACTTAATGGTGCTGAATGACCATCTTGACCTGTTGTCTCTCTGATACAATGACAATTCACCTGGCTGCAAAACCAAATCGTTTCAGGAGCATGGCTTTGACTGCATACCATGCTGCTGTATTGACTGCATATAGAATATTACATTGTATACAATGACAAGATCTGAATTGAAGTGAGATGTCTGATATGAGAGCTCACACTGAGATTACAGATGTTCTTGTATAGGAGAGTGCCACACTCCTCCCCATTCTAGAACTCGTAGGGTCACAGTTGCATTCACTGTAGTTCATAACACATTTACTTTTTCAGCATGATGCATGCACTATGCATTTATGCATAGCTGGATATTCATACTAAAGCAATTAATCTAAAGCACCTTCCGTAAGGATACAATGGCAAAGTCTCAAATGAGAATTGAACTTCCAACCTCTGAGTTACAAGACCAGCTGCTGAACTATTATACCACACCGCTGCCGCATTATATTATTCAGTCGTATTTGTTGGCTGAAGTCTCTATAAAGTGACTTCATTCTGGTTTTAGTTTGTTATGTTCACTGCTTGTATGTACTTTATTATAAAAAGCCTTTCATTCATAATTTAATTTCACAGAATGTGTTGCATGACTGTCCTTTTAACATAGCAAGATTACTTGTAACAGAAAAGGACATCAAAATAGAATGCACTTTTGACAGTACACTACATATAATTCAATACAACTACCATATATTGTGCATGCATTTTTCATATAGTTTCAAAGAGGCACCAGTATTTGTGTATATTTTTTAAAATTATGCACTAAATATGAAATTAACATATTTAAAATGTAATTTAAAAATGTATTTTATATATCCATGATTTTACTGTGGGTTGCTCCTATGTAGCTTAGTCGGGGCCTCCAAAAGGGAAAGAGAACTGGCTGGTCACGCTTTCCGCACCTCCATAGTCCCTCTCCGCCTATCTCTCCTCTCCCACCCACGGCCCCAGTCATTTCTTCCTCTGCTCTTCCCCATATCCCTCTCACCTCAGGGAAATAACCGAGGATTGCCGTCTTAGTGTCCGATGTTAATATTGAAAAATATTAAATTGATAACACAATGACTTGTGGGGACAAATACAAGACAAAATAATTGACATATTCCTCATAGAACAAACTGTGCTCGGCAACATTGATAATTAAACCGACAGAACAAAAGTGACAGATTTTGATTCGGTCTGCTGAAACAGCCTGTATATAATGTTTACATAATGTTTGTGAACACTATGTGACCAACCCTCCATTATGACCTGTGATTAGTTTCTGATGTCTGGCAGGTTGGCCTCCAACTGATTACCACTATTTCTGAAGCATTGAATAAAAGGCACAAAAGCTTCCTTGAGAAGCAGGTGGTGCAGTTTGAAAGCCTTTGTTACATGGCAGGGTATGTTTGATTAATTGCATGACAGTATTCAAAGCCTGAGATCTTTCATAAACAGAAGCAGAAAGCTTTTCAAAGTATGTGCACACAGTGACTCCAATATGAGTGTTGGAAAAATAAAAGTTAGAATTGAATTTCTTCAGAGGTGAAGTATTTGCTAGTGATGTACTTTAAGTCACCCACACATTCATGGGGAGTGCTGTCTGTTCAGTGAAGTTATTTGAATTAAGGGACATGTCCTGTCTAGACTTTTGTGAATACCACTGTCACTATTGAAAGCATCGCGTACTATCAACAGTTCACTGCAGACTATGCTTAAGTTTTAAGTTTGTCAGTATGATGTGCAGATTTCTTGAAAAATTTGTCTGAAATTTTGCTTGTGCAATATACAGCCAATCTATTACTTTTTAAATATGAAAAAAGACTCACTTTTGATGCAAGTCGTGTTGTGGTTTTTGAAGAAAGTGATAAATAAATAATCATTTTCCCATTCCCTTTCTGGACTGCTGCAGCAGTAAGTCAACGCTCTGGCAACCATGGGAGCCGCACACGCTCAAAGCCATCTGGTATCTCAGGGTCCAGACGTTTCTGGAGCGGGGCGGTGCACATGCTGGCTGGGTTTGGGCGCTCTCTCTCGTGCCACCGCGTTAAGCCGGGCCTGGAGTGGCCCACTCCGGCCCCCCTCGCCGACCTCAAAAACTCTCGTTCCCAAATATGCGAGACCATGCGCCCACTGCCTGGTCTTTCTGTTCATTAGCCTTCTTGCTGACCTGATCAAGGTCCCAAGGGAGTGAAAACAATGTCTGATTCTCACAGAAAAAGTAGTGAATTGGAGTTCATTCGTGATATTTTCATTCGTCTTCAAACCACAATAATAATGAAAATACTAAAGTCAGTGGGAAACTTCTGGAAAGTAGGTGCAGGGGGGTTTCGAGAGAACTGGCAGAAGCTTGTTTGGAGTACCCTTGTTGGACTTTGAAATCTCACCCACCCACCTCACCTCCTGTTGTTTGGTTTTGCTTTGAGCGATGACAGACGTGATCAAGTGTGGCCAAATAAGAGATGTAAATTTCTGCGCAAAATTTTATATGACTCACTTCAGAGATATCGTCAAACTTACAATGTTGCCTAATTCTGAAAACTGAAAATAATTTTTTCTTAAATATCTTGCTTTTTCCCCTTCAGATATTGTACTGATATTGTTCTCCATGTCAGAGCCAAAGTACTCATCGCATTTTTTTAAATGAGGAAAAACAGATGAAACAATCTGAACTATAAGCAAAATATATAAATGGCAAAACAATATTTTTCACTGATCGTTCAGTATGTGCATTCTTTTTGTTATACATGCATTATTCTTTTATGACAGCGAACATATGATACCATCATAATCATCATAATGGTCGATTATCACTGAATATTTTACTGTGCACTTTGTTGAGTTTTCAACATTTTGATCCTCATTAGAAAAGCTGAAAATAAAACCGTGACATTTTAAACAAAGTACACTATGCATAATAAAGCAACAGGTGCATTCAAATTCAAACGTGTATACGGCACGTATGTGAATAACAATAACAGCTTGTGGTGGTCACATTAATTTCCAACCTCTACACACCCACCATATGTGGAGACCTCTTCCTTCATAAATGAACACAATTGTATAATATGGACCTTTGTAAAATTTGAACAATCTTTATCATGGAGCTGAGTTTTTTGTGGGAGACTAATTGAGAGATGCAGGGTTTAATTAGCCTTAAAATCTTCGCCAAACTCGACGTGCGTGCATTCTCTTCTTCCATGCCATCCCATCTAAAGCACCACTTAATTAATACGGCAAACGTCACATTTAAAAGCTTGTTCAACTCAGGCGGTTTCAGGTGGGAGAATCACATTTGCTGGTGACAGTGTTGGTGGGGGAACACGCGATACATGTCAAATAAGGAGACAAACCGCTGAAAGAACCGCTGAAAGTACCTACTGCAAAAAGTCATAGTCAAAAAGTATTGCAGTGACAGCCAGCAAATTATCAAGAACAATCTTGTTCTTTAAGGTAAAGGGGAGAAATGGTCATTGTAGATATCCCTACCTGAGTTACACGATTAATTTTACAGTGATTTATGCTCCCTCTGCTGCAAGGTTAACGAGAGCAGTAGAACAAACCCGCTGGAAGTTACAGAGGTGAGAATCGCCCCGCTGTGGAACCAGCACCCTGACAGATAATTAGCTTCTCAGTAACCGTACCTGCCTGGCATCGGTGAGTGATGTTTTCATCCCAGCTTTGGCAGCTTTGCAAGAGCATGCTTTATGCAACTTGGAAAGAAAAGCGATGCAGAATAGAGGCAATCTTTTTTTTTCTAGGCTCAAAGAGCCAAAATGGCAGCACAGGACACTGGGTTGCATCCATCTCTTGGCAGAAGACAGGAAACCTGAATCTGCTTGGATCCAGAGTGAACTCCTAACCCCCAGCTGCGATTGAAAGTACTTGTTGTATGCCCGGAGACATTCTACATTTCGCTGCACATGCGTCTGTCTTTCTTTTGAAGTTAGACTCGGTTGACCCAGAAGGCTTCCTTGTGTGGCTCTAGTGGTCTGCACCCTGGCAGAATCTTATCCCCCCCAAACCCCCGGCCCCCGGTCACTCACCAGCGCTTTGGACACACACAGCAATGCTAAGTTGCCTTAATTCTCTGTTAAATCTGGAGAAAGCGTTCACAAAGCATGATGAAGCTCGACACACAGAAGGTGATTTACTGGGAGGTGCGTTTTGTTGGGAATGGTGCTCACTAGCCATGGCCTGACATGAATGTCCCACATTCAGCAGCTGTTGTTTGATACGGACTTAACTGTGTGCGATATCTGAGGTCCTGATTTCATCTAAAAATACTTAATGGTAAGCATGATGAAGTTTTATCAGGGCTTATGAAATAATCGTATTCAAAGATTGTAGAATACTGCTAACATAATGATTTACAGGGACATGAGTGGCTTATGGAGCAGAGGGCCATGTTCACAGTGCAGTTTGTGTGAAATAATAGTCAATGTAATTCAATTCTATTTTATTTGTATCGTGCGATTACAACATAAATTGTCACAAAGCAGCTGAACAATTAATCCTAACCCCTTCAGAGCATGACAAGGCAACAGTAGAGAGGAAAAACTCCCTGACAAACACAAAAAAACCTTGAGCAGAATCTGGCTCAATAGGTGAGCCAATCTGCCGCTGTCAGACAACGGACAGTCGTAGTATACTACTACTACTAAAATAAAAATGAATTGTCTGTTGTACGACTGATGTTAGCATTACAATTTCTATGCCTCACGCAATTCAAGACAGCATGTGTCTCTATAAAACTTTTTTGTGCTCTTTGATGTGTACGTTGCCTTTTTTGACAAAATATTCACATAATGCCTTTTTGGTCTTGAAACACATTGCCAAGTCAGAGGTACAGTACATTTCAAAGAGATATTGTCAATGTTGTAGACCGCAGCCTCATTTCCAGTAACCTACCTTAGTTGTAGGTCATCTACGCCTAAAGCAAGCCAGAGGCATTTCCACAACAAAATGACCCAGACTGACAGCGAGTTGGCCAACCTTAGATACGATAGCAGGGGCTGGCCTACAGCCCAGGCAAGATGACTGGAAGTTGGAATGTCTACCCAGTGCAAGTATAAAAATTGATAAATTTTCAATACTTACACTCAGCTTTATCTAAAGAATGTGGCACAATCTTTGAACATATAATTAGAGGCTGTAAAACTGTTTATGCCAACAAATAAATCATTGGCCTAAACCACCTCTTATTATCATACTGGCAATTGCTGCCCTCGTTTGACGTTTGTTGACAACCGATGTGCATTTTTTTTTTTCAAGTTTTGCCTTGCACATCAAATTAATACATTAATTCGCGACATTGCAAGGTACGCTTCGGCTCGCTCTGGCCTGTGCCTGTTTTGCCCCCCCTTCGTCCACAGTTTTGTGCTGACATCATCGATCATGAGACATCAGAAAGTTGTCTCCTTGGTCGCTGAAGCTCCTGCCAAACACACACCCAACAATCGCTCATCTTTCAAAGTCATATTTGACACGTTTGACATATTTTCACAGCTGTGATAATGCTGATCGAGGTAACGTGCTAATTGGTCTTCAGCAGGTCATATGGGATACTTGGACCCCATCATGCACCAAGGTTATTGTGTTACCTTGTATTCACTTTATGGACTTTTGTGCCAATCTATCAGTGCTACCTCTGGAAGTATGTCCAAAGAGACATGGACTAGAACAGTACACAGAATCATGATATACCCTAAAAGGAGTAATGGTGCTCTGGCAAACAGGCCTGGGGTATGAATATGAATCTGTTTAGCTTGACCCTGCTTCAGCTTTTGGCAAAAACTGTCATCTATAACTTCAAATTCAGCTACCGAGATCATCTCTTGCTGCCCCTTCAGCCATAATCATAAACAATCAGCCTTGTCTATTATTTTATAGACCCTGTGCATGCTGGGATATTATTTGCTTGATAAAGAGTCATGTGGAGGAAGTATGTGCAGTTACAACCATATCCATAATGCTATCGTTACTTAACTGGTCTTTTTTCATTAAACGCTGACCTAAAAGCTTCCATCTTCAGAACCTGGAGAAAGAGGGCTTTTTTAAAACTGCAGCACGACTGCAGATTCTATCCCTCTGCATTAATGTGTGAATCGCAATGAGGTGATGCAAGGGAGGGCAAATCACTGTCAGATTCATACAGTCATGTAATTACTTTCACGCTGTATGTATGCATTGTTTAGTTGAAGGATGCTGTGCCAGAAATGAGGAAGAAAAGTAGAAGGTGGACGGATGCAACAGCGTTGCACCTGAAACGCTGTGATAATAACAAAACATCACCGAATGGCAGCCATACCAGAAATACCAACTTCGTGAACCTCACAGTGTAAAGCTTTTGTTGAGTCTGGTTTTCAGTTTTTGCGGTCATGTGTGAAGCCGTTGTTTTGCCAGTTTTAGCACATATCCATATTCGGTTCTGTCGTCTCATTTTTAGCTTCAAGCTGCAACTACTTGTCCCTTTTCTGATGCAGTTTTATCTTAGTTGCCATGTCCCATCATGACATGAACCTGTTCATCATGTTGAATTATTTATCCATTTCTGTAGCAGATGCACCTGGAAATCAGACACACACTATTTGACCTCTCTCAAAAGCTCGTAGATCTCTGTTACAGTAATATTTTGATTTCAAAATGTCTCTGACAACAGAAACATGTTGGCAATTAGTATTGCCATTATTAAAGAAAATAACATGTATTCATTCATTTTTAATTATGATTAAGCAACTTTAATATACGAGCTCTAGTTTATCTATTCATTTCCATTCAGTGATTCTATAGTTTGTATATCCTTTTCAAAATGCATTTGATAATCTAGACCTAAAATATGCATAAAAGTCATTCACTACTAGAATACAGAGTGATACAGACAAGGGGTGGAGAGCACATTCAAAATCCAAATATTCAAATGCTGAATCTGTCTCAGGAGGTATAATACATGGGTTTGTGTCTCTTCCCTGAAAAAACAAACCCAGAAAATTGAATATCTCAACTGAAAAAATGATCTCACCAGTTGATGAAAGAAAAAATGCAAGAGATTCTTTGAGGATTGCATGTATTTACAATATGCGTATGTCAGATCAACTCTTACGCACAAACTGTTAAAGTGCCAGGAAAAGGATCGTTCAACCACGTTCAGACACCAGTTTACCTCTTGTGAGTTCTGGCTTCCATGTCCCTGTGGTCATAAGAACAAACGCTTTGGACAAATTGTACGTGCACAGTGATTTCCGACCTGCTGTTACGAGTGCTGAAACAGACACTCCATCACAGAAGGGAGGTTTAAGGGCACACTGCTCCTTCTAATACAAACAGTGCCCATGTTTAGTTTTACACTGTAAATTCTACAGCTTCAAATCGTGCAATCATCATAAGCACTAAGCACAGTAAACTATTGGTTTTCGCTGGGTTACAGTCCCAGAATTTCCCCGAACAGCAAAAAAAAAAATTGTGTCATTGACTCTGATTGCGCTCTGAACATTAAAACCATAACATATTTTTGTTATTTACACATATTCCTACAGATATTGCATCCCCAACAAAGGTGCAATTAAGACACAGAGGTTGGAGAAACGAGGGGCACCATGGGTAGAGATGGACTCACTATGTTACCGTTGATCCCAATTTTAAATATGTTATTGGGAATAGCTGAATCAGTGGAACCATAATCTGCAAATGCCAAGGTTTCCTGTATCAGGAATCATTTTGCTATTACTCGATAAGCTCTGATGATTATATATTTGCTTTATTACTGCTTATATGCTGCATCCATCTGTGTGTGCATGTGTGCGTGTTTCTGTGAGTGCGGTTGGTGAGTGGGAGGGTTCATCTTAATTATTATTAAACAGTTTGTTCACAGTGCCAGAAAGTGTATCTGTTTCGACCAGCGAGGATACTTGGATTTTTATCTGCCTGAATTAGCGTTTTATGGCCTACAGTTACTGTTGCTTAATATTGTCCTTCTGTGCACATAATGAAACAGGATGTCCATGACCTACTTGTGCCAATATTGATAATTTATTGGCTAGGTTGCTGTTAGAGTGATGGAATGTGTTGTTGCTGCTGATATGAATTGAAATTACAATACAAAGAAAAACTGATATTTCAGTGGTTGTATTTTCATTTTTTAATTTCCATGCACTCTTTGCATACTGGAACATATTGGTTGATACACTGTGCTTTTTTATTACTGAAATTTACAGGAGAGAGCTATGCCACTCATACAGTTATAATCGCATGATAAATAAGTCCAGTCTCCATAACTATGTATGTGTGCATCTGTGTGCATGCTTGTGGGCTTGATAGATCAGTGTCATAAAATAATTTTTAATGAATGCCCTTTACATAATACAAATAGTGATCAAGGAAATGGAAAACTCAAGTCAACGTTGACAGTTAGAGAAATGCTTTTCTGCTTCGACTCAAATTTCGCAAGATGTCTAGAACTCAAAGGGGGGCCATGCAACAGCTCACAGGAGAGAAACGTGCCTCAAGGATTTCGTATTGATGCCTCTTCCGAATCAATTTTTAATCCTGTATCTTTAAATGCGAGAGACACTCTGTTTATAGTTCAGTACAAATGTAGCTATAAGTTATTCATAAGTCTTGATAAACCATTGCAATATATTATTTTTTTAATCCTTCAGATATGGTCTACTGAGATTTTGTAGTAGCAGCATCATATTAACATGATAGTTATTCGCACTCTAGGAGAAAGAGTGCCAGGTCTGTGTGCCAATGAGTTGTTCACAGCACATTCTAGAAGATGTGGTTTCTACATAAAATGCAACTGATTTATTTATAGTCGGGTTGTTTATCATTAATATCTACCTCTTTTTATTTAGCATTGATTCATATGATCCATATTTAGCCCAAGGCTTTGGTCATAGTATCACTCATTATGCTCCTAGGGGGAAAGATATAGTTCAGTGAGATTCGGCTTTCCGTTTTTTGATGTCTTATGATCTAAAATCAGGCTAAGTGAAGCCTTCGTCCTGGTATTTCTTGTTCACAACTGTTAAACATGGTGGTTGTGTTGTTGTGGCGTGAGCATCTATCTCATGGGAGCCACTGGGATTGGCTATTACCTGTATTGTAGAATTAAACTCAATAAATATGAAGCCATATTTGGTTGCCAGGTTAATCTTAACGTTAAAACATGGTTTCAGCAAGATTTTCCCATATTTCGAGATGGCAGTTCCATCATACACATCGCTAAACTATTTAAGGTGGTTTCATGAAAACCAGATGTGAGTGAAGCACTTTCTTTGGTCCCCCCAATCAAAAGAGCCAAATATCATTGAACTTTTATGGGAAGCTCTGAAATATAGAATGAAGACAAGATTTCCACCGTCTTCATTTCTTAAGCAACCGGTGCTTTTCTTTCTTGAAGAATGGTCCAATTTCACATTTGAAACTGCTCAAAACAGTCTTCAACGAAGGAGAGAGGCCATTACATAGACCAACTCCTTATCAGTTAATGAATATCCACATACTGTTTGGCGCAAATAATATTTTGTCTAACCCTGTATATAGTACATTCACAAACTAACAAATGCCACCATTTTACTTGTAAATTATCCTGTATGGAGGAACTGAAGTTGGTTTTGTTAGTGGCTTTTACGAGCAGGCGCTGACAGCAGAATTGCTTCATATAACAGGAAGAGTCATTAAAACGGGATGTAGGATCGGTGGCTTGTGATGCCTGGCTCCGTGCGGAAGGACGGCCGTCATCATTGACAGCATCATTACCAGTGCGCGCATTGCCGAAAGCGCCAGCTAAAAGGATCCCATAGCATATTCATCACCAGCTGTAACCAGAAAACCCTTTTTTCCTTCCATTGCTCCCTGCCTTTTAAAACGTGGCGCACCCGTTTGCTGTCACACGGACATCACTCTCGGCGAAGCGGGGCCCCTGCCTCACGTTTCTATAATCGTTTTTTATGATAATATGATTTGTTGCCACTCGCCTTGGAGAAGCAGCCTGCTCCGAGATCTTACACGATATGGTTCGGGCTCAGCGACATATTCTTATTTCACTCGCTGCTTTATTTATGCACAGCTTCTTTCCCAGAAGTACTGGGGAATACATTTGAATAAGGAAGCTCTCGAAGTATGCATAACTAAACCAGGGCTTTTCCGTTTAGTAAAATAATAAGCGAGGCAACAAAGCTCTCCTCAATCAAACCTAGAGATCCCCCCATGTGGCCACATGAAACGCCTTTTCTTCCCAATTGGCAACGGCGGCCGTAACAGGAGCAATTCTACAGGGTGGCAGCATGCTTGCAAAAGCAAACCCAGGCTCGCTACATTTCATAAAAAATTTAGCCACCTACATATTTGGCTTGCTGTCACCCCTGAGTGACAGGATTCTCGTTCAGTCTAAACCATCTCAGCTCACTGGCTGTACATCAGTAACTTTTGTCACACTTTGAGACACCAACAAGCAGGCATTGATAACTACAATATGATTGCTAATTACCAGGACCTCCTGCTTAATTACACACTGTCGCACTGACCAAATGTCGCATCGTATTGTGTCTGCATTCTTCAACATAGAAATACATAAAATGGTTTGTATGGCAATGTACTGAAAGCTTAATTCACATAATGTGGACTGAAATGGCTATGAATGTTTGATTCTACCACAGTGAGTGAGACTTCCAATGGCAACAATTCATTTAATCAGTTCAACGCCCTATCTCTCAAAGAAATCAACATCAAATATCTGTAATAATATTCATTTTGGTTGCATAGATAGAAATGAAGGAGGTAAATGATGAAATGATGTTAGGGTCTTAATTTTAAGATGGATAGTGAACAATGAACCACTTACAAAAAAATATAAATGACAACATCACTACATATGACTGCAAAATATACCCAGTATTTGAACAAAATCAGCAGTGGGCATGATTATGCAAATTCATGGTACACATGCCTCATGAGTCTAAACCTATCATATTGCCCGACCCATGAATCCTGATAGATTAATAGCATTAAAAGTAGTTGCTGGTCTTTGGTAATAAGAAAAAAGTCTGCCAAATATCTTTGAATATTCAGAGTCAACAAAAATAACACTGCCTCTCCATCTGCAGCTTTGACGATGTATTTAATTTTTATACTGTGATTTTTGTAAACTCCTTTTTCATGTGGTGTTTTCATTATATTGTCCATGGGTATATATGTAGATATTTATATATGGGCAAAATAAAACTGTAGCTTGGACTACACATCACTGGAAAATCTTAGCCTTGGCTTTAGTCTATACATCATTAGGAAATCTGTTTGAAGCTTTTGAATCAAACGCACAGCTGTTATTTCCAAAACGGTGGCCGCAGCGGTCAAACGGCACTTTCTCAGGGGGAATCATTATGGACACATAACCAAAGTTGTTGATGTATGTGCACTGCCGTGGCGCTTGAGAAATCAGGGGGTAATGAAAAGTATAAATCTTTATGCAGCTGAAATAATGCAGCTGTCACCAAGTCCAATTTGACTCTTATGAAGACCGGTGACATTTGTCACAGAGAGCATGCTCGCGATGTGACAAAGATTTCAATCACCGGGAATATCTGCGCAAGGATTTGCACCAGACAAAGAGGCCCGGGAATTCTTCTGATAGATGAGTTCTTCGGGTGGGGAGAGGAGAAGTGGCAGACTCGTTTGTGTGTCTGTGTGTGTGCATGATTGTGATACCATTATGCGATAAAAAGGGAGTCCGAGGACAGAAAGAGACAAATGGATATCGGTCTCAAGTAGCTGAGATATGCGATGTGTAAATGGCTGCTTTCTTCCACGCTGAAAGCTTTGCTCTGTTCATCATCACAGTGTTGGGTACAGAGCTTTTTTTTTCTCTTTTCCCTACCCGCATGCTCACGTCATTTCCGACAGCTCCAGCAATACATTTTCTTTCCCTCTCCTTTGCTTGCCTGCATTATTTTTTCGTTAAATTTTCCAAGCTCACCCACCTCTTCCTTTGCTCCCTGCACATTTCAGCCTGACTCTTTCCTCAGTTGATTTGCCTGCTCTTAAAATCCCGCTCTTACATACCGCCACCGCCTCATGTCGCTTCTATGCTGGCTAAGCACAACGCTGACACCAGTAAGAAAGCTTATTTGTTTGTGTCCTTAATAATTATTCATCTTATTATCCTAATTTAAAACCTTTGAAGACTTCATATTCATGTGATAATATTTCAATACTTGTTTATGACTTTGACTGAGAATGCTTTTCAGTTGTAATGTCTCTTGGTGTAGTGTCGATCCTGTAATATTCAGTGGGGTAATTGGTTTGTGAGATTTAAGTGACTCAAACTACCTCAGAGCATCCTAAATAATTGCTTTTTGAATTGACTGTACTTGCTGTATATACTTGGTAATCGATGGTAATGGAGCCAACCCCACCACTCCATGGTCTTTTTTTTCATAATCTTATTTATGTAATATTGAATTGTGTAATAACGCATTTCACTCGTCACATCATGTTTAATGTAGCCTATCATTATTTTCATGTAAATGAAAAATTGCCACCGTGAGGCATGCCAGGCATGACCTCCTGCAGTGTAGACCAATGAGACGATCATACAGCCAAGGCAGCAAGGTTTTTTTCAGCAGGTACTAAAGGAATGCAGTCACACATACAGAGTGCCCTATCGGCAGACATAAGCAACATGCCACAAATCTGAAGACCTTTTACACCTGTAAAGAAATTCCTGTAGGTTTTTGTGAGACAAGATATTGATCACCTTAATTTAGACAGATGAGGTTACATTTGGCAAACGGTAGAGCAAAACACTGCATGATTTGCAATCCCACTGAAGTTCTTATATATTTTATTGTCATGTCAATAAGATTTTCAGTATGATGTTTTTCATAATGCATCATGGACAGAATTTTTATTGCATGTAGTGATGATGATGATGATGATGATGATGATGAAGAAATTGGAACCAGAAATTGATAATAATACCAAAGGATAATTTTTTTGTGTGACAACTCATCAGTTATCAGGTAATGTACAGATGAATTAATGTTTGTTCTCATGTTCTGCATGATGCCTTTATTTGATATGGAAAATTGTGGTTCTCTGAATCGTTATACCTATATTTTACGACAATACCGTTTATTTCTGACAGTGGATGGAGTGGTGGAAGTCCATGAAAAGTCTCCTCACCAATTACAAGTGCTTTGCAGCTACACGCACAGAGAGGGAGCCCAGTTCACGGAACTGTCAGTGTTCTCCTGCCTGAACCTAGCGCAAGGCCATGACGCCAATTATATCACGGCTGTGAACCGAAGACTCAATTTCACCAGACCCCTGCTTCTCAGACTGCTGTCTTTCCCATTCTCACCCCCAGGAACCGTGCGTCCGTCCGCTTTCATATCCGCGGAGTGTCAAACGTACCTCTGACAAGCCCCCATCTTTGCCGTGTATCTTGTACCGTACAGCTCCTGAGCCCATGTTTCTTTGAGTCATGAAGACAGCAGGATGAGGTACCCAGTCATATCTGAAACATACAGGGTTACATTTCAAATCTGAAATACACCAAAACATTCCAGTTTTTTTTTTTTTCAGAAAAAAATATAAAACATTTCTGACAATTTCTTCCCATATTTTCCCTCCAATTTTGAACTGGAAATGTTGCTCCTGGAGTAATTGCTGCGCTACCTGCTCTATGCTGAAGGACTGTTGCAGCTGTACGCAAAGCACACGTGTATCTATGTCTTCCCCTCATCGCAACTAATGCATTGCATGTGTTTAGCAGGAAGGATTATTACCTGCTTAAACCTCTCCCAGTATACATCTGAAAGGGTGAAGCACAATTAGCTTATTCCTAATTCTTACTGACTTACATTGAATGTTCCCAACATTAAATTAATCAAGGATACGTCATTCCCAGATAAAGCTAGCACCCTTAGCGTAAAATCAAACGCATTCCTCACATATAAAATGTTTTAACATACGTTAATAGACTGAATCACATATGAAATGCGTATCTAATGTTTGACATCCATTTCATATATGATTTGTGTACATGATACACATTTCCACATGTACACCATATTTTCATGTGTATATTAATACAAGCAATTACATGTTGCTATACAGGTAATGAACTACATACTTGTGTTGTTTGTGGACATTCCCTGTAAAAATTTGTATGATTTTCCCATGAGGGCAGAGAAAACGACTCTTACAATCTAACATTTAATTGAACTGATGTTGTCGTGGTGGGTAGTGTTAAAGGAGTTGAACCCTAGGACCCAGCAGATTTACAGCTGAGCTATATTCTTACCCTTGTGTAAATATAGGTCAAGAAATATGTAATATCTGAGAAGTGGGGTGGAGGGGGAAGGGTATATTGTACATGAGGCACACTGTGTCAGAGTGCCAACTATGAAAATAATTTCAAAAATGAAGTCATATTTTCTGGGATAAATCCACTTCTCATTGTCCACCACAGGGGTGTGATTAAAAGGTTTGCCAAACCCCCAAAAAAATAAAAACAGTGCAAATAAGCATAAGAAAAATAGAAAAAATGAACACTATGAAAATGTATTCAAAGGGGCAGCAACAAAATCAATGGAAGCGAGCAGTACAAAAGGGCAACCAAATTAGCACACCGTAGCGCCCTGTTTTCACATTGTCTCCAATTTGCATTTCTTTTTTTTTCAGTTTGGCCCAAATCAAATCAGCCCTCCATTGTAGACTTCCTGCCTTGAAAGTAAGAACGAGGTAAGAGCCGAATTTAGCATCGACATGGATAAGTATACCGTAATCAAAAAAAAAAAAAAAAGAAAGACTCATTGCAGAGGGGGATTCAGTCTGCCTAGAGGGAAGAGTTGTTCTAAGTGTCAGAAAAAGTCCAACCCTCGTCACTCTAAATTAGCTGGGGAGACTTTCCAGCCTTAATTATACAGCCTGTAACCACAATGCTGGCATGACTTTTTTTGGCTGCGCGGAACGGGTTCACTCACCACGTCTGCCGAGATCTCACCAGTCCCAGCAGTCCAAATGTCAGCGTCAGAGTTTTTCCATTGGTGCAAAAATGATTCATACACTGCTTGTCCTTTGACTGAATTAACTGAGTAATGTAGTGACAAGCACATATAGCTGCATAAAACAACAGTTCTTTGAATGTACACAGAACGGCTGTGTTCTTCGCGCTTACTAATTTGGCACTAAAAACACCATGGGCAAAATACACTTTCGGGTTTGGTTCTTCCAGGATGATAGCTCACTTTCCAGCTTGCCAGCAGTGAATTTAAGTTTGATAAAATTAGGCAACACAACAGAGTTCATATAGATGAAGCACCTCTGAATATCTCAGGAGTAAACTTATTTCCTATCAATCATAACAGATGAACATTTTTGGGTAATTATGTTTCTATGTAATGTAGGCGTCGTGACACCACAAACAGTAATGATGCATTATGGGTTTAGAATCAGCTACATCTCCCCTGGAACAGTGTCTTCACTTGGGAGCTACACTCGGGTAAATCAGTTCCTTTGAGAAAGCACAAAGAAGTAAATAATGAAAAATTCATCAACAACAGTCATTTCTGTGTCTGTGTGTTTAATTGCTCAAAAGGTACTTTTTCTCCAATTTTTTTTGTCCCTTAGAATTCGTCAAAAATTTTGATCGCTTTGCAGAGGGTGGAAGAACTCCCACATGACGCAGACTCCCCGACGCCGGCGATGTTTGTGTTTACTTCTGTTGTGTTCTGTTGTGTTTGTCTCCGAGGTGTCTCCTTTATGGAGTCATTTAAGGAGACTGGAATAGAACATGCCGGATCCTTGAAGCAGGTATGTAGACATACACTTGATTTTATTACAGCTGTTTTTTTTTCTGTCTTGTTGTTATTGCTTTTGCTTGGTTGGAGCAGGAGTTTAATTTGATCTACAAAAAAAACATCACACCCTTAAGGCACGGACATGATGCATAATTTCATCAGTCATAACAATTTGATACAAAAAAGACTTGATCTTGATCTCTCCGTTGAGTCCATGGAGAAATTTATGCACAGGCAATCTGAGAGAAGGAACAGTTCCATTATTAAAGTTTGCTAAAGATATGGATGTTTACACTATTGAATAGTTGATGAAAAATACAAAATGGTGTCCGT
Source organism: Albula goreensis (assembly GCA_022829145.1). Classification (NCBI taxonomy): domain Eukaryota; kingdom Metazoa; phylum Chordata; class Actinopteri; order Albuliformes; family Albulidae; genus Albula; species Albula goreensis. The sequence goes on from CM040763.1 coordinate 17,301,339, forward strand.
ATTTTCCCCCGCAGGTGTAGTTCACATTTTACAATGCTCAATCTCTCTGAATGCTGAAATACCTCACACCTTTCAAGGTCTTTAATGAACATGGCATTCATTACAGGTCAATGCAACTGAACAAACTTGGAATTCAATGATACCATTAAAATATAGCTATATAAGAGATGATGACATTCACCAGGAAGAGGTTTTTATTATCTGCTAAGATGGCATTCTTTACTGAAGTATCTTCTCATGAAGATAATTAAGTACACAATGAAGATGCAACAAGAAGATGAAGGCAAAATAAGATATATAGCTCATACGTATGTAGTGATTTTGTCCACTAAATATTACCTCACACATATCTATCACAGGAATAGTTGAAGGATTATTTAGGTCAGAGCAATAGCTTTGAATTTGGATTTTAATGTAATCTGTTGAGCCCAATGTTTTGAATGAAATAATAAGACCATGAAGGTGCTAAGTGGCTAATCCTGTTCATGCTAATCACTGTCCCAGTTTGTGGAGGGTACAAAGTTGGGACTGTGCTGGTGCTGACTGCCCCACTGCAACCCCCATTGAGAGGAGAATTTCAGCGGTTTGGATTATCCATGTCTCAGCGGTCACTAGCGACCCCCTACCGGTCAGTTAGACACCCGCAGTCTGCTTGCATAAGTTGTACTCACATGGGCTGTATTCCCCTGCCCCATGTCAGTTTTCAAGCTCAGCTTGTGGCCTGTGATGTTAAAGGAAGCAGCAGCTGTCTCCACCTGCATGTCTGCGCTCTCCTGGACTGACAGCAGAAGTTGCAACTATGTGTGTGGCTTGCGAATTTGACTGGGTATTTCAGTTGTGAGAAAAAAAAAAACAGAAAGCAGTAGAAATAGAACAACATTCATGTTCTAAAGCCATGTACTTTTCACCAAAAAAGATGGGCTTTGCTGGATTGACTGGCCTTTTCTCATTATGGAAGCTCAGCATATAAATGTAAAAAAATCATTATTTACAAATAATTTGCAAGAAGATATAAAATATTTACTGTAAATGCACATGCATTGATTTCTCAACATCTTTAAGCAATATTAATAAACAGATGTATAATTTAATACTTACTTAAGCATTTGAAATTGCATCGATGTATTAGGTTTATCTGGTTACCTGTTGAAGAGAAGACATGAGGGTCCGGCTCATTCACTGCTGTGATGACATCCTCTGTGTGGTGTGGAATGGACAACCACATGGCGGGATGGTTCCTCTCGACTACACGCTGGTGTTCTGGCTGACCTTAACCTTACCTATCTAAGCTAAATAGCAAACCACTGGTCCTCGATCAGCAACTCTGCTTCTAAGATGCTTAATGAGTACAGGCCAATGTCTCCAACGATGCTTGTGAAATCACATGGGCAAAGCCTGGCTTTGTCCAGCATCTTAGAATCTGTAGTGATCATAAATAGATAAATGAGGCAAAATTCTTCCAGTTCTTTTGTCGGGATGTCTTCTGGCATTCATTCTAGAAGAAAAAGAAATGTAATACATGTTATTTTTTGCATGTGGAATTGGCAATCGGGTCAATGTTATACATGAGATGCAAGCTATTATATTCGGTTTTATGTGATTATCTGGGAACCAGAATTCAAAAACATGTTTATTCTCTCTTTGCTTTGAAATAACCAGCCATTTTTTTTTATCTCGCATTTGCACAAGTCTCCTGTAGCAGCCTCAGTAATTATCATTTAAAGATAATTATGGCAACTTATTTCTAAATCTGTGTTTACACGCTCTGCTAAACAGCAATTTTGCTATCTTGTATCTCCACACATTGAGAAGAAATTATACAGATTATGTATAAAAACCCTCTGTACATGGGTTAAATGAACAAAATCACATTTGATATGCACATGAATGGATAATGCAAATCTAAAATGATTTGCACCACAAATATGTAGATAGAGTATAATTGTAACACATTCTAAAATAATTTTAACAGTCAGAAAAATAACATTATGGTTTTCCATATTTTGCAGTGTGTAGAGTAAGGCCTTGTGGAATGTAAAATTCTTAAGAAAACACATATCTGGATAAATGGATACAGCACTGTAAATGTTGCCAAAAGTACTGTATGCATTGTAAGAATTATAGAAATATGTCTGTTTAGGGATGCATTATGCATCCAGAGTAATAATCATATCTGAAAATGCTTGCACACAATGCCAAGATCTAAAAATACCTTTTCGCTACCTTTTCATTTGAATATTTTGTCATGTCATCCTTTTTCGTCAGTGCTTATCCACAGCTTATCTTCATCAGTCACAAGTCTATCAGTTACTACGACACAACTAGATGATTTCCCATATGCATCTCGATAGCAAATGTGCTGTATATCTGTATTTCTGACTTTTGTTATAATAGTTTTTTTCCTGTGGTACAAAATGCATGCTGATGCTTAAGACAATGTAGAGGGCAGAAAATAAGTATCCCAGACAAAAAAAAATTCCTTTTGTTGTGTACTTCCTTCGATGGATTATTTCTAATGCAGCTGAAATGAGACAAGTATAACAGGGAAAGCAGTTCCCATACAGAAATCTAGAATCATATTTATTCACAATCATATACAACGAACATATATCCAATCTATTATAATTATCTACATATGCATACGGTGCATAAACGTGCCAAAAAATATGTGTGTGAATAAATGTACATGGTGAAAGGTAATCGCCTATTACAATGGAAAGTATTCTTGTTTTATACAGGTTCAGTTGCACACTGTATCTTCCCACGCCTCACACTACTGTTCATTCTTTGATAGTTAACCTCAAGGCTTGAGTACCAGGACTTTCGCGTACTCCCGGGCCCTGCCGCCGGATCCTGACTGATGGGCCGCGCTCCGAGAGCTGAGTGACATGATTTGTCTTTTAAGGAGGGTGTGCGGGGAGGGGGAGGGGGCGGGGAGGTGAGTGATGGGATCGCGCTGGCCGCCGCTCCGGAGCGCGCGGGTTAGAAGCTCCCGGGGAGAGCTGTCACTTTGTTTTCATGAGCGGGCGTGTGTCCGTTCCATCTTTGGGCCTGATAGGCACCAGCTCATTCGTTTAATTGAAAATGTCAGCGAGATGGGGCCCGGTTGAGAAAGCCGGAGTAAATCTCCAAAGTGCTCATCTGTTGAGAGGCCCACATTGTGTTATGACTTCCCTCCACGAAGACTTCAAAGACTAAGCTCTTCATGGAATCTTCTAGAATAACACACTATTTACCACACAAGATTCATGTCAACTCTTCAGACTGTAGAATGTATATAAAAGGTATGTCATACAATAGTTTAAGTAAAGACAATAGTTCAACATGTAATTTTAATTGTGGTTTTATGTGTGGTTCATGGGTAGATATTTCATTTGTAGTTCCTGAATACCTTCTGTGTCCTGTAAATATGACTGCCTCGGTTTTTTTACTCCATATAGCCACTAAGATAATCTACCAAAATGTTTTGTGTTAAACTGACAATTTACATGTTCCTTTGTTATTCTGGAGACCCAAAAAAAGAAAGTACTGTGTGTTTGAAAAAACATTTGAATTCTATTTTTAATATATCAATATATACCCTTTCCTTGCACCACTTGAGTTGAACTGCTATCATACCTACTCACTTTGAACCTTTACCACAGATTTCTGAAGAACAGGCCACGCACATCAATCTGCTGTTTTACATGGCAGCTGGCCTTCACGATTGTTTACAGAACATTCATTTTGTGAATCTGCAGGTCCCCTGTCAGCCAAGGGAGGCCGCTAGAGAGCCGATGAGACTTAAAGCTTACTTTCTAATGCTCTCCAGTTTGGTTGAGCCAGTGGCCTTGCCAGTATGGACCTCTGGCCATAGCCAACAATGATAAAAATACAGACCAACCACAAACATGGTTCTTTACTCTGTACAGCACTGAATAAAACATGAATTCCACTATAATGTTACATTTATAGTTATTAATTGTCGTTCTTTCTGTTAGACATTCGCCACCCACCCACCCACCTCATCCTCTTTATTTGACTGCCAAGACAAACGTTTACAAACCCGATTCAGTATAATGAACAAAAAGGGGGTGAAATCATGTCTATTTGTCAGCGTCCCACATGAACGAGCTCAAAGCGCTGTCACCGCAAGCCCCTTCAGATGCAAATGGACTGAGAAAACTTCAGACAGCCAGTGCATTTAAGACCTGCAAACAAGACGTGTCGTGGGTCGGAGGTCTGAATTATTGATCGGGATTGGCCCCTCAGTGATTTGCAAAGGGAGGATGATTACAGATCATAGGCTGACATTTGGGAGGTGGGGGGGTGGGGGGTTGTAGGATGGAGAGAGGTTCCTTGGTGCCCCAATGGGACTCCAGCCCCTCTCAAGTAAAAAGCCAGTGCATTATGGGAGGGTGGATCAAAATTTACCACTCGGTGCATTAAGGGGGCCCGGGACAGTGTCGCTTTTACAAGCATTTTCAATTACTCTAGCCACCAGAGTCGGGGAAATAAAAAAAAAGGCCCTGCTGTCCATTTGATATTCATGGAAGGGCTTCCTCAGACTAATGTATTCACATTACGGATCCCTGGCATAAGGAAGGAAAACTCAAAGGAATATTACCTCAAAAAGTCAGTCCCTTTACACAATGACAGTTCAGCATTTTAAAAAGAGTTGAAGGAAAGGTCTCGTATTTCAGAAATGCTCGGGGAAACATTTCCAGAAGCAGGGATCTGAGAAAAATAACAAATAGAGCAGAAATGGTTTGGACACTCTCATCAGGCCCCCCGCTGAAACGAATTTCCATACCTGTGGGAAAGTGCTCTTTGACTCATACACAGCGAACAGCTACTGTCAATGAAGATGGCATGGCCTTTACACAGTGGACAAACTCCATTTGTTAAGCAAACCCCAGACAATCTCACTGATCAGATCAATTGGTAGTTATAGTCAGAGTTACATTGTGTGCTGTAACTGAAAACCATGAAATAAGCATGAAGTTAGTACAAGGTTTCAGAGTAATGGCTATTACGTTATTAAAAAAAAAGAATAATGATAAAAAATAATGTGTAGGTGTGCATTCCATTAAATGTTGGTGCTCAAATATCCGTTGAACACTTTTTTAATCAAGGATTGCTACTCTCAAATGGACAGTATGCTGCAAAACCACACTACATTCCCTTATCACATTAACCTCCAAAAAGATCAAATGGAAGCTCTACAGGTACCTTCATCAGATGTTTCGAATTGTGGAATAATGTGTTTTTGCCTCAGTTTAAACATTTTCTTTGAAGGGGTTCTGAGCAGGTACTCTCATCCAGGGGAACCTACAATGCACACACTTTATTTATGAATCCATTAATATTGTCAGATATTTTTAATTTTTTATTTTTACATCAATCCTTCATTTCACCGGGTAGGCTAGTTGAGATCTCAGCTCTCTTTTCCAATGAAGACATGGGAAATCAATGTAGGTAGGGAGGCTATAAAAACCCTTGCAAACAGATACAAGAATCAGACACAGTCATTTGATCAGGACGATGGCGTTAACACCCTGACTCATTCAAAATTCGCCATGGGATCTTTAATGACCACTGAGAGTCAAGACTTTGTCCTAAACATCTCAGACGAAAGGCGTATATTATAGATTTAGGATCAGATTAAATACCTTCTTTAGGAGTTACTGCAGTAGGGTCACATGCATTATCCATTCATTTGGATCTTGCTGAACCTTATATGTCCACCATTTTGTTATTTTGTTTGAGCATATTCAAACTGCTTGTCCAGCTCTGTACTGCGAAGATAATAAAACCGCATGGACTGAACCATTGTGTTTTGTTTGTAAATAGAAACAAAACACAGGAATAAATGATGAGTTATTTATGGTTACCAATGCTTTTGCATGACAGCAACAGCATGCAAAATTGGAAATATACACATCTCGGCACAATTCAGTCTATCTGATGTATAATTTACAAAAATACATAAAATGCCTACTTGGGTTTTTGTATTTCTGAGGATTTATGGGGTTGTATCATTCATTTCCTCCGAAGGTTTTTTTGTTTTTTTTGGAATCAATCCGCAAAGCACTGCCTCTGCACTAGGGCTTTGTTACAGTCGTAATATCAGCCTTTGAACAAAAACCTCAGGTTACCTTTCAACGCCGAGAACAGAGCAGATTAAAAAAATGAAATGAGACTCTGAAAACATCTTTTGGTTTTTTTTTTTATTATTATTATTTCAAAGTGCCGACACAGACCCTAGCGGGTTGCGTCAGAGCTAATTGCGAGATTAGCGGAGTTCTTTATACTATGAGAGGGACTAAGTGCATCTTTGCCCATTGCCAGCTGTGGAAACACCTGCTGCTATATCAATTTGCCACAACAAGCTGTAAAACAAGCCATTTTCCCCCCTGAAACTGGCATAGGAAGAAGCGCATTAAATCTAAATCACAGAAGAGATCAAACAATAGGCGCACGGCATTCATTTCATGATAAGCTTGGCACATGATTCTGAAATACAATGGGTTTTCTGCCAATGTTAAAATCAGAGACCGGTAATTAAGAGAGACCAGCACTGCACATGTTAATTGTGCCATATTCTAATGTTCATGCAGCATTTTTATCTATTACAGAGCATGCATTTTGCATTAGCACGCTGTTTTTGCTAAATAAATTGATTTGGCACTTTAGCAGCATGTTTATTATTCGTTTTCATGCCTATACCTTGCTTGATAGTCGATAGGTAGGCATTGCTGAACATACGTGCTTTTATCATGACAAAAGACTTCAGTGAATCTTTGCTACAGGATGCACACAGCTTTTTAGTCACATATTCTTTGTAATTCAGGTTATATATACAGAAAAGGAAACATGTACGGCAATTGTGGACACACACAAAGTGGACTTTCCTGATGTTCATAGCCATGGCTACAAGCCAGGCAGTGGTGCAAATAGCCCCCCTACAGTGTGGCAAATTAAGGAATAGCCACTACCCGGAGGTGAGGAGCTGAAAACCGATTCAATCAGGAAAGATCAACAGATGAGAGAGAAACTGGATCAGGATCAGAGTAGATGGTGAGATGAAAGACAGACACCTTCAGATAGCACAGAGAACAAAGGTTTAGAAGAGTGTAAAGACAGAGGAGGCATTTTGTGAAGATGTTAGGAAAAAGGAACTGTTCTGTTTTTGTCATTTACTGTTTCTTCTGCCGTTTCTGCTGTCACCTCCACCTCCTCGCCAACGTGTATCACCAATTAAGGATTACGGCTTTAACAATCCATACCTATGTCACTTGTATTTATATTTGACAAACCAAGATTAAGAAAGCGCTCTGACAGTATCTGTCGGGGAAACAGAAATTATTTATACATTTTAATGTAATAATATTCATTTTCATATGGTCATTAAGGATGAGATTCAACAAAAATCTGATGCTAACGAAATAATATTTCTTAATCCTTCTGTATACATGACCAGCTAGGTGAGTTAATTTTCATTATAGCCCAACTTACCCAACCATGATGTGAGGATAAAAATTGACCCTTATTTTTAAAGGTTATGGACAAATGTTGATTGAATGCCAGAATTAGTCGTTTAAATTCCATTAAATGTGACATATTAGTATTCACGGGAGTGATAATTTCTGTCATCAAGATGACGCAATAGAAATCGGCAGCTCACTGTACTGTACATTTAGCAAATAAGGAATTCCTTCAATCACAAAGTGTCTCAGTGTATGTGCAACTAAAAGTACCAACTTTCCAAAAATAAACTTGATAACATTAACACTGCATTTCAACCACTGCGCTTGATGCTAATTCAAAACAGCTAACAGCACGGCCTAGCACTCTAAATACACATTTGCAATGGCTTCAGAAGCAGTACGCTAAACGGCTGAATTGGATTGTACTGTGCAGGTTTTCGACTCGCCATTATCTACTCTCAACAGAGAAATGCAAAGGAACGGGGAAAGAAAATGATATAATCCAAAAAAAAATAACACTGATCTTTTGATGACATTGTCATCGGATTCCGTAACGACGCGCGCGGTTGAAGGCGTCTTCGGCAGCACCGCGCGCGAGTTCAGAGGTTCCTTTGAAAGTGTGATTTTCTTTGATATGATCCCCTGGCACCATTGCTCCCTCAATGTCATCCTGTGAACTCTCCGCAGATCTGAAATGACTCAGAGAGACTTTGAAGTTTGGTCCCCTCCTCCCTCCTTCCCCCTCCCTCCATCCTCCTCCTCCTCCTCCTCTCTGTTGCCTCTGCTGATGACTCACATGCTGAGGGATAGAAAAGAAAGCTACCTAAGACACATCTTCATCCGTGTCCACGTATGTTGAATCTTAAGAAAGGGAGCAAACACATGTGTGGTGGGCAAGGCCCATTGAAATGGCATGTAAGGACAACACTGGTGCCTTTTTTTTGGCAAATCTTAGTATGCATTTGAATCGTACATAAGATGTCAACCATGGATTGATTATGGCTTACTGTGAATGGCTGGAAGTAACAAATGAGGAAAAGTTCACAGTTAAATCACACTCAAAACCAAAATAAATAATAAAAAGAAAAATATTAAAACAAACATATGGTTCGTACAAAACCATGCTAACATAGCTAGCTATATTAGCAATAATAGGTAAGAGAAAGTCTGCTAAGCACAGTATTGCAGCTAGCTACCATTAGCTAGCTAACTGTCAAAGCAGGTAACAGCGTTCTGTCAGTTAATTGGCCAACTAATTAACTGAGTGCGCTTATGTTAGCTAAAATCTTTATGCACCGTGTCTTTTCAGGTTAGTGTTAAACAATCACTGTTGACAGACTGAACTCCTACGCATGCTCTCTGAAAATCAAACATCAATTCAGAATCCATACTGAAATCTAGGGCAGGTGACAGGTTTTCAAACTGGATCTATAACTGTAAAGCTTATTTTTCTGTATCTAATCTAATATAATCTGAATACATAAAACCATATCTTGGCATGATTCCTCCTACATTGATTGGATGCCCCTGTGTATAAACATTTATACAGGATGTGTATGTTTTGTTCTAATCTAATGAACATGGAACATCTAGTCACATCTAGTCTTGATTCTTCATACACTGATTTGTTTAAGGTCCACTTGAAGGACCAAGCCCCATCCCCATGATTCACCTCAACAGAGCCACCCATTGCAAAATAAAATTAGTAAAACTGTAAGTGTAATTACTGAGAAAATTATATAACCAAAATGCAAAACAACACAAAGAAACAATGAGTAAGTTATAAATAGGTGAACACATTAAACATGATTGGTATTTCCAATTTACAGGTAATTCCAAAAAAAAAAAAAAAATTACTTCTGCTGCATTGATTATAAAAAACATATAGCAGATATAAATGGGATAGTCATCCAGAACATAATAAGCAAATGTTGTGGGAGTAATTACTTTGAATTGGGTAATAAAGAGGTAAATTTTGTACACCATAAAGTATTTTATAAAAATAACTGAACAATTGTGAAAAATACTGGATGAAACTTGTCTCTGTACTAAAACAGAAGCTTGTTGACAGTAAATTCTGGGCATTTACAAGATATATTCCTCTGTTATTTTATTAATATTTATATACAATATGTGTTCCTGCACTTTACGGTCATGTCTGCTGTCTGTTGTGTCCCTATGGTAGTGGAATAATCTTCCCATAAATGTCAATGGATCAGAGACACTAGAATCTTCTGATTCAGACTCAATACTTCCTCTCCTCCTTAGTCCCTACAACATTAATTTAGCTGTTTCAAGATCATGTGTAGCTGTCTGTATGCCACAGCATCTATCTTTGTAATTGCGTTTGTATTATTTTTGATAACCTACTGCAGTTTCTGTGGTTGGCTTTATTGTTGACAGTTTTTTTATTTCATCTTTTGATCTCCTAATCTGAATCACATTTTGCACATTTCTGGTCTCTGGGACTGTACCTCCGTCTTCTTAAGTATTTCCGCATTTTAGCCTGGAGCTATGCACTTGTCACTGCATTTTGAATCGAGATAGGAGAGAAGGCTAAATGCTCATAATGTGACGTAATGTGATGTGACGTCACAATTGGGCTTAATTTGCATATCCCTCCCCCATGATGTGACCTAGTCAGTCTACATTGACGCTTGTGTAAGTGATGGCTACATTTTTTGGAATGCAGTTTATGTTTTGAAGGGCTGAGACGGTCGGGCAGTCAACAGTACCGTCAGCCAATCAGAGCTGTGGTCCGTTAACATGAATGCATGAATGTTTCATGCCCGTTCAAACATGGCCTGTTCATTTCAAGGGTGCAAAAAAACTGCAGGGAAATAAATGATTAAAATATGTATTAACATTTTTCATTCCCAAAAATATACCTTTACACATTCATTTTGTAGGTGTACAGGAGTCATTTGGCATTGAAATTGAAATGACCACATCTGGGACAGCAAAGATTCCATCCCATTTGCAAATGTGAACCTCCACCGTCGCAAAAAAATATTTTCTGTTATGAAACAGTATTCACACATTTGGCAGTGAAAGAAATCATTGAGACATACCAACTTAAGTATTGAACTAAAGATAAAGAGCAATTCTTAAATTCAATATGTTTGGTTGACATATCACCCAACACACATGCCAATAGGGAAAGGATGTTGCGAGACTTTCAGCACAGGCCCCCAGCGCCCACATCCTCACACCTGCGATTTATGACACATTTTTAAAAACGAGTTATTTTTCATGATATTTACTGGGGCACAACAAATTATTACTGGTGCATGTAACCCAGTAAATAGGGTCTGGTCATGCCTCGGGAATAGGAACTCCCAAACATCATATTTTCCAGTGGGCATATTTTTTGACAGGCTTGTTAAGAGGGGATCTTGGCTGGATGTTGAGTCAGATATTTTTTTAGGGCCAATGAGCCGCTTTCACTTGACTTGCTTTTCATACATACAGCATCTTGCTCATTCAGCAAACAGAACGCAAAATTGCAATTTTCCCCATTCAGGGAAAAAGCTGCATAAACCTGTTCATGGTGTGAATGCCGGCGGTCATCGCTCCTGGTCCTGGAGAGCCGCCATTTTTGTTTCTTAGCACTTATTGACCAATTGAACAGTTGATTACACACTTAACTCTCCTCAGGTTTCTTGGGTCAGAACTTGCGGTTGAATTTCAAGTCAAGAACCAGCACAAATTGCAGCGGTTCAGAACCAGGAGTGGAGACCACTGGTGTATGCTATTTAATTTAGGTTCTGCAGATTTAAGATGAAATGCTCATCAACTTCTGCTTCCTGTTTGAAGAATCATGTTTTGCTTTGTGCTTTTATCATTCTGTATATGCCCTCTTTTGTTTTGTAGGTGTCATTACCTCTGTTTGAGCTCATGAGGGTAAGATGACGAGTATTTTTACTTGCTTTGTTTGCCCTTTTCAGCCACCAGCTGCTGACTGCTTGTGTTCACTGAGAGAAAGTCATGCATCTGTTTATGTTTGTAGCTATAAAATGAGAGTAGCCATTTGAGAAATAAGATGAGTATTATGTAATAGTTGTTGAGTCAATCAAAGTTTTCACATTATTTAATTCATTCTCTCTCTCTCTCTCTCTCTCTCTCCCTATTATTTATAAAGCTTTCATTATAATTTCACCATAAATCATATCTGAAATGGAGCAGTGTACTTGCGTAATATTAATTGTGAATGGAAAAGACGGACCAGTCAAACTCGCCATCAGTTTGACTCCCAACACTGTCCTAAAATCAGAGGACAGGCGGGTATTATGAATGAAAAATGTTTTTTGGGTTGAGGGGAGGGGGGGTGAAGAGTGCATACTCTCTATTCCCTCTCCGCGAGTTTGTACCTTTATTGATCTGAGGACATCATTAAATCAGAAATGGAGAAGGCTTAGCGCGGCGGGCGGGCTGCTAACCCGGGTTAATAAATGTTTCATTACGCTCCTCGGTCCTGCGTTACTGGCGCCGGTATCTTCTTAATCAGCCCCTGCTTTATTTATCTGTCAAAAGTAATATCTGAGATTGACTCCTGAAAGAATAATCTCCTCCATGTCATCTCTCGATAGCACGATAGCGAGGGAGAGAGAGGGAGAGCGAGAGAGAACTTGGCATGGCTGCTAGAGGACACTACGGTTCTCCTTAGGTCCCTGTATGCAAAGCTGGGAGAGCTGGAGGCGGAAATTTTCATTGTGTATGAATACACCTTCTCTTTGGAGAACCTCATACCGTATTTATGTGCCTCTCGGGTTGAATAATGGAATAATAACATACATTGAGATGGACAACAAAGTGTTTTTTGATGAAGCTGTTTAAGAATGACTATATAGTGATGCGTTTTGTATGATAAGTTGGACACATTTCAATTTTACAGTCCTATTGATCAAATCATGCGTTAAGTATGGAGTGGATAGGTTCTGTTACAGAATAGGTAAGGGACTTTGATTGCACTCTCAGTCAGCAAATACACTGCCTCGTTTTAAGAAACTCAATTTCCCATGACCTCAAGCAGAGCATATGAAAATTGCGAAGCCTCTTGTCCACAAAAAAAAGGTCAACAAATTATATCCTTGTGATACAGGTGTTTGTAGTATCTGTGCATAGGTGATTGTCTTCTAAAGGGAAAAAAGTAGATTTAATCTTTCATACCTAGTGTGCAAGCAATACTTGCTGAACCAAATATGTCCATTCTCTGCAAACATTGATTCATATTCAGCTGTAATCATTACCTCTTATTAAAATGGGTTGACACACCACTGAAATACTAAAAAGTGGCACTATGGCAGCCTAATGGTTAGCTCAAAACGCTCAATTCATCCACAGATGTATATCAGTCAAAATACTGAGAGATAACACAGCAGCAATATAAGTCGGCAAAATCTTAAATCTTCACTTGGTTAATACAAATACATAAACATTATTTTTTATTCATATTCTTTTCAGTACCTAATTAGCTATTCCAGTGTTGTGAGCCATTGAATCCATGCTCATTTGTAGAAAACACATGACAAACATACATATTCATTGGTTTCATGTGATGCCACATTCCATATGTCCAATGTGTAAGAAATAAATGAAACCATTACAAACCCACTGAGTCATACCTTTATGCATGTTGGCTTTGTCTAATTCCCCCATCACTGACTCAAATACAGTGCTTCATTGGCACAACACAATATGAAGCTTAATATGTTAAATATTATTCATAATAGTAATAGTATAATAGTATTCAGGAAATATAGCAACATACAACAATTACAATACATCCTTACACTGTAACAATGACCTCACTGCAGCAAATTAGATGATGTATCACTGAATATGACAATTTAACCACGATCAGATCATCAAAAACTTATGAGTAATGCATTGGAATTTTATTAAGATTTATAACCTTTGCACAGCCATGACAACTGCAGAGGACATTAGAGTAGAAGCGTATTATTAATTTCACAGATCCACTGACGATGCAAAAGATATATTTTCCATATGTATTTAAGCACAGTTTGCAATACAAGGAGGAAAAAAAATACTTTTGAATTTTAAAATGGTGCCCAGATCCCAAGGGTACGAGTTTGTGTTCATATTGTCATGATGTGTGTCCTATTTCTCCCTTTGATAAACTTTGAATACGTTTATAAACCATCATCAACAATGCAGAGTATCTATCATCCCTGCAACAGTATAGCCTGTTTCATTTCAGTCTGACAGAGGATTTGATTTTTTTTTCTTCTGAAGGGTGGCGACACCCTGGCGGACGTGCGTGGCCTGGATCGGAAATCAGCCGCAGACAATTTTTGGGGTTCTGATTTATTTTGGCCATATGCTTCATGCTTCCAATTTCAAATTCAATATAAATTCAATATGTAACCAATTTTCAGGCTCAAGCCCAATGCTCAATTACTCTTGCTAAGTTAAGTGAATTTTCGCTGCCACATTGTGCTATACATATGGAAAAGGCTTTTTATGCATTTTTCTCTGCAATGCCCTACATCCATTCTTCTGCTGAATTGTCACACTTTTTTCCTCCATTTTGGATATTTACACCAATTTCACAATTATTTCTGATTATGCAGAGATTACTCTGAGTGCACATATTATTGAATTACATATCATCAGTATGTATTTGTGTCACATTGCAGTGGATCCCTTCAGCAAAAGATGTAATCGCAAACAAAATAATGGGAAATAAATACATCAAAACATGAAGCTGTTACATAAAAACGAAGGCATTTACACAAACTGAAATCAGTGACATGTCATGCTTTTTGCCTGCAGACTAATTAGGTTAATTGGGTTGATCTGATTTCTCAGGTCTTCTCCCTGTTATTATCAATTTTTTTAGCAATTATATTACTATTATTTGAAGCCAGACATACTTTATCAATGGTAAAGAGCCACTTAAATTTACTATTAAAATGTTGGTCATTTTGTGTCCCACAGACAAAGGACATGGAAAACCTTGTTGTGTGGAGCACAGTTCACCCTGTGGCCCAAATCCAATGTGGACCATGTCCATGTCTGCTGTTTTGGGGAATCCCACTGGCTCCTGCATACCTGGCTGCAGTGTCACTCAGGGAGAGAGAGATCCGGTCAGTAGGGTCCCTTTGCTTCATCACTTACGTTAACCAGTGTTGGGAGACAGTTCTGGAGAGCGGCACAGTGTTCACACAGTGCACAGTGAGAATGTATATTAGAATACCAAACGGATTTTTCCGCATGTGACCACAGCCAAATAGCGCCTCCTGTTAATGACCTGTTACCTATCGTCTGGGAAACGCGGACATAACTGTATACATGTTGACCACAGTCATTTAACATTTTTACTCCCTGCTTGTGTTCCCTCAATCGGCTATGTAAGTAAAATATCTGCCTGTGGATACGGTATCTGTCCCTTCACGGTGGTTGTTTTTACTCACTTTGAGCATTTACTTATTTCCTAACACCGGTTACCTCTTCTGGTTTAAGGGTGTCTGCAGTCTGCCAGTGCCAGCTCCATTGGCTGAACAGTCCTCTGAGAGCAGCAGTCGCTAGGCTAACAAAGAAAAAGTAACATGCACCCAGCACACCAATGCTTGTGTGAGGCCTTCCTGGTTTGATGTTGCAGCTGGTCTACATTCAGAAAAGGTCATTCTTACTAAAGGCAAAACTTGAGAAAATACATTCTGTCCATGCACCACGGATCCACCTTATAGAGTCCCGTTAAATGAAGGAGCTCATAAATATTAATTAGAGATAAGCTGGTCACAGGTTTAATTTTATGGTCTTGCATACAACAATTGTAAAAACCTTTCATCTAGAGCCAAATGTATTCCGTGCCTGCCTTCTCATGAATATTCATCCTGAACAGCCATACCAGAATTCTACAGGCATTGACAAGAAAGGATGAAGAATACTGGACCTCAGGTACTATTAGCAATCTCTGTTTAATCCTTTATTTTTTAAGGTGCTCTAAAAAAAAATCCCATTTCTGAGACCCTTGATTTGTGATCCGTGTTTTATGCCACGAAAGGCCCAATCCAACTGATTTACCTACACATTTTATGCACAGAAATGCTCATTAAAGGAGGCAGATAGGATGACTTAAGAGTGGAAAAGTAAATTTAATCGCCATATCACAACTGTAATACATGGAAGGGCATACGTTACATTATATGGGAAATTGAGTGGGTTGGAAAATTGGCTTTTACGGGACAATTTGTCATACTTTCACACATTCTATACATGCATATTTTATGGATTAGATATTACAGTAATTTTACAATGTAAAAATTGAAATATCAGAAGTTTGTACTGATGTTAATAATATACACAATTGGATCCAGTTTGTTTTTTATTTAATGACTATTTAATTCAAAATTCAAGTCCTTTTTAATGTGTTGTTTACTTTACTTTGAATACCCTCCCTGTGATCATGGTATGTCATGCAAAATATTTAACATGAAATATTAATGTAATCCTGGATTTCCTACTTTAGCCATCAGTTTTGCACTCCCTTTATTTGAAAGCATTAAGAGCTGTTTAAACATGACTGAATCGATACCCGGCTTTGTTTATGAATTTGGTTAATTGAAACATCAATGATTTACAATGTGCGATTAAAAAGTCCAACATAATTTACGTCAGCACAGAACTGTGTACCACATGAATTAAATTACCCATGCTTTTAAAGGAAGCAGTGTTGTTTATTTAAATGTGTCTACAGCCTTTGCGTGTGTGATTGCGAGAGAGAATTTTTTGCTTATTCTTCTATCGCTGCAAATGTTTGTTTATGAAATACAGGTAAATTGAGATTCCAAGGAGGTAAGTGTTTGAGTTAGCGAACACTTTTGGAGGAAGGCGTGCGAACCATCGCGCCATCTGCAGCACTCACTGTAGCTGAAGTGCATGGATACCTCATTACCTTATGAATTTGTGGACTATTTTCCTTTTATCAGGCCAACCAATACAAAACGGGGAAGTTTGCAGCAGAGGATCCTGGGACAATGCAACGGTAGCCCCACTGTCTTCAAACAAACCTCACCTCTGGCAGTAAATAGTTGTTCATTATAAACTGTGATACATGTATGTATATACAAAGATTTTTCACACATCGTTGGCATGGCTTTAGTCTTTGCAGTCATGTCATGTCACTGTTGAAACTGTCAAATTCCGCTTTCATTTATTGTCTTAACTCAAAATGTTTTTATAATTGTGCTTCACCAGTTGGTCTCTAAGCAACATTCATCAAGAAACCAGGCTGACGGACAGACGGAGCATAAAAACCTAACATGGCAATTTTGTACCCTGAAAAATGTAATTATGCTGTATATTTTTCTAATAAGCAGCTTCCATGATTTGTAAGACAATTAAATGAATGGTGTTGTTACCTCCCTCCTACATTATTATTATTAAATTGTTCACGCCGATTAATTTACAGATGCCCTGCTATTAGTGAAAATGCTGATCAATCTTTCAGAGGAGGGTAGAGCTATATTTAATAACCTATACCACTACACAGGTCTTGTTTTATGTGACATGCCATGAGACAAAATCTCTACACTTCAGAATGCCTATGTTTCCCTCCACTGTCGCTTTACTCAGTGGGCAACCTCCAAATATGGAAGTGTTAAAATTATTTCAAGTAAATGTCACTGTAACTGGGAAGCTCTTTGCAATGGTATTTCCACTAAAAATACACTGAGCTAAAATCAAACATTGTGGTGGTGGTTTCGACGAAGCATACCGCTGCACGACCAAACTCTGTTTATAGTTTCTCCTAATTGTCAGGTTTAGAGGTCACGTAAACAGGTTTTGTCATGTATACCAAACTGTAATCAAAGGGAATTCCGAAAGCTACACGCCGAGGATACCTTAACCTAATTCGTGTAAGTAAAACCAGCTGTCGTCTTGCTGCAGCAGCGTTGTTTGTTAGATTAGGCTGTTTACATTAACGCTGTTCCAAATGCCAAATGTCTCGATTCAAGCTTGTTATTAAATGTGCTTTCTACAATAATGAACAATGAAAATACACCAGAGTTTGTACCGCTTGGATAGTTTAAAAAAGGGGAAAAAATCTGAATTTGGAATATCCAAATCAAGTGCTGAAGGCCTTATGTGTCCTATCCTACCACTTAAAGTCCTCTGTTGAGTCACTGGCATTTTAAGAGCTGGGCTTTATTAGTTTTACAACATTTATTGCTGTATGTCTCTGACAAGCTATTAACGCAAATTGCAAATAGAATCCACAGTGCGGTGGTCTCACTGTGTCAGTCATTCCATCAACAGACTACTCACAGATTAACACTTTGGAGTATGGTGCAGATACTGATTCTTGATCAAATAAGTATTAATACATGCATTATAATCAATCATAATACACAATTTAAAACTAGTCTACATTAAATACAAGGTAATAAATGTTTTATTACAAGGTCAGAAAGCCCATATGCTAAATAATACAGAACACAACAGGTAGGTTGAGATGGGAGTGTAGGTAACATGGAATAATAACACACCCAAACCACTGAAATGCTCTAGACTGGTTAGTAACAACAAATATTAATCATGCAAATTAGCAGGATGTGGATTCTGAACAAGAATAGCTCATTCCATCTCATACCACGCATGCTTGTTATGTTTGAGATTTGGTGACAGCAGTACGCTGAATTCACATTCATGTTCTCACACACAGTCATGCTCTCGGACTATCCCAGCCTTGTTGCAGTGGGGCATCCTGGTGAAAAACACCATACGCTGATGGATACAGCTGCAAGGAAGAGATTGACTTGATCTACACCGATTTTCAGATAAGTACTATGGCAGTCAAAAGTTTGCTGCACTCGTATCAGGGGACCCAGCGTGTGCTATGAATACACACCCCAAACCATCACATGTCACTCCCTCACCCCGTCCAATCAATGTGAAACAGCAGGAACCAGGATTAATCAGATCAGGTGGTGCTTCCAGTCCTCCGCTATCCAGTGTTTACATTCCTTGGCACACTACAACCAGAGCTTCTTGTTCATCACTGACAGCAGTGGAACTCGGCTAAATTGTTGCCTGCCGTGCCAAATCTGTGATATGAAAAAGGTTCATTCTGATATGCCTCTTTCGGGACCACTTCAAACTCAGTTGTAAGTTTGTATGAGTGCATTTTATATAGTCTAGTCTAAACTCGGAGTCTCATTGCGCCAGCTTTAATGAAAAGTCTTGCTGCGGGGCCTTTTGCCACCGTCTCATTTATCAGAAATGCTATGCAATCCCTTTACCCTTCCACGATAAAGAGATCCATAACAAGATGCTACTGTATCTCGAGAGTGTCTGTATACTTAGGCAAGAGCAGGAAGACAGTACAGGATTCAATACCGCAGGACAGACAGCATGCATTTAGAGTAATAACTGAACACGGGTGGTATACACTTTGCAGGCCAGTCACTTAAATCTTCCAACTATTGGCTGTTATTTAGATAAATGTGAAAAGACCTGGCTAAGCTTTTCAAGGGTACTTAATCACTAGTCAGAGGGTTTAATGTAACAGTATGTGGATTGCAACTGTACCACTAGACATTAAGATACTGGTAAGCAGTATAGTATGAAGAGTTTGTAAATAAAAGTGAAATGAGTATTAAATTGTTAAAATATGGTTCTATCATGCTGGAAACACTTGCTTACCACCCAGAGGTTACTCCCCCAATAGGTTATAATTAGACTGGAATCTATGGCTTCTTATCAGACAGAATGCAATTAACACTTAGTGTGCGCTATTTAACAATGACAAATCCAAATTAATTTGCCTGTATATTATTTACCTGTTTCAAGGTTGCAGTACCTACAAAGGGGAGAGGATTATTTCTAAAAACATTCCAGGAGTTGAATAATTGAAATTCCTTTCTTGCCTTCTGAGACCTGGAAGTCATTAATATAAGTTACTAAAAAGAGAGCTGATTCGTTTAACCTTTTATTGTCTATGAAAATGTGCCCTTGAACTAAATAGAAGACAAAGTACGCCATTTGCCATGAAATCCTTTGAACACGTAGCCAAATTGGACTGTGTATGGGCTATATTTATTGTTTTATTAATATTATCCATCTATGTCAGGGTAATAAAAATGCTTGAGTGTTCAGAACCAGCTTAGCATTATGATGTAAAATTAATAAACATAAAAGGCGTCTTCCAAAGACAACTGTATTTTCTTTGCTCAATTCATGTATGGGGCAAACGGGACACCCTGGGTCATTTTGGTGATCTCACCTGGACGCTGGCTTTTAAGAACAAAGCAACACAACACTGAAGGTGTCTGAGGGCCAAAGCCGCTTAGCTGACCGTTACGTTTCTCTTTGTTGAAGCACATTACTGTAGAGCAGCGATTCTACATTATTCCTGACCCTTCTGTAAAACGCATCTCCAGAAGAGACGCTTGGCCCCAAGGACGGCTCTGAATCCTCTGAAACCTCTTAACGCCAGAGGCCTTGGGGCAGGTGTCTATATGTACCCCAAAAGGAACCACCAAATTAAGCATCATCATAAGTAATGTATCACCTAAGTCATGTATAGCAAAAATTCAGGTTAAGTGAACCTTTTTTAAGGGTAAAACGGTAGTGCTCACAGGATGTTGAAATCAATTATTATTACAACCACAGCAACAATAATAATATCAATAATTAATAATATCTTGGATGGATTGGCCACCTGTCTAGGCCGTGGCCCCTGATTGGAGGAAACTGGATAACGGATGGATGGATAACTATAAGCAAAAATAGTCATTGACTTTTCTCTCTTAAGACACTCAAGACAATCATGTTAGGAAGTAAATATTTGTAAATCAGTAAATTGAAACAAATTGCTTATATTATGTAGTGTACAGGTGGAATATATAAAGATCTCAGTGCAAAATATACTTAATTCATATTCATCTGAATCAACAACCAACCTTATCTAAAGGTTTTTGTTCCAATTGTTTTCAGATGTTTACATAAATACCTTATTATGGAAACAGTAACTAGGGCTGGATTTCATGCAATTAGGACATAAAAGCTTCATATGAAAAATTTCAGTGATTTTATGGATAGTCTTTCAAAATAAATTTTCCACTGTGAGCCCCGCAAGAGAATTGTGGTCCCGCGGGACCCAACCCAGTGACGGTGGGTACGGAATGCATTTACCGCGATGGTGAAGAGAACGGGCATTGTGTGAGGTGCTATAAAAGGAGATATAACAGGATAATTTGATACAATTAGAGCGCTGAGGAGGGATTTTGGTCCTGTGAAACGGAGAGCGTGCGACTGATTCGTTCACTCCTCTTGGTGTGGCAGTGGGGTCTCAGAGAATGAGAATGCTAGCACCAATCAGATTCCCATATTTTCATGCCCTTATTGCTGATTATAAAATTATCCAACTAGTAAGATTTCTTTATACATTGTAATGCAGCTTTGTAGTTTGGATAGTAATATGGTGATACAATGGTCACCATTCCACATTGCCAACACAGCTCATAACAGTGACAACCGTAAAAATCAAAAGTTGTGGGCTGAGTTAACTGTCGTCAGAACGCAAGACATTCATGATTTATTTCACAGTGGATTGACATTAAATTATTCAGAAAGGCAATTATAGAGGCTTTATTTTATTTATTGTTTTTTCCAATTAAACTACAATTAAAGATGTAATGGTACACTAGAACGTCAGATTTTAGTTTAATAGTTTAATTATTATTTTAAGCGGATTCAGTGTTTTCAATCCTTGTTTTAGGTGACCAAAACATGACCAAGAACACTTTCAGAAGGCATGCATGACAGCTCCAGACAAACTTAGGTAAAGAACATGTAATAATAAATAAGTGATTTGCATCTTAATCAGTAATGATGCCTACCTACTTACCACCTGTCAAGTTAGAAAGAAAATAAACTTTGGAGGCTATTTAAATATTTACAGAAAAACATGCTGGTAACGACAGATGATAGCTTAAATCAACCATTTTTTGGATGAGAGCCAAATGTAAATGTTTGTTATTGTGAAGGTTGTTATTGCTGTGAAGGTAGTGATTCTTGATCACAGTTTTTGAGGTAGTTGTAAGTACAGAGGGAGGGTTTTTTTGTTTTGTTTTTTTTTTTTTTTTTTGGATCCTTTGCCTCTTGCCTGTACGAGCACCCTGGTCTGGGGAGACAACAACTCTGCGGTATCATGCTACGTCACGCGGATTGATCACCCGCTGGGGGCTTAAAGGACTTAAGGGATAACCGAAGAGCTAATCGGCCATGTTCTCAGCAGAAAAAACTAGCCCGCTCTCTCAGGACTACATTGCCCAGCTGAGAGTGCTTCAGACCAAATTACCTGACATGGCACAGGTGCCAAATTGGCTAATCACCCTGGGCCATGGCAGTGAATGAGTTTCAGCAGTGTGGAAGGCAGACGAAGGTAACTATGAGTGTGATATGGAGGGCGAAGTCTGCATAGGTGGAGTTTGGAAGCTCCACTGGGCACTGGGTAGGGATGGAGAGGCTTGAAATGAGAGTTATCGGTTCTTCTGCCAAAAACATGAGCAAGATATGAGAGCATGATAGAGTATATATATATATATACACATATACATTTTTCTTTTATTCTACAGGCCTGATTTACTAAAGTAGTGAATGCAAAACCTTTGCTTGTGGAAAGACTACAAGAGGACATGATTGATTTTGACATGATTTTTTTCTTCCAATTACAAATCATGTCACTCAAACTGAAAGTAGAAATTTTAACATGTTCTAAAAGCTTTCATTAATGTGTCCCTAAGGGTATAAAGAAATATTAACGTACGTCGCAGTGAAATAAGCCTCTGAATTTAATTTATGTCAATTTTATGTCTTTTTATAAGTACTGATTGTTGGAAAATAATATTCTTTCTGTGATAGCTGCCTTCTGAAAGCCTCTCGCACATCTTCCTCCTGTCTGAGACCTTAAAGGCTAATATAGGCAAGCAGGATGAGCATCCTAAGGTACGATATACATTGTGCTTACATTTAGAACGGACCTGTATCACAGCCTGTTGAAACAGGAAGTTGTAACTGAAGCCCTTCCTGTGATGTGTAACAGAACATGCCTCTTGACCCCAAAAAGGCAAAAAGAACAGCTTCAGTTTATAACTCTGCACAGTGTGTAATATGCATAATTCTTAATCAATGTCATCTCTTCAGTGCTAAAACGCATCGCACTCATACGCACGCACACATTCGATTTCCACATCCTCATGTTCACTGACTCCGTGCAGTCTGCTCAGGCAAATTGCACAAATTATATTGCCCTTTTGACCATCGCACTGAGTCTGTGCTAATTCACCTCTATTCATACACTGATGTACCCCAGTCATTCAGTGCTCCCAAACATCAAACTGTCAGGAAGCTTACTGCCCAGTAACGATGCAATTGACTGCCCTGCAGCACTGAGTAATTGTCAGAGTATATTTTCTCCCCTGCATTTCATTTTTGCATATTTTCGGCACAACCGCCTAATGAAAAAGCTTTCAGACCGCGTGAGGCCCAGGCTAAAGCCTTTATTTACAGCTAGTTGTTGAGCGTGCTCAGCTTTACAAATGGATGTCTCGGTAACCGTGATCATTGAGAACAAGTCTTTACTGTGAGGTGAGTGTATGCACAGACAGTATAACATCGAGGTTTTGGCTGTTAATTCAAAATCCTGCCACTTTAAGCAAAAGGCTTGGAAAGTACTAAAACATTTATATTAATTTTGGCTCTTTCTACTGTTTTGAATTCAAGGACGTACTTCATGTACACACCAACTACTGATGGGTAATTATTAATAACAAAATTTAAGTAATATTAAGATAAGATCATGTCATCACAGTTGTCTTGTATATACATGCATTAGAACTTTTTTAAACCTATGTTTGATATTTACTGTCGTGAGCTTATGGCTATACTGTTCAAAGATGCTTTTATACAAACTTCCCTTAATCTGGCACTTCATATAAAAATACATTTCTCTGGAAATTTTTTTTTGTCAGCATTTTTTTTCCTTGCCAATGGTAGACCTATATGTGACAAATCCTACTGACGCCCTCTTGAACAAATCCATGATTACAAGACGCTTGAGGAGAACACTTCATTCTCAGTCCTTAAAAAACATACGACTGTGACGTTTTGAAAATTAAAAAGCAGGGCACTGCACCCACAGTGTGGTCACCCACACTTAAAAACTTGCGAGGCCTCCGTTTCACATAGAGCTGGGTTTCATTTGAGAACTGTAGCAACCAGGCTTCTTCATCCTCACAAATAAGATCCATCTGATGGGAGAAGGAACATCAAATGTTTTATCATCTAATGCCGAGGAAAACTAGGACACTCACGGAAGGGTTAATGTATCCATCTTGCAGCTTGCAAAGAAAAACCAGTGGTAAGTGTGATACGTTTGAAATAACATGAAAGATCCTGTATTATTGATTTTTAAAAAAATGATTAAAAGAGTCATCCAGTTACCACAAAGCATAAAGAAATCAGTGTAGGTTCAATTTTGAATGAGGGAGGTGGTACCACATCCACACATACACTTTTCTCTTCAAATATTCCGCGCCTTTGACGCTAAATAATCCATCTTAAACCGGCGTATGTCTAAACTTCAGAGAAAATAACGGCCTTTTGTTTTCCCTTTTGATGTCTCTAATTTCATCTGGCTTAGTCCTCAATAGTCAGTGTAAACAGGGTATTAGTGTCAGTAATGAACGCCGTCCTTCAAGAGCAGAGCGGGGGCTATTTTATATTTGGCTGTCATCTCTGAAGAAATACAGCTTGGCTTGCCCTTGAGGGACTCTGCGGTGCTATTATTCAATAATTGATCTTTCAAATTGTTTTTCTTTTTTTTTTTTGAGTTTGTCATTGAATAACAATGGGGCAATTGTGAGAAATGCAACCACTCGACTGTTTAATCTGTGAAGGCTTTGCGGTCATTATTTGAGGAGCACAATCGAATTGGCTCTCCAGACCCTTCTCCAGTTGCTGTCCGTCATGTGTGCTTACAGTAGGGCATACAGCCATAGTCAAACAAAATAATATATGAAATAATATTGCGGACGTGCATGTATGAATGCCTGTGTGCCAATAAACAAATACATTTTTTTTTTTGTCAGATAATATGATTATGATCATGGTTTAGCACTTTAACAGTAACAATACAAGCAAATAACATCACTGTAATAATAAATACATTATGGCCTCCTCTACAACATATCTGTGACCTTGTTTATATTCTGCATATTCATTTACCATCGACAGAATATGGCATTTGCTATTAAATTTGTTTTGATAATTCCAATATTTTAGGCACGATTTGAAACAGAACCCCACACACACACACACACACACATACACAAGAGGTTTTTCATGAGATAAACAGAGTGTGGACCATTGACCGTGTATACAGATATCCTGCTGAACACATATCTGTATACACACTCAATGGTCCTTGTCATTCAGGCAACCCATAAACAAATAAGCGGATCAGGAGTCTGACCCACAGTGTGTTGTTACAATGGACTGCAGCAGGTAGCTCAGGTAGCCAATAGCCCTGCTGGACTTGGAGCCTCAGGGGGGCATGTTGCCCACTCTCACGGGCGGCGGTCCCCGGCCACGTCCAAGCAAACACGCCACTGAACCCGGAGGACCACGGCCAATTCAGCCTCCACGAAACAGCACAATTACATTCTGAGAAGGCCCCAGGCACAGCCAGAGAAGGAAAAATATTGACTTGGTGCTGTTTCATCCAATGCTTCACTCTTTCGCTTTCATCTACGGGGTGATTTCTCCCAAAGGTACGTGTGACTCAAAATGATCATAAGCCAACAGCGAAATATTCAAAAATTATTCATGGATAATCTCATGCAACAGGAAGCCTTAATCCCTATCAAGTTTACAGCAAAGTGAGCATGTAAGAAATGTATAGCTAATTTAAATGCATGATGTGACAAAATGTATGATGTAAAACTGTGTTTGCATGTACTGTATTACATTTATTGCAGTTTTTTTTCTTATTTTATGTACTGGGCAAAAGCAAGGTCATTATGCTGTACATTTTAGCTTCTCTTTATTTCCTTATCGAGTAGATATTTGATATGAAAGGGAGATTAATAATGATATTTAAAAAAAATCTATTTTAATAGCCTGAATATAGTATCTTTATCTGGGTCACATTATTTATGTTACATTCACTTTTCTATCCCTTTTCTGAAGTTTAAATTCCACACGTCCTTGTGTCTAAGTTCATTGAGGTTTGAGTGTGGGTTGTTTTTAACACCCTGATATGACACTGTTCCCAAAGCTATCTTTAAAAAAATAAATATGAATTTACATTGAAAACATTCACCATGTTTTAGACTAAAGTGCTTAGTTCAATTCAATATAATTCAGTCATTTTCAATTCACTTTCAATTCGCTTCATCTTATGAATTGTGAACGTTCAGGAGGTCAGTGTCACTAGTATCTGTTAGGAAAATCATGAAGCAGAGGCAGATTTCAAAAGAAAATGGATGCCAAGTGAAGAGGAGGCCTTCTGTGGTCTCCTTCAAAACAGAGTAGATAATTTCTTTTTAACACTTTTTTGCTTTTCCACATCGATCAGGTTTTTCTTTCTGATTTCTTCGTTTTGCACCCCGAGTTGAGTTTTGCACATCCTCTGTGACCTCTTTCACTGTGGAGGACAAACCTTCTCCACACGGTCAGGGATGGTGGGAAAATAAGAGACCTGAGTGAGCTGGGACACGGAGAACAGGAAACTAAGAATAGAAAAATGGCCAGAACAGGAGGGACAACCGCACACTGAGTTTCGAATGACCTTAAATTAAAGGTAAAAACAATCATAACCAACGCTCTGATGTTTTCATCTCATGTTTTCCCATTTTAAAGAAAATTACATATCTTGTTGTATTTTTGTCTGCCATCAGCAGAAGGGGTAATACTTGAGCCTAGCTTGATTAACTTGCTCAAATTTGATAGCAGACATCTTCTCAGAAGAGCAAAGCAAAATGAACCAATTTTCATTCTTAAAATTGATGTAAACACGTTTTCCCATAGTTCAAGTACAAGCTTTCACATTCTCAGAAAAAAAACACACTTATGATCATCATCAATCAATTGCTCCTTTCATCAGTATTTAATTTAGTACCCTTCAAAATGGGTTTTATACATTTCCTGGTGGCATCCTTTAAATAATACAGTCATTGCAAAGAAATTGAGACCTTTTAGTCTTGGAAAGCCTACCTTAATGTATCCACAATATGTCTCCTCACTGAAGCTAAAACCATAAAACCCAGCGTTAATCAAAGTACACAGATCTGCAAAGAACCCAGAACTGCAATCTCACACAACTGCAAGTTCAAGTGCCTGCAGTTTGAGACAATGGGTAGCACAGATAATCGCTCCAGCTTTTAAACATAATTGCGCTGTTAGCTTGTGTCAGACACATCACACCCCCAGGGATATTCATATTCATTTCATCCACATTCTATACCTGCGTTTACACATATAAATAGCTGTTCTGTTTATGCCGTGCGATTGGGACCACTGTAGCTTTCTGAAATGCACAGAACTTGCCTTCATTACATTGAGTACATGCAGTGTACTCTGTGTTGAAAAAGAGATTTAAGTCTTACTTTCTGTCACAGCCAAAACACTGCAGGAGAAGGTACAGATTTCCCAAAAATGTGCAAAATCTACAGATTCTACATCCATTTGGTAAGTGTACAAAGTCTTTAAGCAGAAAATTAGAAGATTGCAAATTACTCTACTGAGCCAGTGATCCCACAATGTAATATAATTTACACTATATTTAGAGTAAATGTCTCCATGCTGTAATTGTGAAATAAGCTAATTTGCTCTGGAGTGCCTAATGAATTAATGCAATTTAACATTTGATGAAACAGTGAAACATTAGGTACACCTTTTAGAAATATCTGTGTTTGATTAATATCAAATGATATATGATATAAGCTCCCCTGAGCCCAGAACTTTTTATGAACAGTTGAACATATGTGCACGCAGAATGTTTAGGACTCAATAAAGCAAAGTGACGATAAGGGCTGTTGACGAGAGTTTGGTTCAGAATGATCAACCCTCTCTCCTATTCCAGGCGGCTATCACTTAGGTGATATACAATTATGTTCGATATGACTCTGAGCTAACATGGCAGGGAACGTAATGGTACTGTACATTAATGAAATTAATGTACCTCGTCCTCCAAGAATACTCCCTCCCTATCTCCCAACTTCCTTCCCCCACATTGTTTGAAATATGGTGTGAACTCAACCGCCACATTTGCATGTTCATTATGACGGCCAGACCGCGGCTCTTAATCAAAATACAGCGTTCATTATGAAGCAACCACAGCTTCTCTGCAGTGGAGTCATTTCCAACGTGGCGATATAAATGTACTTCATTCCTCCCCTTTGCAAGTAAATGCTGTTAATTGGTGTCATTTGACATTTGCTTTAAACATACCACAGGTTTAACAGTGAAGCCTGAGAAAAGTTGTCAGCTTCCCACCCCATTAGTAAGGGCGTTTTTGCTGTGAACTTTGACGTTCTGTGGTCAAGAACTTTAATTTGTTTTGGAAAGATAATACATTGAATATATGCAGTATCTAAGTGGGCTAACGAAAGCACCTGGAAAGAACTGAAGGAAAATGTGCCTCTCTGGTTGTTTACACACGCATACGCAAGAGTATTTTGTGGATCCGCTTTCCGATTGAAAACAAAATGCATTACCTTTGCTGTCACTCATGCTCCACAACTGTGATACCGAAATCCTCACCTAACATATGGCTGGTTTTCCCACAGTTCCATGTTCCAAATTGTCTCATTTAGACACACTTCATTTACTTAAGTGAGGTTAAAAATGGGTGTAATAACTGTGGGTGTTGCAATTATGGCTAATTTGCATTTCCTATTATTCTAAAAAAAAAAAAAAAAAAAAAAGGTGCTTAACCTAATACTCCGCCTGTGTTAAACAGAGCCGTTTCAATTAGATGTAGGGGAATATTCTACCCGTAGCCCGCGTGTGAAACTTTAAGCCAGTTGAATTCAGCACAGAAGTTAAAAAGGATGAGATCAAGCCAGCCTAAAGCTAATCTTTTCACTGTGTGATGAAAAAATGCAAAACCAGCGAGTTCTTTGATACAAGGTCGATTAATGCTGACCCGAAGACCGGGGCCATAACTACCAGAAGGCTTTGTGTTGGCAACTTTTATTCTGTGCTCTTTATGGAGTGAATTTTGAAGAGGAGTAAGTCAATGGATGAGACATCTGACTCGCAGTGTTTCTGTAGACTCATGCAAAGACCATCAACAGAGACAACATAAATCTGCAGATTCAAATTCCAGACCAATACATCATGACTCATTTGTGACAAGGGAAACCATTTATGATCAGGTTAAATAGCACCTGTAAACTGCGGCTAATTAAAGAATGTAGCCGACATTTACCTAACAGTCAAGCTAATGAACAAATATGAGGCCGATGACTCACATTTGTTCAACCACATGAATGATTCATCAACCGGTTCACTGCACTATGTCTATCTTCAATTGATTTTCTGCAAAAGGAAAAGGATTTTCCACAAAAGAAATGCTATAGCTACAGGGAGACTAATTATGGCCCTTATGGAATTTTTACAATTGCTTCCTAAAAATTGTTTGAATGATGGTCTTTTACATCTGGAGATAAGATAAAGCATGCATATATATATGTATATATATAGAGAGAGCCAGGGGTTTATGTTCAAATCATCAATGGAGCAGTTAGGATAATGTAAAGTTTGGCATCTAAGACAGGCCGTGTGGTGCTTTCAAGATGCACGGAAAATATTTATTGAGTTTATTGAACCACACCACAGAAGGCTCTACTTGCATTTCAATTGGCCACTCTGACTGATGTTGGCAATGGCATTCATCATGTCCAGTAATATCAAAACCGAAGACTTAAATGCCAAAGTTATTGAAATGTCATATCGCTACCTAATACACACAAGTCAGGGAAAATGTCAGCCAAGTGCATCTTTCCTCCATACCGACTTTGCAACACAAAACATACATCGAGCATCAGCAACTAAAATGTTCATCAAAACCCGCTCCTGCCAGTTTTTTTGGCATCCCATGAAGACACGTTCGTCACCGTGGTCCCTTTCCCACTGATGTACGCTTTCGCGGCCCTCGCTCGGTTTCAACCATGCTCTGAGTCCCCTTGTGTCTTTGCTCGTGTCCTTGAGACATTCGGTTGGCGTTTGATGAGTTGCCCAGAGAGCGAGAGCGGGAGAGAGAGAGAAAAAAGGAAGTGGCAGACATCCCCTGACAACAAGTATTTACTTCCAAACGGAGTCCGCTGTTAGGTCTGAGAAAAAAACTCGTTCCTCAGAAGAGGGTGCCAGGCTATGAGTATCGTCTCCCAGATGTTCACTTATGCATGTAGAATCCCGAGCAGAGTCACCGTGTCACTCTGAGCAAGGGGCTGAGAGACCTGTGTCTGAACTGCATATGGAAATTAGGAGGATACGAGTAAACATGTGGGGTTGATTATTGTTTGAAGTTCACAACGTATGCTGACATACTTTTTATTTATTTTTCTTCCTCCATCATTATGAATTGTGTATTGTATCAGCCTGGTTGGTCTGCTTTGTCCTGAACTTTCAATAATGGAATTTAGTAAGCGTTCCTTAAAACATTTACCCCTTTAGTTTTATTTTCTGAATAATGTCTTCACTAAACACAAATATGTATGCAATACAGACCTGTGTAGAGGTGAATAATCAGGCCTGATTAGGGACAGTATATGTCTAATTGAGCCGTTAACGATCGTAGGCCAGCTGTCAGCTTACAGCTTCTAGTGGTGCATCATTTCGCAATCAAAATAAAATTCCTTAAGTTCTCGGGAACAAAGTATGTGATGCGTATCAGTTTGAAACGGGTTAAAAAGCAATTCCCAAGGCTCTGTTTTTGCTCTGAACCAAAGTTAGAGCCATATTGTCCAAATGAAAGGGAAAACCGTCCATGGATGTTCAGGATTTTCTTGCCTCAGCTAAGTTCAGAATTTCTTCAGAAAGACACTATGAAAACACTGGATTTGTGAGTAGTAAGGCAACATTACTCATGAAGGAAAAAAAAAAGTTTGCCAAGAGTGACCCTGGATGATCCTTGAGAGTTCTGATTCAGTTTCCTACAGACAGATGAGTCGAAAGTGGAAGTTTGTGGGCCACATTTATGTCTAGTAAAAGTTACACACTGCATTCTACAGTAAGAACCTAATACCGATGTCCAAGCATGGCGGAAGCAGTGTCAAGAATGCTGCATTGGGAATGCTATGCTCCACCAGGACCTGAACGCCTCAACAATTATCATAGGAAGCATGAATTCTGCTGCGGCTTCTGCAGCAAGTCAATGAGTAGAGATACATACAATGCCATGAGAGATTCATTAATGAGTGAAGAAAGCGTTTGGTTGTATTCACTGTGGGCAAAGGTGGTCTGACCAGGTGTTGAATCTACGAGGGCTGCTTTTTTTCATATTGGCCCTGCATAATTAATTTTATAGGTGAATAAAATGGAAATCATTTGTTTGCTCAGTTTACCTTTATGTAATCATAGGAAATGAGCCATGACATGAATCAGGGGAGTCGCATGCCTTCGGCTATTTTCTCCTGAAATTTGCAGGATAGGGTTGTTTGTGTGAGATCAAACATTCATTTGAGTTTGGGTCGGGGAGAGGGGGAAAAAAGGAAAGGAGAAAGTATAATTCCCCTTCCCTCACATCCCCTCAATCATCTCAATGAGATCTTGCCATCAGGAGAAAGACTGTGATCCCCTCCCTTCAAAAGGAGGAGAGCAGTCAAAGTGCTTTGTGCCAGCATCTTTCCACCATCAGTCGCATAGTGCATCTTAACTTCTAATTTAATTTCAAACATTTCATTTAATACTTTTGAACTTTTAATTTGATCTGATCTCTAGTTTATATAAGCTACATGTAATTTCTGCATGCAAGTTCCAACCACAATTCTTCATTTCTAATTTAAAGTAATAATATTATTTTAAATTAGGAATATGTAAATGCAATTTCTGTAATTTCATTTTTAATGTAAGAAATAATATATAGAAATTGCTTAATTTCTTATGCGCTGATTACTTCAACTTAAGTTTCTCCTGGGAAAAATACATTATTATATTCTGTTCTTGAAATGATATGGTGCACCATTGAATTTGAATTACACCATCACCTTCTAGATCCTCAATGCTCACTCGTCCCTCCTACGTCCCCTCCACAACTGCGGGCCTCGCACTTTGCTGACTTCAAGAACGACAAACATTACAAGCAAATATTTCTGATTCTGTTCATCAAGCTCTCCTGTCTATGGCATTTCTGTCCGCTCCTCATCTCAGAACGTTGTGAGCGATGGCCTCCTTAACAGAGCGTCTTCATTTCCCCAGCCGGTTACCTCATTTCATCTGTCCCACATTCCCCGGCCGCCCGTCAGCCCACAACGTAACTATGGCGATAATCTCCTCCCCTATAGTCGTCGCTTGCAGGCAGAAAGTTGTTTGGACAGGAAGAACGATGGCCAGTGAATTATGATTTGATACAATTCTACCACTGGTCAGGATATCAAGTGTTTGTGTGTAAAAAAAATAATAATTAAAACAGCAACAACATAGAAGTAAATGAAAATAGATTAACAAACAGCTGTTATTTTCAATTTGTTTTCGGCATGAACGGTTGGCCAGTCACAATTTACAATGTGTATCATTCTAATTAAAGTATAATTACCATATGTGCGTCAATGATTTCGCTCAAGTTTTATGAACACAGGGGGGTAAATTGGACAATGAAGTCCACTGGATTTTTATAAATATTACATGACAAAGATCAACTTTTTGCATAAAAAAAGTATGAATGTCTTCTCGTGAACATGCTCTGTTCTTCTCATATTATCAATTTTTAATGAGAAACATAATTACACTGTGAAGACCTTTTGCTGAAATTATGACAGAGGTGTTCCTCAGGTCTAGCCATTTACCGGTATAAAAAAAACAAGAGATGTGATTTTGCAAAAAATCAAAAAGTACAGCTCTGCTAAGGATTTGAACTGTTTACAGCTAAGCACTATGGATCATTGCTTCCCTACGACGACAAAATTAAGACTTTTAAAATGCTGTGTGACATGACATTTTCTCTGCCATTTTGAATAAATACCAACCAAGTTTGAGACCTGAGAATATGTTGAATAAAAAGGCTCAATGCGCCACAGACAATGCACTTTAAACAAACAAGTGAATAATATATCAACTCCATAACCATTGCCAGACTGCCTGGAATAATTCAAGGGAATATTAAGCTTTTCCTATGGACAATGAAATCACTCCCCTGCTTGAGATATAAAACCTTTGGCTTTCTCCCAACATTTGAAACTTAAATTAGTTAAAGTACTATGCCAGGTATCACTGAAATCATAGGCTCTGATGCATTTACTGCCAACAACAAAAAACAGCAGAAAATGGACCTAAACTATTATGGGGTGTCTTTACATCAGACCAGTGTGCAAAGTTTTAGAACAGGTTCTGTTTTTTTCCCCAGACTTGCCACTCTCATATGTGAAAGTTGTTATCTTTTTGCTACATGTCCTCCATCAATGAAACAAGATGGTATTGTGGCTGTTCTGGCAGGATTTAGATCTTGGGTGCAAAGCTGTAATTTGTGACACCCACGTCCTCGTTCCCTGCTGATCCATGGGTTCAGTCTTCCAGGCCCTCTCCCCCCTTCATCAAAATCTCTGCCACTTTCCCCTGTGCCACCATCCCACCTGTTATCATGTCTAAATATCGAAATGGATCATCTCAACTGGAAGGGAATGGGGGGGATTGAGGGATGGGGGTGGATGCTTTAATTAGTCTGTCCATATGCTTCGTTTGGATGGGTATTGTTCTGGCGGTAGATCTGGCGTTTTCTGCATTCCAGCTATGGCTGAGGAAATCTTCACATTTTCTTTTTTTTTTTTGAAAACCAAACGTGGCTCTCTCCCGGCGAGCGAGCAAGCGAGCCCTCTCTGTTTTCCGGCTTGCTTGGAACAGCTTGCGGCCGTTTCGGGCTTGTTTATCAAGGTCTCAGAGAACTGTAGCGTTCCCGTCTTTTTTTGCACCAGGCACAAGCGGCAGTGTCACTGGAACGTGTTCCAATTGTGATTTTCTGGGACTGGTGGGGCTTCACGGAGGATCTGTTGGTCGGAGAAAACGATCCGAGCAGTGGAAAACTGAGAATGTTAATCAGTCAAGTTTTTAGGCCTGTTCACATTTAAGAATATGTTACTGAGTAGCAAAGCAACACTTCTGAGTTTGGCAGTACCTGATAACAAAAACAGTGTTGTCTCTCCTGTTCTTTTTTTGGTAACACATTGTCCATCACCAAGTGTTTACAAGGGAAATTCAAGTTCTGTTCCTTTTTGAGAATAAAACAGCAATGCTTCACGAAATATTCCAAAGATGGCCTAAGATCTACATCACACTGTCATACCTGTCTCGCACAAACAAGTCATGGGCGTTGCCACTGAGCCAGGTGGCGAGAGGTACAAAAAAAGCAGACAAAATTACCCAAAAATGGTCATAAGCCTTCAAAATAAAACAAACACAGTAAAACAGACTTACAAAGTTCACCAAAAATCTAAACAAAAAGATCTCTCTCTCTCAGCCTTCAAGGCTGTGCTTAAATAAGAGGCCTAAACGAAGGCAAGTGCTCACACCTGGGTTGATTGGAAATCCTCCACAGGTGAGCCTGACTGTGAGTGAGGCTGTTGCTCTGCAGGTTCCTGAAGTCTCTCCAGGCTGAGGGAGGGACCAAGAACTGACAGCAGTCCAAAGGGAGGAGCAGAGGAGCTTGCACCTCCCTCCACCTCTTCCACTGCGACACTGTCATATTTGTCATGACAGCTGGATGAACTGTCACAATCAATGCGGGCTACAACAGAAAATCAACATTTGTCTGTAAATCAGACATATAAAACCAAGGAATTTATTTGGTCTTAGACACATCTTGGTGAGCTCACTAAAATCACTAAAATGAGTTTGTTAGACTATGTTTGTGAGGAGAGAAATTAAACTGAGAAGAACAATGACTGAATCATGCTGGTAATTTAGTCATTTCACACAGTTATTCAGGTTTTGTAAGTACTGTTTATGCCTCACGATGCCCATTTCCTTACCAGACAGTGCCTTTTTAGAAAAATCCAAATTATCCTGTTTTTGTATCGAATCCATGTTTTCGCAGTTTTCAATTAATGTGTTGGGCTGAGGTCTGGGGGCCTGGGTGTCTTTTCTATAATACACAAATCATTTAGATTTTTGTAGCTGGTAGATTATAAGGTGATCCTTGATCCATCACCTCCATGATTCTGTACTTGTTTATTTTCCTTCACTACTATATGTTATAAAATGCTATAGATTTCAAGGTTCTTGGCAATCTATAACACTTGTATGGTACTTCATATGGTTGTTCATACTAAAAATTATTTTAAAAATTATTTTCGTTTGAAAGAAATTGCATCATTTCAAGAGTGCTTGAAGTTGTGTTTTCTCTTCCTTCTTAATTAAAACAAGGAATAAAAAAGCGACACTGAAATGATGAAATACATAAAAAATAAAACCAATAGCATAAAAGCATTAACTATTACAGCTTCAGTTTCATTTATTTCTTTTCTTTTTAATGAAAGGCGTGCGTTTTGAGTCCAATTAGTATCTGTATGTATATTTGTAAAAAAAAAAAAAAAAAAAAAAAAAAAATGCCCTGAAGCAAAAATGTTCCTCATATTCACTTTAACCAAAATTTTTCCATAACTTAATAAGGTGGTGACTCAATACTCATATTTTTAAACTTACTTCAGGACCCAATCGAATGCCCCTTGTCTCATTAAGGACATATGCAATTCAATCAAAACAAATGTCCAGATTAACCTGGCATGTTATGACGATAATGCATGTTAAACAGTGTTGAACTATTAGTCTGAATACTGAGTACACTGTATTTTTAACCTTTTATGAAAAAAACATATTAAAAGGTAGATTGAGGTTATTGGTGAGGATCCATTAACAACCTTTCCCAGTATTATTTTAAACTACATTTCCCATGAGTCAAGTTTTTTTTTTCTTTCTCAGTGTAATATCAGAGACTATAAATAAGCATGAAGGGGTCAGATTTGGGTAATGGGCCGGCACTGTACTGGCTTCATGCTCATGGGACTTTTCTGCAAGTCAAGCGGTTTCATATCGCTGAAAAGGGGATATTTGTAATCGCTACATAATAATTTCTTGGTATCTCAGACGGTTCGGAATTATTCTGTGGGATATTTTCGGGTAAACGGTTATCCAGTGAATGAGCAAGGTGAATTGGATGGCTGTGGTGGATTGTGACTCTCGTTTATTGCTGACTGTGTGCGCTAGTCTGATCAGTCAACATGCACAGAAACTACAAAGATTTCTGTAGCAGTTATGGTACCTTTCAACACCATTGTTCACCAAACAACCCCACCCCCATCCACTGCAGCTTGCCATATGAACCTGTTCAAACATGCTCTACCTGATAAATGAGGTCCATGTTAAATGTGTGTCTATAGTATCCAGCAGTCCGGATCTATGCTATTAACACGAATCACAAATTGTGTTATTGAAACCTGTGCAATGTTGTATGCAAATACCTTTATTCATATCTCAGATGCCATTTTTACCAATATTATATTTTAACAGATAAAAGCAGCTCATGCAGAACCTGCAAAACCTGACAGCCAATTGTCACTCTTAGTCATTTAAATAACCAAGCAATGTGAGGACACTTGGATGGTGAGACAGTCAAAACATTTTCATCCTCTACATTTATGAATATTAAAAAAATGAATCCTAATCCAAAACGGAAGTGAATCAGTCGGAAGATTCAGTGCTGCAGCCGGACACTGAGTCTACACTATGCGTGAGCGCGTGGAAACTGTTTCTGTAAAGAACTGCATTTGACTGGAGCAAAGATCATCATAGAAACGAGCATGACAGGGGAGGAGAACCGGTGACTACACTCATATATGTAATTACCAAGGTCTTTAAGAGAGTAATCTTCTTCAAATGTGCACCATTCTGTATGTTTCCATCGTTACGGCTAATCTAATTAACCTCATGGAACAATGCACTATGCCTCTGAGCTTATTTATTAGGATTCAGCTGATTATATCTAATTATATTGACATGCAGCATGCATGGTACTGAGGAGCCATTTTGAATTTTGAAAGTCCATACTTAGTCTGTGGTAATATGATCTATAAAAAGACACTCCCTACACAGTCAACCTATGGGTACCTGACAGATGATAGTAAAACTGTCATAGAAATGGCATTTTATACTGTGATTGTAACAGAGTTTATGGCCCAGTTTAATTAAAACACATTGCTATATATACATTGCTATATATATCCACTTCCAGTAAATATATATATATATATATATATATATATATATATATATATATATATATATATATATATATATATATATAGGAAGTGGATGTGTATGATGTTTGATCACATTAAGAGAGATAAGAAAATGGCATTAAATGGGCAGATACTTAGCGGTGATGCTAATGCTCATACTGTCTAAAGTTCTTGGAAAGTAATTGCGGTGCACTTTGTGTCAGAACATTGATGGAACAACTACTCCTCAAAATAAAACTGTGCATTAAAAAAGCACTTATGGCAAAATGATGTGTCCCACCAATGAGGGCAGACGTCTGCCAGTCTGGCGTAGGTGCCTCATCACTGTCGCGGGTCTCACTTCAGTCATTCTTCTCAATGATTTCCCAAATGGCCCATAAATATCCTTTGTTAGGAGGCAGCTGTTATAGGAATAGCTCTGGAAATGACTGCACAGAAAGCAGAAACTCTTAAAGGGGAAACTTTTTTTTAAAGGGGAGAGTTTAAAGGGATATTTCTTAAAGGGCAATCCTTTAAGGTAAGATTTTATGGGATCTTCAACATGGACCTGAACTGCAAGACAGAAAAACAAAAATGAAAACGGAAAAACAAATCTTTGGTCTTAAATGTTGCATCTTCACTTAAAGTCTGTAAAAAAAAATCATTCTTGCTGCAGAGCCAGTCTGAAAAACACAAAAAAATGTGCTGCCCTAGGCTCTGTTCCCATAGCAGATAATCTAAGTTTAGGTTTATTTGATATTAGTTGGATTCAGTTAGCCTGATCGTTTGTCCCTCAATGGCTCATTAAAACTAAAGCCATCATATTCACCAAATCCAGGCTTAAGTAATCATAATGCTCGCAACTGACAGTATGCAACTGATGCAGTTTATAGGAAGTCGAGTCCCTGATAAAACTGTTGATTGATCAGTCAGGTGCATAATGGATAATGGTGGCAATTTGGAGGGATCTGTCAAGTGTTTCTGTGGGTAGAAAGAGCAGATTTAAAGTAAAATGTGGCAAAGTTTGAGTTGGCATTAATTGGATGGGGGGTTGGGGGATTAAGATATGTTGCTATGGTAACAGCATCAGCAACACTGACAGTGAGGGTGTTATCTACTTGTTTGCTATGTTGCAGTTGCAGGAAACCAGGTTGTCTGTTGCTAAGTTACAGCAAAATTCACATTGTTTTGTCAGAGAAGTGGAAATCATTGGTGCTCGTGCTTATTTCCTTCATTGTGTCCCTCTCTTAGAGGACCTGTGGAATGACTATTACGATGTGCAGTTATTTCCTTGTGTTCAACAAAACATTTGGTGTATACCTAACAATTGAAGTTACACAATGTGAGAGCATTTTCCCCAGATTGTTTATTCAATAAAAACACAGGTCAAAAGTGAAATTGAAAACTTCAATCACGAGGATGTTCACTTGTACTTTAGCATGTTGCAATTTGCAATTATGGGCAACTATGTTTTGTATTTTTTTGTGTTGCAGTTTAAGGCAAACATTTTTGTGTTTAACTTTTTAAATATTTATTGACTAATGTTATTTCAGAGCCACAGGTTTTTTGATTTATTGTTTCAGTGTTTGGGAATTTGTTCACAGACATTTGTGATAGTTTAAAAAATGTTTTAATT
The DNA here is from genome assembly GCA_022829145.1 of Albula goreensis. NCBI lineage: Eukaryota > Metazoa > Chordata > Actinopteri > Albuliformes > Albulidae > Albula > Albula goreensis. Next base: position 17,339,906 of record CM040763.1, read on the forward strand.
AAAACAAATCTTCAGCAAACGAAAGTCTGAAAATACAAAAGTTTAGTCTTTATCGTGATGTGGAATTCAAGTGACAAAAGAAAAAAATCACTGCCAAAATTCTATATTACTTTTCGTCCCACTCAACTCATTGGTGTGTTCCATTTGGCCAAAATGGAGGGCCTTAGAAATCCTTTCCAATCTGCCACCATCACCTTCGGTTCACCCCGCGCAGCTGCCGGAATGAAAGAAATGTATTTTGATTAGGCGGGGAACGCTGCGGGAGGGCCTGCGGAGTCGGCGGGCGGGCCCTGGGCATTGTCCCAGAGGATAAATGCACCCCTGCCTAAAAGCGCCTCACCGGCTTTTCAGGAATGATGCATTCCCTTTAATTTAATAGGCGCGAATTTATCGCCCGCTGGATGCTTGGCGATCGAGACCCGGCCTGTCATCCACCTCCCCCTACCCATTTTCTGAAAGCACTATAGACATATCGCAGGGGTCTGAGGCGAACGATCCCGAGCAATTACTGGGCGGACTGGGCCCGAGTTAGCGGACAGAGAGAGACAGAGAGAGAGGGCGCTGAATCACGGTTATGGCGGCTTATTATTTATACCCGCCTGAGGCCAGGGAGAGCATGCAAGAGCAGGTTTGCACACAGTGTGAAACGTTGAAGGTTTAGCACTCGAGGGCGCAGCTCTGAAACAACAAGTTGTACATACAGACCGAAGTACATCTAAACAAATGACCCTCGAAAAGGGAATCACGGTGTGGTGAAAACAAAACAAATGCAATCCATTCTAGATTCAGATGAATGCGAATGGCTTCCTTTCAGGTGGCTGAATGCTACTGTCACACCGCTAAGCTCTAATTAGTAAATGTTAAATGAGAACGTGCTGTTTGTTTGTATTCCATAGACTCTAAGGATCTTCAATATTACATTTCAATAATGACAAACTGTTCATTTTTTCTCATCTGGCTGCATAAGACAGACCTCACGTACATGTACTTGTGCATTCTTCATTTGAAATTACATTTAATTTTTGCAGTTGTTGTATTTGAAAACATTAATTCGGTGAGTGAACAGTGAACATATTCACAGCACCCAAGTCATTGTTCTCTTTCAATAAACAAGGAAATACTGTCAACGATTACACAGAAATGGTCACTGGCAGCCATTGTAGGTGGTGAATGTCATAAGTTTGAGTAATTTTGACCGGATTTAAAATCAACAGACCTCAAAATGGCAATGTGACACTACTTAGGTCTTGTCATCCTGTTTTGAGTCCTTTTGGAGGTTAAAGACCTGTAACATTAATTTAACAGTAAACTCATCCACCAGAAACCACCAAGGAAATTCCTGCATTAACCCACACCCTCTTGAAGCAAGTATCAGGCCAACATTAAGTGCTCATAACCCTCGACCATCAGTCAAACATAAGGAAATAAATATTAATATCAGACATGATCAGATAATTCTCCTTCTACAAAAAGGTGAAATGGAAATGATCGTCCAACCACTTTGTGCCAAAGCTCGATTTCTCTTTTACCATTGGTTCCTTATTGAAATGCAAGGCTTCTGGGAAGATTTCCATCCATGTTTACCATCTCTGTCAGCGCGTGGGTATTAAAATCAGCCGCATGGCGGAGATTTGGTACGCTGGTACATTAAATCTCCAGAATAATCCTCTCCTCCAGCCAGAGGCCTAGTTGTGTCACTTCATATTCAAAACGTTGCTAACAGTGCTCGTGCTAATGCCTCTTATAAGATGGCCTCTCAGCTGCGCGAGCACACAATCGATGTCTTTGATGGATCCAGAATGACTGGTGATGTCCTCCAGGCAGGCGGTACACTACCAAAGCTGCAAAGCTTCTGGGACAATGCTTTCCATAGGCGCTGATTCCCTGGCGTATGTGCCATTTTTTCCTGGGCTTTGTTGACTGACAGAAAAACAGCCGTCTGTTTCAGGGTGCAAATACGTACACCGGTAATTCTAACACATTGACCAACCCCTTTTTTTAAATTAATGGAAATATATGTAACCTAGTATATATGTGTTATGAGAAATATAAACCAGGAAATGTACTGCAAAAACTTGCAAAAATGACCATATGACATTTCACATGTTATTGAATACAACTCCTGTAAAATTACAGACTGTAAGCCTGATCATCCAGAAATTTATTTTTTCCATCATACATGAATGTACACATTTAAATGTTTTTAAGTCATTACACTGTTACACTCATAGTTCAGATAAACTGTTGTGCTTTGGATGTAAGTTTAAGATCCCTGAAATATTGAGCATTGCTGTTCCTCAACTTGCCAGTGAAAGTGTGGCATGTTTCATTTCAAACCTTGTCGCCATAAACAATTAAAGCAAAATCTGACATGTAAAAAGGTCAGCGAAGAGCTTTTCCATGTTCCGTGGGATTCAGTGAGAAACAGTGGGATGTTCAGATGTCACCCCGTGATAAAAATGCGTTGATGGATGACCTAAGTGTTATTCATTCAATCAGTGACTCTGCAGAGGTTGATGCTGTCGCACCGCATTTACTTTTTTCGCTTTCGAGCAATTACGTCCGGCTAATGCATTTTTAAATAGTGACTGTCTGACAGCTCGCGTAATTGGGTCATTAGATGGCTTCAGTCATCTACTTGGAGATTCAATTTTGTGTACGCTTAGCAGGTAATGAGGTGTGGGAGTGCACTTTGTTTCATATTCGCATATCGTAATGTGACTTTTATTTTTTCTTTTGAACGTGCTACCCTAAACTATAACCTCCGTAAAACAGATCTTGCAACTCAATGAAGAGGTGATTGAACACTTGGGAATGTAGACTGATGTGGATTAAGTCTAGAAGTAACCATGTGCAGCATGTTAATAAAAGGTATCATGATTCTTTATTCCTTTTTTCTTTCTTTCTTTTTAAACAGGCCATTCTACTCAGGCCAGTTACATTGTCTCAGGTGTATTATATACACAGTTAACTTTTCAAAGAGTCTTTTAAGCATAAATTTGTTTGCTCAATGTGCCCATTCCATGCAGACTGCATATGGAAACTGTTATCATTTCTGCAGTAATATTCAACACAAATGACATTTGAACAATGATACACTCTGCACACTCGCCCGGTTCCTTTTTTGAATAATTGTTGCGTTTAAATGTTAATGTCTTTCTTCTTGTGTACACAACTGGCAAATGTGCTTATACGCTTTCCCTTGCAGAAATTCTACACTGAAAATAAAGATCAAAGTAAAATAGAATCGAATTTGTTCCACTCCAAATGCAATATCAGAGCTGTAAGAAGTGTCATTTTGATTTGTGTGCTCGAGAGAAGCTTAAAAAAGACACCTAGGATTGTTCTATAGGAAACGTAACCCAGGGAAAGGGGTTCGTTTGGACGTACCATGAATTTACAAATCCGCATTGTTATGATTGCCCAACTGCCATGTGATCGGAAGATACAGCTCGCCACTTTCCCCCCAAAAAAAGCACAGAAATACCATGAATTATGACTGCCACACGACTCATGTGGTGTAAAAATCATTTCAGATTTCAGAACTGTGGAGGAAGCATTAAAATAAAAATGCTATTTTACCAAGAAAAAAAAATCTGCTTTTTATTTAAATTTAGGTCACTTGGGCAAAATGATAATCTTTCGTTTGGGTGGCACCACCCCCTCAATAAGCCAAATCAAGATATACTGTACATATCCTACGAAGACAGGATTCATCACTCCTCCAATGAATACTTGCCTAAAATTTTACTTTTGTTTCCTTTTATTCTATTTTCCTATATCCTATTATTTTCTTTTTTTTGCCAAAACAGAAGAAATACCAATATATAAGCCAACTGGGCCTTATCAACAGTAACGATACAGCTCTCTTCATGGAACCAGGACTGTTTATCTGTAATATTTATTTACATAGCATAATATGTGTGCAAAAATGGTACGGTAAAGCAGTTTCATCCCTGTACAAAAAGAGTGTGAGTAGTACATGTCATTCACTGAAACATGAAGTCATGTGACATGCCAGTGATACCCACCAGCTGAAGCCAGAATAACCAACTGACAGTCTGTAATACTATCTCACAATCATTTTTTATGTTAGCTTTTATCTCCATCAGTATCATGTCAGAATTAGGAACCGATAATGACTGAATCTAAGCCTTTGTGTATTTAAAATAGACAATGTTCTGAAAATATATTATGACGGTTTTGTAATATTGTGGATTTGAAATAACCACACACATGACTCATCTGGATTAAATAATAAGAGCCCTATTTTTTTTTTAAAGGAGATGTAATGCGTGGGTATTTCATTTGCGACAATTTTACAGTTCCTTTAAATAAAAAATGGTTAAATTGTTAAAATTGTCTCGTGCCGTTGCCACAAAAAATAAATAACTGGAAATGTAGGACTTTCATAAAATACGATACTGTAGAAGACAATAGGCTCCCTTTTTCACGCAATAATGGGACAGTCTCCAAGTAAGAAATTCACAACAAAGGCCCCTCCTCCTTCCCATCAGTCCCTGCACACCCCCACCATCCTCCTCCCACTTTATCTGTACAGACGATAGCGGACAGTCAATTATGAGTGGGCCCTTCTGGCACCTCTCCAGTGCCTGTCATACACAGGAAGATGCTGACCTTCCAGAGGTTATATTTCTTTTAGATGGAGCGCGCTGTCACGGCTAGCACTGCCATAAACCGGGCGGTTTAACTACCTCGGAGCTGTGTAAACCTGAGCGCTGGTCCACGAGCCTGAGTGACGGGAGCTAAACGGCAGGGCTCGCTGCGGCACGCTTTTAAAGGGACATACATGGCGAAGATCAATCAAGGCGTAACATAAGATTCCGGCATTTGTGTAGGAGAGCATTTAACAATGTGTGAGGCTTTGTGTGCATGGGGTGGGGGTGGGGGAAGGGGGAGAATGATTAAACAGAGATTGACAGGACGAAGAGAGGGAATGAGGAAACCAGCCTGGCGGCTTGGAATTATGGGTACGATAAGGAAGTGAAAACCTGGCCTAAAATTTGCAACCAACGGCTAAAAGTGCTCAGTCAGTGCCCGTAAATGTTGAACACATTCACAGACTAAACCTCTTGAAGATCCCATTTTATCATTTTCTGTCACAAAAATTGATGTTTTTAATTCTGTTGTCTTCTGTGTTTTTTCACTCCAACATTCACTTTTCTAGTCATATTAGATATGTGTTCCGTCACTAATAAATAATAATTCTGTTTAGTCAAACAAGTGTCATTGGAGACACTTATTGCAGCCATTAAAAAAAGAAACTTTTTTCCCTTCACTGCTTGCTTATTTTTGATTTTGAGGACAACTTGACTGAAAAAAATATGAGTTTTGTTCCCTGCTAGCCTCAAAATGCTTATCTTTATGAAGTACAAGTTATTTGAATTGCATATGTCTCCGCATTGTCACTGAGAAATGTCACTATGTCCAAAGGTGTGCAATTCACATTTTGATCAGAAGGCAAACAACTGACTTCTTGTTGTTCCATTTGGTTCTGCATCCTTTCAAGGCTGTGTGACCAAAAATTTGCTTATTCAAACAGTAGCAAGTTGGTGATCCAGAACAAATGCATTCAAAAAACGACCAAAAATATAATCCAACAGAAGAAAAAACAAGTCTGCCACAAACAACAAAAGTTTAAAAAATTCCAGCGCCCATTATTTGTATCACCATTTGGATTTGTATGGAAATCAGCCTGCAAATTCAACCAGATGTAGGTGCAGATGTATTAGACCGCTACTGTGTCTGACATTTCATTTAACTGATTATTTCCCTCCCGAAGGAGTCCGAAGAATGGTGGATCAGTGACCCGTTTTCATCTGAAGGCGAGGAACGGCCAGCTGGCTTTCCCTAAGCCGACGAGCCCGAGGACAGCATCGATCCGTCCTGAGACAGTGAGCTGCTGCGGGGAGAGTATGCAGCTAATCACCTGGGTGACTTTTGGCTAAGGAGAAAGGTAAGAAGATCACCATTTTTCTGACAGGTCACCGAAAGCTCAGATGCCTTTCAGCGCATGACGTCTGAGGAGCCCTGTATTTTTTTACAGCGCAGGCATCGGAAATGACAAACAACTCGTCTCTCTGATTTGAACTGGCCAGTACTTCACTATATATCTGCGCTAGTGCTTCTCAAAAGAGGCTCATCAGTTGCATTTCAAACATAGCATACCATAGCACTGAAGAATATGTTCACATAAATATAGCTGTAATTCATATTTATTAACATATTTATGCTTTTGCTGTGCAGTACAACAATGCATTTTTTGGTCAGAGAATTGTAGAATACTAAACTGTAGCATAGGTTGGTCATTGATTTTAATAGATGTAAAATGAATACACACAATGTATTAGCTCTTAGTGTGAAGGCAAAGTTTTATATGTTATTTTTATAAGGTGGTGCATTCAATGACAAACACGTGAATCTTACTTTAGAAATGTACTTCACTGTTTATGACTGTGACAAATCTGAATTGTTCCCCCAGTTGAAATGGGAAGCCATGGACAGAACAGAATAACCTCTGTTCTTCAGTCAAGTTTATTTGGTGTATTTTCATTTTTTAGATGTTCCAAGTCTCAGCTCAGTGTGAGTTATGTAAGTTGTAATCTTAAAAGCCCGGACAGTTTCATAAGTGATATGTGGTCATGACAGAACTGGTACAAAGGCTTACAACTTTTGAAGAAAAGACTTTGTTGGAAAAGATGGCTATCATAACGGAGGAATCAGTTATATAGGGGAAAAAATAAACTGAGCATTTTGAACATTTCTGATGTCTAGAATACAGAGATCTTCTTGATCCAAAAAGTCACCTATAATTCCCATTTAACTGGCAGAACTACCCACAAGTAATCCAAGTTGGCAAGTAAATGCAAGTGTTTGTATTCTTATTTAATAGTAGGGTGAGCAGAATAACAGCTGCACATTTTCCAAGTTGAAAGTGAAGGGAAAGTGTTGATTTAAGCTGGGCCACAGTGTGTCTTCTTCACCTCATCTCACCTTCCTTGGAGGATTGCGTCTGCTCGCTTCAGAGCTCTTAAGATTTCCCACGTAGCTTTGCGGTGGGCACGTCCTCCACTCCCTGCTAAATTAGACTTTGACATCAAGCTATGGTTCCTTAACGCAAATGCATAATTTAAGCAATCCGCAGACACATTCGCTCAGATCCATTCGAGTCCCTTCGCCAGCTTCCCTTTGAAGTGTGTCGGACTGATTACCATGCCAGCAAGTCCAAATACACGGACAAAGGTGGAGATCAAATATACGTCGGTTTTATGAGCCTATTTCACCACTATACATATCATGTGCACAAAAATGAGGTTATTTTTCCCATTAAAAAATAGCACAGTGGTTATACATGCAGGGATATTTAACCAGTGGAATGATAACATATCAATCCAGTATTTTACAAAATGGCATGGAAATAGTCACAGCGCAGTAGGAGGGCTTCCAACTGTTGCTCAATTAAAAATAAGTATATCTTCTGAACATGGACTGCCCTGCCCCCAAAACCAAACCTACTGCGATTGTCTGGCTCTCCTGACTGCTTGACGGGATCCTGACCTTCCAGCAATGAGAGCATCATTAGGAGCCAAACAACATGCCCGCGAAGGTAGGGTCATGGCTCCGTGGCACAGTAGCCTAACCCCGCTGCAGGACTTCGGTAAACACACGGCCGACTATACCCGCAACATTTTGTTTTAATCCTGAAAAATCCTGTCAGGCATTGAATTTTTTATCATTGTCTCAATCTCACGTTGAGAAGAGCCGTTCACGCCAAGCGAATTCAAAGTGGGACGATGAAGCCAACAGGAAGTTAGTAATTAAAGTTCTGATGCCATGGGATATCTGATACAATACGTGCGATAATAATTAACGCCTTTCATCATGTTTGGCATACGCATCATAACAGTGACTTTGTGTGTCCTTTGTTGTAATTACAAACTGTATGAAGCTCGGATACAGCCATATTTCATCAAAGACAGCTTCCACGCAACAGTAAGACAAATACACAAGAAAACACTCCGCGTTTTAATTATGCATATTTATTTTCTGGTGTCTGCTCTGTTGTTTGTTTTACAACTCAGCAAAGTTCTTATTCGGGCAAATAGATTAATTAAGTTAGCCTTTGTTTCCATCGCACAGTTCGTGAGCACACCAACTTCCAATGATGTCACACCGCACAGGTATAAATCATTTTAATTGGGCTTGGCAAACGCCGAACAGTTCCATTTAACAAAGCCATTAGCTGCTGAGGATTCTGCGTACGAGCTGGAATGCGCACTCTGTTATGTAAATAAAACAGATAGCGAGATAATAAGTAGCCTCAGTTTGCTAGCGCACTGAGAACCAGGTTTATTAAAATGGCTGAAAGCGCACAATCTCTGTTCTTGGAGAAACATGCCAGCACTGAGTCAGATGTAGGTTCAATGAAAGAATGATACAACAAATTTTACTCAATGGGCCTAAACGATAAATGGTTAAATATATCCTACGGAGGAACAAAAACAATATGGCAACATTGTTTTTTTTTATCAATCTATATCATTATATTTTAAAAGAGTGCAGTGCTGTGTGACTAAGGATGGGATTCAATCAAAAGAACTTAAGTCTCTTTAATGTGATATGCAATTCAATCAAAACAGACTTTTAACATTAAAGCTTCTTTGAATATCAAATAAGATTTGAGTTCTGTAGATTATATAATACTACAGGAAGTCTATATTTGAATTATTTTGAAAGGACAGAAGAATCTGTATTACCTTGGTTGCCCCGGTCAAAAGAAAACTTTATGGTTTAAAAACCAAATGAATATGTAAGCTGTGTGGCTGTTCAAGGCAAAGGATTCTGACATGAATACCGAAGGATGTACAGAGACACTAATAAAGCCTTTTTGTTTTCGCCGTCCATCTGATCCTGCATTATTGAGGCGGGCGAGCAGGTAAGTTGCGAGGATAATTCGCGGTCCCCGATCTGAGGCACGGACCAGCCCATAAACGCCTTGTCAGATGTATCGAGCATATATTCTGGGAGAGGTGGCGGCAAGAAAGGGGACGCAGCCAATGAATATGTTTCACCTGCTAAAGCAGACAAAGTAATAACAAAACGGGCGGGACTCGGGGGAAATCCGCCATGCCGGCCCAGGAGGGGCTTCACCGCGAGACTGTTTTTGTGCATGTCCTGAGGTTGTGCAATCTGTTTGTCTGTTTAATGTATCAATTAAAAATCAGTGTTTTTTGCCAGCAGCAGAAATTGGGCATGGAATACCTAATCATCGCCCGCAGGGTAGCGAAGGGAACAAAAACACGTGTGCTGGAGACCTTTGAAAAAACTCTAGACTGAAACCGCCATCAGCCTCATCAATAATTCAGCCAGACAAAAGTGTTGAAAATTAGTGCTGTAAACTTTTTTTTTCATTTTTTTTCTTGGTGTCAATATTTGAGAGCTGACTGCATTATTAATTGGACCAATAAGAGCATATTGGGATTTTTTTTATATATGGTTAACTTCATAATGGTATGTTATATGACTGCAAAAGGCCGGCTCCAGGTAAGAGGTCAAAAGGACACATGCAGTCCGATTCTGCGTTTACATATATTCTGATGAAGATTCATACTTAAGACATTCGTATGGTTTTAGCGAATGTTCAGGATTTGGAAAATTATAAATTATTTTGAACGCTGGGTGTTTTAAAAAATAGCTGTTTAACTGTTCTCCAGGAGCTGAAGAGCTGAGCAGTTAGCAAGGTGCACTGTGACCCACATGACCTTAACATGACAGTTAGAGTGAAGGTCGGGAGGCCTTTTACGGGTGAGAAATCACTGAGCGATCGAGAAATGTTTTTGGAGCGTGGGGTGTGAAAGACGTCTGCCGAGCATGTGACGGCTCGTTGCCGCGGGAGCTCTTCTCGCGGGCCCGCCTCAGAGGCGTCGGACCCGCCGGGACGCCTCGATTCGGCAAGGTCAACGCTGGCAGATGTCCGGCCCTCAGGGTCGGCCTCCGAGGACCGGCTAATGAGCATCGGCGAGGAAATTTAAGGCGCGGGGAGTTCTCTCGGGCTGGCAGGGTGATTGATATCAGCGGGGAGAGAACTTTCTGCGTCTTCTGTTTGCTAAACGTGGAGATTTTAAAAGTTTGGGCTGAAAAGTCTGTGTGAGTGTCCGTGTGTGTGTGTGTGTGTGTCCGTGTCTGGAGGTCAAGACTGCAGCAAACAGCCTAAACTGCAGGGTCCCAAGAAAAAAAAAAAAACAACAACAGCTCTGATATCTCCACAAGCATTTTCCTTATGAGACAGAGACTGATTTCTGCATATTCCACCCTGCTCATAATTACTTACATACAAATATCTAAAAAATGATGAAAACAAAATCAGCCCCACAACCTTTCAATATATGCAGAAGAACCCTTGTGCCATTAAATATACATATTGGCTAGGACCCAAACTCATTTAGTCACCTATAAAGGCAATTCAAGACACACAGTCCATGTGACAACATGTCCAGCACTCTGGATATTTTCGGGAGCTTTCAACCTTCAGTCATAGCCATTTTACTTGACTTCATTAGGAGGGGGTAGGGGGGGTTTGATGCACCCTATGTAAGCTTTTTATATTGTCTTGTACCTTTTTGTATTCATGTTGTGTTGTATCTATCTGTCTTGCCACAAAACCAATTGCCCTTCAGGGATGAACAAAGTTACAATTCATTAGTATGCATTCCAGGTTAAATTACAACTTCTTTTCTGTATTTATTATTATGATTATGATTATTATTATTATTATTAATCAGACCATTTGAGATATCAGAATGAAGGCACTTAAGGCTATGTCCTATCAACAGGCTGGAATGATGACACATATATAAAAAATACATATATTTAATCATGGCTGCTGAACAGAAGGCAGAGGGCATGCTCTGTATTTAACACATTTTATGGTGGCATCAGTACATGCTCCAGCGGACTGCTGGCCAGTCATCTCTAATTTAGAGTGGCTTCCTGGGACCATTCCAAAGGCCGTTCAAATTCAGGTCGCCCTGCAGATTAGTCTCCAAAAATCTGCCACTAAAACGCATCATATTCTGTTTTAAAAGCTGATCTTTTTTCCATTTTTCCCCCCACATGAGGCTACTTCTCAGTTGCTTGTATGGGGTTCCTTTGGGAGGTGACATTTTTTGGAAAATGGGTCTCTTTTTTGAGCCTGTGCAGTACGTCTGTTCAGGATTCATGAGGGAATAAGATGTTACTGCAGGTAACCTCAGTCCCACCAAAAGTAATTCATGAACACGATCACCCAACGTGCCCTTGCAATTTAGGGTGAGAATATCGGTGAGAACAAGACTTAGCTTCTATTTTCAGGCATACAATAACAGGAAGTCAATAGGTTCTACAAGGACACCTTCTCTTGTTACTGTATAGAACTGTTCTGTAACACCGAATTGTTTGGTACGTGTTAATTAATGGTCCTGCGTAGTACCTAAGAGTTCCTGTATGATTACAAATGCAAAAATGTGCAAAATACCATAATGAAATTTATCCTGAAAAAATTATCGTTCATGTTCATAAAGATGGTGCAAACCTTCAGTTCCCATCTCCTTCAAATCACCTAATTTTAAAAAATGATCTGAATTGTACTGACACATTATTTCACCATGCGGCTCACTATAATAGTATAACTAAGGGGTAAAATCAGACAGCATACTCATATAGTATCCACGGTGAGTAATTGAGCATGTCTGCATTATTGATTATGATCACTGACTATCAGGATGATCATTGCAACTGATTTTGGCAGTCAAAAAAAAGTTTTAAAATAGGAAGTTGTAGCCAGTACTTCTTAATTGGCAATCTAATTTGAACAGCAGGGCCTAACATGCTGTCATTTAATGACATACCCTCTGCCTTCCTCTCCCATTATAAATTAGGGCATATTAATTAAGGTCAGAATACAGTCGCGTTCTCAGTCACCCCTTTACCCCACACTTTTTACTTATTCCTCTGATTATTTTGACCTGGAGACACCATATGATAATTGACACGACTAACGAGACTTTTAGTTACGACAGGGAAGCGATTTGCATTTGCTGATTAATTCCGTCCAATTAAATGCACTTGCAGCATAACCCTTTATTATATATGTACATAAGCGTGTGCATTAAACGCAAATGTAAAATAAAAAATGCAATATCAGCTGAAATAAATCAATCTACAGTATTTGTAGATGATCTTTTCTCATAATTATGGTTTTCTTAATCTAAAAAATATTTGCCTTTCAGAAAGTGATGACTTGAAAATAATCACCCTGAACATAATCATTTAGTTTTCATGTATTTGACGATGTGCTTTTCAAATGGATGTTTAAAAGTATGGAAATTAATGGCATGATTCATTTGAAGTTTTCATTATTTTGTCTACACCAGTAAATAAACATGGACACAACCAAGGACAGGAAGATTGATTTTAGAATGTGAAAAAAGAAAATGAAAACCCCACCAACTTAGATCAAGGTTTATCTTTTTGAAAGGGTATCAGACTGCAAAAATCCAGGACTTGAAATTGTCAAGACGAGATTAACTACATTCTGAGGCCAGATCAAAGCACAACAAATAGCTGCAGCTTTTTCTTACTTTTACCTCCTGAAAAATACCAGATCCTTAAGTTCATTCTGCAAGGTGAGCTTATTATTGTTTTGGCAATAAGTAAAACTACATTTTTCACCAGCCTTTCTGTATTTTTAACACATGTAGGTTTCTTTTGTGGTAAAGCGTGTGGAATCATCTTTACCTGCTTTAATTAGTTTAGGGTACACAGAGGCCTTGGAAATGATCGAATGGCTGCACATTTGAGAAGAAAGGGTCTTGTGTTCCAGGGAGTGAATAACTGGCTAGGCTACCTAACTACCTTACAAACCTGGCTAGCCTGTCATCTCTCAAGAGACATTTCCCCATTCAACAAGTGTGGAATAGTTGATGTCTGAGAAATTATCAGAGGTCATTCTATATTATTTCAAGCAGAGGAATGTGGCGAGTGGTCTGCTATGGTAGCTGAACAATGTCACCTGCTGGCTTTTTTTAATTCCTGGGCAAACGTTAGCTGAGTAAACACAGACATTAAATATGACAATTAGTATGATAATAAAGATCAGCTTATTACACTGAGTAATTGGAAGGAAAATCGTCCAATTCCTGTACAGTGATACCTTAATTTTTTGCTTTCCTGGCCTTAATGGATCTAATGTCAAAGCATAATTTTATAATTACCCCAATCATAATTTGTTCGAGTCCATAGCACCCTTGACAGTTTGCATAGTGGCCTTGACAAACCCTGTACTGTAACTGCACACATAATTTTCATAATTTGATATTATTCCATTATGACAGTACAGGACCCACCTTCGTTCACTGTTTAGCAAAGGGTAATGTCTTATAGTAATTTGATCTGCTAGTTTGAATAGAACAGTTGTCATTGTCCCTCTGACCACAAGGACCACAAGGACCACAATGATGGCCATTTGACAGTCATTGCAATTTTTAAATTAGAATAACTGCCGAGATAAGTTTTGCTACAAACCAGCATTGTTAGCATCTTAAAATCATATTAAAAAGACACTTTTGCCATAGGGGTTGTTGGCCTTCACATCTGAGGGTCCTTCACATCTGAGGGTTGTGGGTTTGAAATCCCACATTCTTTCCTGCAGGATATTTAGAGGTGGGCTACTGGCCTTGTGACAGAACAGCAGCTATTTTCTGGTGCTGTGCCTGTACGATACACCATTTCACACCACACCACTCAGAATAGGTTATGAACCAGAAAGCCGCCAAGGCATGAACATGGCCTCCATTTCATGGTTATGAGAGTTCTGCAATACATTCAACAAAACTCCTAAATTCAACTCAATTATTGGGTTAAAGTTGTCCTGACAAACTTGAAGTTGGTAAAAATAGCAATCCCCGAATCAATGTAGGGGTTTGCAATGAATTGCAAAGCTACCCCACATAATTCTAGGTCCTGCCTCAACATCTATATCCCTATAGAGATCAGGGTTTCCAGATATAAGCATTTTCTTTAGATGTAAGGTCTTGTCTCAGCTGCTGTTCGGATCAAAATGATCACTCGGGTTGCAAACTGCTGCCCCTTAAAAGCCCAAGAGGAAGGGTGTCGTCACATCCTGATTGGCTGAGGGGGAATGCACTTACACCTGCTCTCAATTCCTAATTAGGAGCCAGTCCTGATACTGCATACCACAGCTGATTCAAAGAATCCTCCAATCACTGGACTAAGATGAAGGAATTCAGGCAAACTGATATCGAAATAGGCAGAAAAAACCCTCAAAATAAGCAAAAGCAAAAGAGAACATACAAAAACAATTACCAGCCAGCACCACAGAATGTGTGACTGCTGCTGGGTAATATATTCCCATGAGTCTTATTTGCTTTTTTATTTCTACATCTGGATGGGTATTTGTTCAAAGAAAGCCACATTGGCTTTTCTCCATTGTTAAATTGTAGTGCATCTCTTATGATATGGGCAGCCATCTTGTCTCTCCTAACTGTAAACTCTCCTGTATAGCAACATGAGGCCTGCATTGTAGAATGTATTTGCTGACTCAAAGGTAAGTACATTTGAGAGGCTCACACATTCAGCTTTTGCGCACCCAGAGTGGGCGCGGGTTATGTCGAAGATAAACAAAGTACAATTATTTCAGAATTTAAGAAGAAAGGGCAGAACATTGTGCTTTACAGGTAGTTAGGCTGAGAGCGCATGGAGGTGGTGTTGAACACTTATGTCATTTTCAAATAACTTCTTATGCCCAACTTGCTCTTCTTTTTAGCACAATTTCTCTCTTTCCTCTAACAAATCCTCCCACCTCTTCTTCTAGCCCTAAGTAGATATGCTCAGCTCAGTCCAGTGTTTAGTTCTGCTTGCTTTGTGGTTGGCATAATGTACATTGTATTACTTGACTTGTTCCTCCCTTGTTTGGTTCCACCCCAAAACCACTGCTTTGTCAGTGACATAAATTCTTTGGTTTGCACCCACCTACACAGGAAACTTACTTGCTTAGTGCAGTCTTTTATACTGTTGTCTTTACTTGGCAGTTACTGTATTCTCATTTTCTTGCTGAATGTGTTTCTTTTTCAACCCCTTATGCAATACTTGTATCTATACCTTGTTCATAGGTACAACAATAGTGTCCTTGCAAGAAGCTGAGTTTCTGATGACATAAATCACAGTAGAGCCCTAATGAATCAACCTGGTACAACACGGAAGGGTTAAATCATCGAACCTGAGGCGTATTCCTCTGAAAGGTTACAAAGAATTGTGCAGAATCATCTACGGCACCCTGAACAGAATGGACCTTTTATGTAGCAATATTAAATGATGCAATCCAGTTTCAAAATGTAAAGCAACAGGGAAAGTGGTTTCACAAACTCATTAGCCATGAAAGAAGTTGGAGCTCCATTTTATATATACACATTTGTGGCAAATCAATTGCATATGCCCTTGAATGGACTAAGTTTGTTTGATTGAGTGCTGGTCTGTGTGTCTGTATATATAGACATATATCCATACATATGTATGTTTAAATAGTCATATAGCATACACCAGAAACAAAACACTGACAAAAGTTTTGAAGGAAAATTGTTCGGTTGTTGGGGTTCACCGCAAGGCACCACCTTATGGGTTTGGAGAGACTATTACAGGAGTGTTTTCCTCTTGCATTGGAAAGAGGTTTCTCCAGCCTCCCCGAAGGGATCTCTACTCCCTTATGTAAGGCACCTGAGAGGACGACAGGAGCCTGCCAAGCCATCCAATGCCTTAAGAGAAAACACAGCACAACTGGGGATTCTACATTAAAGCGGCAGGATGTCCTGAGCCGTTGAAAATCCCGTCCTTTAATATATTCAGTTGGCGTATCTGCCGTGGTTTGTTTCAAAAGCTACTCGATGGCAGTGGAGGATCGACTGAAATTCAAAGTGATAAAGTTTATGGTGATCACAAAAAAAGTCCTTAAGTTTCATTTCGACATTTTCCTGTCAGATTTGGGGGGACACATTTTTTTGGTCACTCAAAATCGCAAAATTAGAGATTTCAAGTCCATCATATTGCAGACAAGGAAACTATTATGGCAAAATGAATATTTACAGTACACAGTAAATAGGCATACCACAGCTTGGGTTCAGATTTTAAAGTTCCCTGTATCTGTTGAGGCGCCTGATTAAAAACTGATTCAAACTTAGTGAGGAGATGAAAGGAAAACATCTAAAATAAGAAAAAACAGCAAAATAAAGTGTCCATTCTCCAAATATCTCTGATTTCAGGAATGTATTAGTCATAAGAATAAAAAAAAAAAAAACCATTCAGATTTAAAAACAAATATCACCTAACATGGGGGAGGCAAATCTGTTGAAAGTTTGCATTATTTATAGGGATACATATTCTGCTAATTAATATTCACAGTGTATACGTGCTGAAAACATAATACATCTGTCATTTTTTTTCAACCATATGCTCATGTTTTGACATGTCGCACTGTTATATTTTGTCTTTAAGACCCTCCGAGACATACTTCTGTTTCAGGTTTTTTTTGTTCCTTTATGGACCTGATAGAGCCCAAAGCATGTGGGTAATTTATTGTTTGAGAAAACTATGTTTGCTAAATTGGGTATATTGAGGGGGTGAGGAGATTCGCTCTTCCAAATCCATCTGTGGCACAGACTCGCCAGGTATACAGCATACATAGTCATTACGTAAGTCCACACCGCACTTCCAGAAGTGTACCCAATCCAGTTGCAAGATGCCTCAAAGAGATACATTAACGAGAGTCGGGCCAAGGAAATTTCACGATATGCTCCTCAATTCTAAGTTAATCACATCAGTGGCAAAGTAATACCATGAGAGATAACCTTTCATAACTGTCCCATAATGAGACCAATGATAGAAGTATTTGATATCTATATAAAATAATAATATAGGGTGGTGGTGGTGGTGGGGGGGTCATGGGTTTTAAGGCGGCAACAGGAGGTCCCTAATACCCCCCCAGTGGAACCAGAATGCCTCAGTACAATTCCCACACAGGCTTTGAGGTCCAGAGAATAGTGTAGAACAGTGACTCTATTTCCATATTGGTCACTGTATTATATCTTGTATTTCTCCTCTATCCACAAACATATGAATAGACAAAATACAAAGAGTAGAGAGGGATTCCTGGAAAAATGTGATTTAGAGCATTGGTCTTTATCTGTTGTGTTTATTTAATAGTTGGAGGTGAAAAAAAGTGTTTGCAAAAAAGGGAAAAGGGAGGAAAAAAAAACAAATTTACTAAGCATTTAAATCGCAGTTCCAACTCACAGCATAACAATGAGAATGCTTAGTCATTGTGAAATGTTCTTGGGGCATTTTATTGGCAGCGCACAGGAAGAGACCTCCCGAGTCTCTTGAAAGCATTCAGACTGCCCACGGAGGTAATTACTCTCCCTATCAGCAGAATCATCTCTACAATTTAGTCTCTGAGGCTCCATGGAATTATGATTGTGTGTGTGTGTGTGTGTGTGTGTGTGCATGCCTGGGTGCAGTATGCACATATGCTTGTCTGAGTACAGTGTGTGCGTATGTGTCATTGCATGTTTGTACATATATGTGTGGGCAGGTATGTTGCCTGCATAAAATATTCAATAAGTTTTTACACATTTGCTCATCATTGGAAATTCTGAATTCAGTGAATTTTATTGTCCACAATGAATTCATTCATTCCACATTAAATCAGCTGAGTATTAAAAAAAATATTCCAGTTGGTACAGATGTATTATTGAAGCTAACCATTAGCATGTAGCCACCGTTTAGTTTTATTCATTTCGGGAAGCGTAAATTGATTCAAAGCACGACCCCAAAGGCTAAATGGTATTTAAATTTCATTGAGCTACATTACCATGTTCCCTAATTTTTATGACTTGCTTGTCTCTGAAGTACCCACTGAAAGCCAAAGGTTTTAATGTGGTGAATTCACAATCGCCCTCCAAGTCTCTAAGACACACAGGCTGCCACAATGCTATGTATTTTTCACTCCTACTGGAAAACTGAACTTGAGATTTACTCTATGGGCAGTGTATAAATACTTCAGATTTGCAAAGCAAAACCCTGTATCCCTCTTAATATAAGAAATGTGGAGTGTTTTGGAAAAAATCCAACAAAAGTAAGACTGTTTTCTGTTTTCATAGAGTACTATGCCCATTTCAAAGAAAATGGCTTCTGTTTACAATATGTTTCAAAAACATATCTTCACAGTTTTACACATTCAGAGAGAAGATCCCATTCACTGAGATGGACTATTTTTGTTATGAAAGTGAAATGACAAAGAATAAAAATTGCATGGTGCGAAAATGGGAACATGTGACAATTAAAGTTGTCAATGCATCATATGGAACAATGCATTATGGGAGAACCACTCATCTCCGCACATTGTTCATGTGAATATGCCAAATAATATTGTCCTTGAGTTAAAAAAAATAAATAAAAAAACTGACTCCCACATATCCAGATCTCAACCATTTGTGTTGTGTGTATAAGAGGCAAATTAGGACCCCAAGGGCACACTTCAAGTTGTTCAACTATAACAAAATAATGGGCGATATGAGCTCTTGGTTTGAGCGGATTGCGTTTAATAATATCTTGTAGAGATATACCCAGATCTGAGCAGAGACACAAAACACCATGATCTCACAAACGTGTGAAACGGAGAGAGAAAGAGGGATGGGGGGAGGGAGGAAGAGTGCATCGCCAGTGGGATGGCTTCCTCGAGGGTCGAGGAGAAGTGCATCTAGCCCATTCCCCCGCTGTTTGAGTAACGATACAGAAAAAGTGATAAACAGACAACCATATGAAGACCTGAAGGCTATGCCTGAGGTAATGACTGTACTGCAATCAATAACTAAAGTGTAATGAGAAAAATAACAAATGTGATGCTGAGAAAAGAAGGAAAAATTATGAAAAAAATGACTAAATAAGAAGGAACGTCTCTCCACATGCAGACATCGCTACGTTTAATTGAATTGTTGAGACAGCATCAAATCACAACCATCACATTGTATGGGGTATCAGTTGCAAGCTGTCACAATGAATACTGAAATTGTTTTTCTTGTCAAGCTACAAGAAAAAAGGCCAGCTACAAACATCGTGCTAAATGAATTTTGCTACCATTCCACTCATGCTCTTTTTAATTATCATGATTGTCATTCTGTTCTAAAATGTGATTACTCACATAAGGACACCAAGAGAAGCATTGTTTGAATGCTCATGAAGAACTCATAACATAAAAATAACTTGCTACATAGCTACATTTGTAGCATGCTTGCAGCAGACAGATATAATTTCCAGCAGTACTATATAAACTAGGTGGCTTTCAACATAATTATAAGTGTTGTATACATGTGTATGTGCATGAAATCAACAGAGGAGATTTCAAAAGTGGCCAAAAGGTCTGTTTTAACAACGCACCCAAAAAGAATGTACAAACGAAAGAAAGACAATACACATACAAACACACACACACAAATTGGGTAGATACAAAAAGGGGACAGTTATATTCTATGCCATCAATCCTGCAACCTGCCTGAAAGCTGCAATGGGCCTATCTTTTGCATGACATCATTACTGAGTGATGTAATTGACTGTTGTGTTGTGTCTTTCTTTGCTAACATGCGTTCAAATGTAATTTGAATTACCGTATATGCAGATATATTTCGATGCTACGCTTCTCCCCGTCACCTGTCCCGACTCTCGTTCCTGTTAGGTCCATGGGCATCCGCGGGCAGCCCAAGGGAGGAACAGACGGCAGAGTGCCAACGAACCAGGCAGTAATTTAATAAAGGGGAACGGGCTGTCGTCTATTACCACCTCGCACCTGAGAAGGATCAGTGCAGCTGCCTCTTCTGATAGAGGCCAGGGCCCAGAAACAGGGACGCGTTCCACTAGCGACTGCAGCTAAAATGCTGCGCTCTTTCATTCCACTGAGACTGAGCCAGAACTCCAACCCCCGCTGCCGATGGTGATACCCGAGGGTTTCCAGACAGCACTCGTCTCCCCCCTCTCCCAGGACCTGCTCCCAAGATCACCTCTACTTCAGCCACTTCCCTACTCCTTGTGTGTTTTGCCACTGCTATATTTCAGGACTTTGGGCCAGCTTCCCAGACAGCGACTAAGTCTTGTCTAAACAGTTTTTAAAGGGAGATCTCCACTGAAATGTTCATTTAGTGTAAGATTAGGTTTTATCCGTGGCCAGGAAACTGAACTTTGGAGTAATAAACACGGTTGTGGACTTCTGCCAGCCCCTGACTTTGTATTGTGTGTTTCACGGCTTCGTTGTCAATGCTGTGACACAACTAGATATCTTCTGTGAGCAGTTCCTAATATTCAAATAATAATTCATGAAGATCCATGATAATATTTCAGTACCTGAAATAGATGATGCTCGCAAACAACAGAAGACTTTGCAGGAGTGATAGACGATTGGTTGTAACTAAGGACGACAATCTCTGACCTCTGACATCACAATGCATCGATGCACTTTCACACCCCTAGCTATGACTCTCCATTCTTAAGGGTGTGCTTATGCTAAGAGTTAAAAAGAACATACAAACACATTAATATGAATCTGTTTATCAGGGGCCGATATGTAGGGGGGAAAAAATCACTATGTTAAGAACAAAGCACCATAAGTGTTAGCTTAAGGGCTGTCCCCTGGTATTTCCTGTTTAAATATGGTAAGCCCTTTGTGCTCATGTTGTGGCTGGTTGGGGCCACTGAGAGACAGATATAACAT
Source organism: Albula goreensis (assembly GCA_022829145.1). NCBI lineage: Eukaryota > Metazoa > Chordata > Actinopteri > Albuliformes > Albulidae > Albula > Albula goreensis. Next base: position 17,360,733 of record CM040763.1, read on the forward strand.
TGTCACGGATGAATGGATTCAATTAATTGAACATCTCATTGACAGAGAACACTTTGCAAGGGAAAAAAAGGGCATGTTCAGAGACCAATGAACACTGTGCATCTCCCCTCAACTTCATGACCCCTAATATGAACTCAACAGTGAACAATATTTATCGTTCCTTGAACAACAAACAACCCAGTTTGGTCAGAAGACTTTGACGCGTTGAATGTAAAAGTTACTTCAGGAAGATGTAGGCCCAGATGCCTGTTATATGTAATGTTGAGTAGATGTTGAACAAATGGAGCTTGTGTTTATATTTGTATAGTTTTTAATGCTGACACAATATCATGTAACGTCACTGAAACATTCAATGATTTATAATTTATATACAAACTTTCAAAACTCAAACTGTGGTTTGATTTAGCCTGGCTAAATCGGATGCTGCATTTATACAGTATAATGAGTCCTTGCTTGAAAAAATCATGTACTCACACTTTTATAATTCATAACTTACTTTGCCAAAGACAATCATCAAGCATGAGCTGATCAAAATACAATTTAAAGAATTGTAATCCTTGGATTCAAGTCATTGTTTAAGTAATCAACATATTAATTTTTAATAGGCCACTCTGGTTTTGTCGCTGTCACCGATCAAAACAGCAGCAGGAGCTCAGAGCAAACACTGTAAATACACATGACTGAGAGCCATGAGAAGTCATCTAATTCATAAATAAAAATGTTGCATTTTCTGTTTTAAAAGCTGCCTATCTTCATCACATTAGGTTACTGTACATATGCACCCGATCTACTGTACGATTAACGTGTTAGGGAATTTCTATTGATGTTACTTCCCTCAGCCTATTATGTTATATCATATATACCCATATAAATACATATTCGTTTTCTGAATACACCAGAATTGAACTAAAGTATTTCCTAATTTACAGTTAACAATTTCCAGCATATTACAATATGTATTTTTCTTTTACAGATTTAGCATGCAATAAATTAGAACAGAGAATTGTGAGTTTCTAGTTGTACATAATATTTTGGAATTCCTCTCTACTTTTGGGCCTGAAGTAGAGCTGTATGACTCATAGTGGATCTTGTTCTTGCTGAAAAATATTTGCTTAAAAAGAAGCAACTACAAAGAAAACTATAATCAACACATTACTTACGGCAGCAGAATGCGAATCCAAATGCCTTTTATGCCAAACACTTTTTTTTTAAATCATAAGGATTTTAAAATAAACCTTTTAAAATTTAATTTCGTTTGGATTTGTTTTGAGACAGGCCATCTGTTTGATTGCACGTGGTCTCTCCCGTACAGGGACCCCAAACTCATTCAATCTGATTACAGTCAGAGTTTCACAATAGAAAAAGAAAAAGTTGCGAGAGAACTTGCTTTTGAGAGAGTTCTCTCGCACAAGCACCGTCGAAATTCATCTGTGTAACCATTGTTAATATTTCATCCAGCGCCTAAATTAAAATACTTTTATGTTTGTTTTCTTTCATCAAGGTGGCAAGAAGCGCCATCTCCACCTGCTGTGCATCATTATTGTATGAGCTATTACTCCATGCAATATAACCCCTACATATCAATTAATTATAATAGTCTTATATGAATTAATAATGATGCATGTGCAATTATTACCTGCTGATTGCACAACCTCAGTAGGAAAACGGGTATGAGAATGAGTGGAGAAACATATCTTTTTTTTTAAAATGGCAATGGATCATAGATACATTTATATTATAACTAATGGTTATTAATTTTCTTTTGTTTGAATCGAACCGTATTCCATATTCTATATACATGGGATGTACGTGGTGGTGTGAACTATAACACGCTGCTCGCGTGTGTGCATGGCAGTGGTTCTTGCGTAACACGTGGCACTTACCCATTTATAAGGGCTGTATATTAGGCTGTTTGATTCATAACTCTGGCCTGCCCACTGGAGAATATGTGTTGTCTGAAGGTAAACCTCATTCTGATCTGTGCCAGTTGCTGAAACAAGTAAGAACTGCAGTCAAGTAAAGTGATACAGAACAGCTATTGTTCTTAGTTCCATGCCTTTTCTCTTCTTTTCTATTCCTTCTATGAGTAGACTAAAACTACACCTCCCATGATGCTTTTCCCTATGGCTGTCCTTGCGCGAAAGCTTTCTAAGGTTATCTAAGGTGTTATCTAAGGTGAGATTGAAACAGTCTTTGGGGGATCCTTAGATCCTTGACTTAGGATCAGTGGAACCTGAACTAACTGCATCAGAACAAAATCTGAGGAACCAGTAGTCAAACAAAAGCATTGAAAATATAAGAATAATGTTGCATACCTGAACGAAGCAAACGTTTGGAAATGGCTGCATCAGATGTTGTTTTCCATAAGTTTCCCCTAAAAGACATAAAAGATACAAAGGATCTGGTTACCCTATCTGTGTGTGTGTTGGACAAAAATGTTAAAGAACCACCTGTAGCCCACACGTTAGCCTTGAACATTACGCCAACGTGCTAGTTTTGCAACCTTTTTTTTTCCCCTCTTCGAGTAGTTCTCCTTCTCCAAAGCCCAATTTCGACTAGCAGCTCAGGTGTGTTGTCTCATTCCGTAATTACTCCTGAGGTTCTCTGCCCCGGTTTCTTTTTTTTTTTTTTCTTTCCACCCACCATCCCACTCACACACACAAATACCACAGCTCTCACCGTTCACCCCTGACATTGACATGGTGCTGAACAAAGCGCACATTGTAACCGTGTACCAAGACATTTCGACAAAAAAGCCAAAGGAAAACTGTATCAAGAACTGCAGCGTTTCAATTTCGCCCGATCTCTGTTTGAATGTCTTCTGTGCCCTGGTAAAATTTACAAGGAAATATGAGAAACACAAGGTTGCCAGGTAGAGCAAAATGTCGATATCTGACGTTTGATGCTGTGCAAATATTAGGTGCTCCAAAAGTAACAGCAAACAAACAATGGCAGAGACGTATTCTGAAATTGATATTAATTGTGTGACACATCACCAAGCATCAAAATGATGGAAAAAAAGACAAATTATTTAAAAGAACCTGCAAAGATCACTTTTACCTAACAGCTTGCTGGGCGGGAAAAAAAAATTGATTGTCAAATGTTTCATGTTTTATAAAAATACTTTTAAAACCTACAATGTTTGCTGGTTTCATGCACAGGGGATGTGATAATCTTTGCAGTCCATCTGGTAACTGCAAATAATGGCCGAATATTAATTATGTTTGCATATAATTATGTTAATTGGATTTTTTCTCTCTTTTTTTTCCAGAATACTAAAATCAGCAATCAGTATCCAACCGGCTGTCGTTATGACAAAAAAAAAAAAAAAATGTTTATACAAATGTTGAATTAAAGAACTAATTCTTCTGTTTAAATTGAACATGAGATTTGGACTTCTGTCGGAAACTTCTGTATATGATATATGGTTTACAAATAGCTTACGAAGAACCTGCGTTCCTCAGCCTGGCACAAAGTGGTACATCAGGAATGTAGTCAACAACCCTTGTGCCAAGTGGTATATTAACAATTTTTCATTTTCATTTTACTGTTTTTATATAAATGACTGCAGTCAAAGTGCCCGTAGAACATTCTGAATCACATAACAGCAATATAACCTAAAACCAGCCAAGAAAGACAGACAAGGACGTCATCTGCATGACACTGACAATATCGCAAATCGAATAAGTCACACTGACTTTGTTTACATGTGTAATGATGGAAGGAACCCACAGTCAACCCACGATGAAAGTGACAAGCCAGCACCTCCCGCTGACGTGAATTAAACCCGTCGCACGGCTTTGTCATTAATGGTGGAAACGTATAAAACCTGACCATTAATTATAGCTTTCTCTCCCATTTCTTTCAAGCTCATCTGGGAAAATTACAGCATGTTAGCATCAATACTGATCTGAAAATTTGTCAGGCACCTACTGTGCCCTAATAGAGTCTGCATTTTCCTTAATGCTGGGGCTGACGGGCTCAACAAGGGTAGAGTAAAACCTTTGCTCCATACTCCTGTTTCGCTTCAAGAACGTTTGCAAAAAAATGAACACCTCTCTGCTGAAATATATTAATACAAGTGTGTTTTACTTTGTAACTATGGATTAAAAACACAGAGCCACAATATAGGAAATAAAGCAGTATTGCGCCAATGTTCCCCCAACTATCCAGTCACATACAATGAAAAACAAAGGACGACTGCATAACAACCTCTGTCAGAGAGGCAGAAAGCTTTGGCTTATAATTAAAATGTGCTCTCTTAGGGGAAGTCTCAAAAGCAATGGCCTGTTTCTGTATAAACAAAAATGAAAGTGCTCTTTTGACTTCATCTCTCTCATTCTGTCTTGAGAATTGTATAATTTCCCCCTAAAATGATGTTCTTCGTGCCCATGGTTTTAGTTCTCGACAAGTGACATTTTATGACTTGTGACGAGGCCTGTTCAATAAAAAAAGAAAGTCTGGCCGCGCTCTGAAAAGACCATCTGGAACTCTGTCACTTTTCCTCCAGTCCATGGTCCACATACACAGCCACAGAGTTTTTTTTTGTTTCATTATTTATTTATTTTTCGTCTATCTTCAACTGAGAATCCAATTCTCTTTTGCAGTGGCAACCTTGGGAGTCAAAATGGGTAGGAAATACAAGACATTGCACAGAAAAACATATCGCCAAATACAGAGAGTCCTTGTTCTGGGAATTTCACTCGGACAAAAGGGTTAACTCTTCTGTTTATGAGGACCCCATGTCCGACATGTCGCCTGACCTTCTATTACACGGTGCCTTCATCACTACGTGTGAGCAGAGCAATGGGAAGGGAGTGTTTTTCTTCATGGGGCGCGGAGGGGATGATTACCACTTTGGAGAGTCAATCATTTTTCACACTTCAATACCGCTGTGACGCTTGGGCCCTGCAAACTTGTCACATTTGCTGCAATCTCAGTGAGGAATTCACCACAATGATAACCAGAAAAGGTTAGTCTGATTAAGGTGGAGATTTAGCACATTCAATACAGACAATTCAAAGAAATTTAAGTCATTTGTATGATAAAATTTGGTGATAAGGGGTTCGGTGACCAAATATATGGATACGTTGTTGCCATTCATAAACATCTTATTTTTTAAGTTATATATTACTTAAGTTAACTGATCATTTACAGATTGCAGTAACAAAGCAGAGCTTCGCAAGGGATATTTTGCAGATCAGGCAGAGTGCTACTTGAACGTACTTGGGTGAATAATGAGTGGAGTGATTACAAAAGATGTAGAGCAATAAGCAGCATTTAGGCTAACGTGCTAAGGTGCTTGGGGACTGGTCCTACTAGGCCCAAAGGCAACTCTTCTAGCAATTATTTTCCAGTGGAACTTTCCTATCCATGTATTAACAAAGACCAATCATACTCAGTTTCAGCAGTTTCATATGAGAAGAGTACACGTAAGGATAAAGGGCTTCTGGGAAAAAAGGTGGCGTTTATGATATGGTAGTCATGGAGGGGGGCAATTTAATAAAAAATTGAAAAATCACTGCACACAAAAAATGATCACGATAGGCTGAAGTGGAACAGTGCCGTGCTGTCACATTTGCATATGTTGTGTGTGATCAGCTTCACATGCTGGACATTTCTACCTCATGTTTATGCGTAAGTAGCTCACCTTGTAGCCAATGGCGCTGTTCCAAAAGGGAGACTACAGTCAGATTTGATTGACATCTGCAAGTTGATTGACATCTGTCATTGGGTTATACTGTGTGCAGTCCATGTCATATTTACTCTTACTGGATGCACATTGAACATTTGATTGAGTGATACTGTAATTCCTTATTAACATTTTTTGGATTCTAATTAGGTTTTTTTCCCAAAATCATGCAGTTTTCATGAGAATGGAAAATACTATATTCAGTATTGCAAAAAAAAAAAAAAAAACCCTTGAGAAATGGAATAATCAAACAGGCAAATGCAAATCCCCCTGTGTCTGTGTGTGGCAGTTCACATATCTACCCAGCATGCACTTCTCATCATCATCAGAGGGAGAGAGAGAGACGGAGAAAGGAGGAGAGAGAGGAAATCCATGGATTTCAGGAACCCAGTGAATTCCTCTGCAGAGGACAGTCCTTGATGGGTCGATCAAATCTTTGCTCGTCTCTCTCCCCAGTCGTCTCCCGCCTTCAACCCTGACATCTACACTTGTCTCCTGTCGTTCGGATCTCCAGATACTACTAGAGCCCGCGATGTAATGAAGTTTAGCAGCTGGGTAAAATGTCAGCCTGGCCTTTTCTTCAATATTCTGATTCACACCAATCCAAATGTTAAGCTTTATTTTTTTTTCCCACCTTGCCTATTGCCAGTACTGCTCAACAGAAGATGGAGAGAGAGAGAGAGAGAGAGAGAGAGACCATGCCATGCTGTCTCAATTTATTTTGAACACGGAATAAATCTTGCATGCTCAGAATTCATGAATTTGATAAAACTGTCACTCTGGCATTGAAGAGATTTGTAAGATCATCCTGAATACTACATTTGAATTCCAAGGGAAAGGCATTCATATCAAGATAGTGGACACACATATGCCCTGTAATAAAAATACTATTAAATACATATGCTATGGCCCATTTTAGTATATCGCTCTTCCATAGCACATTATTTAAAAATGCAAATTTAAAGTTTCCAGTTAAATTGCTGAAATATGTAAATGCTATGCTATCACATTAACTGGTTTGCAGAATAAAATGTAGAGTCTGTAATGATTTATTGATTCATTGACACAAAAATGCATAAGAAATTGTGTCATTTGTTTAACAATAGCAGTCATTCATTATGTGACAAATTACACTAATAAGAATATGCACCGGGAATGACAAATAGAAAAAAATGAGATGGTATACTGATATTGTTTGATTACTGACAGATAAAGATTTGTGTCCGTTAATGGTGTTCCCAGCCTCGCAGAATCTTTAGAGTGATTTACAGGCATGTGGCACAGGTAGTGGAGCCAGGGTTTTTTTGGGTGTGAACACCAGCTCTCATGGTCAAATGAATGGTCCTTAGGGAAGAGCCACTGGGGTCTGCACCATTAGCGCATAATTTGACCAATTAGCCTCGCCAGCTGCCCACGGAAAAGGTTGCGGGGGGAAGAGTGGGACGCGCCGGGGTCTGATGGGAAGCCTCAGCATTTCAGCGAGGCGAGCGAGGCCCACGGGATTAGCATGTCCTCATTCCTCTGGCGTGCAAAGACGGGGGTGGCGTGATAGGGGGGGGACCACGCACGATCCAGCTCGCCGTGGTGATCCGTGCCAAGAGTGATCCTCGCCTGTCTTTTTTGGCTCAGACACCAGCGTTGGCAGGAAACAGGGTTTGGCCTAGCCACCGTCCGCCACAGAAAAGGACCCCGCGTAAAACACGGGGAGGGGCTCGCCATTCGCCCTCTAAGAGTTCACTCTGGTGATAATAACCGGGGTTCACGAATTGGGCTTTGGCCAATAACTACCCCTGAAGCCACCAGAGTGGTCCTACAATCCCCAACTGGACCAGGGATCACCTACTCTGTGCCGAAATTAAATACAAGGCTGAAAATTGAAAATTGTGCCCGGGCATTTGCACATGGTTTCCTAATACCCACGCCGCAGATTATAGAAATAAATGCGCCGTGGACAATCCCATTTGGCGACATCCTAGATGCCGCACACATTCCTGCCTGCTGCATCTCCGTAGTGCCAATCTGAAGTCACCATATCATTTTGATGGCCCCATATTCGGTCTCAGGTTGAACAAATGTTACCGGGAGCCCAGCTGTGACGTTTAATATGACAAACCACAGTCGGCACTGACTTCATTCCGTTATTCCGTTCAGGTCCTTCGCACCGATCCAACTCTATAAAAAAGGGAGATGGGAGCTATAAATTAAAGTGACAGCGTGCGTATTTGCATCCGGTCCGTTTGGATGTGGCGCCAAACGATGAAAAATCGGCCGTCACTTAAGATGGCTTCTGTCTGCTCTCTGACTGACTGCTTGCAATGGCTATTTCGCTCACATATATCTTCATCCTTAGGTGAGGACATGTTTGGCAAGAGTCTATCCTCTCAGAAGAGTACTTTCCTTCTCCATTTTGATGTGGTACCACCTGGCCAACTTTACAATTAAAGGGACACCATTTTGTCCTGGCTGTTTGCTCACCACATTTCCTTGTTTACAATGTTTTTGCAGCACACTTCACTTGGCTCAGTTAATAGTTTTATTATATGTATCATTGTTGTTGTTGTTGTAACTTAGCATTCCTTTCTTAATTTCGCTCTAATGATGTTACCTTCACAACAAAGGAGTTTTTTTAAACCTCCTCCTAATGAGTACTCAAAGTAAAAAATCATGTCAAAACATGATCTGATAATAGAAGACCGAACAGACGACCATCTACCCGTTACAAATATGATGGGGACTCTGATCTGGACTATTTATTAACCGAACAAAGAAAAAGGGCAATGTTTTTCCCAGCTATTCAGGCAGCAGAACACAATGAAACCCATAATCAGACAGTGAGGGCATTAAAGACGTGAGACTCTCACCACACAGGTCAGAGATGGTCCACGTTTGGTATCTCTTGCCTTGCAAGGGCTGAAACCTTTTGCATAATTTCATGATCTGTGATATGATCTGTTATATGCACAGTACAGTGAGACGACTCCCAGCAAAACCATGATGGTGAAATAATACATCAATCTCATGGGCTATTGGAAAACAGAAAGAATATAATAGAGAGTGTCCGCCAAGATTCTGTATCTGGAATGTGTATTCCTGGAGATTTCTTAGAAGGCAATCAAAGATATTACATACACATGGATCACAAATTAATGTGCATTTTCTGAGACAGAATACTGCAAAAACTAATGCTTTAGCTTTAGAGTATTAATTAAAATGTCTCACTTCCACAGACGAAACACACAGACTCAGTGAGACGAAACTCCCTGAATATCAGAGTAGATGATGTATGCCACTCATAAAAAATGCTAAATCATTAATTTGCACCACGCAAGAAGGCCTGTGTTTTTGGTAGCCATTGCCTCAATGTGCAGCCACAATTGTTGACTTCTGGTCCATGCTTCACCCTCGATCCTTTGTCTCCCCGTTTCAAAAGCCACAGCCGCGGAGACACTTGGCAGCTACGGTTTCTGACACATCACCTTTCTACCCACATCACCTTTAGTCATCACTCAGGTGTTCCTTGGGAAAGGCTTAAAAGGTCCCGTCACCTATAGGCAGGTATTGCTGGATGGCTTCAACATAGTGACAAGATGTCAAAACCGATTTTAGATGTATAGACGTTCGATGGCATCTCAATCGAGCACAACCAGTAATTAATGAGATCCTAAATATGGAAAGAGCCAAAAAACTCTAAATATGATGTCATGACTGTGTGACAAGGGCAATTCAAAATAAAATGGCATCTAGGTTAATTTTGATAATCTATTTCTGAGCATCTATATCTAAGCATCAGTAACTTTATGCTGAAAATTTTGAAGTTGTGGAAATGTTTTATAGTTATCTGACTTCCATCAACATGTGTCACCATTTTACAGAGCCAAAGTGTCTGAAGCTTTAGCTGATAGTAATTTAGACTTTAAGTGCACTTCATTTGAGAATCTCAAAAAAAGGAACAGCAGAGGTATTCAGAGTAAAATAATGCCACACAAAAGAAAAACAAAATGTCAAGAAATGCCAATTTGTTTCTATGAGACTGCGAATTGTTTTGAAAAGAGGCAAAAAAATGTCCAATTGAGGAGACTCTGTCACACCTGAGGTTTCCCGTCACCATTGTCACCGTTTGTCTTCTCACATAAACACTTCTAATTCTTCTGACAGTTTAAAACTGATGCGTACTTTCTCATTTCCCTACCTCCACCCACGGGAGAACCTGCTTTGAATGCATACGCTGACGAGTCTGATGTGTGGCCGACAGATGGGTATCCGCAGGTTGAAATGATTTCTAAATAATCCCAAATGAGTCGGATTTTCCCTGCTCGCGGCGTAACGGCGAATTATCATCAGAAATCAATCGCCATTGTTTCAGAATGATAAGAAGCTGTGTGTAAAGGGACACTGTGATACCTCTATGGTCTCATTGACTGTCCTGCCGTTCTTGTCTATGTAGGTGCCAAATGTGCATATTTTTTTGCATTCTGAATGTGCATACATACCTAGATCAATGCATTATATATTCGGCTGTTCATTCAGAGGGAAGTGCTAGAGCCTGTACATGTGACCATTTTTATATGTGCATATGCAAATATACACAAATATATAGCTTGCATTCTTACATTTCACTTACATGACAGTATTAACTTGCAATGGAAATGCTCATTACAGAAATTCAAACAGAAACTACATTACACTAAGAATGCACCCTGCCCGTTTCATAAAAGATTTAAACAGCAAAGTTAGAGGTGCTGTTCACTCATTTATGAAATATAATTTATTGTTGTTTTATCACAATACAACGTCGTCTTATCACCCCTGTTCGAAAATATCAAAAATGATTTGAGTCACTGCTTTGCGCCACCATACTTAGTTGAAGAGCACTGTGGTATTCGCACATGCAATCCTCAAATGTCTGTATGCCAGTGACCAACCACACCCCCTCAGGCTACACACAGGACAGGTAAGCCAGTGCCAAACTCACGACAACAATAACCGTGAGTCTGTTAGGCGTCTGGCACCATGCTTGGATGAACAGATTCAACAACACCCAAAAGGAAACCCGGCTGGCTTAAAGCAATACTAGACCTCACAGGATAAAGTGACCTTTGGGCAACTTTAAATGTTAAAGGATAAACACACTTGCATCTGCTTGGTTGCCTGGTAGAACAGCTTGATACTACATTGTCTGGATTGTCCACAGAGTTGGCACAAGGTTGGGAAGGACAAATTGAACCCTGGCCAATTTGACCCAGCTCTGACCAGGGAAGGAGGAAGGCTGATACTGTACTTTCATCCTGGGTGAATGAATGTTTAGAGGTTGACTTGGCTCAAATCAGGTATATCTGACCAATAGTTAGCCAGGTTAAAGAATGCACACAAGGGTATTGGTAAATAGATTTATCTCGATGAGAATCTTCAAAGTTGAAGTCAGGGTGAAATAAATGTAATACAATGTCCTTGCATGACAACACACCAATGAGAACATCAGAATATGCTCATATTACATAACGATATCAGAGTTCAGTGTATACTAAAACACTGTTGTATTCAAACCTCATTATACATGTATGTGGAGACAACCGAAAGTAAGATAAAATAGCAAATCTATAATATTTGGTTAAACAACTGGCTCGCTTTGGAACAAAGCCGCCCTTTATATCAAAAGCAGAATGCTTTGGGAAGCTAAGCTTTCATGGATGTTGCTTTATACCCCGATTATCAGAGCATGAATTTGAAATTCTGATTAGTACAATTCTGCACATTCATATGGATGACCCAGTCGATTTTAAAACAATAAAAAAAAGTTAATACTACATTAAGGTGCGCATTTATTCCACCTGATAGATCAAAGGCTGCGCTCCCATGCAAAAGAGCTATTGTTTATTCAGAGTGTTGTTTTTTTCCCTCTCTCTTTCGTTCAGAGGTGGAATAATGACATGAAAGCCACCCGTGGATTGCCAGAGGCAGACGACAGTGAGTGTCAGCTCTCCTTGGTACTCTGACAGCTTTATGTCATCCCGCTATCAAAGTGTGTTTGGAGGAAGATCCAGCTTTCCTTTTTTTTTTTTTTTTTTTTTTACTCTCCAATCTCCATTGAATGCAGGGGGAGAGGTCGCTGAACGTTTCCATACGGTGCGACGACTTTGTTGTCAGATCACAAGGAGGTAATCAAATGAAAGAGCACGGGATGTGTTTATTAACCGTTAGCACGGGCCCATGATGCGCCGCCGCCGTGCTGGGCCCGTGCCTGCTGTCATCGCCGTGGTGACCTACCGGCAGGCTTCTATGTCTGCCAAATCACTTGATAAAACTCTAATTAACGTGCCCTGTTCATCTTTTAAAGCACGCCCATGGCTGTTCTCGGAAAATCGATTAAGATGCTAAATTCATAATTAGCATTCCAGTGTATATTGTATTATGGCATACAAATAAATTGTTTACAATTAAACTAAAACTAAAAAGGGAAACTCATTAAATCTCCATAGCTTTCTATTGACCTTTACAATAACAAATATTTTCAGCTAATTACATTCATGACGACAACGGATTAGCTATGTTAGACTACCTTAAACAACGTGATATCCTCAGATTTCTCAAAAAACTATTCTCCATAATAATAGAGGTTTGTAGCGTTCATCAGATATGTAATTAATTCAAAATTAAGGAAAGTCTCTGGCAACCACCATTCCCATTATGTAAAGTAGTTTGACGCAACAAAAATAAAATAGGTTTATAAAATGTAATTACTAACATAATTAATAATAGTACTACTACCAGACTAGTACGAATACCAGTTACATTGTACCAAACACATTGTAGAATAACAGTTTGTACAGTTCTCTATGAGCTTAAGTGCTCATAATTGTATCTTACATGTTTGGCTGCTTTTGAGACACAGGAACACCCTTAACACAGACATGTAAAACCATCAAATTTAAGAATTGGTAAACCCAATTTACATCATATCCTGGGTTCAATTTCAAATGTGTGCTTGACTTTTATCCTTTTCTGAAAGCATGAAGACTCTTTGAATAATGAAAATAATATTTAAGACTGAATCAGCCATGTCATCAACCAGTTAAACAGATTCTTACAAACAGCTCTGTTGAGCCTGTGGCTGATTCTGATGCTGATGGTTTGGACTCCCACATGTCGGCCTTGTGCTGTGCTGGCAGCCATTTTGGCTCTAAAAGGCCCGTTGTTTGTCTCTCTTTGAGCCATCAAACGTGACAGTAAAATTTGGTTACTGAATATACGAGTCCTTCAGGACGCATTATGGGTAATATGCCACTTCCCAATCTGAATATTGTATGAAACACTCTACAATGGCTCAGATCATTAGCATTGTGGACGAGCATATAATGTTGATGAGAAATGGTTCTGCTATTTCACAAGACACATTACATAAGAAAACATGTGCAAGTTTGAGAATAAATTCATCCATAATATAAACATTTGAAACCCCAGGTAAACTAAATTAAATCCCCCTGAATTGTCAACTTTATAAACTGTAAATATTGTCAAATGCACATGATATATTGAGTCATACCCTCCTGAAAGAGTAGAACAGACAAGTTTCAACAGGATGGCTCATATTCAAAGCGTAACATATAGTTGGCTGCATCACTGCACAATCTCCTTTACTGTATTTTCCTTTTCTGAATAAATGTGAGTAAGATGATCTTTCTCCAACAAAAAAAATAGACAAAGAAATAGTTTTAAAGAATAATATAAGACATCTTTCAACTTTGATTGAATTCTGATTAAATTCTGTACCGGTCATATCCTTTCAAAAGGAGGAATGAATGAACATTTTTTTTTTTTTTTTTTAGAAAGGGTGCCCTGGGTTCAGAATACAGCCGGTCTCCTGTAGAACTGCTTTCATTGATACACATCGGCCTTTTCACAAATGCGCTGTATGACATAACTATCCGCGTGTATTCTCATAGAGCCTGGCCTTCACCTGTATTAAACTAATCACTGTACGTGTCTCACTCATGCACAAGTACAAGTTCATTTTCTCTTCAGTATGGTGTTTAAAAAAAAATAGCTTTTCAATGGGTGAAAAAATGTGTCACTGTCACAATACCATCTCCGAAATTGTTTCCAACAAGAGCCCGGAATAACCAATAAAGGAATCTGGGTGCCCTTTAAAAAGAGTGAGAGGCAATTAAGCTTGGGAACAGAAAGGCAGAAACGCTGAATGTTATTGGTCTCCTTGGCTTGGGGTGTCCACAACACAAATGCTGTAGCATATGGTAATCCCAGTTCTAAAGGAAAAGATCCACGGCTCCTCCGGTCCAGGTCCTAATTATGTCCTCATTAGTACTCAGGTGCAAACTACTACTGGCAAAGGCTATACCCAGTTGGGTTGAAGAGGTGACACTGAAGTTGTAATTAAATTGACCCAGGCACCCTAAATTTAATAATTAGCCTCAGAAAAAAAGATTATGATTTGAAGGGCAGAAAGCAAAAGAGTGAAAGTGGCCATGCTCCCAAGCCATTTCTGTACTACAATTTATTCATCTACTTCAAATCACCTTCGCTAGAGGGTAAACACTTTGAACTGTGCTATTGACCGTGATCAGCTAATGCGAGAGCTATCTGAATGCCTTCAGCCATGTTTTTTTTTTTTTTAACCCGGTTCCCCACACGCACTGATTTGTGTTTTGCCTGTCATAGACCACAAAGAGGAAACCACTGCTTTGCGAGCGAAAGCCTCTATTTGCATGCGGTTTAGACAGGATGTGGCATATTTGTTAAAGGGGGAAAAGTGGAAGACGCCGCAGTCAAGGATGTCGCCGGGAAGCTCAGAGCGCCGAGGTTTGATACCGAATCTGAATCCCCCAGGAGACGCTGTGGAAACAGGCAACGGGCCAGGGAAGAGAGAGAGGGAGGGAGAGAGAGACGTTAATGTAAGTCAAGTCATCTGCTGAGCTTCCATTTCCAAACTTCGTCTGCATTACCCTTCGAAAAAGGAGAAGCTTATCCGCGCTTTCCCATTTTCAGGGAAGTCTAAAAGAATCAAGGGTACAATCTGTCGCTCCCCCTCGTTCACCAGCCGCAACCCCCGAAACCATTCCTTTTCCTAAATGCGTCCTTAAAAATACCCAACGCAGGGGCTCACAACAGATAAAATGCTCTGCAGCATTACATCGCCTTATACTTCAGAGAGAGAAAGGGAGAGAGGAACGGCAAGCACAAATGAAGGAGAAAATGTGTCTAAGTGTCTAATCTATAGCCAGGATGCCATTGTACACATTCAGGAACAGATGGGGGCTGGGGGGGCAGGGGAAGTAAAACAGGATGGAAATTGGGTGGTGGGGGGGAGATATGTGGGTTGGGGGGGTGGGCACTCAATTCACCTGTGATGATAGGGAAGCACAGCCTTTCTGGACCCTGCCAGTTACAATAGAGTAGCCATTAACATTCTTTACAAGGCTACACGCAGGTGCTCTCCACGGACCCAGCTGAAATGGGACACATGCCACGTAGAATTATGTCTCATTACGCACCCCCCACCACCCTTAATACAAACAGCGCAGTGGGGGTGGGGTGGGGTCGGGTAGGGTGGGTGGCCATAATGTGGCTCTCAGGCTGAAATGTGACAGGCAACTCTCTCAGTACTCATTCCCTTCTTTGTTTTTGCATGGAAAAATCCAGACATGAGCAGAATTTATATTAAATAAGGATGACAAGTAAAAATATTAATTATGCACCTTTTAGAGTAATTGTTTTTTAGCAGGAAAGGATGTGAAATGTGTCAACAAACAGTCAATGATGGTGAACAAGCCTAAAAAAAAAATTGGATGAGAACACTGTTGGGGAGAAAAGGAGGGAGGGGGAGTAAAATGAAAAGTATGGTAATAGCTTTTGAAAATCAGATAAGATAAAGCAAGCTTCAAAGAGGCGCAGGGGGACAAAAAAATAAATAATAAAAACTTCCGGGGGTATTTGTTCTGAAAGTTTCACGGGATATTATTACGAATTAATTTCTCCTCATAATCATGTTTAGTTTAAATAAGCTTCATACGATGCAAATCCAGAGCTCCCACTATAAGCTTTTATTAGTGTCTGTAATGTGGCCGTCTGAAAATAAATTACTGATCAGCGAGCTGTTTCGGAAGGGAGAACGTGAGCTGGAGGCTGGATTAAGCATGGGGGAACCAGTACGAGCCATCTGGGTAATACAAATATTTGACAAAATTTGTTGGAATTTATCCACTATTATGAGAAACAATACCAAAGGGGGATTATGTCACAAGAAAAAGCTTCAAAATCCTTTTTTCTCCTTTCCAGGATATGTGTTCTGTGTTATGAAAACAATGGTGGTCTGAAATACTTATGGCTGGATTCAATCTTATGCACTTTTTCTTGTTCATAGCATATGCAATTCAATCCAAACAGACTTTCATGACTTTGAGGGTATGTGCTTTCCTATTCTAAACGACATATACACTGGTCTCCAATACAATATAATGCACTCAAAGAAAATGTGATTTGATGGAAGTTTGTTTTGAATGAATTGTACATTGAATTCTCCTTTCACAGACTAAAAATATTTGATTGAATCCAGTCCTTAATCTCAGAAAAGGGTGCTTCAAGACATCTGGAATGTTTGCACACATCCACACACCATACCCACAGCTACGACTGCAGTTGCTGATTGTCTCATTTGCTAAAAAGATCCCCTATTCTTGGACAAAGTAGTGTAGTCATATATGGTACATCATCCATTTAAAACAAGCAAAAAAAACATGTTATGTCTCTTTCCTGAGTTTAGAACAATGGTACCCTCATTGGAGATTCAAAACCTTGACCCTCTGGTTCCCGGCCAGGTTGTAAACCTATGCCAAGTCTCTGCCAAAAATTCACTCTGCATTTTCATGCAGTTGCTGTAAACCATCATGTTCAATGATAACACCATTTGTCTCCTGTATTATTCAGTCTTGTTTACAAACCCAAAATATTTTGTATCTAGCCTGGGTTCAAACTGCATGGTAAATCTTGCCTTTGCTTTACAACTGTTTTTCAGGGAACAATTCAAAAGCATGGCTTGTGAGTATCGCATTTGAAAGTAATTCACAGTTGATGTTGATGAAGTTCTAACCTGTTGCGGCATTTGTTTTTTTGTGTATGATGGTTATTGGTTTTTGTGGGTTATTTTGAATCCACAGTAAAATGGAATAGCCTGGAGAAACACAAAAAGGTATTTTCTACCAAAACAATGGCCCGTCTGGGGTCAAATACAGGTGAAGTACTGTGTTGTCGGGCCATGAGTCAGCGAGTAGTGCCCGTTTGAACTGAGGAAGGCCATTTTAATCACAGCATTCATTTGTCAATGAGTAGTTTAACAATATGTCTGTAATGTTGTTGGAAAATGACTTAATTGTAGAAAAATCCGAGAGGGCAGCTTTGTGAAAGAGTGCACTTACCAAAAAAAAAAAAAAAAAAAAAAATCATCACCAACTTGGGATTGCTAGTTTGGTGGCTGAGTGTTGATTGTACTTTCCTAATGAGCAAAAACCATTTGTCTTCAGGACTTGCCTTCATTTATTCTTGCTTACATTCATATTTATCCTTCATTATACCACACCTGTATGCAACACTGTTCCCACATCAGTCATGCGATAACAGTATATTATGAGCACATAACTGATATGAAAAAATCAGCAGTACAGACAAGAACTAACATAAAATAATAGAGAAATCTTATAAAAATCAGCTTAGGTTGACCAATGAGAGAACACAATTGAGGGAAACATTTTGTTAGAGGATGTATTGAACTTTGGAGGTCTCATGGCTCAAAATATGCCCTTAAGTAAATCCTTTACTGAAGAAAATAATAATTATAAATGTAAAAAAAAAATCTAAATGACATAAATGATACTTGAAACATTAGATAAATGAGATATGATGAATTTGTTGACTGGCCACCGACAGTTCAATAGCTTATTAAATCAATCCGAATTTTCGGTGGAGATTTTCGATAACGTCAATCATCTCAACCAGCTTTCATGAGATGTGTTGTGGCATTCAGCCTTCCTGAATGCGATTATTCACCTGTTGCCCCAGCCGACCCACAAACAACATCAAGGTCAGCTGTGCTATACGCTTGACTTGTGCTGATATTGTACCTTTTGCGTACCTTCACCAACCCTGATTCCAGGTAAGTGATTATTGTGTACTGAGTAGAAGACAGAAAAATTACACATTTATGGAAGACAGAATAATGATGTATTTATGCATTGCTGTGTGTGGTACTGCATAATAATGTGCAAGACATGCCTGCTTCACACAAAATTTAAAAAAAAATCGAAAATCAAAAAATGGCATTCACTAAATGATTGGCATGATACTTCCGTTTGTAATTTTTTTTTGTCATTATTATTGATGACAGGGAATCTCAGAGACAGGATTGAGACAGCGTTGCTTGGCCTCTGGTCACAGGCCATATGTTACAGGAAACAGTCGATTAGTCACGGTCACCTTCCAGGAACGAGAACAAAACAGCAAACAAAACACACAATCTGAAATGTGCCTTTGAGCGGTGGAGACTTTTTTCTTCTTTGAGGTTGAGGGAGCAGACTCAATGACCTACATTACGTTTCTCCTGAACCTTGGTAATCTGTTTTTGACTGGTCCCGTTATATAAAAATTATATTTATCAAAAACTCTGAGCGCTTCATGTGGGCTATTTAGTCTGTGAAAACTCGATAAGGTATCCATCAAATTGCTTTCCCCTGCCCTGCTTTATAGAGTTGTGAGGAGAAAGAAAAAAAAAACATTTATTTTCTTCACCATTTGTGATGTGAGAGATCTAGTTAAGTGCTTTAAAAAAACTATAGGATCAAAGAATATGTTTCCTTCCACCATATTCGGAGTTAGTTTAAGCAGAGGGGACTGTTTATAGACTGCAGCGATATCCTGTGGATTAATGAGAACAAACTAATCATTTCGTGACAGCAAAAGCTTAATTTGCTTAAAATCCCTAAATAAATAGGTGGCCCTGACATTACTCAATGCAACATATCTCTAATCTCCTTGCATTAAATCGGCTTTTCCTTCTCTCATTTGTATAGTTATGCGCTGAATATCTCTTAAGTACTGGAAAACATTGGAAGGCAATTGTTAAAATTCAAGGGAGGATGGAAGAGGAAACCTCGATATAAAGGAGAATGCATGATTGATACCGTAATTTGTGGAGAGCCAGGATGTGAGAGGAACCGACGGGAGAGTTTTGAGGACCCCGAGTGCCATAAGGCGTCCGTTCTTGTTGCCAGTGACTGATCTGTTCCCCGTGTGTGTAACAGACATTCAATTCGTCACCGGTCTCCATCAGGCCCAAGCCCATCTTAAAGCAGGTCAAATTGGGGGCCTGAAAAAACAAAACCAAAAAAAAAAAAACCCAACTCTAGGACATATTACCTGCAGCATGCCTATCCGGAGGCCAAGGCTCTGCGGAGACTCAGGCAATTTTCATGAGAATGGCTTTTCAGTTTGGGCCATAGCTCTGGAGGGGCAGTCCTCTTTGTGAGGGAAGATGCTGATGTATTGAAACAATTAGCTGCTAACGCATTTTGGCAAGAGGCAGCCAATACCGCACAGATCGGGATAAAAACTGAATCGTCTCTAATATAGACCTGTAATCTGAAGCCATGTCAAGCTTCTTGATAACTCGAACACTGTACTCCCTAAACCATTTTGTCGGGCAGTCCTGACTTTTTATTTTTAGTAGAACATGTCCAATGTAAATGAAAGCTAAGCATCTAATTAGCCATCATAAACTTTTTTTTTTTTTTTTTTTTTTTAAATGTGAGCTAAACTCATTATGGTGACAATGTGAATAGTTATATATGTGTATACTGTAGTGTAAGTACAAAGAATATCAGAACAAATGGAACATTTTCTATGGTGACTACTGTACAACAGTGGCTGTGATTACCCATTAATATGTTTATGTATGTGAGCAATATTTGGTTTATGAAGCTATTCACTATAGGTAACTTGGCTAATATAAGTTTTAACTTGCCTTGACAGCATTGATGAAAACATAACACTGAAATATTTGTAACAGCAAGTTTTCTGTGCCCCCTACAGAAGCTAATAAAAATTGAGATCGTTTCATGTAATAAAGTGACTGATGAAAAAATGTTTTTGAATCCAAACTTTTTAATTCAGGAAAAACAGAGAAGCAGAGTTAAACAGAGGACGAAATGCGTCTCACATTTAATTAACGTCTGAAACTTAGAGAAACATTTGAACAGCTTTTTCTAGCATAAAACTTCAAATACTGCCCTCGGATACAGGGAAACCTTAAGAGAGTTGTTCTTCAGCGTGTTATTAGACTGAGGATCACTTAATCATATATCTATCAAGGCTTTGCTGGTCTGTCAGCAGATCCTTGCACACATAGTGATTATTTGTCCTTCAAAATCAATGCTGATAAGGGTGCTCTGCTAACAAGAGCAACCTGGTTGAAAAGTAATGATAAAAACACACCATTTAAATCTTGTTTGATTTGTTCAATGGCACTCAACTAAAATCTGGATTGTATATAGACAGCTGTTATTCAAATCATCATGGCGAGACACAAACATTGCAAATGCCTAGAAATGTTGTTGCTTTCATCATAGTCTTTATTGTATCATAAGCTAAGACAGACACCATGCTGTCATTCGCTGCATGGGTTGTTAAGTCTCTTCCCAAATCAATGGACAAATTGTCACACTTTTTTTAATTGCTTGTTTCACAAACAAGTGCATCTGCAGAAGTGTGTAACATCTGGCCTTAATGAGGAATTACATTTCAGATATGATCACAGTACTAAACAGTAATAATATGAAAAAGCTAAGAAAAAAGTGTTATTCATCCTTCAAGGTTTGATTTTGTGTCAGCCACACATTTTGTGAAATGATGTTACTCACTCAAACATTGGTTTTAGATTTTTGGTTTAGATTTATGGTTTTAGATTTAAGGATTTTTGGTGGAAAAAAGCTGATGAATGATCAACATACCACATTCTTTTATATCAAAGGTTCAAACTCTATTTGTCTTGTTTTATGAACATGCATACAAATGGGTCTCTGCCAACCATCAATCAAAGATTCATAGATTAATTTGCACACCGCTGAATGGAAGGGGTGTTTGCTCCGCTTCTGATTTTTGGATGACGTTTTTCATTCAGCTCACATATTTTTTGAAAAACTTCCTGAACCAGGAAATTGTATTTCACACCGACGGATTGATTTTAAGTGGGGTGGATTCTATGCATGTCCTTCAAGGTTTAAGGTAAGTGTGGAGTCTCTCCTCTTCAGATCGAAATGATGGATTTTAGCACACACGAGCTGATGGATTGGAATGAAAAAAGGAGAGATTTGTATTCCGGCTCTGCGTCAAAAATTCGCAATAACGGTCGACTCTGCATTCTGATGATCGCTCCAGAGATATTTGGACGCCCGCGTTCCACAGTAATTTGAAGACTGATGCGTGGTCAAACCTTCAGCTCGATTAATCAGAAAAAAGCTAGTTTAAGTGCCAGTGTAGGGTAAAGTCATTACTTGCCTCATACATAACATCAGTAACGAACATCTTCTTCCCCATGAAAACTGAGGACTCAAACATGGGCAAATGTATCAATGTTCTGTACAAGCTAACAAGAACATGCCCTGCCCATGCTGAAGCTGCAAAAATTATGTTTCTTGTCATTGTAGGAGTACAAAACATTTCAGGAGCTGGAGGGATAACTAGAGGGTTGCAGGTTTAACTCCGGGTGGGGTACTATCATTTCGTTGTTGAGCTCAGATGCTTGACCTCAATGTCTTTAAACATTCAAAATCTCCCAACTATATAAATGGATTATTATGTGAAAATTAAGCAGTGAAACTCACCCGAAGGAGCAAATCTACTGAGCAGATAAACAAATATTGAGGTCTTTCACCCACTTTAAATGCAACCTCTTTGATAGCAGTGGCCCCATTATAAATAGCTTGCACAGTGCAAAAGAAGCCAACAGTAAATAAGAACATTTATTATCACTGATTATACAATATAATTTTACTTAATGATAAGAATGACAGAATTTAAATTAAACTGCTATTTAAAAAAACTCTCAGTACACAAAATGGTTCCCCTTGATTAATGCTGAGATGTTTCTGCTGGGAGCTGGACAATCTGTTTTGTCCTCATTTCGAGATCAGTGCGGTCTGAAGCAGACCCGGGTAATACATGACTGTTAGTAGTCGTGGTGTGAAAATTCATTTGCGTGCGCTCGGATATTTCCAAACACAAAGTCCATAAAAACCTGCGTGCATTTGAACATTTGCAACCATCGTTTCAAAATTCTGAAGACACATACTGAACTGACACTGTCACAACTATCAACATCAGCATGCTGTTGTTGGGGCTATCCTAGCATCTCAATTCATCGCTTCGCTACGTGCAATGTCAGGCTTGTCAAATTCCTCATGGAAGCAAATGACAAGTGCCTGTCTTTGAGTAGCTTGAGTGCTATACGAAATAGCCTCAATCCTACAGCTATGCTTCAAATAATTATATTCTCACACCATTGAGGAATCTAGCAGCAAACATGACAATGATTATATCAAAGTCGACCAGCTCAACTGAGGAAGTCCCGACCCAACGAGCCAGCAACAAAGGAAAATCCATCAGCCATGTATTTACACTGGAGAAACCTTTAGGTCTTGCCTCTAGCTCTCTCAACATTCTTCCATACTGCTACAATGACAAGAAACATAATATAGACAGACAGCCTGATCAGCACAGTCAGTGTATGTTCTCATTAGCATGTTGAGAGCGTGGATAAATTTGCCCATGCACAAGTTCTCATTTCGTAGGTAAATGTTTTTTTTACTGCTGTTACATCTGGGGGCATAACTAGATAACCCTACAGTGGCAGTGACATTGAGTTTTATCTGGATAATTTAGCTGAGGTTTTGACTGTGCATCTGTCTTGAAATTTCTTTGGTATGTTCTGCTTGAATATCTCCAAACTGATCTTTGGAATGCAGAGTTGACTGATTGCAAATTTTGAAATGGACACAGGCAAATCTTTTTCGTTTTTTTTTTTTTTTTTCAGGGAACATCGAGTTCAGGGATCTCAGAATGTGTGAAATGAAACCGTAAGGAGTGCACACCTGCCACACCTACCTCTAAATGCTGTACGTATGCAATTCTGGGAGACAAACAGCAGTATGAATCCAATGTTCCACATCATTCCTTACTGCTATGGAGTCTGTCGTCCACTTTTGACGGCTTGTCTCCAGACTGTGCTACTCAAAGTCACACAGTCACACAACATTCAATATATAAAGAGTCTGCATTATGATTGAAAACTGAATTAAGAGCCATAATCACTCAATAATTTCCAAATTTTGCAGCTGAGTGTATGAGTTCGAATGTAATGTTCGAATACGTTCAAAAACATTCTGAAAGCAATTATTCATAGTAGTTACTTTGACAATACTCTCGTTACCCATTAAATATGAATTTGAGGTTATTAAAAATTTATGGAAAATATTTTGAATTGTGTTCTCCAAAATTTGCCAAGAGTGTTGCAGAATTGCATAGCATGGAATACTATGACAGCTAAGGAAAAAAATTAATTGGTTCATTTTATATGTTATTTTTATATCCAGGCCACTTTGTTTTATAACCATAGTTTTTTTCCTTCTTTTATTAAACTTCTGCAGCAATCAGTCAGTTGTTTTTTTTTTTTTTGGTGTGATGGTCCTAAACCCTAATATGGACATTTTACGTATATTATCTAATTTCCTTATGCAGTGATGTACTTGTATATTTACATGGAATTCTGGCCACATTAAGACCAGTGTCACCTTTTCAGAGCTGTGCTTTTGGAGATCAGGGTACATTTTCACCTTTGAGGTGTATGTTTTGCCACATCCAGAAAGGCAGTGTGATGGTATAACTTTTAGCATGATAGCTGATTAGCTGATGCTCACCCTGTATCAGTCTGACATAGCCACCCCAACTTACATCCATGCAATATACTGTGGGTGGGGTGTGGGCCTTCCCAAACAGCTGGGGTCCACAACATAGTGAAAAACTAAAGCTTGTAAAAAACGCACCCAGATAGCACTTGACATGTGGACACATTCGATGTGGTAAACACCGCTCAAGGCAATTTTCCGTCGGAGTTCCACTCTGTTACAAACGGGTCCTGGGTGGCCAGTTGTTTCCAAAGGCGGCCTGTAACTGAAGGTTTAATGGCCGCAATATTGTGGAGCCTTGCCGCAGACAATTGCCTGTAAAATTTTTAAATCGATGCAGTAATGAACAGGATGTCAATAACTTGAACCAGGATCTGTTTTTTTTTCTTCCCCTGACTGTGGTCTTCCTAGTGTATCGTTAAGCCTCTGAATCGAAGGGCCGACTGTGGCCAGACAATTGAGCGGACCCTCTTAATGAACGCGCGCTCCAAACAGGCCACGGTCGAACTGCCCGGTCAGTCCCAGTCAGTCCCAGACTTCATTGCATTACATGAATTAAATTAAGCTGGGTTTGCACAGCAACCGATTACTCAGGTCTGGCCGGACTGATCTAGAAAACACAGCCTGAAAATCGTGCTAAACAAGACAAGATCAGAAAGCGTCTGCTTCAGCGCTCTGGAAATTAGCGATAGCGGAGTACTTAAATTCGGCTTAAATGAAACGTCTAGAGAGACTTTATTTTCATTATGGTTGCTTCTATTTTCTCCCCCGTTGTAAAATGCTGAAGTACGGCAACACAGTACAGCATTTTGAACATGAGCAAATATCTGCTAATGCTTACAGGAAATTCAGCGAGCAGTGGATAAGTGATGGAGACAGGCTAATGAAAGCAAAACAGAAATAATGGCTGTCTGACTAGAACTGTACACATCTGAGACACATTAGAGAGGAACATATCATGAATGGCATCCAGTTATGTTCTCAGGACCGGCCCAGGAGCCAGCAGTAATGCGTATTGAACAGTCAGGGCTTTCACTGGCCTCTCGCGTTTCATATCAATAACATTTGATCCGCAGAATTCCTGAAAATACTCACTCTCACAGCCAGAACTAGACATGCATACCTGTGTCCAAACACTTACAGCCACAGAACGAGCTCATGAATTCATGAACACAAAAATATTTAATAACTGACAGGGTAACTGGCTCCTCATATCAAAAACAAAACACAAATTTGAAAATCCTTTTTCTATTTATGAAACTGACATACTTGGATAGACTTGGAAAAGTAACTTCAAATACAAAATTGCAAGCCTAAAAATGTGATTGGTATCCCACGTTTGGGGACAAACATTGGAATAGGCCATTTAAATTGGTTCAGAATTGGAACTAGCCCTGGGTACAACGGTCTGCTCAGTGAAAATAAAAAAATAATCCTAATCGGTTTCTGTAGTGTTATCGAATCATTGTCATAGTCTCGCTTAGTGTTCAGATATTCATTGGATCGTAAAATGGGAAATTCAATCTAACCAAAACTTGCTTATAACTCAATATCAATGTTGATATATAGAGGTTAGATTGAATACTGTACTACAACAGTGCAACTTGAAATGTAATATTCGTTCTGCTAGATGTGTCAGTCACCACAGATTTCTTTGCTGACCCTTGCTTGAGGGTAACAAACTCAAGACTGATTGGGTGTATCCAATATCATTGTTAGAGGTAGTTCCATTTCTGAAATGTGTTTTGCAACTGAAGAGTTTTATTACTGAAGTGAATGTAACTCTTTAAAAGTTATGATTGAGGGCTCATGAAACAATGCGAGCCAAGAAAAACCAATTCATATTAATTTGTAAATGGTTTCCTTTGATGCTTCACATAAATATATTTGCTGGGGAACTGCATTATTTTCTGTTTTCTTCCTGTAAGAGTGCATTGTGGTATTTGTAGTTTTATGATGTATCTAAAGAAAGTACTCTGAGGCATCTGATTTTCAAACAATGTGTGACAATAAATATTATGGTTTTGAATTTGTGCATCATTTAACTTGTACTCATTTATGGGTTCCTTGCATTGCACGGTTCTTTAGTTAAGATGACATTCTCCCGATAATCACCGATATTGAATAGAAAATAAAATATGATTATGGTCATGTTGTTTGTGCAATTTTGTAAACTGTATTACAAAAGGATTGGTTTTCTGTAGTCTCCAATAGATGTCATAAGGTAATTTCAGTAGTATTGATCATTAAGGCTTGTTGATCGATGCCTCCCTTTCACCAAAATAATAATCAAGAGATGGAATGAAGACAAGTGAACTGTATTTACCCTTAGAGGCCGAGTTTCTCAGTCAAGGAAATCTATATCGTTGGCCAAAGGAAATAGAATCCTGGGCTATCATCTCAAGGGCAACCAAAACCACAAAGAACAAATGTCAAATACATCTACTTTGACTTTGCTTCCACAAAACTTCATCAAATACAAAAGCTTTTCATTTGAGGGAAAAATAGTTGTTTTCTGTTCAGTGTAAACACAAATGAATGAATATATGGGGCCTAGCATTGGTGTTTGTGTGGTTGGCCAGAGCATCTCAATTCATGTGTGCTTAATCATAGTGGTCCGATTATGGTCATGGTGGTCGCGGAAATGATGATTGTTATGGAGAATGATGATGATGATGATGACATTCGTAGTGTTAGCGATGACAACTGTATGACAACGGTGGTCACAGAGATGACAATGTTGAAGAAAAATTAATCACAAATTGTGGTGAACATGATTTGATTGTTTCATAAAATTATTGCACACAGTTTCATTGTGTTTTTATTTTCATGATAATCGTTTCTAAAATTCCCTCTGAGCCCTTTAATAAAGTCAGCATAGAGATAATGTTGTAGAACTGCCCATTTTAAATATCATTTATTGTAAATACATAATACAATTTATGTATAATATATAAGTAAATATTCAAGCTTTATATCAAAATATAAATTCATTTTATAAATAATTAGCTAGAAAATGCACTTTTTTATATGACTGGGTGGTACAATAGGTTTATTTGATCTTTTTTCAGTGCTGGTGTCAGTTTCTTTAAAACATTACAGCCATTGTTTTGCTCAACATGCTCCAAGACAGTGGCAAGTGGTGCTTCTGACATCTTACTGAAATTCGTGGGCCTTTTGACACACAGACAACCTTACAATTAGGTCCACCACCTTCCAGAACAATTCCCTTTACCCCCAGGTTTCTGAGAGAAGAAAAGTATTTTGCCTGCCATTGAGATGAACCTCAAGGTCAACTGTCTTATTAATGGATGTTGACCAAAGCCAATTTTGCTTCAGTCAGAGGATGTGGAGTTACCTAGAGACCTGGCCACTAAAAAGTTATGAATCTTGTCAGTCCAGTAATGGAAATGTCTACAGATTATAACAGTTTTCTCCTGACAAACTAGGATAGGAGTTCTATGTACCACACACACACACACACACACACACACAAACATTTGTCAAGCCCCATTGAGCTCCACACTATTAAGGCCTAAACCGCCCGATTGGCTGAATCCTACTTTAATGGACACAACGATGCTTCAGACCTGCAGTTTGCCAATTTACTGCAAGACTTTTAGGTACTGCAATACCAAGAAATGAAGCAAAAACTCGTTTAAAAAAGCAAAGTTACTTTTTCGGAGCAATTTTGGGTTTCGGGAAAAAAAGGTGAAAGATTAGTGTGAAATCTAAGGTGAAAGCTCAAAAATAAATCTTCTACAGGGAAACCAAAGCTTTTTGGTTATATATTTTGATATATACCATGACTGCACTTTCATATACACACTGAATTAGCTTCCAGGATTTGAGGTAACCCTCATTAGAGTCTCATAAGACACACTCCGACTCTTTCTGAAAGGTTTATTTACAAGAAAAACTCCTGATATCATTTTTATGCAATATAAACACTCGGTATACCAGTTTTAATACATATTGAAACATCCTGTCTATTCTTGTATGGTAATGTCTTAAATGCCAAAGACAGGGAAAAGCAGAGAAGAAAAATCCAGTACCTGGATAAAGTATTTACTATTTTGGGCTAAGACCATATCATGATCTTATCAGATTCACATCTCAATAACAGCAGTAGTTTGACCAAGAGCAAGAAAATCTGAGCTCTTATCATTAGAAACATCACAGCACTTTCGGGAGAGAGATGGCTTAGCCAAAGAACAGAAAAAACGTGCTTTCATTTCTCCCTGATACAACATATGCTGTATATTTTGTACATGTATTTGACACAGAAATGATCATTTGCATGGGGGAAACAATAACTTCACACGTTCAACAGTAAATTAACTGTGAGTTCATTAAATATAGGACTAATAGATAGCACCACAGAACTATCCAGAAGATTTCACAAACTGCAAAACTACCAAATGGAAGCCAATGAGAAAATGGGAATTCCATTAACACTAAACAGGGGCCTAGTTAGGGACAAAGTCAATTGTAGTTAGACCGAATGGAGACCTTATTTAGATCAATATAGCCTGAAGTGACATTGAATAGACGGCAACACATGGTGAGACTAAGCATCACTGAGAACTGCGGACTCCCAACGATTGGAGGTTTGAGAGCTAAGATCTCTCTGACCTCTGATCACCTATATTTTCCAGTGTAATATATGATGATTATATACAAAAGGGCACACATGATTATGTCAGAACTTGAGTATAATGAATAAACCAGTTCTCAATCCATCTCAGAGCAATTACCATGCTGCAAACAGAAATTAATATGTATCATATCAGTGTTATCTCAAGCTTTATTTATTCATTATGGTTCGTGGAGGAAAATGCTGATCGCGACATAATTCAGCCAGGATGATTCAAATTACAATCCAACAGCTCTTCGATATTCGGAGCTGAACTTGATATTCGCAATGCATGTACACCAATGAATTAGCACAAAGGGACGCGGTCTTCCACAGAGAGGCACAACACTATTTTAATTGCGTTAGTTAATTGCAGTTCATTAGTAATGGCAGCAAATGAAAAAAAAAAACACAGGGAAAAAGAGTGGAGTACTTAGGATGTCTATTGTCTCCATTATTCATGCATCATTAATGCGTGACAACTGTTGCAGATAAATGGAGAGCAAATGTACCTCCGACTGGAAAGCATGCAATATGAAGCAAAGAAATGTGGCCCACACATAGTGGCAAATAAGCAATGCAACTTGAGTTCATTTGGACATGAATGCAGGTTAATTTTAATTAGGCTAGATGAAACAAAATAAAAATAAAAAAAAAAAAAAAAACGGATACATAAATAGATTTGTTTTAAAGGATGCTGGGATGGGAGTCACTTGCAACTGACATATCCCTAAATCAATGTATTTTTAAATTAGGAATTCAAATCATGAAAAAAACCCTTCAACGCTGGTCTGTTATGGTAAAAATGACGTTTCCCCTATGTTCTCTATATGATATTTCAACTTAAAGGTTGAAAATGAACACAGTACACATTGCATTCTGAAATCGGTATCGTTTTACAATGTTCAAACTACCAGGACTGTTTTAAAAGTGGTTTGAGATTGACATTCTTGTGACATTTCATAGTCAAATCATATTTAACCTTCTAATTTGCATATTCCTCCCCCATAAAGTAATGTGGCTTGCATAGATGCTAAAGTGAGTTGCATCTGCTCCATTCTGCACACTTTCTTTGTTTTGATTGGCTGAGGGGGTTGGGTTGCACTGACAGCTAATTGGGTTTGTGGTTCATTAATATTAATTAATGATGTGTCACGACCACTGAAACTGCCTTCACAGCTCAAGGAGAGAGCTACCAGCAAGGACATTGATTAGTAAAATTATGTATCAATGACTTTTACTCACAAATGACTGAATAACTAACAATAAAACTGGAATGACAAAATGATGACGATAAAATCTCCACAGTGGTATTCAAGTCTAACAATGACAAAGATGTGACCCACTGGAAGGTATCTTTACCTGGTTGTTACAAGAATGGAAATGTGACAATATCAGTACACATTAACAATAAATTGCTTTTGTCCCTGTGTCTCTACTTCAAAATTCTACTTTGCAAAAAAGGTCCAGTTTATTAACTACAGCAGAGCTTCATAAATAAAAATATCAGAGTCATGGACTGAAACTTCAATCAAATGTAAAATGACCCTGGAGAGGGTATTCTACTGTCACCTTCAATTTCAGAGTCAGATTAAAATGCATTTATATGAGAATTTGGAATGATAAACCAGTAAACGTACAGCTCTGATGTATTATTTTTGTGTAACTCCAATGCATATTCTCTTCTGAAAGCTGGTCAGCAGCAGGACCAAAGCAAACTGGTCAAATGAGCAAATTTCAATCTGGAATAAGACTTAATCTTGATCTCACTTGATAAATGGGCTAAAACTCCAGCTTCAGGTTAACTTCAACTGGTCCATAGTACTTTAAGCAGTGTCTTTGCAAAGTTGATAACTAAATGTAGAGGTGCTCATGCCTTTGAGAGATGGAGGAAGACCCTGATTCATATTTATTTGTTTAGTCATATCTTGGTCAGATGAAATGAAGGTTTATGTGCCAGTTGCCTATTTAAAAGTCAGGCAGCAATTATGTTGCTGATGATTACAATCAATAGATCAATGTTTGGTATTTTAAACAGAGGAATTTCAACATCCTGAATATTGGAGAGATGGGGAAAGCCTCCATTCTCCATGCACGCTTAGGTTTTCCGCCCTCGTTGTGTATGATTGTCACGGAGGGAGCGTCATGAGGCTGTAAATCTGTTTAACTCCCCCCTTCGTCCGGGGGCTTACCGGGAGGTGTGATCTGCTCTCAGAGAGGGGCTGACAGAGCGCTGACAGGCGGGGAGGGTTTTTACGACGTGTCGACAGAGGGCCGGGCCGTGCTCCCGCCTGCCGCGTGCGTTTTACAACTGATCTGAGGCACGTTTTCGGATGCTGGACTCGGGCGGAGACGAGGGGGGAGAACTAAGTGCCAGGGCGTGAGAGCACTCCCAGCAGCCTAGAGGACAGACCTGAACTGCGTGGCTCGCTCCTTCATGCTTAAACTCATACCAATAAAGGGACACCCATCTATCTATATATGTGTCTCATATATCAATCCATATTAATCTGTACATGCGACACATTTACAGATTTTCACTTGCACAGATTGATGACTGGATGAGTGAATGAATGTATGAGTGACTGAGTGAATGAATGAAGATGGGGGGTCCATGTTCTCAGAGGGTACATAAGATCAGTGTTATAACCAACACAAAGTTATGGAATTAATGTCAATGAAGGGTCCCGACGGCCCTACATAATATACATATATATATATTACTTTTTTATAAGCCTTTCAGACTGTCTTACATGTAAGACAACATTACAATGAAGAACAAACTCTGACTGTATGGAAGAGGCCAGCGACAGGGAACACTGCTTATTTCACTAAAAAACTGGTAGCATGTACATGAGGAAGAATATAAATCATAGAAGAAGGAAAATTATATATTTCAAAAGTATTACAAGCACTGTGTGATACACACACAGCTTTATAAAAGCCATCTCCACATGACCCTGTTCACTGGCCCTTAGAATGGAACTCAGCAACTCTTCAGTACTCTTGTGTACCTGATAAAAGCATGTTCAAGTCACAGCCTTGGCTCTCTTATTGTCCTGAGAGGTGCTACAGTACCATATTCACTTTCAGTATTTGTGTGCCTCATAGGTTAGAGAAAGTGAGTCAGAAAGATAGAGAGTGGGCTTTAGATAGGAGAGACGATAGGAAGGGTGAGAGTCCATAAGGTCAATGTTGAAATAAACGTGAATGCTAACACATTGTATTTCCAGATAAATAAGCACAATTTTCCTGAAATTTTTTTCCTTCACATGACCAGAAAAAATAGTGTTGGTTTCAGTATGTGCACAATCTTATGTTTGGCTGTTTGGCTGAGGTGGACAAATAAGGACAAAAAAAGCAACTTAATTTGGTAACTTTACTAACTTTATTTAGCTACATTATTAAGGTACAAACAGCCTGGTTTTAATGACAACTATATATTGGGCAGGGCTGGGCTGGGCAGGGCAGGGCAGGGCAGGGCAGGGGGGCAGGGCGGGGCGGGGCGGGGCAGGGCGGGGTGGGGCGGGGCAGGGGGCAGTGTTGTATGATGGTTTGGGATCTAGACTTGTTCTATGGAGGTTGCAGGTTTGAGTCCTAGGTAGGGCACTACCTATAAACCACTGAGCAATGTACGTAGCCTGAATAGCTTTACAATTACAGCTGTTTACATTTACAGATTAACAACAGATGCATATGAACTGTGTAAATTGCTCTGTATACGATTATCTGATAAATGCCTAAAAAATGTAATAAATAAATAAGTAGGAATACAAAAGTAAGAGTATGGATACAAGCATTTGTAGGACATGGGGGTATGACACACACACACACACATATGAGTCATGATGTATGTTTTATGTATTTGCACATTATTACTCTGTTGAGTTTAATGTCTAATGTCATTTTACACTTGTCAGAGTTCTCTCAAATGTGCTCTTTAATGTTATGCCTTGGTTCATTATTTATTTACATTATTTCAACACAATTAATGGATTTTTGTCAGTCTGAGTCTGTTTGGAAGACTAAGTGTATTAATATGTTTTATTAAAATATGAATAAATCTATTCAAATAAAAGGCTGTAGATTTAATCCAAAGTATGCAATTTGTGGCTTGTCAGGGATGAGTAAAGATGTGTGTGTGTGTGTGTGTGTGTGAGAGAGAGAGTGGCAGAGAGAAAGAGCATGAGGTAAACAGGGAGACAGATAAATTGAGGTGGGAGTTCATAGATGAGGTTAGTTGCAAAATTCTGGTCTATGTCTGCCAAGGTTTTCCTAATCTCATTTTAGATCATATTGATGAGTGTTTCTGTGTCCTCTGTGTGCAAAAAAAGGAACAACAAAGGCAAGTGACAGAAAGTTTGAATGAATGATTAGCTAAATTCATAAGCGGCATCACATTTCTGTCTTTAATTAGCATTCCCGAAATCATTACTCCCGAGAGCCCTACAGCAGTGTGCTGCTCTGCCGGTCAGACTCAGGACTTGGTGGGATTTGTGCCTGAGCACTTTCATTTAGAAAGCAGAACTCCCGGATATGTTGGACAAACATTCTGATAATCTCCTACCACGCCCCCCATTACAACACCCCCCCCAACTCCGCCCACCATGGATTAAGGGTCTTTGTCAATGGATATGCGATGACTGTTTTTCTTCTCTCTCTCTCTCCCTCTCTCTCTCTGTCTCTGAGCCTAACAACTCCAGCTTCTCTGTACTCTACTCTTCACTTTGGGGTGTCTCCGCGATGCTTTGGCCCGTTTAGGTTGGCTAATGAGCTGGAACACGGGAGCTGTGTTCTTGGGAGGTTGGGAGCTCGGTTTGTAAATGAGGAAAGACACCAGACTTCTTGCCTCCACCGTGGCTAAAATCAACAAGAGACTGGATGAAGGTTCACAGAGAATGGGGAGGGGGGAAAAGCTTGTCGCAGTAGGCAACAAATCAAAGACAGGGATGCAGTTTACTTTTATGAATGCCAAGCTAGTTAAATTATGTTATTGAAAACCATATAAAATAAATAAATGCAATTCCACTTGATTCAGCTGCCATTATTTGCAGTTTATACAGCCTCCCCATCAGTAAAAATTGGATAGAGAGAGATATTTACAAAGGTCAAACTATTGTCTGCATTACATGTCATATTGACGAGCTTGTGTGCAGGCCTACACCACAAATATGATTAACAAATGTTACTCAAATTAGGACCACAGGAACTGGCAGCTGTCAAAAGCCACCACCCATTAAGGCAGGCCAAGTCACCTTGACGACTGTCCACCTTTCTAAACATAATGAAATGGGGGGTACAATAAGTAAGGCATAACACGCGACGAGGTGTCCGTTGTACAAATGTAAGGGGCGAGGTGGAGGCGAAGAACTCCATGACGCAAAGTGGAGGGCGGTTGCCTCCGCCAAGCCCCTTACATTCATACAACAGACACCTTGGAGGGTGTTATGCCACTTATATCACGGTTACTTGCAAGGTGTGGTAATTGCAATATATTTTAAATTTCTTTGGCTCAAAAGCATTATTTTAGATATTTCGTATCACTATTGATGATAGGCATTGCTTTATGCTGGAGTAGGCGACCGTTTCCTGAACTCAAAGCTAGACGTTCCAGAACTGTCAAGGTTCGAAACGCCCGTTGGTCACAGAAAATATTCATACAGAAACAACGGACACCTTGGAGGGTGTTATACCGCTTATATCATGGCTACTTTCTAGATGTGGTCATTTCAATATATGGTCACTTTTTTCGGCTCCAAATATGATTATTTTAAGACAAATCCTATCACTATAGATTATGAAATGTTTTGTCCTTGCCAAATAAATGAAAATTAACGTGAAAATGGTCCATTGTGGTTTTTATACTTTTTTAATGTTAGCTAACGAATGAGTTAAAATGTTAATGAGTGAATGGCAGCAGCTGAACGTTATTGACAAGGCGATGGTCGGCGCAGAAACCATTGTATCGTCGCATCGCATTGATTAAGAACAGTGATACAAACTTTTGACCGGGCCTACATTCAAGGCGTTCAGGTTATGCAAAATTAATCGACACCTGCCAGCCAATCAGAAATGCGGATTTTCTGTATCCGTGATATAGACTGGAATTATGGGGGTGTGTCCAAGAGAACACAAACAACACATGCACTGTCCATAGCACGTTATGCCATTCATCTGAGAAGTGACTGTTTCTGTGTTTCTATAATGGTTACAAATTCATAATATTCTGTAAACTAAGTTGTGTCAATGGTTTTTGGTGGTGAAGTAAACTAAATTTGCCAATTTCGCCAGCTGAGCATTGAATTATGAATTATACAGTATATTTTTTTGTTGAACATAAAAAAATGAATCTACAGCAATGGAATTCTTGGCCGGAGCAAAACCTATTAATTGTTTCAATTTACCAACACCAGATAATGGTTTATAGTTACATGGGTTTGGTTGCTTTATTAGCTGTTGGTTTGCAGAACATTGATAGAGTGAATAATGGATGAGGTGGATGAACAAATAATCCAATCACAAATTTGTTATTTTTTTAGGAATAAACACCTCTTTATACAGGGGAGAATTTAAGGTTATGATTTTCTGCCTTCTATCGC
Organism: Albula goreensis; assembly: GCA_022829145.1. Taxonomy (NCBI): domain Eukaryota; kingdom Metazoa; phylum Chordata; class Actinopteri; order Albuliformes; family Albulidae; genus Albula; species Albula goreensis. The sequence continues at coordinate 17,395,620 of CM040763.1, forward strand.
AAAACATTCTTCCCTCCGAAGCAACTACATTTGCTGCTAAGATCTGAGCAGATTTTTATACCACAATTACATACCATTATATACCATGAAGTCTGCAGCCAAAATATTCATATTCCTTAAAGCCAGTGACTATATTACCCAGGAGTGCCAGTATAACAGAATAAGTACCATGAAATGTATTTAAATACGGAAACTGACAACACCTTGGAACTTTCAGTTGTTTGTGCAAACAACACACAAATTATCAACTTTTTGATATTTTCTCAAGGGTACAAGTACATCTGATGTGTGTGTATGTGTGTGTGATATAGTGAAAGAGAGAAATGGAGAAAGATACCAAGCGAGACTGAGAGATCCCCCCTCTCTCACTGTTGAAAGTGTAGTGATGAAACGCGTGTTTGAGTACACCCCTGACTTACTTTGGACACAGCTGAAAAGCAATGTGGGAGGGGCGAGGAGGCGGGGGGTGTGAATCTGAAACTCGGAGCAGAAGCAATCCTCTGACAGTGTGATGTCCTTCTAAAGAACATCACAGACACTCTAATCTCTCATGCATGGAGTGTATACATATCATTACGCTCGCACCGTTCGGAACGAAAATATTCACCTACGACTGGCGATGCATCATTCCTTTATTTATTTCATTTTATTTTCCCAGCACTGCCATTTCACCCACACGCTCAAGTGTTGTCATCTGTGAATCGTCTTTTCTGTTTTGTATTTGCCTTAAAATACCCTTCAAAGTTGTAGATGATTGTTTGGTTTGAGTGAGCCCAGCTACACTTTGTTGGGGAAAGTAAAAAGACAGTTGAACAATATGACACATTCACATTAAGGAGTATGACAAGAATACAAAATTAATGAATTAATGAGTAAAAATGTCAGAAATTGCACCCGAATATCTGCCAGATGAAATCCCATGTTATGTATTTACACTGTTGAATATCACTGTCAGACAAAGGAAGATAATGGTGTTTTCCACAGTGGGGAACAGTTCATTCAACCTGGAACATGACATGCATCCAGTTTAAGAAAATCAAGTGCTTCAGGTGTCGAAATTTAAGATCACACATCTCTATCAATGCTGAACCGTACGTGTGTCTCTTGGAAGAACCCAGAGGACCTTGTTATCTTTTCCAGATTTGGTGGAGAAAAAATTGATCTTTACTGAGAAACTGGTCGAATTACCACTCAAAGTTATGCAAAACACTTCTGTTTCTACTCAGAGACATCATCGGAATATCAAAAAATGTATCTCCACTGCTCTAGGCCTGGAAACAGAAACCCCTCCCATTTTACATATTATCTGTACAGTTTGCTGATCGCCAACAGAACTCCAGCAATGGGTTGCTATATTGCATAAGGATGAAAATACTGAATTAATATCTCACACAACAGAAGGGGGACAACTAAAAGCCCAGCATGAATGAATACAATCTATTTATTCATAACCAAAAGGTTATAATCTGAACAGGTAGTCACTGAGTTGGACTCAGTACCAGTCTGCAATTAAAGGCTCTATTACAGACACAAGGTCACTGGAATATAAGCTTGTTCAGTAGATCTGATTCAGCACCAGAAGGCAAACCATTTGGATTACTGACATCTCGTTTTTGGAACTACAAAAAAAAAAAAAAACGTATTAAATAAATAAATAAATAACACAGCCACAATTATCAAAAGTGTAACTATGGTGGATATATTTTCTGACCTTATTAAATTAATTAAGCCAGCGCTTATCATTATGGTGCAGTGGAAAAGAGTAAGCCTCTGAGACTATCCCGTAGATGAAGCTGGGAGCGCAGGCAGAACTTATTAAATTTGTGCCGGTCTCTAAGGTTTCAAAATAATTGTCAGGCACGTCATTAAATTCATCTCCCTTCTTTTGCCCCGCTTTGCTAATTATTCGACTGTGGACCGCGCGCCGGTCGTGCGAACGGCGTGTTATGTTTCACGTGTGGTCGATGGTGCCGTTTTTCCGGGAAGATCTGCGACTATAACGCATATGTTGAGGTGGCCTGTCAAAAGGGCAGCTGGCATGGAATTTAATGAGCTGAGTTGTCCCTTTGATCGCAATGTAAAGAGTACAATATGCCTATAGATTTATGGAGACATGCCGGGTAGCGCTTGGAATAAGATCTCAATGTTGAACGATTGCTACATCCATATTCCAATCTGTAGCGTTTTGTCTGGCCTACCGTGTATCCGTTCATCCATCAGTCCGTCAACGAAATGCGTGTCATGCCACGGCTATTCACAGTAGACAGAGTACACACAGAGTCTTGAAGCCCGTTTAGGTGAAAACACTGTAATCTTCAGACTTGATCCTAGCACGTCTGTTTTATGTACCCTTGCTAAAGCCCCTCGACACTCTCCCACATTTTGAAGGACTGGCTTGAAAATCTCAGTATCTTGAGGTCTGTCCCAAATGAATTGGAGAGATAACTGGTGTATCCCGGTGAACAAAAAGAAAAATGGTGGACAAATATGTCCCAAATTGCACCTACACTTACCTCCTTCCCATGTCCTTTACTCAGAACAACAGGAAGTTGCCTGCATCTCTGCTTGGATTACCATTACCTTCCTGGTTTTGGTCTATACAACAGTGCAACCCTGCATATTTGACAAAAGCTATCACACTGCAAAGCACGTAGCACATTGATCGAATACAGTGCTCATGTTCCTAATATCTAAAAAAAAAAGGCTTTTTAACCAATAATGAGACATCCACAGTACAGCCCACATCAAAGAAGGCCAACTATGATGTTCATTACCATACAGTGTTCTCTTTTGTTTTCAGTTATTGCAGGAAATGGCACAGTTTGTGTCGCCCAAATACTGACTCACAACAGCTAACTCGGTAACAACTACCTGCGGCTCAATGACTAGAAGGACAATTATTTCTATAAATTTCAAGGGCTTTACATAATGCACAGTGGCAGTTTTGAAAAGTATTTATTTCTGTGTGCCAAATGGGACATTAGGCAAGTAAATGATGAATAACATAAAAAAAAAATAGACTGAGAAGAGAGAAAATATGACCAAGAATGTTAAAATTGCACCATGCTGAGATCCTGAAAGGTTTACTGATACAAATATTTCATCCACAGGGATGGATATGCGCAATGTTAGTAAACAATTATGAAAAATAAATTTGATTTAATCACAGCAAAATGTCAGTCAGCTAAATTAATTAACGTGCTAAATTATCATGAACGTAATGATAATTCATTATATTTTAACTAAACTATTTTATTTAATTACTGTCTTAATTAATTAACTTGCATTAATTAAGATAAATGATACATAGGAATTTAATGAGATAGACTGTGCTCGATTCATACAGCTATCCTGGTTTCAGGTAAACATGCTATACAGTCCACTTAGGTATGCCGCTAAACAACACCATACATTAATTAGGCTTTTCAATTACTGAGGAGCCACCATCTAAAATGAGGTTTGCCGATTTAGATCGCATTTATTATCTCCAGAACAGCTGATCTACCGCCGGAGAGTTGCGCCACAATGTAATTATTTTCAATTCTAATCAGAGGATTGATTTTTCGCCATTAAAATTAGTAATTATTGTCAGGGCCAAGATCGTTTCTTTATTTGTAGATGTATTTGGTTAAAGCTCACATAACTGATATTGCTCATACAACGCTTTGCTGACCCATTAAAACGAGTGCAGTAATTCTAGTTTTATGAAAAGGATTGACCTGAGAGATAGTTACTAATGTGCTTGTTTATGTTTTCCGGGCAGCATGCCTTGCCTTTGTGCCTGGGCAGAACAACTGTGGTCGTGTCCATTTGCGTACAAAGCCCCGGGTGAAAGTGTGGAGATTGATAGTGACAGCACCGTGTGGACTTCCAAAGCGTGGTGACAAACGAGATTGCGTCGAGAACGAAGTGTGCAGCGAGTCGCAATCTCCAAATGAGGAGAGTGAAACTGAGTAAGATAGGAGCAGAGTGCATGTGTTAACTCAATTAAACAAAAGCAATCGCTCTGTGCTCCATCCTCAGACGAGCGAACACAAATGCATTTAATGGAGGGCGCATGATAAACGATGCGCACACAAACGTATCAGAAAATATCGTTTTAAATAAATACAGGCATTACACAAGACAGACGGCCGCTGCCTTCACGACAAAAAACCATTGTGAATGTGCCGGATGCAGTCTAACCATGAAGTTCAAAGCACCATATGTGTTTGCATATTAAGCCCGTCTCCAAAGAGCGCTGCAGAATTTCCTATGCTTCGACTTGCCTTAAGGAATAATAAGTACTCGGACGAGGGAGAAGAGCCTTTTCTCAACTTATTTTGTGCGAAGCTACATTAACTGTGATAGGCTGCGGTAGCAATGCGCTGACCCAGTTAAAACTCCACTTGAGATGGTGCTTGCATTTGTCCTTCAAAAACCTCTGCACAGGAAAAGTGAAAGTAGTATTCAGCGTCCTCGAAACCAGGAGTGGCCAACCCTCAGCCTAGGTAACAAAAGAACGACAAGTATGCAATTGCTGTTGTGCTAATTGATCAGTGAGGATGTTTTCTTAAATCAATAAATCTCATCTGTTTTTTAGGGTTTGATTCACTTTCAGTGAAAACAAAAACCTACACTCCTTGTAGCTTTTCGATAGAGCTGTTCCGTCGCAGGGGTTGTAAAAATTACTCCTGGATAACATTTTAGGACGCTGCTTCTCATTTAAATCACACCTGCTAACCGTAAATGTTAAGAAGCCATTTATTGTTTATAATTATACACAAGGAATGTGCATAGCAGTCAATGAAAGAAATAATATCGTATTTAAAATCCCAATTATTATAATCAGATTTAACAAAATACTGCTTACATTCACTAACTGGTCTATGAGGCAAACCTAATCAAATTTTCATTCAGAGGTATTTTTTAATTGATTAAATTATAGACTTACAAGTGACTCTGTGGACTCCGATTCAGTGAATTTGGTCACTGAGAGTAAACTATATGTTAGATTCGGAATTCAAAAGAAAAGGCAAATGACAACACACACTCACTCATTCATTCACACATTAATTTTAGTGCTGGAAGTAGGTTCATTTCAGACAAAATATTGTCATACTCAACGGGTCAGCTGGGGTCGGGATCTTAAAATCCAAACAGCCTTATTGCATGCTTCATATATTTAAGCATGAAGACAATGTGTAGGGCATGAAATACAAAGTAAAGTCAACTTTATTTAATATCATCCTTTATAAAACAGTATAGAACCGCCAAGCCATCTCTATTTTTTGAAAGACACATTGCAGTTGTGAGTGCACATCTCCTCTAACCTTGCTGGGAAAGAGACCCCATAAACTTTTGGAGCATAAACGTGGCTTAATTTCTGAAATGTACATTTTATGGGCCGTTTGTATCTGATTTATCCATCCTGCCATAGGCCGACGCCCGCGGTTTGAACCGTGTTACCTTTTCCCACGTCTCTCGCTCTCTCTGTTTGTTATGATTCATGACCTCCAACTTCAACCCCAGCTAAGAAATAAAAGCACTTTTACCCATGATTTAACTTCATTCAGACACTGAATTAGTCCTGCCTCAAAGTTATGTGATTTTTTTTTTTCATTTTATTGCAATACTTTATTTTTTTATCCAAGCACATTGAGTGGAAAAGTACTGCATTAAAACGTCCCAGCAATAAATCGTGATTTTGGATTTTGTCATTCCTGACATTTCATATACAATGTGGTTGGCACTGGAATTTAAGGGGCAAACTGGGCGGCTGATTTTACAATGAAACAAAAAAAAAAAAAGTTTTCATGATCTGGAAATGGTGGAGGGAAAGTGATGTATACTCTCAGAGACTGCATACATTTTGATCACATTTGATTCTTGTAGGTACTTGTCTGTTCTGCTAGGTGTTTAACATCACAGTGAAATGTCTATGTTCAATGCCTTCTGTGTCGATCAAAAAATTGATGGAAAACAATTTGAGAAATGGGTCCTTCACAATGAAAGCCGGCAGCAGTTCTATATATCATACTGTGTTATCCAGCTTTTGAACCAAGTCGTTGTATTACCAAACTTTTTCTCATCACTGCATCAAAGACATATGGGCGAAACATTGATACAACAATACATGTGTGAGAGAGAGAGTAGGGAAGAGAATGAGTGTGTTAACCCGAATTTCACATGATATATAAAGCACTTGTGTTGACTTTAGCCCAGTCCATAATAACTTTACAAAGTCTCTTAGCGTTTACATTCTATTGATCTTTGCCCTCTTGGCAGATACAAGACTGTTGAAGCACTGACCTTGTCTTTTTAACTGTAATTAATTGAAGCTTCAAATAAAGGTGACAAGTGATGAATCGTTCTCCCTGTTTGTTGTTATTCGAGCTGATCGCTCCACACGTTTGCCTGACGGCCAAGCTCCATTCGCCCTGTTTACTGTCACATCAGCACCTAATCCTTTCTTTTAGCGAGTGCATGCTAACTGACTTTTTAAAGTCAACGTCCATTGGTTAGTAATTTCAATACGCTGGAAGTTTAGAGGTGCTAGGCGCATTGGAATGTTGTATTCGTTTCCATAAGAGTTCAAAACCCTGCCACCAAAGTACACAATGTTTTCACATAACTTATGTAGATGTGTTTTCTTGCTCGCGCAAGTTGTGAGTTGTTAGTGCTGGCATGCACAAGACAAACTGGCTTAATTGCCAACTTCTCCACTTCTGCATGTGTCGTTATCATCATCTTTCCTAATACTTTGTCGAAACGTAATTGCCAGGAAATGGAATAAATCAACTGCAATTAAGGTCAACTTTTCTAAGCTCTATTATGATTTGTGGAGAAGTATATACTGTAATACATCATTTAACATTTGAGCTAAACATACAACTTTAATTGACATTTGAGTTGATCTTATTGCATGTTCTGTGGTAGTTCTTAATGACATTTGTTCTGAATGTTGCTTTCACAGAAGCTCCAATAAGACAACATACAACTTTTCATATATACCTGAAGGAGTAATACATTCATAAGATAATGTCTCCTTAATATGATGAAATTAACTTGATTCTATGTGGTACAGAGCTGCTGGTGACACAACTCTGCAATTTTCAGTTTGTCTACACACAAGTCCACTGTTTGTTTGAGGCATTGATGAAAATCCTCAGCCCAAGCAAGAGGTATCTATGGTGTCATAAGTTTGAGTCACAGAAAACAAAACAGAATTCTCTAATTAAATATTAAGTGACTGTCCGTGAAAATGTATCCCCTTCAGCTAACATGGCATCAAGTGGTTAAACACAGTGTTCAGGTCCCATGGAGTAACCAATGTTTACATTAGAAGATGCCCATTTTGGTATAAGCAATTCTGGGTTGGTTCCCAACACAAGCACCCAGACCCACTCACCTGTGGTATATCATAATACATTGTATATGGCTGGTTATCAAAAGAAACATTCGTAATCTTGACCAAAGTGCTTCACCTGACTTGCTTCAGTAAATATCCAGCTGTATACATGGATAATATGTAACATGTAGGCTGTATAACTCTGGATAGGGGCGAACACTAAATGTAAATGTAAGCCTGGAGAGAGACTGAAATTTTCTGAATCAGTAATGTTGTAAACACTGTGGCACCCTCCTCTGAGCATGTGGCCAATAGCATGGCGCATGGAGGCTTGCAAGCTTGTAGGCCTCGCATCTGTATAAACGACAATCTGTTTCCAGGAAAGTCCAGCCGTTCCACTCAATTCCATTCCAAGGGACCAGGAAGTTAAACTGCTCTATGCTGAACAGCAGCCAGCTTTACTTATTCTGTAAGCCGCATTTTGAATGGCGGACACAAGGTCCAATTTTAGGCATGCGATTTCCATTGCTATAGTTTTTTTGTAAAAAAAAATAAAAAGTAAAAAAAGGGGGAAGATGTGAATTAAAACAATCTCCTGCCAGATTATTTTTTTATCCTTTCCCACAAGCGAGGACTTGGCCCATCAGTTTCACGTCAGTCAAAAGCACAGCACTGCTCCTAAAAGCATCTCTTGCAATCTGTAGGCCGACGTAGAGCCAATATGGAGTGCGTTTCCCCCAAGGGACAGCGAGGCATTAGAAAGAAGTGGCCTGTTCTGCCGGAGTTAAGAACAGTCCCTCCTTAAAGGAGGTTAAATATTTACCGGCTGTACCACGTACACACATAAAACATTAAGATTATATACTTTTTTCCTTTGTCCTCTTAAAATAGCATTGTTTGAGCACTTCTTGTCCACGGCTACAGAACCTTTAGTGTTCACCGCACTCAAAGTCCAGTGTTAAAAATGGCATCGTATTCCATTTTTAAGTACATATCTTGGGTAGCATTCTTACGTCATGTTATGATATGTTACATCATACCAGAAGTTACCATTCCTTACAAAGCAGACGCATTTCGTTTCCGTAATGTTTCACTCTAACTGCATACAAAGCATGGAAAGCCAGCCCTTGTCACACTAAGCAACACATTTTTTGGGGTATTTTTCCCTCACCCTGAACTCTGTCGAACTGTTAACTCTCACGCAGCCATAAACATGTGACCCCTCGGATTTATTGGACAATAAGCTCTTGCTTCTTTCCTTTCTGCTCATGTGCTACATTTACATGCTTCCTGCGTCACCAGAAGATGACAATGTCAACATATATTCAGGTGGTTCCTCCACATGCCCCGGGCTGAACAGGGGTAGCTCTGGGAGAGTGATGAGGCAAACAAACTTAACTGGCTACACCCCTATCATTCTCCAATGAGGCCAGTTGTTGCCTTGCCAATGTGGACCTTTGACCATAGCCTGCAATAGCATGGTTGGGACTCAGGTACCCAGTCACAAGGCTTATGTCTGCTAGCCCAAAAGAACATCTCAGCATGTGGGCAAACCTTGGGGCCCCTGAGTATATATTGCCAACTCAAATCCTTGAAAGGCTATCTGTAGTTGGACTTAAATTGCCTCTATACACAAGAATACATGTTTAGTTTTGACAATGCATATCAGGAAATTTGCATATAGATAGCCTTTGTAGTATAGCCACTGGCTAAGAAGAAGAGCTTCCTGTGACAATACAGGATGCCAAGCAAAGGTAAAGCTCAAAGGCATTGGCAGAGAAGCACCTGTAGCTTTTTTGCTTAAAATATAAGTCCTGGGAATACTTACTGAGAGCATGACAGGGATAGAGGCATAGGGGCAGCCTGTAGTATAGTCTGGAGCCAAATCAACTGTATGTGGCTTTGGATAAAAGCGTCAGCTAAAATGACTATAATGTAATGTAATGATAACTACCAGCAATTCAGTAAAGAAACAATATGGACAAATGCTCATGTGAGATTATGGCTAGCTAGCTTCTTTAGCAGTCCTGCCTTAATTCCGCCTTGCTTTTGCTTGGTTAATACCAAGTACAGAACACTTCATGTGCACCAAAGTAGACAGGAAATATACTTTCAGGTCAAGACAGATTTTTTCGACTGTATCGTCGGGAAAAGTTTTGACTTGTGGTCCGGGGGTGGGTGGGTGGGTGAGATCGATACTTTTGGGCTGAAGTGCGTCAAAACCTAATCGCTGTGGTCTCTTTAGCGCAAACCCAAAATCTGCACCCTGCAAAAGGTTAAGGGTACTGTCTGTGTTTTCATGTCAGGGCGATTGCAGGCTGAGGTAAGCCACCGTTAGCGGTTATCATCCGTCAGGCGCTCTTTTTTCCCCTATCTGTCCTCCCTCCGCCCTCCATAATCACCATTTTGCCTCCACCTTTTTTCTTCAACCTCTTCTGGACATCAAAACCTCTGATTTGTGACTTCAAAACACCGAAGTCGCGCACGTAAAAGGCTGTGCCGGGTCTCAGAAACTCAGCAGCTGTAGAATGTCTCACTAACCTCTTTGTAAAAGGGCATTCACGAAAGAAGGGCTATTTACTCGAAATGACTCCTTTTAAAAGTGATGTCCTTGCTACATTCTTAAATGAAACTCATATGTAATCTATTCATGAAACCTGCCTCCTTAGTCACAGAAGAAATAAAACAGTACCTGTTCCACTTATCCTTAATGAGTGCTACAGTACTACGAGTACAATCTTCATAGTTGCATCTCCTCTAGCTTTCTCTCAAACTGCTGTTTCATCTTCAAACTAGTGTACAGAGATGTAGTATCTTGATTTTGCAGATTAAAGTTTTAGGGAAGGGAGTAGCATCATTGTTGTTGCAATAACTGCCAGGTCAGGGTCCTCTTGTCTCATTTCTGCACTCATATTGCAGCTCTTCAACACAATCACTGAGCCAGCTAGATGATAATGGCGGGGACCTTACAACAGAATGCATCCAATGTTCCAGCTTTGAAGAGAAATGTATTATGGGTAAGCTTATGATTTGCAAGAATACCCGTCATGTGACAGGTGGGATCCTATTCCACAGCTAGAGGTCATGCCACAAGCCACAACCTACAGACTTCTGTTTATGCCTCTTATGTAAACGCCATTATGTTTTAGCATATTATGATCCCTGACCCAAACCGTTGCCTTAATTGGATTTGTTTCTTCCTCAACGTGATCTCAGTATGCCTCGAACATGAAAATATTTCAGAGGTATTCACATGCCAACAGCCTGTAGCATTGGCCCTGCCATCGAGCTTCTTTTCCTGGCTACATCTACACATATGTGGACTGTAGAAGAGACAGGTGATATCATTATAATTTCTAAATCATCATTTGTCCATAGTCTGGAATGTTTATGAAGGATTTCGCTACAAAGTGGCTATACATGCTTTAGCACTGACATTTTGATTGGCAGAAAGCCGTGAAGTATTTAACAGATTACAAAAACTTAATTTGTAAAGTTTATTCCTGGGGGCCATTTACTCACAACTTGAACAGAATAATCAGTGTAGCATTATATTTATACTGTCAGTTTGATGTTTAAATCCATAATTTCAGTGTGTCATTTCAAGAACAATCATAATACATGCTTGCTCTTGGTTATATGAGGATATATTCAGAACAATGGTGCCATTATTACTCACTAGGGGGAGCTCTTGTACTCTCTGACTACTCAAAATGTAAGGTAGTTTGCTATCAAATGCTTTATATTTCCCTCCTTTCATCGACAACAAATCATTATATGCCCGACTTTTAGATTACTATTTTTTAAACACATCTAAGGATCATATCACATGTGGAGACATTTTTCAAGACACGATTTAAACACTGTTAATATGGTAAGGCTGGATTACCTTTGGTTATTTAATTTACTTAAAGGGGTTCACTGTTTACATTTCCCTTTTCCACAGCACGCACACAAATATGTAATGTATCACCATACTACGACTATATCTACAATCTACCTGAGCATTTCTGCTCCATGATGTTCATCCATTTGTTCAGGATTATGTTGAACTGGCTACTGAAAATATGTAAACTGCCACTTGCGGATTACAATCGTTCAGCTAAATTATACTTGTGCGTACTAACTGGATGCATTTCATCAGAAAAGTGTATTAGTTAAGTGTATTATGAGGAGCTCTCTCTCTCTCTCTCTCTCTCTCTCTCTCTCTCTCTCTCTCTCTCTCACACACACACACACACACACACACACACACACACACACACGCACACACACACACTTGCGCATTATTCTATACCTACCTCTGTGCTGCGGCACATTTTCAGATAACCCTAAACTGGATATTTATTTCATCGAGATGTAACAGAATATGCCGCGCAACATGCAATGTACCGGTGCAGGAAGGACCAGCAGTCCGATTCAGCTTGCGTCCTTCCTGTCTAGATGACCAAGATACATTTTTCTATCAAGCACTTGCGTGCCAGAATATTCCGTTGAACAGATCAGTAAGGATTTACATAGGTACACACATAATCAACATATAAAAAGCATTCTTGCGTGCCTTGGTCTTAACGGACTAACAAGTGTGCGTTAGTATTTGTCTTTCGGGACCGCTAGGGGGCGCATGTAGTCTATGATTGTGGGCGATACAACACATTCTCAACAAACTACCAAGTGTTAGTAAGCTGTGGTTGTGCCTAGTAGGACTGTGATAGGGAAATTTGGTCATGGAAAATCGGAAATCTAATAATAATGCATCTTCGTGGGAAAATATGCCATCATCCCGTCAGTGACCTGAGCAGTGAGAAGACCCGGATACGTAATTTTTTTCCTCTCTCGGTCTCTCTCTTTCTCCCCTTTGTGTACAGCAAATTGCCACCATACAGATCAGAGTACTGCAGCTGTCGGTTCCTTGCATCCATGTGTATATAATTAATATTCACACAGGGCGCACTATCTTCTGTTTATTGGTCACAGTTCCTCTTTCTAAATAATCGCACTCTGCTTCATAATGGACTAGCCAGTTAAAAAATATCGAATTGAATTATCGTGCTGTCAGCTTTGCAAACGTGGTCAATGACAAGATTAATTTAAGCAATAAATTAAATTTGGGCTGTTTTCTTAACTTTGCCTTGATTTGTTTCACTGTCTCGCCAGCAAAGTGTTTACATCCCAGTTGCATAAGCCGGCCGGTGACAACAACCTTCAATTGTAATTGATTTTATTCTACAACCTAAACATAAGACGTTGACATACGTATGTGGCATGCTTTTGACGGGAAACTATTTCCTTTTCAAACCGCACGCACTCCACAAAACAACTTGTTTGTTGTCAATCAGCGCACAGCCTTTGGTTGTTTTATTCTACTGCGTTGAAAACACTGATATTTCCAACAAACTGTAACAATTCAACAAGGACAGATTCGAACAGGTCACTTAGTGAGGAACACGCTTTGAGTTATCGAGGCTACACCCACCTTCAACCAAGACATGGATCTTTTTTGCTTGAGCTAATACCATCCAACCAGTACCAGACAGCATATATTAAAAAACCGACAATAAAACCGTTATTCTTTGCCCTGTTTAATTACATAAATATGTTTTGCATTCTGTTGATTCCAATATGACTCGGACAGCAGCAGTGTCGCCTGGAACATACATGCAGACCTCGAAGCGGACTTATCACATTATCACCAATATAACAATGGGACACCAACTAACATTTAATGTTGACAGCGCCTTGTGTTTCAAGCCAGGACGGCAAAAAAAAGGTATTCCATTAGGTGTATTAACAAAACCTTACATAAAATTGTGTTTGAAATGTGTTTGGATGCGGTAATATTAAAGATACTCACTTAACAAAGCGGCAGCGAGTGGTTTTTACAACTTGGGTACCTCTCTCTACCACACTGCCTCACTTTGCCGATTAACTCTTTCAACGGGCAAAGCAATGATTTGCAACTTGCAAAGATGTTAAACGGCGTCTTTTTAAGATCCCTGACGAGCTTCAGTTGACGTTACAAGTACCCAATCAGGTATGCCCTCTGTGGGTGTCAATGACTGTCATTGGCTGGAAAGAGGAGAGCGCTGCGCAAAACCAGGAAGGCAGAGCACTTAGCGTTCAGAAGTCTGCTAGTTGAGATCATTGGATCTGCTCGTGGGACAGGGAAATTATACAAAGGCAAAAAAAGTAAGATAAATACATTTCTATAGATAATCGCGACTGGAAAATAAATCGGAATAACAAAATATGAATTGTACAAATATGAGTAATTGACTTTTGCTTATCAATGTATATATTTGCTATAAATAGTTACTTTATTTAATGAACTGTGTGCTTAACGGGGATGTATCGAATTGCTGTGTTGCAGTGACGTATCTGAAACCAAAGCTCAAAAAATAACATTCGAGGATCAAGCGGCTACAGTCATCAACAAGACAACAGAATGGTTTTCGGTTGACAAGACCAAAGGGGATTTTTTTTTTCTGATCTGAAAAGCCTTACATATCTTCGCCTTTCTGCCGACTGAAATGATGGGAAATGTCAATTCAAGTCTGAAGGAATAAATACAAGTGCTCTTCTTATTTGGAAATGATTGTGCTATTTGTTCTTGTACTCTGTTTCTTGGATGGGGTGGTCTCCCAGATACGCTACTCTGTTCCGGAGGAGCAGGACCATGGCACGTTTGTGGGAAATATCGCTGAGGATTTGGGCTTGGACATAACAAAACTTTCGTCGCGCAGGTTCCAAACGGTGCCCAGCTCGAGGACTCCATATTTGGAAGTGAATTTGGAGAACGGGGTGCTTTTTGTGAATGAAAAAATCGACAGGGAGCTAATCTGCAAACAGAGTGCCACCTGCCTTCTGCACTTGGAGGTGTTTTTGGAAAACCCATTGGAGCTTTTCCGCGTGGAAATTGAAATAGTGGATATCAATGACAATCCACCCAGCTTTCCCGAGACTGACATTACCGTTGAAATTTCGGAAAGTGCCACCATAGGGACCCGCTTTCCGCTGGAGAGCGCCTTCGACCCCGACGTCGGCACCAACGCACTGCGCACCTACGAGATCACCACCAACAACTATTTTTACCTCGACGTCCAAACGCAAGGAGATGGAAACAAGTTCGCCGAGCTGGTGCTTGAGAAACCTCTTGACAGAGAACAGCAGGCGGTGCACAGGTACGTACTGACAGCGGTAGATGGCGGCTTGCCTCAGAGAACTGGTACCGCGCTGCTTGTGGTGAAGGTGCTTGACTCTAATGACAACGTCCCGGTATTTGATCAGTCAGTTTATACCGTTAGTCTGCCTGAAAATTCCCCTGTGGGCACGCTGGTCATTCAGTTAAACGCCACAGATATGGACGAGGGTCAGAACGGCGAAATTTTGTATTCTTTTAGCAATCACATCTCTCCAAGAGTAAAGGAGCTGTTCAATATTGACGCACGGACCGGCAGGCTTGAAGTGAGTGGGGAGGTGGACTATGAAGAGAGCAGTATGTACCAAGTGTACGTGCAGGCGAAAGACCTGGGACCCAACGCTGTCCCTGCTCATTGTAAAGTTCTGGTCAAAGTGATAGACGTGAATGACAATGCCCCCGAAATCAGTTTCAGCACCGTGACCGAGTCGGTAAGCGAAAAGGCTGCCCCCGGAACTGTGATCGCTTTGCTCAGTGTGACCGACAAAGACTCTGGGGAAAACGGACAGATTCACTGCGAAATTCTCGGAGACGTACCTTTCAAGCTCAAATCGTCTTTTCGGAATTACTACACCATTGTTACTGACGGACCTTTGGACAGGGAGAACGCCGATTCATACACAATCACAGTGGTGGCACGAGATAAGGGCATCCCGTCACTGGCAGCGAGTAAGTCCATTAAAGTACAAGTGTCGGATGAAAATGACAATGCGCCAGTGTTTACGCAGCCTATATATGATGTGTATGTGACTGAAAACAATGTGCCAGGCGCTTATATTTACGCTGTGAGTGCTTTAGATCCCGACATCGGACAAAATGCCTACATTTCATACTCCATAATGGAGTGCGCCATCCAAGGGATGTCTGTTTCTACCTACGTTTCAATCAACTCCGAAAACGGCTATCTTTATGCCCTGAGATCCTTTGACTATGAACAACTGAAAGAGTTCAGCTTCATGGTTCAAGCAAAGGATTCGGGCAGCCCAGAATTATCGTCCAACGCCACAGTCAACGTTATTATAGTGGATCAAAACGACAACGCTCCTTCAGTCATCGCCCCGCTTGGCAAAAATGGCACGGCAAAGCAACCTTTGCCAAGATCTGCAGAACCTGGATACTTGGTGACCCGCATTGTTGCCATGGATGCTGACGACGGTGAGAACGCACGCCTGTCTTACAGTATACAAAAGGGAAACGAAAATGGAATGTTTCGCATGGATTGGAGAACTGGTGAATTAAGGACCGCCCGGAGGGTATCGTCCAAAAGGGACCCTCACCAACTTTACGACTTGTTGATTGAGGTGAGGGACCACGGGCAGCCACCTCTGTCGTCCACGGCCAGCGTTATCGTGATGCTGGTCGACAGTATTGTGGAGGGCCACAGTGGAGACCGTGGCTCCGCCAAAGCGAAAGAGAACTCACTCGATTTGACCCTCATCCTCATCATCGCTCTGGGCTCTGTGTCTTTCATCTTCCTCCTGGCGATGATCATCCTGGCCATTCGGTGTCAAAAGGACAAAAAGCTGAACATTTACACTTGCTTGGCCAGCGACTGCTGCCTGTGCTGCAGCTCGTGCTGTAGCAGGCAGGCGCGAGCCAGAAAGAAAAAGCTTAGCAAGTCAGATATAATGCTGGTGCAGAGCGCTAATGTCACCAGCTCCGCACAAGTCCCGGTTGAGGAATCCGGGAGCTTCGGTTCCCACCATCAAAACCAGAATTATTGCTACCAGGTATGTCTCACCCCGGAATCGGCCAAAACCGATCTCATGTTCCTAAAGCCGTGTAGTCCCGCTAGGAGCACAGACACTGACCACAATCCCTGTGGAGCCATAGTGACAGGTTATTCAGACCAGCAACCCGACATCATATCTAACGGCAGCATTTTATCAAACGAGGTAAGAATCTTGATGTACCTCTACGTGGCATGTACTGAATTATCACAACTATGCATATACTGTAATTGGATAAACAAGAAATGTTGCCTTTGCATAAATTATTCATTTCGTTTGTACCAATTAATTTGATAATTAACCATGTCAGACTACAGATTTGGTTTGCATTTTTTGAAACAATTGAATATTGACACAATTGTCACTTTTCAAACTGAAGGGAAGGTGCTACTGTACATTTTGCTGATACAAAATAAAACATTTTGATTGAATTTCCCAGACAGTGCAGCACATAGAGTAGGATGCATGTTTATTTTATTTATTTATTTTGGAGTCAAACGGATTAAGCACGGTTTACTGATATTTATGAATCCACACATGACTGAAATGACACTTTTTATTCTTATTATTGTTTTTCTAATCTTTTTTGTCTGTTGATAGGTAGGTAATTGAAATCTGCCAATCCGAAAGTATAAATTAAATCAGTTGAGCTTCTCTGTGAGTGCAGATTAAGTATGCCTAGCACAGTCTTGCAGACTAACACTAGAACAAAGATTGGCCTTTAGCAGGAGTATTTGACTGCATCGGTTCTGCGCGTAATCGTATTTAACCAGTGCTGTTTCGTTGGTTCACTGAGTGAGCGCATATAAGCCAAAGCAATTACATCGTATAACCAAATTACATACACAACACACTTCTGAATGTTGGCATGTATTGGTCTTAATCTTCTTGAGAGGATAAGTGATTGTATATGTAGCTTTTTTTTGTTAGTTGATTGTTTTTTCATACAGTGCAGAGATTTAGTTACAAATGCGTGATCATCTACATGAAAGGGATGTGTGTTTTTTTAGACAAAACACCAGCGAGCGGAACTCAGTTACCTCGTTGATAGACCTCGGCGTGTAAACAGGTAAGACTGATTGACTGGACTTGGGTGTACCCTGTAACTGAAAAAACATTGATGTTGACATCCTGGCTTAACTACCACCCAAAGTTCTATATATAAATGAATGTTGCTTTTTTCCTGGAGAATATCGACAGTTTTAAGTTAACGCAGCCCTTTTTCAGTTCTGCTTTCCAGGAGGCAGATATTGTGAGCTCTAAAGACAGTGGACACGGTGACAGTGAACAAGGAGACAGCGACCATGACGCCACCAATCGGGGGCATTCGTCTGGTGAGTGCTTATCTGTTTATTGATTGATACGGTGTGGTTCTCATGTCGAAGTGACTCGTTTTGGCTTTCGGTTCAAATCCAAGGTCTCATTTTTCCACAGTAGCATTTGCTGTCGGGTTTATTGGAGACATGGCTATGGAGGAAACTTGAGTCACGGACTGCATTGCACATTGCGGTCATAGGGTTGTATATTCCACAGTTTTGTACCATTCTCGGATTTCACCGGAGTGTGGTGCTGAAAGGATAGCAGTTTGCAAGTCGCATGGCAGCAGAGCTGAATGGAGTTTGAGATTTTTTACTTGATGAATGTGCAATGAGATAGTAAAGAACCAAATATAAATATGACATTTACAAAACATTAAGCATAGTAACAGTGACGTGATTATGCCTCTTGGCCAGACAATACGTACTTACAAAGCCGAGGAGTTAAAGATGCAGTTTTATTGTGAGAGAGTCCGTATCGCTATTTAAATTGGAAACACTTACAGAACAAAAGAGCCACTGAATGGGAAGGCTAATTGAATTCCGCTGTTTATAAATATGCAGCCTTAATGAGGTCTTGCTGGATGGACATTAGCCATCCGCTACTTGAGGGATGGGACGGAATTTAGAACAAAACTGATTTGCCATTGACGGTGTGGGAACGGGAGAAGATGGGTTGCGCTTGAAACAAACGAGCAATTCATAAACTATGCGCTGCCCCCAGCCTCGCCGCCCCCTCCCCGCCCACGTTCCTCTTGTGTGCCGTTCTATGGAAGTGATCATATGCAGATTTTTACAGATATGGTGTAAATGGAATGGAACACTGTTCCCAACACATATTGTATGTGCATGTATTCATCCATGTCTTTTGCTTCCCTTCAGTCTGTTCTGCCAGTAAACTAAGTCATTTATGTGTGTAATTATCCAAAGAAGGTAGTTCTTCCATCTGGTAAAATAAATCCTTTTGAATGACCTGAATTAGTTTCACCATTTAATATGATGTGCATGACAACTTTGATCTAAACAAGCTGTGGTAGTTTATGATCATTTTGTGTCATAGATGAAAATTTCATCTGTATTCCTACTTTTGATAAAGATAGACATGGAATTTAGCATCTATAAATATTGTGTAACATAGTAATATTTCACATTGCAATCAGACAAATCTAAACATATACAAAATAACATGTATAATAAAAAAAAAAACATTTTCTCTGGTATTTTACTGGCTTTGTCAGATAATTGTAATGAGCATCTTATAGAAATCGGTGTGACATAACAGTAGTCATAATTCTCACAAAGATTCAACACTTTGTGCTTATCATTACTGACACTATAATATTTCTAATTGTTCAGCCTAAAACCAATATATGCATTTATTAGGAAAGCCATTGTTAAGATTACAGTTTTTTTATCTGTCTCCTGTGTATCATTGTGAACAAGATGGTATATATAGTTTTGTGCATGCTTAATTTATGCAAGCAGGCATCCATTGCTAGCTATCTCAGGAGCATGGTCTGCTGTTTTTTGATTCAGTGTGTGCATTGTGTCATCCTATCTATGGAAAGGCTTCCCACATTGTGTGTGTGGATAGGAAAGCCACACACACACACTACACACACACAAACACACACACACAACAGCACCATTACTCTAAGAGGATCTTTGTGAATGTTTGTGGTCTCTTCTGGCTGTTTCTGCATTTCATTCGCAGTTCACGTTAGCGCGCTGCACAGCTCAGTGAACAGTAATTTGTTTTCAGACCTCTGCATGCCAATTATCAAATGAAGGTTATTATCAAGGCTTGGGCCTGCGATGGTTGAATTTTCGCTCTGAATTTTAAAATAAAGAAGCCATTTTCAGGGGGATTAGTTTTTTTTTTCACGCCCACGCCCCCACTCTCTCCTTCCTCCTGCTTCGCTCCAGTAGGCTGCCAAACCTGTTGATACGGCTCTGTGCTAGCTGTGAAGGGCGGACCTCGGCCTGAAGTTTGGCTGGTAGAAGAGGGTCTAGTTAACATTGCTCTCCCTTAATTCAATTCCGCCATGATTAAGATTTACATTGTAGCATACCATATTAATGTCACGAAAATATCCATAATCCATAGACACATCCCAACATGCACACACACACACACACACACACACACACAAAAAAAAAAAAAAAAAAAAAAAAAAAACTATTATTCTATTCATATCCCCTCTTTATTTTCTTACAATGAACACTTACAGACATAGATATAATATGTACTTAAGTCTATTTTTTCTCCCCTGTGCATGAAATAACATCAAAGGACTTCAGTACAAATTGACACCCTACTGATTCTCTGTGGTGGAGATTCTCCATGCTCCAGTTCATCTCTGCATGTCATGGACTCTTTCCAGATTTTTGCACAGATAACAGTTTTATTTCCGAAAGACAACAATTCTTTCATTTCTGTGTTTTTTTTCCCCTCAAGACTACTGTCTTTGTTCCCTTGGGCACATTTAATAGTTTGCAGTGTTTTCAGAGTCTTTGTCAGCTATCCTGATGGCACTTCTTGTGTCGTCAGCTTTTTTTTTTTTTTTTTCCCTGCCGTGCCCTCCTTCAGTGGCACAATTGGACAATGTAAATGGATGAACAAAGGAAAAGGATAAACAATGCACGGCTTAATTAGCTTAATTAACCTCAAATGCTGCAAAGAAGACACTACATTGGGACATTGTTTTGTCCCAGAAAGAGGTAGAGAAGAGTAAAGAGGCTGTTTTTATGACACATTAAAATGGTGAACAAATGACTTTCATTTTCTTTGGCTGACCTGGGCTTAACCACACTATATAAAAGGCACATTTCATATTTGCTTAATGTGTGTAGCAACTGTTTGATTTTTCCTGAAGTGGATCATTAAAACAGATACAAATGTCCTAATTAATATGACGTTATAGACATAGATGGATGGCATGTTGGTAGTCGTGTCAGGAATGGTCATGAATCCAGGGCAAATACTGTCTATTGTATTCTTTTCTTGCCGTTGTAGTTTTGCCACTAAAACCACTCAAGACGACACTGGTCGACACAAGGGGCACTGTAACAATACGCTCTCTTTAGATTCACATGCATGCAAATCAGTGACTATTTCGTATCCTACAGGTCATAGAGTACCACAGGAAAGCTAGCACTAGTTAGAGAGGAGGCATGTTTGTCACTGGATACTTAGAACACATAACACTGTCATATTAATGTATTTTGGTAACTGCTCATGGCTTCTCTTGTTCACACATCGAGCAAATGTCAATTATATTTGTGTGGAGAGTATATTCACACATCATGGTGCTGGTTAGGACGGGATGAGAACTTTTTGAGTGCTTCAGGCTTTTATGTTGTGATTTTGTTCTTTCTGTCATCAAAAATGATCATTTGTGGAAATGTAGGGTTTTGGAGCTGAGGGGTGCACTATAAATTTATATATATAAAGATTTTTTTTCACTATACTGACTTCTGTTCTCATTCTTACTAGATGCCTTAATGGAGATGTTCTATAACATTTTGGGATAAGGCAGCATGTATAATAGGAGTTACTGATGGTAGATGCTAAACTGTGAAAGCCTGGTGTGTTGTTTGGAGGGACTATGGTAGACTTAAACTGGTTTGACTTGTGTCCCATTGCTGTGGAAATCCCAGTGTGCCAGTGCTCACTGTGAGCCAATGAGAGCGTCTCAAACATGTGACTACAAGGCCGGGCCTTCACCAGCCCCATTGGACTAGAAATATTGTAAAATCTTTCACCTTTAAAAGTATGTCTCTTTCTTTTTATCTGAAAGTTTCATGTTTTGGGAAAAAAAAAGCTAAACTGTCTGCTCCATGGCCTAGATTCAGACAATACATTGTGCTTCCATTTTATTTACTAATAAATTCAACTGTCCCCTTTTCTCAATACAAACATAATTTATGTCTTTAAATCTGGCGATCACTGAACTTGCCAAAATGTTTGTGGTTTGAAATTTGTATGTAACTGTGAGTTAAATTTAACAACATTTCGAGGTAGAATCGGGGCCATGGTGACCCAGAATGTCAGAATACTCAGTACATTTCAGCACAGGATAAAATGTAGGTTACATAATGGAATTACATGGTGGAAACCAGCCGAGGAAGGAGTTTTATAACTGAAGCTTCCACTACACTTTTTTTTTTATAAACTTTTCTTTTTTTATGTCAGACTTCTTTGAGATATTCTTGCCCAAAGTCGTACTTGCTATCTCTGTAATAAGAAGTGAGGTGTGACCTTACTTTCTTTTGATCAGAAAAAAAGGAAAAAAAACTCAGCGGACGAATGGTACAAGGTTTATCTGTGGGACGGATTCGTCCAGCTATCCCCTTTGATCTTCGGCGGGAGAGCTCCCGCCAGGAGGAATTAGAGATCGGAGATTTGACGCCACGTTAGTCTTTGTGCATCTTCACGTGCTCTTTGATCAGGAAAAAAGGGTTTCTCCCATCTTCCGTCACCTTCAATATGGCCCAGTCCAATCCACAGGCAATTATTGTAGCTGGAGGGCTTGTTTTTTCATTGCCCAGAGTAATTAACTTAAAAACCTAGTACAGCTTTGTTTTTATCTGGATTCACGAGTTTGTGAAATTTGAAGCAGGTTTATCACCGTTGACTTCGCAGTCTCAGAAGATTTTAAAGCCACTTAAAAGAATAGTTAAGTGCATTCTGTCCTGGCTAAAATCTTAGGTACAAAAAAGAGAGTGTGAAAGTATTGTTTGCCAAACTGATGTGTGTGGTAATGCTAATGTGTTTGGGTGTTATGAAAGGGCATTGCATACCCTTGTCTGGCGTTTTCTTTGGTTGCTGTTGTCATTCTGTTTTTGCATGCTTTGTGTATTTGTCCAAGTATGAATAATGCATTGTTTTAAAAAATAAATATTTAATTGTCTACAGGAATGGGGAGCCAAAAAACTATGAATATCAGAACTAAAAATACATGATCTTGCCCTGTAAGCAATAAATAAAAAGTGAACTGTGACAAGACCATGATAACAATGGGGATAAGGTCAATAGCTATGGAGTACTTCAGATGTATAGTACTTTGCAGCCATGTTCACAACAGCTGATAAAAGCTTTGTGATTGCTTTGTTGTGAAGTGTGTTCCAGGAAGTGTGCCCTGTCCTCATGCTTTTCGTCCTGTTCCCTTGTGTCGTCTTAGGTGCTGATCTCTTTTCAAATTGCACAGAAGAGTGCAAAGCCCTAGGGCACTCCGATCGATGTTGGATGCCCTCCTTTGTGCCGTCAGACGGTCGCCAGGCCGCCGATTATCGTAGCAATCTGCATGTCCCAGGAATGGACTCTGTGCCCGACACTGAGGTATTTGAAAGTTCAGAGCAAACTGGGGAGAAATCATTCTCAACCTTTGGCAAAGAGAAGTCACATCACGGCACCATAGAGAGGAAAGAGTTTGATGCACTTCTGCCTAACTCACGCGCGCCTTACAAACCACCCTATTTGTGTGAGTATTTTTAGCCGTTAACTTTGATCCGATCCCGACGAGACTAAAAATCTAAAGATGGCTGGAAGTGCCATTAAATTCTTTTCACTATAATCCATCTTTTCATCTTCTTTCTGGTACTAATATTGCTCTGTTGATTTTCTTTTCTGAAAGAAACATTCCTTCCTCCTTTTTTCTGCCTTTAATTTTTCCTGCCCTATCATCCCCCGCTGTTTTGTGCGTTTAATAAAGGCAATTGATTTAAATTGGCTGTAGCACGTATGAACAAATTAGAAACAAGAGCAGTTTAAACAAACATGTCTGTTGTGACTTTTCATTGAAGTGAAATGCTTCATCGCAGTTTGTTCCACATTCACCCAGCGTGTTAATTTATGAAGAAAAAAAATGCACTTTTTTCTGCAGACCTTACCCATGGTGACTCTTACATATTGCGTATGTTTACGGCGCATCCATTATTCATTTTGTTTGAAGGCTGGGGGTCTATGTCATCGCTGTTATTTAATCAAATAATTATTTCCCTTCATTTGCCAGTCTAAATCCCCCCTTAACACATCTCTATTAATATATAAGTACTATACTATACTACAGTATACTATACTAATAAGTGCTTGTTTAAGGTTAGTGCTCTTCATAGATTTTGTATTAAGTCAGAGATGAGTAATTCCTCCTGCAATCACGGTGGGCATAGTTACGAGGCCTGGCATCGTTTCAGTTGAGCCGCTCCGATGATAACGGCATAAATGTTTAAATCGATAACTACGTCCACAGACCGTCACGCAGCTAGTTAATTTTCGAGCTGTCAAGGTGTAGATAAACAATGACTGCAACAGATAACGATAATGGTCTCTCTGACGAATTCCTTTTCCAAGTCGCTCAAGCATGCAGAAGGCAGTAGGAGTTAAATTATGTGCATTGCTTCCATGCAAAAAATAAATGTTAAATGTTGCATGATATGGCCAAATAATTTTCACCCAAAGGAAAGTGGCCTGATGCATTTCAAAGATTGATTATCTTACTCAGAAGTCAAAGAGGGGAGGGGTCATATTTTAGGTTATATTAATTTTGCCATTGGTTTGTTTAAACTGGAACTTGAAGCAGCAAATGAATTCTTACCACGAATGTTCATACCACTTACATCTGATTGCCTTGGATGCTAAAGGAAGACAATTGGGGGACAGATAGACTAAGTGACTTTGTGAAAACTGAACTTGTATCTAAATCCGACAGTAAATTAGGAGGTTTATGAAGAATGAGGCTGTGCGGATTGAGTCATATCAGGCAATCAAGATTAGAGGGGGCCTGGGGTTCATTTGTCTGGTGTTTGTAATGTAGTTCTCTACAGCCAAGTTAAATGATTGCCCATTGTTGCTGGCCTTAATGAATTAAGCATGCAATATCTATGTTAATTTCCCAAAGGTAATAATTTAAACATTACTCTGCCTGGTATTTGACTAATTTAACAGCGTGCCTTCATTTGTACAGTTTTAACTTAATGGAGTACAGGCAGAGAATTATCGGATTGTCCTTCCCTCCACTTAAATATGTCTAAACGATTGGCCTGAAAAACAGAAACAAACTGTTCGAGTGGTCTTAAAGACTTAATTTTCAAAAACTGTGTTTTGTTTTGTCTGTTTACAGCACGGAAAAGGATTTGCTAGTTCCTTTCGCGTGGACATACCTGAGACAGCATGAATTTGCACAATAGTCGACCAACAAAAAAAAAAAACACAAAACAAAAAGGCATCAGTTTCGGCATCATTACCTTAGCCATCTGCTCCCACTGTACCTTACGTTTGGATTTTTTCCGTCTTGGGGGGACAGAAAAAAAAACGATGGCTACCACAAAGGACCTTACCGCTCTCAGCAGGTCTGAGAAATGAGTTCGAATGGAACTATAATGGACGACAGAAGGAAGAGAAAAAGACACAAACGAAATGAAACTCTTGAGGTGGGTCTCACCTCTCCGATCTGTGTGTGCCTGTTTACAGCACTATGTAGGTCCTCTAATGTCACTGAGCCCTTTAGTTGTTTATATTCACACCGAGAAGCCAATTGTACAGGAAGTATTTGTGCATTATAAATGCAATATCACTGTTTTAGACTTGACTGTTTTATATTCTGTTTGTGTGGTCAGGTGTTTCCCAAACTCTATTCCAACTTTATAAAGGAAGATTGTGGTCATGTTTTATTTCATTTTATTTTTCCAAAAAAGAAAACAACAAAAAAAGTCTATTTCGTTTCTTTTTCCACAAAGTGGGTCAGGACAGCATTGGCCTGCAAAGTAATTAGAGACAATTCTAATTCTGTAGTTTATATCATGTGTGCAAAGTGTTTACTGTACTATTTTAAAGCTTCTTAATAAATATGAATCTATCTATATAAATCTATCTATATATACATATA
Organism: Albula goreensis; assembly: GCA_022829145.1. Lineage (NCBI taxonomy): Eukaryota > Metazoa > Chordata > Actinopteri > Albuliformes > Albulidae > Albula > Albula goreensis. The sequence continues at coordinate 17,421,080 of CM040763.1, forward strand.
CTTTTCTGAAAGTGTGGTATCCACTGGTCAGTTTCTTATACACCATAGGTCATGAACTGACATTAAGTTCTGCGGATGGCTTGTGACATTACAGTGGGATTAAAAAGGAAGGCCTTATTTTCACCCCCACCCAGTTTTCGATTGTTTTATTTTTTTTTTTTCCACTTTTGGATATTGAAATTCATGTCTATAAATAAAACGAAAGTAATTTAGATTTGAATTCATGGTAATTCTGTGTTATTGTAACCAAAAAAAAATGGTCAATTAAAAAAAAAGCTAAATATCAAAGGTATACATACATTAAACACACACACGCATCAATGCCAAGAGGTGGTAAATAAACAGGAAAATGCAAAATTGTTGGTGGCTCGTGTTTTTTATGCATCAAAATATTACTCAAGTGGATAATGAGATGTCACAGATTGTGGAAATTCAGTGTGTATGATGCCTTCTGTGTATTTAAATCCACATGACTTGTAAAAGGCAGAGATTCTGAGGAGTGAGTCACTTTTATAATGCGTGCTCAACGTACCCATGCGTGACGGGTATTGTATTTGTTTTTCAAATGCCAATTGTGTGGTTGAACATTGTCATAACTGCCAGCTCATTGGCTGAGGTGTGTGTGGGGGGCGGAGTTAGTAATGTTGCTTATTGAATATTCATGGTCCCTGAATCTCTTCATAAGTGACAAAGTGGAGCATCTTTAAATGTGATATTCTAATTGTTTCGATCCTAATTCTGAGGAAAAAAACAAATGAGACATGTTGATCAGAGAGAGATTGGTTTTTAGGGGAACATTTTCTTGACCAGAGGCCTTTGAGGAAACACAGTTTAAGATGGTGTCCCTCTCTGAAGTTAACTCTGTGCTTAACTGGAGTGTTAGGCTGGCTTTCGCTGGCTTGCTGCAGGTCGCCTATGTAGGCTTTGCGCCTTCTGCTGTTTGCATTACGTTCAGGTGTGACCCAATTTTCCAATTTTCATTTATAATGTGGAGTGTACTTTTGCTGTTCCTATTTTGGAAAGGCCAAGACAAATGTATGATACTGACTTGCCAGTATCGATGGGTGGTCGGAATCATGCGGGTGGACATATAGTTGGCCAAAATATCTCTGAGTGATGGAGTGTATCAGTCAGTGGGATCTCTAAACCCCAAACTATTGTTTAAAAGTGACCTATCTGATCCTTTTGGATTGTGTGGAGCATCTGCACTGGATTTGTATGACTTGCAATTCCACAGCCTCACTGGCTATTATTGTCCAGTAGCTGGGCCTATTGGGTGTAGTGAATCAGTTTCTGACTTGATGTTCCTCAAAGAATATACGTGCTAATCTGCACCCTTGCAAACTGAGGGAATATGTTTTAGTGATAGGACAGGCCTAAAAATACAGGACAATCAGGATCAAATAACTAAACAGGGGAGCAGAATGCATGTGAATGATACTGAATGACAATGCCTACCCAGCATTAAACCTGGAAGGTAAAATGCTTATTTCTTGGCTGTGTTACCTATCTAGTAGTAAGAATTGGAGAAAAAAAACCTGGCATGCACAGAGCAGTTCTTCAGCACAGGGCAAACACACCTATTTATACTTAACTTGCCTGGGCTTGAGGCCAATTTAGTATTGTGTCTGGGTTTGGCCAACCTACTGTCAGCCAGGGTCGGTTGCAGGAGTGCCTGAAGCTAGCCTCAGGTATGCTGACCTTCTGCTAAGGGGGGTTAGCATAGACACGTAGGTCAAATGTGAGATAAAGGGCTAGAAGTAGAGTAGGTGAAGACACTTGGGATTCATTTGGCTTATTTTAAGAGTGACGTGATGGGAGACACTATGAACTGATTTTTTTGTTGTTGTTGTTTATATGTTTTTTTTTTTCTTCCTCTTTGTCTGTGACTGAACAAATTTGATGTGAGTTCTTGATGATTTTGTCCAGGTTTTCACTGACTGAAGCAAAACAGTGTAGGTGAAAACATTGAGCAGACTTTTTTATGGAATAAAAATTCAATTACATTAGAAAAAAACAATACGTAACTGATGTTTGTAATTGGGCAGTCATGTTAAAATCCATTTACCAATGCACCCGATAGTATCAGCCATAAAATTATTGAAAATCTCATGATCAATGTAGCTTCAAACAGAAACACACCCCCGGCATGGTATACTTCATGGAGGTTGACAGAAAACAGACTCTAGTAAATCAATACACATGGACCTGGACACACACGCACACACACAACTATTTTAAAGTCTCATGACTCATAAATGCAATTTTATACATGAAAGAAACAGACTATGGCTTGAGAAAATCCAGGACTGTACCAGCTGGATTGATTTTGTTTGAATTGCTGTCATCCGGTGTTTCCAGGTTTTCTGTTGAAGGAATGTGTCTTAATTTGGGTGGCTATGGAGTTTCTGGGGATATATTCAAACAGTAAATAGCAAAAATGAATAAAGTAGGTCACACCGTAAAGTGCTTGAAATTGGCTCAAAAATATCTTAATTACACAGTTCTGAGATATTAATATTAAAAGGTGGAAAATTGGTATGCCATTTAATGTGACATCACCCAAATATGGCTGCTGTGGTATAAAAAGAAATATGAGTCATAAAGTGACTGAAGTATAGAACATAGCCAGAGGTTAAATAAATGATGTGACTGAGTTATAATGAAAATGGGAGAAATTAAAATGCAAAAAATCATTGGTCCTGTGATGTGTTGTCTGATGTGGAAGTGAAAAATTGGTTTTGATGGACAGACACTAATAATCTCTCTATTTTCTGAAAAAGCACACTTCGTTCTGTGAAATCTCCACGTACAGAACATCTAATTTGCAGACGTGTAAATCCTTTTTATTTTATAGGCCAAATACCAATGCCAACACACTGTCTTTACACAAGTTTAATTTAAAATTATATAGTTCTATTCAAAGTACTACTTATAGCGGTCATTTACTGTCATACATGTGATACTGTCCTTTGTGTTATCCTCAGTCTTATTTACTACATATCTTTAGCCATGCTGTCCATAATATAGATTATGTAAGTTATATCAAGAAGGTTTCCTTCTGGTACATCAAATCACATTTTTGATTTGATAGTTTTATTTTATATCTTAAATTTTTATGAGTTATTTTTAATCAATATGTAGATAATGTAATGACTGAGAGTGGTATTAATATTTCATGGATATACATATCTCACAGACAACAAATACTTCCACAATTTAAGCAATTAAAAGTTTATCTATAACTTCAATACAAGCAAGATTCTTAGCTCTATAATGTAATGACGTAAGTTAATTGAACTTTAAGAGGTTCTTCAAGCTGTTCATGTTTCCATAGAAACGTACTCTCATTTGACTATGCCAGAACTCCTGTTTGTCTTTATATCTGCAGAACTTGTAGTTTATTTTTGCAAGATACTTTGATTACCATCATGTATTTTCTACTGCAAATGCCGTATCACAACAAGCTTCGGTTTTAAAGGAAATATAAACTTTTTACCCTAAAGTGAACCTGTAGTGGCTGACCTCAAACCTTAATTTTGCTCAAAAACCACAAATTGTAACGCTGTATGCACGTGCGATTATGCACAAGATGAGCTAAATTAGGAAATCATTAAAGCGTAATGAGAGATAATTTAAGGGAAAAAAATGAATTACTTACAATTCCCAAAACAAGCATTAAAATTTCAAAATGAGGGAGAAAAAAAGCTGACATGAATTTCGTACCACAGAGCATGTGTTAACTATTTCACAGTTTCAAAGTCAAACTTCTCAAAGAGAGAGAGAGTGGTTTGAACTTCTATTTTGGAGTACAAGGGAAGTCACAGACAGATACCTAAATCCTGTTGAAACAAGCCAAGATCCTCAAATACAGCAGTGACTTGAGATTGTGCGCTGCTAAATTAGCACGTGACCACACTGGCACAAAACCACGCCATTTGTTAAGAGTGAAGTTTGAAGAGGTTTACAGTGAAAAGAGGCCGGTAGTATTTGCAAAACAGCAGGGAAAAAAGGCATCCAGCTGATGTACAGTCAGAAGGCAACTTACTGCCTTAATATATCTATTATTTTCTTATCTCAGGATTAATTTTATTACAGTACTTTTTAACAGGGCTTAAACCCACAGTACCAGCAGCATAGATGTCTTTATTCTGTTTATTTTTTTTGTCTGAATAAGCAGAGAAGCCTCATTAATATGCAAGCGACGTTCGCCCTCTTAGCACCCCAGAGTCTGGTGTGTTCTGCCATCCATTTGTTACCGCTTAGAAGCCACTTTTTTTTCTCTAAAGCTGTCCTCTTTGTTCTGCACCTTGGAATTTGGGAACATAGGGGAGGTGGAAGAGAGAGGGGTAGGGGGTTGGGAGTGGACTGTGGAGGAGGTGGTGGTGGGGGGTGGGGGGGTGTCCGACAGTTTGTCAAGGTGTTCCCAGTCCACCCTCACCCCCTCCCCCACCCCCTTTTGTGCTTGCACTATAGGAGCCCTTTGATGACTGTGAGGGCAGGCGTCTGCCAGATCTCTCCCCTGTCTTCTGTCAGTGGCCTGCCCCGGTGTTTGGCAGGTCATCCTTAAAGTGTCAGAGGGCTCCGCTTTGCGACTAACGGAGGCCCAAAAAAACGGCGGGATCCAATCCGGATGCAGACCTCCGAGTTCTGCATTGAGCCAATCAAACAAATGATTTACAACCTCATCAGTCCTATATACCTTATGTTTCTAAATCCTCTCGGCTCGTTTCACTGCTGGCACGGGACCGTGTCAAGCAGGCATGTATTCTACAGTTGTGTTGATCCTAAAATGCATGTGTGATGTATGGTATCAAATGCAGCAGTCAAATGGGTTCCATGTTAAATTTCAACTTGCTAAATGATCAAAATTCAAAATACTTTAAGTTCACTCTACCTTGGGGATTGGTTAAATTGGAACCATTAGCTTTGTAATATGGTTAATCCTTCTACAGTTCATTTTAAAATAATTAATGCCTTCTTCCACAAAACAACAAACTTATTTTCAACAAAAAGCCATTAAGACTCATCTGAAGTGACATTAAAGCAGTCGTTCTGTTTCTCATAGCGTTGTTTGTTTAAAACACTGAATTAATGGCCACATTACAGCGGACCAAAATCAGTTTATTTTTGAGCCATTATCGCCGTTTTGCTATAAACTGCAGTTACAAGAAACACTGTACGAATGCGCATGTAACCCTAATATCGCACACAGAATGTGATTTATATACTGGACAATTGCACACTCGCCTACTTAAAACTGACGAAATAATAGTTTGCCACTCTAATAGTTTGCGACTGCTTGCAACCGATGCATTTCACAATACAATGCAAAGGAAGCGAGGCGTGCTATCTTCAGTAAGAAGTGTTTTTATTTATTTCCCATTCTGACTCAGATGAGAAGCAAGTTATCCTTTTGCACTAGCAAACGTTTTTGTAATGAACTGTGCTGTGACATCTCCAAGATGAAATTCCAAGATTGCACACGTATATAAAGGGTTTAAAGATAGCATTTTCGGCAGCAGACACATAGATCCCCTCTGAGATAACTGCGTAAATTAAATTCAGTCCCTCAAACCTTGTCCAGATAGGTACACCGTGGGTGGCAAGCTAAGACGACACGCATTTGTGACAGTCTCCGCCGCCCGGTGACTCGGTCATATCTGTTTAGATTTGCTTGATCAGACCGTTGCCTCCAATCACAAGATCTCACAGCTTTGTGTGGTTCTGTATGTCGCTGCCTGGGGGCTGGGGAAGATCACGGTCTCCAAACAGATAGGTGTTTGTTTCTGTGAGTCGTCTCAATTCGTCTGTTTTTTTTTTTTTTTTGCTCTGGACTTTGTCTTGGACTCACACGCCAGCGCCACCCTTTTTAATCTGACTGTGAAAATGCCAACGCGTGAAAGAGAGTTATATATCAAAATGACAGCGAAGGAGGAACAACGAACACATAAGGCTTTGACGGTCTTAAAATACTGCAGATTGTCTAAGTGAAACGTACCCGAGGCTTGATTCTAGTTTCATTTCACTCTTATTAGAGCGGACTTTGATTCCAAATTTATCTCACACATCACTGAGAACTCAGCAGCTTCGTTTGGCATTAACTCTTAGGCCTATATGCAAAACACATATATGGAAACGCTTGTCGAATACAGCAAGGGGATCTTGATTGGTGGTAAGACTGCCAATAAAACACGCTTGTATGCACATACATGTATGTGCATGGATGTGAGAGCATTTGACAGAAAATTGTCAGGGCAGAAGAAGATGTCTCTTAAAATGAATTCAGGTCACTGGTAAATGTTTTTTTTTTTTTTTTTTTTTTATTATTTTTATTTATATATTATAACTTACCCTTGCGCTTGAAAACCTACAAGCAAGGGACACATAATTACATAGTTTGAAGAACATTATGATGATAGATAATGACTACATGCTTCATCAAGCTTATGTACACCTAAAAGCACATACCGTTAAATAAAATGCCATTTGTAGCTTTGCAATTTAGATGTGAAGGGAACTACATCAGCAATTCATCTCTTGAGAGAGAGAGAGAGCTAGAGAGAGGAGGATTCTCATTTAATTCTTGTTGACAGCAATGTTGGGAGCTGGTTAAAAATGGAAAGCAAAAATAACTCCATGTCAAAGTAAATAAAAAAAAAATCCTTGTTTGTGCGTATTCACATATGACCATTTATTAAACCACTTTAAGTGATTAAGAATGTAAAAATTAAACCCTGGGAAATTCAGTTAGATGTTATAAAAGACATGCAGAGTGACTGCTCCATATCAGGCAGATTCTCAAATACTCAGTGTGTCTAAGTGAACGGCCTCTCAGAAAAGATATAAGATGGCGTTCTACAGCCACTCTGGGTTAAGTGTACCCTTTTGTCAGAGTATATATTTGTGTGTGTGTGTGTGTGTGTGTGTGTGTGTGTGTGTGTGTGAGTGTGAATGTTTGTTGGGGGTGGGGGAGGGGGTTCACTTTTTGTTACTTAAGTCCAAGTGCTTCCACAGTGCTCCTTTTGCTTTGTGGATATAATTGGATTGTAGTATCAAATAATCCGCTACGGATATATTTATTTAGTAATCAAAACTACTTTTTTATTTTTTACTGATGGCTATCACAGAATAGCATATATGAAACACAAACTAATCATGATATTTTGACATCCCCAGTTTAAACGTATTGCCAGGTCATCAGTGTTGTTGATGGTGCACTGCTTCTGACATTTTGCGCAAAAAAAAAAAAAAAAACGATCAAAATCCCCATGGCAGGGGTCAGTGTAATTACATTTTGCCTGACTGATAAGACCGCCATTTGGGCTTTGCCTCAGTCAAGTGGAAGTAGTACCTGAGTGCTAATGAGGTTGTAATTAGGACCTGGCTCAGACAACCACGTCTTGCTCTTTAGGACCCGGGCGGCCATATGTTACAACATTTGGGAGCGAGCTTTTCAGAGATTGCAAGAGTACACTACAAGTACAAAGTTTTTGGCACTTGAGTGAAGGATACTTGCAAACAAACTTCACCGGTTAGTGGTAATTAATGGGAAATGCTTGTGAGTTTTTCGTAGTTCGAGTAAAAACAACATATTCGGCGGCATATGGGTTTAAAATTTCGATGCTGTTAGTGTCACTGTCAGTTATTCACATATTGGGTTGCATCTGTGGAATTAAGAAGAAGAAAAAAAAACACAGGCCTGTATTGTTAACGGCCCAGAAAGCCTAATTTCGGGGCTGCCATCTCGAGATAATGATTGTCACCGCCTCTTTTGAAATTGGAGCCTGATGGCCATCACTTTAAAGGAAACACGATCTCTCCCTCTCTCTGAACAGAGAATGCAGGGTGTGTACTTTGTCTAAGCAGAAAGAGTGAGGGCTTTTGTTTGTTGGCACGGTCAAACGATTAGGAGGAAATGGAGTAAGTTGTTCTTCATTTAGTGCGACATACCTTTCGCATACGTGGAGGCGCTGGCACTTCCAACTATCCTGGCAGCCCTTAACAAGCCCATAATGTGGTGGTGGAGGCTTTTCCTTTCGCCAAGCTCTACTGCCATTTTGACAGTCACGATTATGGGTTATTTCACCTATTAGTGTAAACTGAGCCGCATACCCAAACTAGATACCAACCCCCCACCCTCGGGCGGCTTATTCACGGAGAAGCACAGCCGAGCCCACCATAAAGCTACCGTGTCTGCTCTGTCTCAAGATTGCAGAGCTCAAATATAAACAAACACTTAAGCTTCGGGCAGAGGGAACGCAAGAGCCCCTGATAAAAGCCAGACCTCCTGCCATTGAAACATCTGTTCATATATCTAAAGCCATTTTGAAAATGTCACGGAGAAACATCCATGCGAAGCAATACAATCTTATAGGTTGTTTCAAAACAAAGAGCATTACTGGCAAAAGATAAAAGTATTCTGACAAAGTACCCTGACGTGTTTTAGGCCGTCGCTTATGAGAGAATAATGAGGAGTGGAACAGACGAATCTGTATGCTATTGACAGGGCATATTTGAGTGTGATGGCGGTAATAATGTTGATACATTAAATATTGATGTCCCATAATATCTCAAGTGGTACATGACTGTACCTCTTGATTCTCAAAAGATGAAGGATTATTAGTATTGAGTAAAAATGAGGATTCACACTGGTGTTGAATAATCTGAAAGGATATATTTTTATTTGGATACATTATATATGATAATCATGGCAGCGACACCATTAAACAACAACTATTTACAATAATAATAATACTAGGGGGAATCAGTTTTCATAATTTATCTACTACATGATAGTTATAATGAAAAAAGAAACCTTTTTTATGATGATAATTTAATATTTTCTCATAACTAGTGGTTTATAAGTATCTTAAGTTCCCCAATTAATTGTTTCGCAGTTCGGATAGATTCCTCCTCTCTTGAATAAGAAATCCTCTGAGCTCCACTGAGGGAGAAGGCAGTCAATTTTATTGGTTGCTAGGTCTGATGGAGTTCGCCACCCGCATTTTGATCATTATCCACAGTGATTTGTGCTTTGCATTCAAGTTGTTCTTGTGACTTCATATTGACATATTTCTCTGAGCGGGACACACAGTAATCTGAATAGATTACGACATACATCATCAAACTCGATTCCATCTGCTGGCTAAAGCGAGGCAATATTTCTTCTTCGGTCCAAGTCAAAGAGTTTAAAACTATCAAGGTGATGTTTTTTTTTTTTTTTGTAAGCTTCCCCAGTTTCCCTCAATGTCAAAGCAAGTCAATTTCAGAACGTAAACACGTTTTAATTAGCCATTAGTCTCTCTTGTGAGCGTAACCTTTGACAGTGACCTGATTCTGTTCTCTTCATCACTGGCAAGAGCGAGTTTGGGTTTCGCGGAGGGACGTACATTACTTTTCGTCCAAAATGGAAATGCGGCTGAAACCGTTCGACCGATTATAGAGGTGATAAGCGGATGTGGTGTGACAGCAGGACCGCATGACACGCAGGTTCATCGGAATGTTCGTAATCGCCTCGGGAGATGGCACAGAAGGGCAAAGATTACTGGTTAGCCATCATGAAAACTCGAAAACAAAATCTGGCAACAAGACCAGAAATTCTGTATACTCAACTGAAACCCAGACAAATATTTCAGGTGATAAGGTCTAGGGGGAGGGAGTAAGACAAAGGCAGTGGTACTAGTTTCTATTGTTTACAATCTGCTTCAGTACACAAATATATATTTTTTGGTACTCATAAATGAAGGCTTTCAAACTAACAAACTCAAGAAAAAGAACTCAAGTCCTGTAGTAAAGTAGGCTTCAAACATATTTTCAGGGTCTTTTGATCATCGGGTTCTTTGACCAGGCCCTATGGAGAAACGAGGAGCACATCGCCACAGAGTGATTTTAGCAGGGTGGCCATTCACACCTCTGACTGACCACACAGAGAAAGGAACGGTTACCCAGGGACACCACAGCTCATGACAACAGCAACAAGAACCTACCCCATGACCCCTCCTCCCCCACCCAAAAAAAAAAAAAAAAAAAAAAATGTACTGCCAGTATTATGAAAACAACATGCCTCCCACAGACTGAATAACATTTTTGCATACAGCCATTATTAATATAAGCCGGACGCCACACTCCATGATTAATACACCTTGGGAAAAACCATTATCGTAAGAACAATTGCTATGTCTATCCATCTATGGCTATCATCCATCAATGTCCCAGCAGCTTATTATAACCTGACTGGAGTTTAGGATCCAAATCCTCATTCTAGTTTCAAAGGACTGTGGTGCCAAAATCCACCCCCCCCTCCCCCACACCCCCCCCCCTCCTCTATGAAAACTACACTAATTACGGGTCTCTCGCTTTATAGTGAAGTGTCAGGCCGAGTTTATCTGAGTCAAGCTGTGAGCTCAGCCGAATCTGTGAGGAGGGGCCACGATGTCTCGTCAAAATCAGATAAAGAGCAAACAGAACTTCATTTTCATGGTAAACTGAATTGCGTCCATTATGTGGGAAAAGAAAAAAAAACACATGGGGTAGATTCAATATGACTGCAGTGTGCCTTGTCTGTAACTGGATGACTAATGCATTTTAATGAGGAAACTAAGTTAACAGGGCCTTACAAAAAATTGATTGGTTTTTTAAGAATTTTGCGATTTATTATCAATACCAGTTATGAGAGAACAGATATTTTGAAGATATGCCTGTTTTGTGAATATTTTTTTTGTTTACAACATGTTAAGCTGTCCACTAATTTTATTTTTGTCATTGAGGTTTGAAGATAATCAATTACCTACATAAGAAAATGACTGATGTTTCTGACAGCCAATAACAACACACAAAAATGTAGGAGTAGAAGTAGGACGGCTGTGTGCCACCCACCGCTCCACCAATCAGTGAGTGCCCCGATTGTGTCCCAAGCAGTGAGTGGGCCGCAGGAGAACTTATATCCTCAGTCAGCATTATCACCTCAAGCTAAAAAGACTCGGGTTATAAAATTTTCTTCAAAGACAAGCGCTATCATAGTTGTGAAAAGGTAATTTATGGCAACCAAGGGATGGGTCCACAGTATCACAGAGCCAGTTCACAGTGATTATTTTTAGTCAGCTATAATTAGTTAGCAAAAGCAGTTATGATTGTGGTATTTGCACTTTCTAGTTGCACGACAAAACACATGTCTTGTGGCTACTGCACCATTTGGCTAAACAAAAATGCATGTTAGAATGGTTTCATGACAACGCAAGCATACCATACCACACAATGGGAATGAGTTCAAATTTGCTTGTTAAACTTTTTAGAACTAATTTGTTGTTCCAGTTAGTACTGAATCACCTTCTGAATGCTTTAGGTGACAGTGCTTCGTTTACGCCTACACACAATCGCAACTGTCTGTCAATCATAAATGTCCACACCCTACTGATTCTACCCTTTTTTTTCAAAGAATACACAAAAGAATACACAAAAAAAATCTATTCTTGTATGCTTTTAGTAAATGTTTTAGATTAGTATGTATCATTTTATGAAAATGTATATGACATTTTCATGATTTTTTTTAAAATAAAAAGTGAATGGACAGCACCATTAATTTCTCATTTGTACATTTCTTTTTAATGACTTAAATGATTGCTGATGTTCAGGCGCAGGTAGCGGAAAAGGGTGTGGTCTGGGTGCACTCAAACCCTTAAAAGGTCAATGTCGGTCATTACTCATTGGTGCAGTGATAATCTTCACCGCGCGTTGAAGCATTTATTTCCTGTAGAGACAGGTTTCTTTCAAGATGGCAATGCCCCGTGTCCGCCAAAACATCTCGTCCATCAACGTAAGTGTAAGCTGAAAGACTTTCTCTGGGTGGAGTGGTGTTATGTTCCTCTTGCGGAATTCCAGACACTGGTAGAGGCTATGTCAGGTGTTTACAGGCTATACTGGTCAAATGTGGGGGCCCAACCCATTATTAACACTGATGTTTGTTTAACTTAACACATTGACTTTTACACAGGTGTTGAATTGTTTTCACTACCGGTATAAGGTTTCGCGGAAATGATATTGCAGCTTCATCCATATGTCAGGAACCGAAACTAGTTGTAGCTTTGTGATTCTAAAAATCTGAACTGAATCTATATACATGAGCTTTAAAACATGTCTGATCCATTTACACTGCTGTTTGGCTCTTAACTATGTGACAGAAGTGATTTTCCTCCTCTTCCTTTTTTTTCAGTTTTTTGATTTCAACAGATTTTATTTACCACGTTTTGTAGACACTCTGTCTATTGTTTGTGAGTGTTAGTGTACAATCTGAGGCATTCTGTTTTACTGTCACTGTGTGAAGAGCATCCCGTGATCTTCAGGAAGTGGTACTTTCAAAACGTGTGAAGATTGCTTTTGTGTGTGTGTGTGTGTGTGTGTGTGTGTGTGTTTGTGTTGGGGGGTTGTCTGGTTCTCTTCTTCCACTGAAATCACTAAAAAGGAGGAGAAGCCAAGGGACTGCAGTCATGTCAAGTAGTTCAAATAAGTGTGAAGACAACCTCAGCTGCAGACAGGCAGACTGAAGTTAGATTGAATCCTAGCTCGCACTCACCAATGATAAACACATCAGAAACTAAAGGAACTCACAGAAGGGTGGTGCATACATGTGCAATCGTGACAAGATTCAAGAAACCGAATGAGTTTTTCTTCCCCTCACTTAAGGGATTTCTATGTTTTCTTTTTATTTTTCTAACCCCGCTGCCAAACCACCTGTTAGTTTCTCGAATGAAGTGACAAAACTGTAAAACAAACTTGGCTGCGAGATGGCAACACAGTCAAGAAATTTAAAAAAAAGGCAGAGACAACCTTGAATTTGTGTGAAGGAAATGGCAGGAGTGATAGTTTTAAAAAAAATATGGAGCAGAACTGAAACACATGTTACATAAGCAGAAATGGAAGGGGGGAGCCAATCTCTGGTGCTTCCCAAGAAACAGATTGCTAAGAGCAGTTTGCATCAATTTATTATTTGCCCTGTTCTTCCTAGCAGCCACAGGGAGCTCTCTGCTTTTATCGCGGTGCCCGGCGAAGTGGCGGAGACTCAATTTTGATGTTCTCCCATTTGTTACACAGTACAGTGCTCCCACCCCTGGCTTGATGTGCAAAGTGACACCACTTCTTCTGATTCGTTTCCTCAAGCTGTGACATTCAAGAAATGCTTGTTTCGGTTCACCACGGGTAGTAGGTTTTGTAGGTTTGCCTTCGCGCATCACATGATAAACATGATATGATTTGATGGTACTGTTAGCTTATTTAGCACTCACCCTTTATCTGTACTTGAAATTCAATACATAATTTCACTGCATTTAGAGGCAGAATTATCCTTGATATAAATGTCTAGGTAGTCAAATACACATATGGCATATTAAGTTGAAGAAAATGAATGATGAGAGAAAAGAGTCACATACGTAACAAATGTAGTTAATGCCGCCCTTAATTAAGCCAGCGTTTTCATGAACTCTGACTCATACATAAATGCTACATTACTGCTTTTCTTCACTAAGTGTTTCACACCAAGTAATTACTTCATATAATTTTAAAAAGTAGGGGTTTCCGTTAAAAAGTGAAAGCCACTCTTGCATTTTTTTTTTTCTGAATGTTAATTTATGTGACGGCTGAATTGAAGCTGTTTGGGTTATGTTAAGGATGGGCATTGATTGAATCTTGGCCAAAGAAAGGTAAAATGATACAGGAGCTGAACTACGACTGGTAACCAATACATTCCACCACTGTAGAGGTGGAACTGTCAATCTGCTGGAGTTAGCAGTGACATACCAGTACCCTTTTGTCAAGGGATGATGGAGAGACTCATAAAAAAAACAGCCATATGAAAAACCAAGTAGTCATAATGGGGTAGTAACAAAGGTTAATTGTAGGCATTCAGTAATGGAGTGGAGTGAATGAAATCTGGGGAAGGAAGTCAAGCTGAATCTTGTATTAGCTGAAATGGACATGGAGCATGGAGAGGGCAAGGAAAGATATTACCGCAATGATTGAGATGAGAAATGACAAATAACTTGACAGTAAGCTAGAACTCTTTCTTTACGCAGGTTTAAATTCAATCAAAGACTCAAAAGGAGGGACTGAAAAAGAAGAACCACGTGTTAAGAGATTGATGGGAATTAGTGACCCCCTCATGTTTTCGGCAGATGGGTGGAATAGAGAGTGACAGACTCCAGCAGGATGGAGAGATCGAGGATGAGAGCGCAGGAAGAAAAGAGGTTAGATTTTGGGAGAGGTTAGGGTAATGCATCAAGGAGGAAATATCCAGGAGATGTCATAGATGACTGGGAGGACGGAACCCGAGAAACAGTGGGAGGTAAAAAGAGACGAGAAAATGAAACCGAGAGACCGGGGGCCACAAGTCATCGATCTCCACTTTCTCTCACTTTGGAATCGGCTCTGTCTGCCTCTGTGAAATTTCAATGGACGTGGGTGTGGGGGATGAGGGGAGAACTTTGAAAAAATCTGAAAAGATGAACGTCTAAATAGTCTGGCAAGAGAAACCCAACGCCCCTGTGGCAAATGATATCTGTGCCCGCACAGATAAAATGAGTGAGGTTTACGGCATATAATGTGCACTAAATGGGAAAGTCACAATCAATCAAAAAACAGATTCATCTTTCCATCTCCTGGGAAGCCATAATAACAAAGTTCAAATGTAATGTGTGAGAGATTTATTTGAACAAGAATCTTTTATGAATAGCAATGCATTTCAATGCATTTCTATGAGCGTGCGTGTGATCGTTTGCACGTGCGTGCATGTGGGGGTCTGGGCCCATATTTATTTCAAAATAATTTAGCTGTAATGCAAATACACCACAAAAATGTACCGGTGGAACTTGTGCAAGGTATACATATTTACCAGAGCATTGAGTTTGTATAATGAATTTGAGCCACTCTCAGCAATGTTGAGGACCTGAACATTTTACATTCTCAGCAGACACAATAGTCCTCATCCCCTCAACCTCCAGCAAATGATTAGGTCAAAATAGATCCGACTGAAATAATCCGAGCCTTCTGCAAACATCTCTTAAGAGCCTAAGCAAACTTGCAGACCACAATACACGTCTGTCTGCTCCAGGTAACGGTATATCCTTAAAATGGTGGTCAATTAACGAACAGAACCTGCTTTTATTTCTAAGAGAGATCATGCATACACCACATACTTTAATATCTGACTGGTCAAACTTGTCTTCTGATCTTAATATTCCCATCAGTTTTTGGTGAAGATTAAACATACGCAGGAGCAGAGTAATTGTAGAGTAATTTATTAAATGCATATAAATACTATTTATCTATTATGCATTGTTTATCATTTCTTTTTATCACAAATATATATGCGCGAGTGATTCGTAAAATATATACTTTTGCATGTCGCTGTTACAGTAGAACTGGACAGGATTTGTTCATTTACTCTTAACTATGAATCAGTGTCGGTGATGATAATAACACAAAAAATAATTTCTACATTTGTCCATCCAATCTATCCTGATTTTGCCAGGATATCAAACTGAATGAATGCATGCATTTTAAAATCCAACCCATGTGACATATTAAGACAAGACATCTAGTCCTCTACAATACCTTTGTTTAAGAAACGAGAGATGGCTTTCACCTATACTTGCAATTCGATTGGCCCCTGCCACAGTGTTTTTACCATAATACGGGCAAAAAGCTGCTCAAGGAGCACGCATGAGAAGTTCCATACACATCAGCTTAGTGATCCATGACGTGATGGTCTCTGAGTACTTCATAAAATGTTGAAAATCGCACCACTGTTTTAGCTATATTTTTCCTGCCTTGCATTATTGAAAGTCTAGCCCACCCTTTACACATGTCAAATTTGATTCGTCACATTGAGAAACAATGAATGACCTGAGGCATTTCGAACCAGCAGGGCTCAGTGGTGCAATTTTATTCTCTTGGATTGATCAGTTTTAGTATGAATTTGTATGTCTGAAAGGGTGAAGATTTTAAAGGAAGTTGTTTTCACACAGATAATAATGGGTAAAATGAAGAATCTACTCCTACATTCAAGATATTCTATACAATGTACGTATAGACCTATGACCTGATGTAACAATGACGTGTGTGCAGTGTGATAGGGATTGTGTGTCCAGAGTTTCCATAGAAATGCTTTTGATTTGTTAAAAGTAATTTAAAATTGAATCATAAGCCATATACTGATTATTTGAGTAACTATCGTAAGCCCTTTCCCAAAAGTCAAATTTTGTGAAATGTTAAAAATATGAATAATGATAACAATTTCAAAGGTGCCTTGACTTGATCAAAACAACTGCGTCAGCAGCAACAACGTTGTCCTGGGCTGAGTTGGGCCTATTTTAGCCACCTAATAATAAGCATTATTATCTTTACTTTTCTCACCGTCATATTAAAATGATATTTATGGAAAAAGTATCTAAAACACCCATGCACTGGTCAAAATGTCACTTCCATTACATCCTGACGCATATTATAGTAGCTTATGCTCTTACCCAGGGTGACTTACAAGGCATGCCTTTAAAAATGTCAGTTTTGACATGTGCCTGAAAGATTTAAGAGTTCAGTGGTCCTATAGGAGAGCTAAAAGCAGACAAGTTTCCATCAGAGACCATCTTATCTGGAACTGGTGGCTTTGCAGAGAATTCCACCAGGTGAGAAAATGTTAAGTGAAACATGAACAAAACTTCTTTGGGAGACCTTGAGCACTGCTCCCTGACGAACCTTGCCTAGTCCCAGCAGCGAATCTGTGTGTGATCCCACGATAGCACTGCTGACCCGCTGTCAGTCAAGGAAGAAGTGGTTTACACAGAGGAGGGGGAAGAGGATTGATACTGAAGAAACTGGACTCCAAAAGTACAATCGATGGCAGACATTTTGGCTCTGCCGGAGAGATGGTCGAGCTTGGCTCCGTCACTGACAAAGGACGGTACGTACGCCAAGTCACATCTTTATGCTGGTGGCGCTATCCAAACGATTCAAAGCAACACGGGAGAAACAATGTTGGTGCAATTAGCCTTCTGGGGCCCTTTTGCTTGGAAGACACCACCGTGTAATCAAAAGCACAAAGGCAGTCATGCTGCTGCCCACAGCCACAGTTGAGTTACTCATGCCACCTATTGGTTGGAGGTGGTACTGAAAATAAGGGGCTTTAACTGCCAACAGGAAGGAAATTATGCATACTTATGAAAAAATACATACATCCCATATCAATTATGCTATAAAAGTATACCATGTGGTGAGCATATGTTGCGTGGAGTGAACCCACATGCAAAGCTGTGCTGTGTTACATATATTTAAACTTATAGCTTGTAAAGTTTATACATATTTAAACTATTGTCAATATAGTTATGACGAAAAGCATCAAAGTTTATACAAAATAGAGGTATTAAAGGCCAAGATTACCTTTGCAGATCCTCAGCTAACCAAAAATTTGTTGCATTAGATGTATAGAATCCTTCATAAATAATCATAAGAGTTTTAAACAGGATAAAAGCATCGTAGACTTGCATTTACTGATTCTGGAGCAAATAAGCCAATGCTTCTATAAGTCATGTAACAAAAATGTGTTGCATATAAAATCATAAATTCATGACAGTTTTAAGCAAGTGACTACACCCTGGACTGGGCAAATGTTGAAACAGGAAAAATCGGATTCTACACGTTTTGCAGTATACACATACTTGGCTGTCATGAAAGACACTGCAAAAAGACACTGCAAAAAGACTAGTAATGCTAACAAGCTAACATTAGCATGTCTCACTTTTGTACCAATCTGCATGTTGCTAGTATCTGTAGCTACGGTTTCTGATGTTTCAGTGTTGTCAGAGAGCATACTGGGCTATGTAAGTTAACATAAAAACTGTCCAGTGCTATCAGATTTCAAATTGCTAGCTTTCTTTTCATCTGATATCTTAGACTGATGCTCTTTAAAAATTATTTGTAATAAATAAGGCTAACTATGTTAGATACAAACATATTTTCCAATATATGGCTGATGTCTGAAACTGACCAGTTTAACAACAGAGTTGGAGTGCTTCTCTGCTACAGGAAAAAGTATGTATGACACAAAAACAAGCTGTTTATTGGCTAGAAAATAATTTTCAGGCTTAACAGGTAACCTCAGTGGAAGGTTATTCCAAGCAAAATAACTGCAGAAATTCCAAATATTATACAACAGATGACTTAACTAATGGTTACATTCTAAAAGTAATGACTGTAGTTTTATTATGCACATCTGTTGTCCATGATGCACAATCAATGCTTTAATCAAATAATTAAGCTAAATGACATTCCTGGAACCTCCTACAGACTTCCAGTTATTTCGCTAACATTATGCAGCCTGCTGGATTGGTTCCAGAGATATCATCAAAGTGTATGTTCAGAAAGTAAGACAGTACCTGATAAAATCATAAAACCTATCCTGTCATTTTCTTGAACGGCGTATTATATACACTCTGTACTGACCTCAACCATTTGTAGATTTAACAGTTGTGTAGTGCCTAATTTAAGTTGCATAATTTTTTTTCCATAATTCTATAGATGATCCAATCCTTTGATTGCACAGAAGCTAAAGATATGATTTCCCATTGCCTCTCGAATCAGCTACCTTACATATGAGAGCAGCTGCTAGAATACCATGTTTTCTTGAACACTGTACCACCAATCACCAAGATAGAACACAACAACATGTCTCATCCAAATGGGGGAAGGGTGTGCTGACATATTTATTTTATATACTGTCGGTCATGGTGTCAAAATAAGGAAACAATATTGTGAATATATATCCCTTCGATACATGTTTACAAATACAAGGCATATTAATTTATTAAAAATTGACATTCACAAATGTTTTTGAAAACTCTTCATCCTAATCTTGGTCTCTGTCAATAATTCCTCCGTACAGCAGTTGCTGCAGATTCATCATTTGTGAAACGGCACTTTTGTTTCAAATACCAGTAACTCAATCACCCACGGAAAAAAGGCAAGAGAGCCAATTATGTTCTTACAAAACAGACGTGTTTGTAATTACATACCGCATTTGCTTCCGCGAAACGGGGAGGGAGGGGGGGCAGGGGGCGGAAAAAAAGGGAGTCAGCAGCTGCAGAGGCCATGTGTTCAAAGACACTCTGCGGCGATGCCGACGATCGCTTTAAAGCGACGCGTCGCCCGGTATGGCGAAATTCACAGGCACTTCAATTTTCACAGCGCCGCTTGTTTTCTCGTCGTCGAGCTTTTAAAGTGCAAATCATGAATCCTTGTCCGTGCTTGGAGCTTAAATCAGGCTGCTGGAAAATTTATGCTGAGTGTATGTCAGTACGGAATCTCAGATTTACTCATTTCAGATGAATTGTCTAGGAGGGAGCAGTTTATTGGCTATAATTTGCATTGACTGTGTGTATTCACGTTTACTCCTACTGTAATCTTTATTATAATGCTACCAATTCTGTAACAGTAATACATCAGCCCAGCCTCTACATAAACACTATTGCCTCTTTTAGTACCCACCCATAAGATTCACACCATGTGAATCAAAGAAAGTTGGATTCAGTCAAAGCCCTTAATGATATCCATGACTAATCCAGTCTCTTGCAACTTTAATTCTGCCTTACCTTATCAGAGGAAAATAAAAAAAGAAAAAAAAAAGTCTCATGATGTCGGGGACGATACATCAATCCGTGCTAACTTTTGCAGCCTATTGCATCACCAGATATGGAGGGGGGTTTGGCCGGTAACGATGTTTATCAAAGCGCCTTCCACGTGACCGCGGGGGGTGTGCACGCCGTTGTCGCGACTCCCACAGGAAGCAATTACAAACCTGCTCAGGACTCTCCGCCTGGCTCGACAGCGCCTGGAGCCTGGATTTTACACCTGCTCTGAGTGACAGCAGGGGATAACAGGTACACACACACAGCACCCGTACTGGAGGAAAAAAAAAAAAAAACTCCTCTCGAGTTGACATTTGTTGTCTGTCCTCCGGCCTTATTATCTTCAAGCGTTCCTGCAACCTCCTGCCAACACATCTGAGTTTCTTAAACTTTGAACAACAGAGACTGCTCCTGCCCCCATAGTGTAGCAAAGCGAGAAGCAAGAATGCAATAACAAGCAACAGTACCTTGGAGCCGGACAGAGGGGAGTAGTCGAACTCGAGCTGAAAGTGACTGGGACGAGACGACTCAATCGTGAGCACACTGCTCAATCTCTACAGTATGTAATGGGCCTTTTTTTGGCTGAATCTCCATCATGTGGCTCTCTCTGTCTCTCTCTTTCTCTGGCTTGCGACTGGACAAACATTACCTCCGCTGTCCATGATCCAGCGTAAAAAAAGGGGGGATGGAGGGTAAACAAAAGATCATGCTGCCTGATTAGCCACTTTTAAGCCGATTTGCCGCGATGCGAATCAGATTACTTTTGCGGCGGTAGAAAAGTACCGTGCTGCGGCTCCAGGTTCTCACACGCACACACAGAAACACACACACACACACACACACATAAACACAAAAGCCCAGCGTAAGATAAGCCAACTGTCTGGAGGCCAGGTTCATCCGTGCCTGTGTTTTTCAATTCGTCCTGGCAGGAATCGGGTTTCGGAAGTAGCTGGAAGCGGCCCCTGTGCTGTCGCGTCCCCCCATGCATAGCAAATGATATCTAAGGAAGCCACAAGACGCCTAGGTGGTGTGTAAGAGCAGAGCGCTCAGCACTGACGTGATTTGCTTTACAAAGGATTCGATTTTTGCGATGCTCCGTTATAAACTATTTTTTTAACGTACCGAAAAGAATACCGCTGACATGATGGAAAAAAAAACAACAAAAAAAATTGCTGATCTCTTTTCTACGTAACCTAACTTTGGTTTCAGGTTCTCTTGATGTGCGCATGCTAGAGCAATCTACGGGGGTCAATCAATGGCACATTTGATTTGGACTGACGTAAGTCATCGGGGGGAATCTGAATGTTAATCTCTGACTTGCCTTAAAATGATTGCTCTTCCCCTCCAATGGATTCACTTTTGATGGACTTGCGGAATCTCGTAGGGGGTGCAATTTATGGTAATTAAGTTTAATTGGGATTCTTTCCTTGTAAACAATTATGCAGACAGTTAGCATGGCAAAGTAGTATTTTGCAATAAGTTGCAGTCATCGCTGAACAAGAACACTAACGGGTTCAGACTGCACATAAACTCGTGCCAGATTCAATCGTCGTTTGTCCTTCAATTTCACTATTAATGTTTGAATACCGTTTTTTAATGATCATAGTTTTGTATGTCATACGCTGATCTGTTTTTTACTTAAATATGTTTAAGTGCCGTGAGAAAATTTTCATTAAAGTGTGAAACAGTGGAGTTAAAATTAAAAAAAAAGACGACACATCTGCTACTGTGGTCTGTACACAACTATATCATCAGGGAACACTGCATTATGCCACCCTTTCTCACATATTACAAACACACACATCACCCAAACATGGCAACCCTAACAGCCTCTCTTGATGACTGATGTGTGTTTTGGGTCATTAGCGTACCTCCCTCGGCATGTCTGTGAGGGCTTTCCTTTGGAAAAAAAGGCACAGCTGTATCCTAACCCACATCACCACCAAACAACACAACATACCTGCTGATATGTTTTGAATCTGTTGCACCAAATTACATCATCGCCCAGATACACAGTGCATTTTCCTGCCTCACTGCTGGCAACCTAACCCCCGATCCCCCCCTCCCCTTCCCCCCCCACCCCCTCCGGTGCATCGTGGGAAACTGCCACACCGCTGCGGCGACAGTCCCGGGCCTCCTGCCAAACCTAGCTCACGGCTTGCATCGGGGACCCGAGGTTTTCACGAAAACTGGCACCTGCGTTCAAAGGCACTGGGGAAAGGTTATGTTCCAAGAGCTGGTTGCACCAGCCTCCATGTGGCCCACACCTTACTGTGACATGTGACCCTTGATTATACTCCTGTCACAGCGATATACCCGACACGGTAAACAAACCCTATCACAGAGTGCACATGTGTACTCACCGATATGCACACACCAGCATTCATTTTCAACGCCTGTTATTGTTAACTCAGCTTTTATAATATTAATTGATCAACATGCAGCCACTTAACAATCGATAAATAATGCATGAAATTAGTGCATGAATTTAAACATGATCAAAGTTCATTTTCACTTTGCTTTTCATTTTTATTGAAAGATCTTTTTCTATATGATGATTCAACACATCATCAGAAAGTTGTACATAAGCTTCCTACACCAAATTAAGATTATTGATCAGTATTTCATTTTATTTCACACATACAGTACAACCTCAAAGATCTGGAATAATAGCAAAAATGGTAATGCAGAATCTTCAGTAATTTTAACTGGGTACAATGCCAGAAGCAAAATTCTAATTATGTTGTATTTATTTCATGTGAAAGGGCTATACTAACAGGGGCTGGGAAACAGTGGTGGTCACTAACTCTGTTCCTAAGAGGTCTAGATTACAGAGTTCCTACTATGCTCTAATATTAATTTTCTCAAAACTTCCGAAATTATGCATAACTTGTTACAAAAAAATTGCTTTGCTTTCAGTCAGAAGCGATTTGGTATTATGTAGACAATTATGTTTGAAGGTGTATGCATGTGTGTATGAGTGTATGTGTGTGTGTGTGTATGCATTGCAGTGCAATCCTTCCCTCGCACACCGTAGAGACGGGACACCTGCAGACCCATTGAGGATATTTTTCACTGCTAAGACAGCTAAAAAAAACCCCTTTTGGGCCCAATTCAAAATCTGAAGGGGCTTTTGGGAACACACTAATTACTGCACTCGATCCTCCTCACATCTCTTAAGACTCAATACCACTCTGTTGATTCAGGGGAACTGCATAAGGCCTTCGTGAGATTTCCTCGATGAAAATGAACCCTAGAAATTTGCAATCCAGAAGTACGGAACCATCCCTGCTTTGCTTACACATAACGGATGTTGGTCCCACCTGATATTGATATCTTGTTCGCATCTATCACCCAGAGAAGAATTAACCTGGCCAAAACAGTTATGCCCTCTATACTCATGGGATCTGGCTTCCTGAATTCTTTCAATCTCATTGAACCTGTGTGTAAACAGAAATAGACCCTTATTGGTTAAGAGATGATACATTAAAAGGGAGGAATGTGTTTAGGCTTTTCAATCTGCCCTCTTACTAAATACTGGTCAGTGGCAGGTAGTGAGACCATGGGCAGGGCTAATTATGCTGGGTGAAAGCGATTGCTTGGTTTGACCCAATCACTATCAAGTCAACCCCCTCATTATAATCTTATTAACATGTTGTAAGTCACATAAAAATGGGTGACCAGGACCATATGCATAAAGAATATGGGTGACACCATTCTAGACAAGAGGAGCAAGGCTCTGCGTGAGCGAATGAGGGCAGAGGGCCCCGCTCCTCCCATTTGGCTGCTGTCAGTGTACCTGATCCCCACTCAGCCTGGGGAGCCTGTAATACCTGGGACAGCAGCGGCCTCCCTCAGACAGGCTCACCTGAGCTGTTGCTTTCATTAGACCTGCTATAAAAGCACAGCCTGTCAGGCTAAAGAAGAGGTTGGGGAAGGTGGGCATCTTTTGGTTACTTATTTATTTTTTACCTCATCCCCAAGAAAGGGAGAAACAAAATGGCCACTGGCAAAATATCTGGAGCATTCTGGACTTTTTGTGTTTCTGTCAACTTACCACCCAACACAGTGGCTACACCTGCCACTGAGGCAGAAGGAATTATCCTAAGACCGCTTTTATCATTACACTAAAGACCTTGTTGCTGCCATGGAAACTAAAGAAATAAACAGGCAGAGACAGTCACAAAACAATGAAATTTAAGTCATTACATGTAAGAATTGAAATTTGCATTGGTGAGCATCTTATTTCCTGGTGTTCACATATAATGAAACAATGGAATGATCAATGTTATATTGTGGTAACAAGCAACATGCCAGCTTATTCTACCTAGACTACTTATCTTCACAAACAAACAGGCATTTTCTCTTTGAGCAGGTTGTGGATATGTGTGCTTCCACTGCTTTGCAGCAACAGGACGCCATGTTAGTCATCATGTAATATTATTATTCATAATAGCATGCATTCTTCTACTTCCAATTATGAGGTTTACAGACGTTTATAGAACTGACCTAAAGGAAAACACAAACAAAAATTAACAAGAGAACAAAGACATGATGACCTCATTATCCATGGGGAACAGACAGCTATGTCATGAGCTTCACAAAGCTGATATCGATGGTGCGGCTGCCTTCTGGGCCGTGCTTATAACCAAGCCGAAAATGTAACAGCGCAGCATGGTGCCATGAAAACAAGCAAAGAACCCGGTCTTATGGGCAGTGAGAGAACACAATATTGCTTGTGTCATCTTTTACTCTGTTCTTACATCTGTACAGGTTTATGCCTGGAAAAATATAGAAACGGTTTAATAGCACTTTCCATTTCAGATCGGTAATAATAGGGTAATATATATTATTTCAAAGAAATTGCCTTCAAATTAATTTCACTTACCTGTAGTTAACTAGAAGTAGGCCTATTTAAAATGATAAAAATACCATGTGCATTTACTGTTCATGATAGAAATAGTCTTCAGAAATTTTTCCATTGGAAGTAAATTTTCCCATTTACTGGATGCCTTAATTGGGTGCCGGAGAAATGTGTGATTTTTCTTATAAAATCATGTCCTTACAGAAAAAAATGTTTAAAAAGGGAGTAAATGGGAAAAGTGTTTTTAATTGAAAATCAAGAAAAGACAAAAGACTATAGTCTTGCCTCCAAAATGGGGAAAAATTGCATGCTTCCTAAATTTGATTTTTCTTCTTAAAATGATGAAATGTCACATGCCTTTAATATTTATGGTAGAAAAAGTCATCAGAAATATTTCCAAAACAAGTAAATGGGAAAAGTGTATTTCAGAGCAAATCCAGAAAATACATAAGACTGTCATCTTACCTCCAAAAACTGAAAAATAGGATGCCACATAAATGTGCCATTTTTCCTCTTAAAATGACAGAAAAAACATGTGAATGTACGATTTATGACTGCAAAAGTCATCAGAAGTTTTTTCTAATGGAAATAAAAAAAATCAGAAATTACATAACAGCAATTGGGGAATCCGAGCTGGAAAATGCTCCATTACCGTTTTTATTGTCATGTCTCTTCCAAATATCCCTACTTAGTGTGGTTATTACACCAAAACAGAGATATTCGTTTCAACATCTGGAGGGGAAATGATAGTAGAACTAAAAACAAACAGGATATGTTGAAAAGTCCAGCCCTCATTCCACATTATTTTGTAGAAACGGCCATTTCTTTTCCAGGTAACAATTCATGGGCTTAGTTGGGAAATTAGGAAGGGACCGGGGGAAACTACATCAATAACTTTTCCTTTTACTCTTATATTTACTCGTATATTTCTGCCTCCATCTCTCAAAGCACTGGAGTCTTTCTTTTGAGAAGAATAGTCCAGTGGCCTCTTAGAAACACTGAACAAATTGTACAATAGCTTTCCAAAGTGGAATTAAGCAGTTATGAAAGTACAGACTCCTTACTAGTTCATACATATTGCACCTCCCGGCCCCACCCCCATTTAATACTAGCTGTCTTAAGTTCCGCATGTGATCATCAAAATTAAAAACGAAGTGTCTAAAAGTTTGCATGTATGATTTAACTGCACGTCACAAAGATATGTAGAATGTTACTTCTCTGAAACTCAGATTAAATGTAAGCAAGCATAATGTAACTTTGATTATCTTTAAACAGGGTAATTCACTTTAGGTATCATGTTTGAAAGTTCTCTCTGTTAGAAGACATGGCAACAGTCTCTCAAGTTGGAAGTAGCTGGCAACAATATGGCACAGAGAGCACTAAAACACTGAGGGAAGGAAAAAAAAAAATCTGGTCCGAGACTGGACTTAAGAAAAGTACTTGAAAGGGCCCCAAGAGGCGGATCCCAGCTAAACGAGTGCCAGGAGTCAAGGACATCCACGTCCAAGACCTGAAATTCTCCATCTTTTTACTCCTGTGGGGTAACAAAAGAAGAGGAAAAAAGAGCAGTTGGCTTGCTGCACCATTGCACAAACCTCCTGAAAGTTATCGACAAAGTCACGCCGAAGGATTTCTGCGAGCGAAACGGCGAGACAAGGACCAAGGTCACACATTCATAATACCTCACCAGACCACCTGCATTAATAAATTCTGAACATCTAAACTTGTGCAGCAGTGACAAAAAAAGCCACAATATACTGAATAATATGCACATAATTTATCAGAAGACCCATTTTTTGTGTGTGGTGTCCAGCGAGAATACTCTTAGTTTTGTTAGAAGTTAGAAATACAACTGTTGCAGCGATTGAAACGCCTCGTTCTACTTTCGTGAAGCTTTTTCTGCATATGTTTTAACTGCAGTGGCAATTCAAGGTACATTCATGTACAGGTAGCACACAGTCACTGCTGAGCAGTGGAGTGCATGGGTTCTCTGATGTTCAGGGGGTGAAAAGAACAGGAGAAGAGATATGTTGCAATTTTTAGTGACTGAGAGGGGCAGTTTCGTACGTCGAACAGAAGTGGCAGAGACGGTGGTCCCCCCTCTGTGCACGCCGTTGTTGTCGAGAAACAATGTGTCAGGTTTTTTTTTTTTCTCATTTCTTCCCCTTTTCAAAGAAAATAATGCCAACCATTTCACCTTCTGCCAACATCACAGGGGGCGCAAGATTAGTTTTATTACTCCTCTGGATATGATACTTGAAACTATAATCTCCAACGAGCAGGAGAGATGGGAAACAAACCATCCTGGCTTTTGTGTGATCAGATGGATATGGGGTTTCAGCAGAAATTGTGGGTAGTTATTGCTTTTTCCTCTTCTCCGAGCTCTGCACCTTTCCGTTTCTGCTCAGAGTAGATTCGTAGGCCCTGGGAAAATCTGGCTCTAGCCGCATGGTGAGTCTTTCATCATAGGAGACAATGAGCTTCATTTTGCTCATCCAAATGTGGCAAAATGTCACACAAGGCCAAATACTATTGCATAATCAGTGAATTCACATTTAGAGGAACACATTTGTTTGATACCTATGTGAGGGAAATCATAACTCATAGTGCTGTCGGCCTGCCTTATCCATGGGAACATGGTTCCAGGATCCCCGCAGATTGTGCAGAAACCCTTTACGTGTTCATGACCTGAAACTCCACCTCAGAACTGCTAAAACCCATGTAAATCATACTGGCTACAGTATTCTAGAATATACTGTGCACTGTAATATCAAATGTTCTTTTTCTAGAACATTCTGGATATATTTAAATATTTACAAACCGTTGTTCGGTCAAAACTGCAAATGCCAAACAGGCGTATGAGGCGGGCAGACTGTTTATATAAATATAGATATAAGTTTGGAATGTTTTTCTACATTTGGAATGTATCCATTGTAGGAATGTGGCTATATTGTTTTGAAATAAATAAAACAAGTGCTCAAGGTAATCTGCCCTATTTTGCTGTTCAAGTGTAAACCTCTAAAATAGACCCAAATGTATTTTAGGCCAAAGCCTGTATTTGCAACAAGGCAAAACTCTTCGCCCCATTAGACGTGATGGCAGATTCCGAGTAAGCCTCGGGTCGGGACGTTGGTTTCGGATGGAGAGGTAAAGTTGAATGCCTTTGCCTGAGCACGAGGAGAAACACTGACTCCAAAAGTTTTCAGTTTTAGTGCAAAGCCAAAGGACAACATTCAGTCATATGCCACCTGTTCTACACCGGGCAGAGGATGGTACACCAGCAGCTGGCTAACTGGACTCATAACAGTATTCAGCGTCCAACCTATCTAAATGACGAAAACAACCTTGCATCATAAAAGACATGAGAGAATAAGACATTCTTATGTCCACATACATTGTTATGTCCATATATATGAAACCATGCATTTTATTATAATTATTTTCAAATATTTGTTTTTATTTACAAGTGTTTGTCTCTTTTTTGTAAAAACCAATGTGTAAATGTGTGCACTGAAGTCTAGAGGAATTTTTTAAAGGCCTTGGTCAAATTCTTGTACGAGATATAAAATGGTACTGTTTTGCATGAGGTGTTTCTCAGTATTTGTGGGACAGGATATTAATGTCGTGGTGCTGTTATCTTATGTAAAACAGAGGAATACAAAAATTGTTTTGTGACAAAGACATGCAGCTAACCAGACCTCTTCACATTCCCCTTCTCTCTTTCATCTCCGGCCCCTTCCATCTCTCCTTTTTCACCGTATCGCGGGGAACACACCGCACACAAACACACGTCACAGTGACAGCTGAGCTCTCACAGTCAAAGCTAATACACTTCTGCTCGAGAGCAAAGTGCTACGATAAACAAAGCAGGGTGGCCCAAACGGTGACATTTGGCGCTTCTCTTTTGTTATCTGCCCCGATTTAAGACTCTGGTGCGCCACTTTGCCCTGGGTATTAAACCGGAGCCCGCAGTCATGGAACAACATGCTGTCACAAACATTTCTTTTCTGCCGCTCACATATGCTGTAAATATTGACCTCAAAGACTCCTCATCCAAAAGGAACTCTTAACATTTATCGGCAGACAGATACAAAACACATCCACAACAGATGTGTTATATTTAGTATCGTGGAAAGCTCTAGGTTTGTGCTTTTGTCATTCATGGAAATGACTTGTGCTGTGGGTAACCATTTTGTTCTGACCCAATCCAGTAACAAAACTTTGGTTATGTAAGAAGCAATCAAGAATTATGACCATATATGTGTTTTTGCTCTAAATTTGCATTAACAGCCCTATGTGGTATAATTACACCTTAATGTCAAGATATTTTTCAAAAGCCTGAATAAATTAATACCATTATTTCAAACTGAACAATATCGGATAATGTAGATGCTTTCAACCTCTTGAAAATGCAAATAAGAGACTATAACAATAACACTGAAAATAAAAAAAAAATTCTCCAACTTGTTTTTTCCAATTATTTTCTGTCTTATCTGTTTTCTATATTTAAACCCAACCTGTTTTATATGTCTTGTTAATTTCATAATAATCAATGATTCTTTTTTCCAGAGAGCGATCATTTGTATTAAAGCAGCTCCACTAAGCGTAGTAACAAATGACCTTGCAAATAAATAATTACTATTCATTAAAGAGAGAAAATTAGTAATTCTTCAGTCTTTTAAGACCCATAATCTGTGTGATGAATGTGATGAGTAATTCAAAAGGCATAAAATCAAATATTTAACAGAAATTTTAATTAGAAGCAAAGCATGTAAAATGTTCTGTCTGCCCAGACGATGAGGCAATGGACCAATGGCATGCACATATGAAATATCTGAACAGTTAATCCGGATTAACAATAATATCTGAAAAACTTCCTATTTAAATCTCGGGGTTAAATTGAACTATGCTTACCAAGCGTTCTTTTAATAAGCCCCATGCAGACATAACTGCAAAAAAAATAAATATGTATGTGTTTGTATGATGAAATCATCAGAAGTCTTGATATTACTTATGTGCGCAAAACATATAGTTAACATAAAGCAATCGCTGCCCAGATCTGTTTTCCATCTGCCGCACATCCCTCTCGAGTTAGAAAAGGCTAACCGTGTTCTGCAGCCTCTAAATTGTGGATTGCACCATACCATCTATCCGTGCTTATCTTAAAATTTCAGCAGCCGGCCCCAGAGAGAGCTCCCTGCGTATGGTAGACTAATGCAGGCATTCATTACAGTCTTGACGGTCAGCGTGGATTACATTGAGTTCCTTTACTTCAGGCTTCTATGATTCTTGGATCCTCTGAGACCCTTTTGATTTCAATGATCCTAATCTAATACAAAGGCAAAGCGTAAAAATAGAGATAAATAGAACACCATCACTAAACCATACCCAGACAGCACTGTTACAACCATGCAATTCCACATTTTCACTACCCTAGTCTTAATTACGGAACCTGAATCTGACTCTTGCCTTAAATATAAGGTGAATGCTTTCACTAAACCCATCCCTGCAGCTAACTGCTACCCCTAGACTGAGCTCAGACTCATTCTAAAATCGTATTGTGGTCCCAAACCCCAGATCTTATCTGAACACCAAATCTCAATCATTAAGAGTCACAGTGCCATATCTCTCCACAGTTTTATACCTGACCATAATGCCAGCACTCAAACATCATATTTAACACATCCCTGAGAGGTGTAGGACAAATGTAATGTGCCATTTGGCACAAGGCTTGACATGTTTTTTTATTATTATTTATTTTTATTGGTGAGACATAAACCTTAAAAGACATGCCTGAAACATTATCTCTATAATCTTAAATAGCAGCCTTGCCTCTATAGCCATGGCCTAGCAATCCCAAATCACACGACATCATATTTATTTCCTTGACTTGGAAACAAATCACCAAAAAAAACAAAGGAGCATATGAGGGGAAAAATCCACATGGATTTAGTAAATTAAGAACTACAAGATAATTTTAGAATGATTATGTTCTTATACTTAATACAGCAGGTAGCCTAAAGCAAAAACATGATTGGTCTGGGATGGTGCAAAAAGTAAATATTTAAAACTATGTACTGTCTTGGTTTTTCTTGTATGTATTATATATAGTCTATTTAACAAATATATACTGAAAAAGTTCAACACTATTGGAGTTAGGTTGAAGAACGTTAGGAACTATCATTAAATAATTTTGTAAAAATAGCAAGCTGGCTGGCAATGTGATGAGCTAATAAAGATTCAACCCTGTTGTAGTTATTGTCACCGATGGAAAAAAGTGAACATTAAGCTGAAGCTAATCACAACATCCATGTCCATAAGGCTCCTCCATTGACTGTTGCTCTCCTTTCAAAGTTCCTGTATCTCCCCACAAGAACTTCCACTCACTTTCTCTCTACTTTCACTCCAACTCATGTGTATTTCTACCTAATGATTTTCTTGGCTAATAGCTTTCAGTTACTCTGAAATATTTACACAAATCATTTTTTTTTGACAACTCAACATACAGCATTTAAAGTAATTGTTTTTCTAAGACAATAAAACAGTATTTTCTACCCATTTGTCAATGACAGGCAGATATAAATGCCAAATTCTTTGTCAATCCAAAATGGAGGGCCACATATTTTTTCCTGACTGCATTACCAGCAGATAATTGGATGTCTTACCCCTGTTGACTGATTCTTAAGTCACACAAAGAGAATTTCATTACTGAGAGGTCTGTTTAAAAGCCAGCATTGTGCTGCAAATTTCTACCAAAAAGAAATTATTTCAAACTCAAGTTTTCATTCCAAATCTTCAACCTTTTTTTCCCTCCGTTTGCCTGGTGGGTCCCTTCAGGGATGATTGAATGCCTTCTGGCAGATAACCCCTGCCCAACCTCCACGGCTCAAACTTGATAGCGAGGTGCGTCTCCCAGCTAGAACTTGACCCAGTCACAACCTCATGCTTTGCCTAGTAGTTGACTTGGCGCCATGGAGTAAGACCTTCTTCCAGAACATTCTGGTCCCTGTGTGTTCCTGGCATCTAAAATGTAGAAAGCCCACATGATGCTTCGCTGATTCACCCACACACAGTCGTTGGTCCATGCCAAAGCGCTTTCTGACCTGGAACACAGCAGAATCGTCCTGGCAGGTTTCCCTGTCAACACTGTCTGTCTGTTACAATAATCCAGGACTAGTCTTCCTGCCTCAAACAAAGCTATGTACCCTCTCCCTGATCTTCACATCACATTTTGCTTTTGCTTTGTCTACTATTATTATTGTTATTGTTATTATTAGTTGTATTTGTTGTGGTGGTAGTATTATAATGTTACCAGTATAAATAACAGGATTATCATTATTTAAATGGACATTGTTCCTTGGCATTATTAGAGATAAGCCATTATAAGTTGTAATAATAATTACTATATTATACTATTGGTGTATAATTACTACACAATGGTGTATGTTGCTTGTGATACCATTCGAAGCATCACTTAACATCAAGTTCATATATATGCACTATGGCCAGTATTACTGGTCTCATCTTTTCTTATATTCCTGAAATATATTTGCAAGTACCGACTATACAATACAACTGTAACAGTTCATCAGAGGTAATTTGCAAGCTCTGCATTTTATGGTTCTGCTCTTCAGTTTCAAGCTTGGGGGATCAAATCAATTAATTGCCCCTCAAACTTTAAAATTAAATAGTACTATAATGGTCTCAACTCACTAGAGGTAATGTGAGTGGTAGTTAGATGGAGACAATGACTAATTTGCTATTAATGCACAGATAGCCTCAGAAAAGTTGTGAGGAACGACACGAGAAAGAATCCGTGAATGTACCATCTGTTGGGGTATAATATCTCAACAGAAAAAGACTGACCATCATTTTTTATCCAACTTTATATTTCTATATTGAGAACCTCAGAAAAGAAAAAAATCCATTTTATTCATTATGTGTAGCAGGGAAAAAAAGATGTCGGAATCAAAAGCTAAAAAGAGCTGTATGAATTCTTTTGGGGATGAAGAATGAATTCATTTTAAAGCCTAACCTATTTTAAAGGTTAACCTACACAGGTTGTAAAGCCTTCAACCAGGTCAATAGATAATAACCATATCTACAATATAGCATGGAGATATGGCTGATCCTTACATTCAGTTACACACAACCATTTCGCACTGAGTATAATACATCGCGCACTGGGATCCATTCAAATTTAAAACATCCTGTGAGGCTTAAAAATGCAATTTATCGATGCATGGTCGTGAAGCTATTACTAGCACTGAGTTTTGATGGATCATATCCACTCTGACATCAGAAGTTCATGGGTTTGCATGGAAAACATATCTGCACCAATGAATTTTAACAACAGCTGGCAAGCCTGGGATAACATGCCAGCAGTAATGGACTGATGTCTTATACCTCTGTATGCCTGCTGTGGTGACACTACAAATACTGTCATATACTACTCAATTTTGAATGCACATGGACTGTTGAGCTGGTTTCCCTACTTAGTCTCTGTCTTTCTTTCTCCCTCCGTCTGTTAAGACGGGGGTCCTATTCCATTTAACTGCAAACAGAACAAAAAATGACAAGCAGATCCAAATGAATTCTTAGCGACCGACAAACTTGTACTTGTGGTCTAGAAATGAAATGGTCATAAGTCTTCTCTCAAGCTTCGTGCAAGTTTGTGCATAGATGGAAGCAGTGTGTTATCTCCATGACAACTAGGCATGGATCCCCATCTCAAGTACAGGAACATACATGAAATACGTGAAGCCAAACTTTTGGCAGGTAACCCTTGTTCTGTCTGGATAGCATTAATGAATCTCATCAACTAAAGCTTTCGCTTGGTGAAAATCTATTTAACCTGCAGCCTTGGTACCTATTTTAGTGTGAAACAAATGACTTTGGCCATGCTTCTGCCACAGGCTGATCATGATTTCATATACAGTTTTATATTGTATGTCATCTAATATTAGTATTTATATTAATTATTTTGAATTAAATGTCAAATTGTTAATTAATTTGATTAATGTTGTATATTAAAAATACTGACTGCCATTTGAAAAATGTGAAAAACAGCTCCCACCGACTTGTCAAAAATTATAATTAGCACAGTTAATCTTGTATACAGTAGTCAAAATATCACAAGTAGAAAAAGTAGTCAAAGGTGAAAAGGGAGGAATGAAAATGAAATGTATTTTCTTTTAATGAAATAAAAAAAGAAATCAATGCAAATAAACACCAGTAATCACATCACTGTGCTAAATGCCAAACTGTGTTAAACCCTATGTTAAACAGTCTGATGTTTAAAAAAAAAATGTGATTTATAACAAATACTTTAAAACTAACACAAATGTAATGCGATTTAATGCTAGCAATACCAAGAACAGGGCATTGCAAGTTTGTTAGCCGCCGGTATTGCCTTATGGGAGAGAGCCTCTTTATGTTTTTCGATTTCAATTTCTTCTTTATAACTCAATGTATAGATGACCCAGTATGTATTTGCCATTGAACAAAGTTCTATCTTGTGCCCTGTGGATCATTTCACAAAACAATGTACATGAGTTCTCGGAACTGAGTCCAGTGTACCATCTGTATTGCATAGTCTAGGTCCTTGGGGATTTGAACCAATTGTGATATAGCTTTGCCTTTATCCTTGGGTACACTCAAACA
This sequence comes from Albula goreensis, assembly GCA_022829145.1. NCBI lineage: Eukaryota > Metazoa > Chordata > Actinopteri > Albuliformes > Albulidae > Albula > Albula goreensis. The sequence goes on from CM040763.1 coordinate 17,455,274, forward strand.
TCTATTCCATTTTTATTATACTTACTAACTCTGAGTTAAGGGTAAATTAGAAATTATGTGGTATGTCTGCTGCTTCCCCAGCTTAGCGTTTCCAAGGTACAGTTATTCATGGTCCATAAGAGCGGAAATGTATCCAAATTCCATCAGAATGTCGCTGCTTGTATATCATTACATTACTCTCTGATGTCTTTATGATTCTTCTTAGATACATGGGAATCATAACAGTGGTGCACTGTACTGTTTTATTCCCTTATATGGACCACCATGGCCAAGCCATCCCATTCATCTAGACTGGGAAAGGACAAAACAGAGGATTCTGGGTCTTTCCAGTCAGGGTCTGGTCAGAAATGCAAATCATTAGGGCGTGGCTGGAAGTTAAACTACAAGAAAGGAAGCTCCATGAAAGAAGAGTGTGAAAACTACTTCAGTTTGGTATTTAAAAAGTACAACTGAATCTTTAGCTCCGTGTGATTGAAAAGGGCGATATACCTTTCAGAGGTTTGTCGTGAAAGGAAAGAATGATACAACTATTTGTTAAAAAAAGGAGAGCAGGACACAGAAACCTTCACATTTTTGGAATTGATGGAGATGCGGCTTCGTCTTGCTCAAAAGTGAAGCAGGCTTTGTGTGAGGGTGTTCTCCCACTCACCCTCTTCCCACACACAGTTTCTTTCATTCTCGAGAGGGTTGCAGGGTCATCAAAGAAAGAGCTTTATGCGAGTATCACATAATACCTATCAAAGCTACAGGCGTTCATGCTTTTGATGATGTATCAATGAATACATGGCAGTTCAGGGCAGGTCAATACCGTGTCCAGCACTGCCGCCAAATAAAATTACACTTTAGATAAATGTATACGCGAAACAAAGTTGCACCCTGCAAATGGGTACATTTAATATGCTAACATATTTACTGAAATTTTGTTCCCAGTTCGGCATATGAAAGCATTAGACATATTATTGAGCCATGCAAACAAATAAGCCATACACTGGCCGTTACAATGATATATTGCAATCCATAGGAATGTGTTTAGTTGCTTAGTCACACTGACCCCATGGAGACTTTTATCCACCTAAGGGTAATTCATGCACTGAGTTGAGCGCTTGTGACATCCAACTAAACGCATGTTCTGTTGTATGCACAGAACGTGATTGGTTTCATGCTACAGTTAAAAAGGCAAGCTGAAAATGCAACAGTAAGCTAGACTACTGACACTAAAGAACGGCACTAACTACGACGTACCCATGAAGGTAAATCTAGTAGAACGGTGCACGATCAAAAACATTCATCACCCCGCATGAATGTCACCGGGAAGACAATGAATTCATCATGCATAATGAATGGTACACATATGGGTGCGCTAGTCGCACGTGCTTCCTTGCAATGGCCGAGGGACACATACGTATCCCACAATTCATGGCTGCGCATTACACATTCCCACCGCTCATTCAGACATAATGCACTGCCTCTCCTCAAAAAAAGGCAATTTAGTTCAATTTAGATTTTATATTACAAAAATGTACTTTATAATCCTTCATTGGTCCTGAGGAAAATAGCTACCTACTACAAACAATGGCCATTCATTCTGCAGTTTAGCCGGAGTTGAAAGCGGGCTGCTTCCTTGCAATTCACCTCCTTCCATTATCCTGAAATATGCTTGCTGACAATATTGTGCGGGCGAGCGGTAACGCCGTTTTATATATTCATGGAACGTCACATTTTGCAAACTAGCCCGAATGTGTAGGAATGCAAAAGAAGAATGAGAACAGTTTAACCATTACTTACACAAAGAAATGTTTTGGCTTAGACGAATCAGATGGTAATAATAGGATTACAAGAGCTAAGCCTGTCAGAATAGATTTAGGTCTCCGCCTAAAGGCAGGAGATCATTTTACAAACACCATTGTTGGAGCCAGACAAGTTAAGCTCTTTATGAAGAATATCAGAATATATATGGAATAAAATAGCGCAAGTTAGGACTGTCAAAATTAAAGCAATTGCCAAAAAGTTTCCCTTGACTCAGGTTTACTGATTCTTCTGATTTTTAATGAGAAAAGCTACAGCTGGGTCAGTATCAGAACCTTTACAGTTAATACAGATGAAATGGACTCTTTCAGTTGAACAGAAATCTCTTGCTTTCTCAATATAATATTGTTTGCAGTAGCCCATTTTCAGTTCAGTATTTAGCTCATACAATGTCATGTGACATAACTGTGTATCTGCAGGAAAATGTTAATAACAGGGACATATGAGAAAATGATACAATTAAAGATATATTTCTGGAAAAGCTACATAAATATGAATGTTATATGTCTGTGTATGTGTGAGATTGACAGTGAAAGATGGATAGAAGAGAGACTGAATAAGAAGGAAAAAGGGAAAAAGACAGCCAGCACTGTAGTGCATGTGCATACAAAATTAAGTAGTGTATTTTACTTTCAAAATCCCTCCCTATGAATTACGGCACCCTTTTCTCATGAATTCATAAATAAGTTCCGTCAAGATGATCAATATTGTATGCTGTGCGCAGGTCTATTGTTTCCGTACTGGAATTGCTCTGCGCTCCAATTTTAATATGTAAATGTAATGACCAACAACACTTTAATATAGAATATTTTTCCCGATCAAAGGCTCAGAAATTTTCGCAGATGGTGGAGAGAGAAAAGGGGGAAAGGGCGATTGAGTTTCACCCTGGCTAGACACAGTAGAGGCCAAAGGAGGCGATTGTAGGTTTTTTTTTTTGCTTTTTTTAAGTCCTCATCAGATTTATTTGAAATAAAAAGACTCGTTGGAGCAGCAGCAAGATCAGAGAGATCCTCTGTTCCGATACTTAAAGGAGGAACAAGGGAACCCTCCCCGCGTAATCCGCCTTATTCCATCCATCCAGAGTAAGTGCTAACGGTGGAGCCGGAAAATCCACATAGCTCGGAGACGCAGAAGCCCGGAGCTTAGCACGGCGGTAAGGAGTCAACAAATGAGTTCACTCTGTTATCATGAGGCAATCATCGGTGGCAGCCGAATTAGGGTCTTAAGATTCAATTCAGGGAGGCTGTGGTGTTCAGTGTTTAGGGGGTCCATTTCTCTGTGGGATATAAGGACCCATACAGTGCTTCTATTATGTACAGGCTCTGCGGCTACAGCTATAACCAAGAGGCTTATTTTCAAGGGATTTTCGACAACGAAGAATGAGGGACTGCAAACTGCCCACAGACTACCAATGACATGAATATGCCCCTATGCAAGGTATCTGTGATGAAGGGTGGCAGTACTGGTGACAGGTAAGGGTGAAACACATCAGTGAATGTTGTGTCATGAGTTAAGACCGAAGGAGATTCTGCTCTTGCTTACTGCTTGGAGAATACTAAATGGGGTGGTTTGTTTGTGGAGTTCTGTTACTAGATACATACTTAGTATTGGGCACTTGTGTAGCCCACTTCAACCCTGGAGTCAAAGGTTGCTTTAATGTTCTGTACCCAAATGTGCGTAGGCCACAAATGAGCCTTGTGCACAATCCATTTTAGGACATTATAAAATCTCAGTTACCATTTGTCAAACATTAGCTGAAAAGTTAGCATTCCTCAGCCTTCACGGTATGAACTATGCATGTTATTCAATTTTGGTGTCATCCCTGAACAAAAAAAGACTTCAGTGTCATTTGTCAGACAGTACCACATCAATCCTAAGACCTCAGACAAAAACAGTTTCATTTCTCAGGAAGCATCAGACAATACAGCTTCATTTGTCAGTGCCCCAAGTGAGAGTTTGACACCATGCATTTAAGGACTTATAGTTATAGTGCAGGCTCAAATGAAAACATGTCAAATGTCAGTCTCAAATTAATTTCTGGCCTTAAAGTGCAATGCATATGTAGTCTACCTAGAGCCAGTAATGGTACTACAAATGTACCTAAGGTTATAATAACAATTACAGTGTGGCCCCCATTTTAACACAATCATTGAGGTCCGCAAAATGTCATTGCGAATAAAGCGGTGTTACACTAAATCAGTATTTGAGAAAATCAGCTTTCAAACTGACCCAATGTTGGCCTAACATCCTAAAACACCCCTATTTTCACCCTATTTGACCTGTATTTTGCGCGTTTACCTTCTGACAAGTAAATTACCTTTGAATTAACTTTTATTTGTGTTTTTGCAAGAAGTTAATGAAATTATATTATTTCATTTGACCTTATTTGCAGATGCATGAAAATGTCCTTAAATGTACAGTTTAGAAATCTCATTTGTGAGACATTCTTTCCAACACAGTGGACTAAAGTGATTTTTGGTGCAGGGATGAACCAGACTGGATGCTATGAATGAATGAATCATTGATGGCATGAAGCCTAAGGACTGATAACTTTCCAGGTAAGTTCTAACGATGTTCTGAAACTGACTCCATTCCTTCAGACGGGGAAGCGGAGGGGCTTTAATTTATTTAGAGACCCCTGCTGCGCAGGCACACATACCATGCTTGGAGCTATTCGATTTTCCAGGTCTGACAGTCAACAGAAAATCTGTTGTTATAGAGATGTTGGAAAATACAAGGTAAAATACCATGTAAAAAACGAGGGGAGGTCATAATAGCGTATATTGTTCGAGCACTACAATCCTTCGCTCCTCATCAGACACCCTCCAAATAAACAACTCTACTCCTGTATTCCTCCATCTGAATGTGAACCCTTAAAAGCCTGAGAGAAATGACTGGATAGGTTATTAATGGTTAGCTGTAGTCTTCATACTCCTCTTATAGTGCTAGCGCAGGGAAGTATGGACACTTCAGGCACCTCAAAACTAAGATGGGGGAAAACAATACCCATCCAACCCCTATTCCATGAATCGGTACAAAAAAAAATTCACTGGTGATGAAACTTTTCGAGGGCTATTTCAGTTCAGAAGGCTGTCCTATAGACTGTGCGATGTCCCTCTAAATCTCTTCCTCCGCTTTAGACAGTAAAGCTACCCCTGAATCGCCTACAGCAAGGGAACATAAAAAGAAGTTAAAACTTTGTTGTGAAATACCTTACTTACTTTGTGTCTGCAGAGGGAATATCCTATCAGTCCTGAAAATTAAAGATGATTTGAGGCTAAGCTGATATGTCAAAGCGCTTTAACCTATACTTTGATATAGCAGATCTTACACATCTTTTGTAGCTAGCTGTGCTCAGATTGTTGCGATATATATACACTATAAAGAGCGTATATATGTTGCATAAATTCAAACAGGAACACTACATTTATCAAAAGGTGTGTGACCGCTTCAGAATCACATAACTACTCAGACAGGCAACTTTTTTTAATGGTATATACTGCTAAGACTACACTGAATAACATTTCTGTTAATTATGTACATTTAAAGTAATTTGAGAATTTTGCATTTTTACAGTAGCGGACACAGAAAACACAGACATAAATACAGTGTTATATTATTGTTTTTCCCCCCAGAACATTCTTATGGGCACTGTCACAAACTGACGAATAGTCACGTTCTGTTCTTTTTGTCATGCATATGGAAAAGATGAATGACTGCCACGGTTTCCTTTTTACCTTGAGCTCCCGTGGCAAAGTTCTTTGCTGCGGTGACACTACATTTTATGAGGAAATGGATGTCACGACTGCAGTATGGGTTCTTGGAAGGACCCACTGTAATACCAGAGGGTAGAAGTTACCATGATTTTGCTTGTTTAAATGGTCATTTAGTTTTGATCTGAGGGCTGACATATTCCGTGGACCTAAATCAATGGTAAGAGTCTAAGATTTATAATTGTTGAATGTTGAATGCTATATCAGATACTTTGCATTAAATAAACATACATGTCAGTCAGTCTTTTTTTAGTATCTAATTTCAATGTCATTCATTTGGTGTTGTGTTAAGGTTTCAGTTTGTTTGAATGTTGTGATTTTTTCTACATATTTTATTAATTACGCATATTTTTGTTATGATTTCAATAAAATGATATCAGGCAATGGCACACATACACACCTTACCTCAGAACCTCAGCTGGTCAAAACACTCTGTCTCCTTACTTCTTATATCTGATCAAACTCAAACTTCTGCCACATTAGACCTTATGTGCATGTTCTGGTACTCACAAGCACACTGATTTTCATTAAACTGCAGAACATTTATACAATATTATGAGATGGAGTTCAGTAGGTTAAAGTAACAAACTACATTTTCTTTTCCAATCCATTCTGTTTTTTTTTTTAATTGCAAATCTGTGTGGCAATGCCATCTGTGTCCTTCCACAGTAGGACCTCCAGTCATAGTTAGCTAATGACACAGGACAGCCGTAAACTAACGATAAACAGACTGTAATACCCATCATGCGCTCGGAGCAAGCGCTTTTTACAAACTGAGGCACCAGCAATGAAAGCAATACGCCTTTTGCATTCCATGCTGCTACTTTCAAAGCCTAAATTTACTATTGATATACTCTGCTTTCCCCCAGGGCCATGCTTCATCTTCTTTAGTTAAGCTGGACCGTCTCCTGAGTACTTAGCCAAAAGATTGCACTCAATCACCTTGACTGTTGATTTAAGCATTCATTTGGACAACAGTACTCAATGGCTTTCTTCCACTGCTTTCCGCTTTTGGCCTCTTTTTCAGCCTTCTTCTGTGCGAAGGCTGGCTGACAACCCCAGCCTTGTGTTCACAAGATGTTTCAGCACTTCAAACCTTTCTCCGCGACTCTCTTTCAGTCCCGGGATCATGGATTTATCTATATCTTTATTTCTCTGCAAACGACCCCCCCCTCCTCTCTGTGTCCGCATGCAATCACAGTATTTTGTAACTTTCAAAACCTTTTCTCTCAAGTATGGTTTTACCTTCACCCCGCTCTATTGACTTCTTCCATCGGTCTTTCATCTCTGCTGTATCCATTCTCATGCCTGCACAATCATCCATACTTCAGTTTTTTTCTTCCTCTCTGCTCCAGGCTAGCTCAGATATCCTGCTGAAGCCAAAGGCTTCCCACAGCAATGTGTACAGACAGAGTCAAAGTACCATCGGCACAGAGGATGTGGGGGAGGTCTGCGAGCACTGCTGATCTGACCGTCTACCAGTCTCCCTCCTACCAACTATTGCTTCTAACAGAACCATCCTTCACTTAGACAGAAGTTAACACTACGGCTACTAGCCCACATACATTGCCCTGTGTTTTTTTTTCAAACTCTATACCTTTTCTCCCCTTTCTGCCTTGGGGAACAGACAAGAATCCATATTGGAGATGATGTTTTGGTGTTGTTTGAGGACAAAGTTTTTGAAACCGGTATGTACTTTAAGTCTTCAGCAATGTACTCTATCAGTCTTCTTACACTAGTCATGGTCTCCTTTAGCCCTCAATGGATTTATTCAAGGTCTCTTCTTATCATCTGATCTTATCCATCTTGTACATGTTTGAGTACCTAATGTATCTATTCCTTAACTGTTTTTAACCATGATTGTAAAGAGTTGTGGAGTTAACCAGCAATTTCTAGAAAAAAGGCCTACATCAGTTTTATGCATAGGCAAAATACAATTTGTGTCAAAAAGACTAAAATGACAAGAATTTTAAACTAGTGATGGGAGAATGAGGGTTTATGTAGTCCAATGGCTGGAACTACAATGGGCTGTCGGTCAATGACTCATTTGAACTGGAATCAAACAATCATGGTGTACAAATTAAAGGACTAATCAAATCAGTGTGTGTCACTGGTTGTGTACAATAGCTTTGCCCAGATTTGGTCTCACGACACCCCAGTTTCCATTACACCATTAAACATTGCACAAAAATGGATAACTGGTAGAAAGCAAAAAAAAAAAAAAAAAAAAATCATCACAATCTTTGTTTGAATATCTTCTGGTCTGCCTACATTTTTCTCTGTCATAGAAGTTGATGCTACCACTGGCTTGTCTGATTTCAAGGACACTCCAAAAAATATGACTTTTCTAGTTCCCCAGCCCTGTCACTTTGTTGTGATCCATCTGGACCTTTGTGCAGCGTTTTACTCTGCAAACCACGAGATCCCCCATCCCCCTTGGCATCGATGAGAATAACCGACACTGCCCTCGGGTGCTTTTTCCCCCACTGCTAAGACTGTTTGTTGCAAGACAACTGCAAAGGCTCTATCACAACTTCTTAAACTCTCTCAACAGGAGTTCCCCAGGGATCAGTGCTTAGCCCGCTTTCGCACACTAAATCGCTCAGATCTGGTATTTTTGCCTATGGCTTTTACACCACTGCAGTGCTCAACTCTGTCTCCCTTTCCTGGTGTCTTGTTAACAGGTCTCATTGCCACTTGCCTAGCCTAGCATTTCTCTTTTTGGAGTCCCCATCTCTAATCCAATCTCTCAAAGACAGGGTAAGACTATTTATGGCCTATATAATTGTCTCAGATGGAAACCTCTATTCTTGTGGTTTACTGACCTGGTCGTCCAGGTTACATAAAGGATTAATCTGTTAATTAATCATCCATTTCTGATCTCATCTCTTGGTCCAGGTCCCTGTACTATCCTAAACTATGGAAGCTGTTTTTGAGCTGGTCTCCCCTTGATCTGTGCAAACAGTTAACATGAGCTAATTCAGAACATCGATGCTAAGCAATAAGCATGGTTTAATACATTTAATAAACATGTTTTATACACAAATAAAGACACACTTTGAAATAATGAGTGTCCTGGCCCTCCAAACTAACCTTGCTGTGTGTTAGCATGGTTCACCAATCCCCAGCTACCCACACACACACACACACACACACACAAACACACCTCTTCTAGTTATAAGTGTAATGACACACACATTACTTGTACCTGATGACCTGAAGATACCTGTTCCCACCACTGGAGTAGCTGACACTGCTGTTTTGAAATGTCTAAAATCCAGATACAATGTTAAATCGAGCGCTTATCTTGTTGGTTGCAATTTCACCCCATGCCTTGAGACTTAAACATCCTACATTTCTTTGAGATTATGCTTTGTGCATCAGATGTTTATCATTGTTGGCTCTAAGCAGTGTGGTAATATATTCAAATATACAGAGCTTTCGTTTCAAAGCTTTTAGACAGTTATTAAAAAAAAAAAAAAAAAAAAAAAAACACTTTCTTTATTGTGCTACAGAACAGACCTCAAAAGGACATGTAAGCCATGGCCCCTACTGCACCAATTCAACCACAGGAGCTCAGATTAAAGTGTACCTGTCCAGACTCTGAGATAAGCCAGCTGGATGCTTCTCAAATGAAAGGAAACGGCATGCACAACAAACAATCCCTTTCATCAATTCTGCTCTGAAAGGGAGGAATTTAAAGAAGCACGCTATGGGACGGTGGCTGGACAGGGCCCGAATAGCTTCCCCTCCCACGATTAGCATGCCTGTAATCCAGATGGAGTAGCGGATAATGGCTAATGAATGCTCGTGCCATTCAGCCGACCTTGAGAGAAGACAATTTTCAGGTGGCGCGATAAATGAGTTGTCAAGCCAGTCTATCTACTATGAAGGGACTTGGATTCACTTGTTAGGTTTCCCTTTCCTGTTTTTACATTGTAGCAAAATGGTAACACACTGATCTTGGTTTTTAGCTTTGCTGCCTGATTTTGTCTTTGCATGTTTTAGTTCTTGCTAGTTAAGGAAATTAATCTCTGCTTAGCTCTCATAGGCAGCTCATTAGTGGTGTTTTAGGATTAAAAGTTTACTCTAACAAATAAATCACTGTTCCCGTTTCCTTAGTCTCTTTCAAGTCGTTTGACCTGCAGCCTTGTCTCCCTATGACCCCTCTAATGCTAAGTAGATGAATCTGAATTCTGAAGGGCTTGGTTAACACCTGGTCACAATGAACCTCTGGGAAAGAGATTTTGCCCCTGGAAGGGATGTAGGTTGACCAGAAGGCCGTGTTCTTCCCTCTGGACCAAGCAAATTCAATGCGGCTGTGTAACAATGCCGCAGAAGGTGCCGTCCTTTGGACGAGATGTTAAACCCGAGGTCCTCACTCACAGCGGTAATTAAGGATCCCGCGGCACCGCGCTAACGTGTGGTTGGCGTTAATCCGGGTCGAAGTCCACACCTGGCTGCCTAATCACGCCCCTACAGATCATTCGCTGCACGGTACCTTAAATTCCCTACCCGTGCTGATCCTCCAGGTCAACACTTCAAAAGATGGATGCTTTCTGTTGGCCGTCCTCATTATTCAAGAGATGCAAAACATTACCGTTTTAAAATTTCATACTATGACTCACTACACACAACCAGCAGCTGGCTACATTTAAACACTCTGTCTTTATTAGAGCTCTGAAATGCTGAGATGAGGCTGATAATCATATTATATCACTGTTGGGTATTTTAAGCCTTTCCCCTAACTGTAGTTAATTACAGATAAACATTAAAGTAACATAAAACATAATTTCAAAACCCTGTTTTCCTTGACAATTTTAAACAGGTTGAAGTGTGAATAGCAACCTTAAACGACCTGGCGTCACTTAAAAGCAAGTTGCTTTCCAAAAAGAAAATGCCAGCCTGATTCTTTGATCTGCTGTCAGAAGGTCCGCACTTACTCTATGCCCATTCTGACTGGCTTTGTGGGATTTTCCACTGCTTTCCCTATGGAGATCATAACACACGAACCGTTGCTTTTGTCACCCTGATTAGCTTTTCTATGCAAACGTGACTTCATTTACATCAGTGATTTTCAACACACATTTTTTGAAGCAATCGATTCGCCCCCGTTCCTCTGAATGCTTGACAGTACTCGGCAGTGAAACCAATAAAACTGCATATGCACACACTGACACATGCTCTCCACGAAACATTGGCCTTGACATGAGCCAGAGTATCAATTCTAGTTGGATGAAGACACCATATGCGGACAGAGCACCTAATTGGTCAATGCCGGTCACTTGCGAGGGATAAGACGCAGGCCTCCTTCCTGACTTCTCCATCCCTCCTTAATTGCCCTTTCATCTAATTAAGTGCCATCCAATGGAGCCGGTCAACAAGTTACATTACCATTACTTAGCGGACCTCTTATCCAAAGTGACTTACGGTTGATTAGAGGGGCTGATTGAGGCCTTGCTCAAGAGCCCTCGGCTGCAATGACCTTATAGTGGCTACACTAAGGCTTGAGCTTTAGCCACCAACTCTCTAGGTCTTGGTCAAGAACATTAGCCACTAGCCATTAGGCTGTGCCCTGACACAGTACAGATTCAAATCCAACATAATCTATACATATGAACAATGCCTTCATAGTAGAAGCCTCTCAACAGTCTCTCAGTTACTTTTCAAGGTTTATTGGTGACAGTGATGCAAAAGAGTGATTCTAATCTCTCCAGCACACACTGCAGACCTAGTTTCAGAGGCGCCCTGATGTGTACCCTTTTAAGCAGACTTTGTTTTCTAAACAGTTTGGCTTAACCATATGGCTTCATAACGGTCATTGGGTTCTCCTGATATGCCACTCGACTAGATTCGTCTGCAGTTTTCAGTGGAACGAAATCACCCCTGAGGGTGAGCCGCACATCTGATCACTGGATGCTCATCCAATCACACTGTACTCTCACCCCAAATCTGAACTAAATCACGGATTACAATATGTTCCCTTCTGAATGTGGCTAATCATTAAATGAGTTCAAGTAAACCTACAGTCTCTGTTTTGTTTAGACCAATTCTTTCCACTTGATTTTCTCTGTTCTCTAATTTTGGAATGCTAAATTGCTCTGGTAGGACTGCCACAGCATCTTGTTATTTTAGGACAGTAATTCTTTGAATCTTGACCCGCCGGCCGCTGCCTCTGTTTACAATACGATCCAATCAGGTGGCCAGGATGAAATTCATGTGCAGCTGTTGCATTCATTTGCATTGCAGGTGTCTGATTGGCCAGGTTAATAAATGTGAAGGTAAATTACATGTGCTTGAAGAGGAGGAAAAACATACGCCTGTATAAAGTGAGATTATAGCCAATTGTCTGCAGCCTATCCACTGTTTTGGCGGGGCAATTGTTGAGACTGGCAAGAAAACAGATCGAAAATTTAAACAGGCTTTGGTCAAGCTGTCATTGGGTTTTTTTTTTTTTTTTTTTTTTTTTTTTTTTTTTAAGATGCTGTCAACATATGGTACTGCACTTTGAAAATTAGGCCAAGTTCTCTGTACAAAAAAAAAAAAAGGATTTGTAGAAATCACAAACCTGGTGCATTTTTTTCTGTTTCGTTTGGAGTATTTGAATCCCCAGTAGTTGAGGAAGATATGAGGAAAATACGAGTCTAACCAACGTACAAGATAATTGTAGCCTAGTTGTACGGTACTTTAAAAAAGAGCAACTGTGTGAGAAGATGAAAGAATCCATTGTTCTTTTGCTATAAAGAGAACGTTTCTTTTTAAATACCAAATAATAATAAAAAAAGGAATCCTGGTGCCATTAGCCTTTGTTTAAACAGAGACAGACACTGTCTGATTCCTCGTTATTTTCAGGTCAGGCTTTTATTCGCAGTTCTGTATATGCATCACTTGGTGAATACCAATGCGCTTTGAACTAGGTTGCTGAATTCTTTTGAATTTGACTCAATCTTCTACGTCATTTTCAGCTGAGATTTCTTCCATTTCTTCTTGGTTGTAGTTGTGGTGGTGGGGGGGGGGGGGGTAAGGGTCTCTGCTGAATCTATCATTGAGGGAGGAATAATATTTTGTGTTCTGTCTCTTTTTTTTTAGATTGCTGGAATGACTATCTGTTGCAGTGGAATACTGGCATGGCAGCTGTTATAACAGCGATCACCCCAAGGAGCATCATTTAAAATTAGTGCGAAAACGTGAGCCATTTTAAGTCTCAGTTTTTCCGCAAGCAACCGCGGCCCATTGTAAATAATCTCGCCGAGACTTTCAACGCATTTATGTACGTTTCCCACCAAGAAAACAAAGCGATTCAATGCAATGTTTTGACCACATGGTAATAGAAGCATTGCCCCATGTCTTGCTGGGTAATCTAATAGCAGGCTTTTAATATATGGTGTACTGCTTCTCTGAGGGAAGCAAGGAGCTAACAGCTCCATTATTGCATGCTCAGAGGAAGTTTACTTTAACCTCACAGAGTGTGGCATGTTAATTCAGACTATCAGTACATCTGGTTAACTAATGATGCCATATTTCAGGGCACTGGGGATCTCACTTTCCTCTCATGGGTTTTTCCATATTAAAATCCAGACTTCATCACTTTGTCACTGGTCTGCCTGCCATTGCAACTGTCTTGCAGGGGCCAATATATTTTATGCATTGTGCATTTTATGCCTCTCCACTTTTTCTGTCTGACTGAAAAAACTATACATATAAAGGTATAATTTGGTGCAGGTAGAAAGCATGCATGAAATCGATTAACTATACAAGAGAATTCCTGATACACATTTGCTAAAATGGCCTATTTTGATCCCAAAAAGATAAAGTCTGTTATTAGTTATTCAATAACCTAACCCACCCCCCAACTGCCAGCGCAAATTTAAAATGTGATGCTCAAGAAAAATCGCTCTTGTATTCCGATGCAGCAAGACAGAAAACTGGTACAGGTTCTCAAAATTCATACCTGACATGATCCGTAAACGCAGGATCAATGTCAGCAGGCCTCTTTTTGTCACTGCTATGACAGTGCGTAGAAGACTTTGGTTTGACTTAGAGAGGAGGAGTGCAGCGCTCCTCAGTGATGTCTATATTACTAGGAAACAGGGAGCCAATGGACTATTGGTGTGTCAGGAGAGGTAATTTACAGAGAGTGTATATACATTTTTTTTATCTCAGCGCAATTGATTCTGCAGCTAGAACTCATGACAGCGGTAATTTCTCAATTGCGAGGCCCTGTTTAAAGTTGCCTTGCTTTTGAGGGATGACAGTGCGCACCCATCAGCTTGGAATTTCTTACGTGGCATTACCGCGCTGAAAAACATCACAAACACACGAGAAAAAAACTGATTTATAATTGAAATTCAACAAGAAATGTAGAAATAAGCATTTAAGTCAACAGTAGGCTTGAATGGCCTCGCACATCAGAATAATGATTATTTTGGGCATACAGCTATGTAAGGCTTATATGATATATAACCGGCAAGCAACGACAGACCAACATGATGACACAGACTTCTACAGTTGCTAACTGTAATGTATTTAGCTTTATATAGCTATGTATTGCTAAAAAAAATATTGAGAATCATTTTTGGTTGGAACAAGAAGAAGCAGGTGTGCTAATAGTTACGCTAATAGCTACTTAAATAATTAAAATGTCTACTCAAATGCATGCATCACCAGTGATTCTTGGATTTTAAATTGTTGTTGGTGTTGATATTTTCCTACAACAAACCTGTGGAAGACTAACGCAATTGGTCCTCGGCCAAAGTAGTTTTTTTAGGCTTTTGTTTGAATCCTATTCAAGTATTGAGCAATAATTCTGAATGGCTTCTTCCACCTTATTGCTAAATTGGTTAATAAACCAGTTATCTAGGTCATACTATGCAAATATATAATGAAATACCAGACCAGATTCTGGTTACTGAAAGTAATTTGCATCTTTTTGATATCAGTTCCCAGAGTGAATTCGCCTTATGTTTGGGCTTCATATTATCAACACAAATGTGAGCGCAAAAGAGTGGAAGATTAAGTCAACTTTTCATCCCTACAGGGTGTTGTGGGCCAGCAGTGAAAGGGGGATTTCTTTCTCTTTTTTTTGTTTGTTTGCTGCAAATCTCAGTTAAATACATGTCACCCAGCTTGCTCTAAGGGGCTAAGAGGTGAAAGTCTCCAGTGCTCTGTACCAGATGGCAAGCTCAGCAGTTTACATTTAATTATGGTGTCAGGCTAGCTCAAACAAATAACTCCAAAGGGCTTAAAGTAAAAGAAAATTCACTCCCTTTTGAAGCTGAGATGTAGATCACTTTGGTGAAAAAGTAAAGTCATGTCTGATATATCATGTCAGTCGAAATCCGAACCTGATTCCCTCAAAAAAGGTTTTCTTATCAGTCAGTTGGCCCAGTTCGCTATGTTTTCACATATTTTGCTACAGTTAAAACCTGAAAAGTATCTGAAAATCTAAATGACAAATTTCAATTTTGGTTGGAATTTGTAATCATCAGTTTGTTTGTAAATGTTTACCATTTGAACAGTATTTCACCATGATTCCACAGAAATATCACTGTATACAAATACCTTAACATTATTGAACAGGACATATAATAAACAAAGTACGAAGTCAGTACTTTGCCCAAAATGTACATATAAATATGTGGGAAAAGACAACGCTTTAAAGGTTTAAGATCATAATTATTTGTAAATGAATGACATGTTAAAAAAAGGGTGCTGTTAAACATCCTTAATGTTAAACATGCTCTTTCATATACCAATTTTAGTCACTAAGATGGAGGTAGAACTTCACAATGATAGAACACAAAGCCTGGGTAGAATCATTACGTGCGTGGCTTGTCTCGAGTCCGCGGAGATCAGAAGTAAAGCGACCCGGTTAAAGACATGTGCATAACCTCTCAACCCACTCGGCACCCTGGGTGTGAGCAGCTGTGGAGTGCTTTATTTACTCTGTGTTTCCTATGCCCTCTTAGCTCGATCTGTTCTTAAAGGCGGCATGGCAAGATGAAGTCACTTAATTTATGCCGGGTCAGGTCTGGTCTGGATTGAGTCCATATTAGAGCTTATTGTAGCCCTGACCTTTAAATTACACAGCAGTCATCGCCTCCTCTGGTTTCTTATTACCATTTTTATAAATCCATATATGATATGGATAGAAAGTAGATAATGTGTTTTTCCTGTGGATGTGCAAATGCAGGTCTTGTGTTTTTGTACATTTGCATGTGTGTGCCTCTGACAATAAATGTCAAATATGCATCTGTGTGTGTGTGTGTGTGTGAGTGAGTATGCACATTTATGAGTGTGACTAGGTGTGCACGTGTTTATGAACGTTTGTGTATTTGTGTGTGTGTCCAATATCTGTCCAATATCCAGTATCTGTACATGAGTGTTTCTGTGTGTGTTGTGTGTGTGTGTGTGTGTGTGTGTGTGTGTGTGTGTGTGTGTGTGTGTGTGTGTGTGTGTGTGTGTGTGTGAGTATGCACATTTATGAGTGTGTTACTAGGTGTGCACGTGTTTATGAACGTTTGTGTATTTGTGTGTGTGTGTCCAATATCTGTCCAATATCCAGTATCTGTACATGAGTGTTTCTGTGTGTGTGTGTGTGTGTGTGTGTGTGTGTGTGTGTGTGTGTGTGTGTGTGTGTGTGAGTGATAGAGCATAGTGGGTGGACTAGTGAATGGGTGAAGTGTGGTGAAAGAGGAGGGGTGGGGTTTTGTTAAGAGTTAGCACCTTAGCTACTCGATGGAGTCGCCATTCATCCTCCCCCCCCCTCTCATTTCAAGCTTCTGAAATAACGCCGGCTTACTTGTAAATAATATAATCGTCTTTGATTTGGGCCGCAGCAGAACTGGTCAGTCAACAGATGCCGCCCGATCAGCGGGGCCCCCCGAGAGGCTGCCGTGCGATTGGACCCGGAGGATGAGGGATTAGCGCAAGCGTAAGACGATCCTGCTGCCGGATAAGCTCCCAGGGCTTTGAAAGAACGGGTTTCTACTCCGCGGCTTGTGTGGAGGTCCACACCCATAACACCACATAACACCAACAATCTCCCCGTATCCAATGTTTAGGGTCAAACAGGGGGTCAGCACGGATACTATAGTAATAATGTCCTTATGATATATTAGTATTACATTTTTAGAAACTTCAAAATTGACCAGAAATGCCTGTTAATATGGTGAAAATATGTTAAAATGCAGGCTTTATTGTGCACAAATAGTTAATTGTCATTCTATGTACAAGAAAATCTTTTTTGTTAATATTACACATACATATCTTAATTTTCAGACCTTTTAAATGTCTAGTTTTTTTCTATCTAGCACACAACACATTCATTTGCCTTTAATAGGACTAACAGTTTGAATTTTGATTCTGTCTGGTTGTGCTTGCTTGTGAGTGTGTTGACTCTCAATATATTTTTATCATAATGCAAAATGAAAAAAAAAAATCCCAAAGCGATCTTCTGAAATGATCATTTGTATTTTCTATATTATTTTAAATGGAAAATAGTCTGTCCCTTCAATTCACTACTTGCCTTTATACATTGGAGCTTGACATTTCAAAGGCTTGAAAGCAGGTAATTTGAATGCTACGTCTCACGCCACTACCGTTTGACCAGGCAATCTGTAATTCCGAGGTGTATGGCTCTGAGATTCTACTACAGAAACAGATCCTATTTATACTTTTCCAGTGAACAATACAAAGATTCAAATACAATACCCCACAATAATATGGTTAAACATATTCAATATTCTCATCGAAAATTCATCCAAGTATAAATATCAAACATTCCATCATAAAATGGAGCAGTGAACACAGAGCTCAGTTTTGACTTCTAGTCAGTTTCACATTATTATTCAGTGCAGTGATGGTTCCCAATGCCTAGGACCAAATCTTGACCATGCTTATTGATGACTGGGCTGGCATTCTCATACAGTGGTGCACAATTTAGCAACATTGCATAGAGAGTCCATACAAAAGGATCAAACTTATTTCATTATACAGGACTGACTCAGCTGGGTTTACGGGCATCTGTTTTCTTCATTGACCAGCTGTACAGGAAGCATAGTCTGGCTGTACAGGAAGTGCAGTCCTCCACTGCTAAGCACACTTCAGTTGATACACCAGGCTGTGATCTTTGAGGACCGATGGGCATGGTCACAATGGCGGGAAACTCAGATAAGGGATCGATCATCATCCAGGGGAAAACTGAGTTAAATATTGATGTTGTCATCGAGATGTAAAGAGATTAATACTCCCTGGACAGCGGCATCCACATGACATGAGATCCCACAATGCACTTGGTTTCTCCAGACTTACTGGAGAGGGGACAAGAGTAGATCATCCATTTAAACTCATATCTCTTTTCTCATGTGACAACCAATAAATTAGGTCATACACTGATATGAATATTGTATTAGTATTTTTAAAGTTCATACACACTGTTTTCAAGATGTCTTGGATTTCTGGCACATGCAGTCAAATATATATTTGTTGGTCTATGCTTGGCTTGGTTGCCCTTATATCTGTTTAATTAGCAATATGCTGGTCTTCTTGGTATAAATATTTATTTGATACACATATGAATTGGCTTGATGTGAGCCTGCATTTGTTTTGCAGTACATGTTTTCATTTGCTGGCAGGAATATTGATTGACTACTCATTTTCTGGCATACAAATTACATAGATGGAACATGGATTTTGTATGACATGCTAATGCATTAGTTTGCGGAATTGAAGTATGGATTTATCAAGACAGGAACACCGTGAGATGCAATGAGCTGGCAAACAGTGGAGCTTTTGGTTGACAGATACATGAACGCAGGAAGCATGGAGATTTCTTTTCCCATGTCAAAGCGCGATGTCTGCCACCTTCCCCCTTGAGCATTTACATTTCGGCATCGAGCTAGCACTCTTCAGCAGAGTCAACGCCCTTACTCCGAGCCATCTCCCCTGCTTATGTCTTGTTATACGCGCTATCCATTATTCAGCTGGAAATGTACTGAAGCAATTCAGATGGAGAACGTTATTCAGGAGTACACCGCAAGTGCCAAACCTGGGAGTCATGGCACCTCTGAGTTACGAGCCCAGCTCCCAAATCATTATACTAAACTGCCACTACACCCACCTCATCTTGAACAACATCGCCCTGGTTCATTCTGGCGTCTTCCGAGAGACATTCGATAACTATATAATTGAATCCTTGTAAGCAACACTGCCCTATGCAAAACTGGGGAACAGACAGGACAGATAAGAGCACAATAAAGTCCTCCACTTGCAGTTCGGCACTGAAGAGGCCTTGTTTCAAATAATGCCTTCGACTGCGTCCGGCTCAAGCGGATCTGTTTACACCAGTTAATCTCGGTGTGGGTGATAAAATGGAAGGAGTCGCTCATTTTGAGTGCAGCCTGCTGGAAACTGAAGGCATCCAGTCTTTATTGGAGGAGCACATGACCGGAGGCCTTGGAGGGACACAGGCACACAGATCCTTTAAGCCGCCTCTGCCTCAAATCACAGCTTATACATACATTATCTTGGTAAGAAATATCTCCATCGGAATCCATATTTATTGAAATATGTCACAGATAATCTTATAACATATACAAAAGACTAAGACATACCCTGAGAGAGAGAGGATGTTTATAAACATGCATTACGTCGTTCATGATATATTGCAAAGGAAATAACGCACACACACATATGGGGTGGACAAAGCAATGGAAACACATTAAAAATGGCATGTATTAGGAAGTGAGCAAAATGCAAAAGAGGACTTTGCATGTGTGTTTCATATCAATATGTAATTACCAATACGTTTCTGCGATGAAAGATGGTTTGTCGGATTGCTGAATGTCTGCTTCATTTAAAAGAAGTTCAATAGCTGCAAAATGACAGTCGTAAATTACTGCCTTGGCCAGTACGCCTTGTGAACCTTCTATTCGGATGACAGCTGGTATGAAGTCACAGTGCTAAATTGTGCCAGTTACAGGATTCTTTTTTTCTGTCAATGTATAGATGGGTTAGAATGCTAACCCATGCAACATAATTTGGTCGCATCTCTTTATGAACTGTATTATTGATCATCATTGCTGACTGGTCTTAATCCTTGACAGTGGTCCCTAAAAAGTTCTGGAAGTGTAAAGATTCTTCAAAACACCAATGTGTGGGTCTTCTTTTCCCCAATGGCCTGCCTTGCACAACTGCTAGATGAGACGTACGATGAAGGCCTCGGTGTGGGGGCTTCGGCCTTACGGCGCCCCAGCTGGACTGTAAAGTGGACTGGCGAGCGCGGAGAGCGGGAGGAGCCGCGGCGGCCTTCCCTGCTGCCAGGGAAACAGGAGGGGGGTAAATATCAGGAACAATTAGCCGTCGCGCGCGGAGACAGTACTGCAGACAGCCCGGCAGGGTTCGCTGCCTCTGAGCACCTGAATCAATTAAAATGCTGCAAAGGGATCTCTGCGTTTGATCGCTGACGGGAGGCGGGGGGTAACCGGAGGGGCGGGGTGGGTTGGCTTCAAATTAACATATCAGTGATGAGTAAAAGTGCATGCCCAGTGAGGCTGCAACAGGATTTGTGCTTTTTAACAGTGTAGCAAAACTGGAGAATATCCCAGGAAACGAAAGGGGGAGGGGCGGATGTTGTCATAGCAAGGGAGAGAGGGAACCAATGGAGCCAGGGGCTGAGCCACAGTCTGTCTTTTCATAGGTTCTATGGTGTGACCTCCAACAGCCCATTGCCAACAAGCCCGCCTCCTCCTGCCCAAACTTAGTAATAATCTCCTCCCCTAAGCCAGTTTGAGGCATGTTTTCCAACCACAAAGCTTACAGATTGACAATACTCAATTATAGATATATCAAATGAGCTGCTGTTGAACAAGATATTGAATAAGCAAAATTCTGATGTGCAAGTAAATTACCGATGGAAAAAAAAAAATAATTAAAAGGAGATATGTAGTACAATAGATGACACTTGATGTGCATTGGGGTTGGACTCTTACTTTGAAGAGCATCTCATTTCGTTTGATTAGGATTTGTATTCATTAATTAGTCTCCAAATGAGTTGTGATTAATTAGTGGTAATTATTACCTATAATGCAACGGGGAGGAAAGATGGGGTGTGGGGAGGCGGGGGAGGGGGCGGGGGCTTGGCTGCACTGGGCGAAGGGGAGGGGGATAATACTTAATGTCTTTCTCAACTTACCAATGTGATCTTGTACCTAGGTGCGTGCTCACTGACCTGAGCAGACATCGCCGTCACTAAGATTAGATGCAATTACCTCACACTGGTGTTTTTGAAGCTCAGTGAGGGATCTGACCCTGGTTTCTGTGAGCTTAAGGTGAGGTGTCTGAGACACATGAGATCAATAGTGTTCCAGGGCATATCAGGAAAGAGTAAGTACTTCAGAGCCAATTAAGGACTACTTTGAATAAACTTTTTTTCCTTTTCTCCAAAGTAAAAAATGACCTCATGCAGACCTTCACCATCTGTGAGTAAGATTTGCGAGATTCTCGTCACTGAAATAAACCCTCTAGACTACAGTGTGAGCCTAATCTTCAACAAGCCTACATAATCACTGCCCATGCAATTAAACATAAAAACACTTCAGAATCTCCATCATTAATAACGCAGTCCCACATGAATTGTAGTTTGAAGTTTTGCTGTGCTAAAGCGTGTGTGTGTGCACTTATGTGGATTTGTCTGCTTATGTGTGGGGGCTTGTATATGTGTGTTTGCACATTAATGTTCATTATTTATCCATGTCTCTGTGTGTGTTTGTAAGCATGTGGCTATGCATGCATGCATGTGTGTGTTTATGCATTTATGTACCTATGTATGCTTATGCATGTGGATATGTGTGTGTGCTTCTGCATGTGGGTGTTTGTGTGCATTCATATGTATTTGTGATTTCTGTGTCTATGTATGTGGGTGTGTGCATACACTCACCCAATCCTCCACCAGTTCAACACCCACACCTGGGTAATAATAAAAAGGCCCAGCCATTGTTCTTTCCCCCTTGTTAATGGCCAGCTTTCAAAATATTGAGTGACCCTGCTGGCAGTGTAATGTGGTGCATGTTCACTTTCAAGTACCATAATTGAAACAGGAGCAATGCAACGATGACTGCAAAAAGGCACGCTTTAAGATGTTTCCAATTGTTCTGTAATCCCCTCCAAAGTGTCATTGTGACGACATTTTGTTTAGTCATAGCATGCGCAAAAACCATGCATGAAGAAAGACATTCGTAGTCCATCTTTCATGGCAATATTTCATCTGTCATGAAACTCATATTTTTCCACATGTCGCACTCACATAAGACTGATGAAGATGTGACATAATCGCCATATATTAAAAATGATTGTGTACCTGTAATTACTTGCATAAGTGAAAGATGCCATTTGTCCTCAGTCATTCGGCATTATTTTCCAAGAAAAATCTGAAGTTGTTGAAACTGGCTATAAAACGAGTGTGTGTATTTGAGGAAATAATTTGCATGGTGCACAAACAAATGAACACTCTCTAATTATATGTTTTTCTTCATCTTTTTGAGTTGACAGGTACTGCTTCTTTCAGACAGACAGTTTTGCAGTGTGATAATGACAGTTGGTGATTGTAATTGCAGACCGAGGTGGAAAAAATAGTAATTACAAGATTTTATTGATAGTTTCTTGGCTTATTTTATGAAAGTAAATCACTGAAAATCAAAGTTATTGCCTCATTTTGGGTCAGCCCTTTAGCTCATTTTTACAAATGTAAAGCTTCAAGCATCTTTTCCCCCAAGCCATAGCAGAATAGAAGTTTCCATGATTTTTGCACATATTCTCCTCCAAAATACCTGACATCACCCCCTTCTAATTTTCACATCAGAATCTACACATTGAGCTTGCACAGACATGCATAGGAAGAACATGTGATTCTTGACGGAAAGTCTTCATGAGTGGACTGACCATAGTTGAGGGGGCACTTTTGAGTGATGCCACTCGAAGTCCCCACATCCCAAACTCCTCCCTCTTTTGGGCAGACCTACGGATAATCATGCCTCGCCTCTTCTAATGTCACGGCCCAGATTTGATACCAGTCTATTGGGCCCATCAAAAACTTTGGATCAGTGCCTTAACACAATAAGCCACCCAGCAGCCTAAGGTAGATTATTGTTTTTTTATGTAATATGCTCTGGAACAATGTCATATTACACATTTAGCTCATATTATATCCACCAAGACAGAAGACACCAATTATATCATCAATGGATTCTGAAGAAAAGAGAAAAGACCTTCCAAGTCAGAGATTGTATTCTAGCCTATCCCAATCTGTGACAAGCAGCTACCATTCTTTTCATTTGGGAGGGGGGGGCGGGGTTTTCAAGGAAGGGGCCCACAATCAATCCCCTATGAAGGCTTTGTTTTTTTTTTTGCTTAATGATCACTCTTGCTTACGGCTTCTGCTTATGTGGCAGCTTTCATGCTAGCTGCGTTTCAAAAGCATTCGATGATAAGGGTGTTACATAATCTCATTCCACCCGTACCTCCAGCATACGCCTCCACTTTTCTTTATTGGCAAGTCTCTGGCATCACATCGTATGCAGCGTAGTGCAAGCCCAGATTAAATCTAAGTGCAATGCAACTGCAGAGAAAGAACTGAGGCAAAGGGCTGTTGGTCTCACGTTATCAATTGCCTGAACCACTGTGATTTGCACTGCAATTGCATTGTCCACATTACTTTGCATGTATAACTGCAAACCTGTTTCTGGACTAGCTTTAGGCATTATTTTCTTCTGCAGTCACTCTAATGAATAACTCCAGTCATGACTGTCATTATCTGTTTATAATTCATTCCCTTTTCGTTAATCATCATGTGACGTGAACTTAAGCCATTTTAGCATTTCAGCTATGCAGTCACTGTTTACTTACGCATTAGGATCAATTCATTTGGAGCAGAACTGTGTCTTTTTCCTCACTTCCCTCAGAAATTGTCCCCTGAAACAAGATTCCAGCAAATGTAGCACTTATGTAAAAGAAAAAGTTGACAGAAAAAGTGTTGAAAACATATTTTAGATCTGGATAAAACCTAATGCAGGAAAAAAAAAAAAAACTTCTCTCTCTGGCTTCTCTTTGTTTGTAAAGTATTCATCTTGTTTGGGGAAAACTGTATGACTGCTTAAAGAGTGTAATTTCATACAAACATGAGTATGCTTTTGCTAAGGAGATCCAATGTCATTATAAATCCAACTCTTAATCATAGAAAAGTCCTAATCCTGTTTCTTATACAAGCACAGTTATTATTGCTTTTTAAGTCTGATTGCATACAACATGTATTCTAAATTTATTGTAGTTAGTAGTAGCTACAGAGCACATAGCACACATGGAAGAACACCTACACACGCATGAAAACCCATACAATTCTCACGGACCATATCTCCACAAACTGCATGTTTATGGAAATAAACATATAGCATCAGAACGAAAAGGCCAGTGTTTTTTTATTTTTTATTTTGGCCAACTCTGAAGTAGGCTAATCTGGACTTACTGTTCTGACAAGATTAACTACGTCTGAAATCGTTCCTTTACATACAGTATAACAGACATCAAATCTTTTACCTAAGAAAGACATGATTTACATTAATTGTGGGCTCTTCCGTCATTTCTTTTGATCGCTCCATTTTTTTTTTTTTTTTTTTGAGATTTGGATTGTGACCAAAATAAAGTCTTATATTTCAGACTCAAACAATGATTGTAACAAAAATAAAATAAAAAAAAAAACTTACAAAGTTTCCAGTATCTCATGTTCTCATCTGGCCTCTAATTAGGGGAATCCATGCATGCGGATTTCAGCATCATCAAGTGCTGAGTGTGACTGGGTGTTTTTGTATGCGTAACCTCTACAGCCAGATCCGTTAAGTTTGCCGGTTTTCATTTCCGACATTGCAACATGACACCCTCCGAGGACCCCGTGTGCCTGCTTTTCAAAAGGATAACCCCAGGTGGTCGAACAGAAGTAGCAAAACAAATATCAGTTTGTCACAAGTAGTCAATTTACAAGAGCAACCACAACATGCTGTTTTCACCATAGAGCAGTGTTCAACTGCACACGTGCTCAGTTGCATGGAAACAAATCACTTCTGCTCGGTAACTTTGACAACACAGAGGGACAAATTGCAAGTATCAAATTCATTTTGACATTGGTCTATGTTCCAGTGTACATTTCTAATGACCTCTCGGGTTCATTTTACAGAAGCAATTGTGGTCTTTTGTCTGCTTTGATATCAAATTTCCATACTGAAGCTTTTTTTTTTTACATATCAAAATTGTTCAAACCACCATGCTACTTTTTAGCAAATATCTGTTAAATTCAAGACGATTTAGCGGAGGACACCAGTTAAATACTTACAGGTTGCTGTAATGAAATTTTGAATGAAACATCTATTCTCAACAATATTGAGAAAAAATCATGTTCATATAATTGTATAATTTATAAGTAGCCGTCTTTACTGAAAGGTTTCATGGATCTGCAGTAATACTGTTCATTGACACTTAATTTTTTACATTATTTCCTGATTACTCCAGGTTTGTTTTATAAAGATCCACCAGTTACCAGTTTAATTGTAATATCGGGTAAAGCAACCCACTGCTTATCTATATATGTAATTAAAATATTCCATTTTGGAGAAGTATTTAAACTTAAAGCCAAAATTTTAACATCTTAACCCAGCAACATGATATTCTGAACCACATTTGGTAAGTTAAACATTTCCCACCATTTTTTTACAGTGGATCATATCAAGTATGTTTTCTAATGAAAATATTTCACTGAATGAGACTGATGGGCGAAGACAGGGTCTGTCATCAATGTGCACAGCTTCTCAAATGAAAGCAACGCAGCAGAAACATATTAAAATCAATAACTTTATATTTACACCCAAAACTGTTTCCAAACAACGTATCACTTGCACAGGGATGATGTTTCAAAATTTCATCACCTTTTGATTGCGGTGCAAAACATTAGCACAATAATGACAAATAACTTCCAGCACTGTCTGTCTATGGTGCAGCTGAGAAGAGGAGGTTTGGAGGGAGCGGTCTAGCTGAAGATGTTGTTTTATTTTGTTCTCGTACAGAAAAAAACATTCAGTATTTAATTAACCCAAACATAATAACTGTAAGGCTGGCATCCAGTCCATTTGGACTTGTATAAACTCTTCATAGCTGAATTAGCGTTGAGTGTTTCACTGTGCAGAAGGGCTATGACTGAGGATCGAGTCAGCAGACGACCTAAAATGCTCACCACATGAGACGGTTGTATGAAATCCAGAAATATGCACCGCGTTGTACACAAAAGGGCTCCAGTGTTTACCAGAGACACGGCGCAGGCCCCTTTGAATCACCAACCGTCATATGGTTTATTCAGCTCTGGGCCATGTCTTCAGCCTTACCCCCAAAACAAGGTCTTTGTGACCTCATGACGGCGGTTGAAAAGTTTAGGTCACGATGTTACCGCACAGCTGTCGGCCGAAAAGCAGACCTCGAGACTTCATGACCGCGATTCTCACAGAGAGTCAGAGCTGCCTCTTGAAATACACAGCGCGTGTCATAAAACGGCAGCAGCATATCTATAAAAATAAAAACAAAAATTTTCAAAATCAAACGCAAGACTGTTGATAATGTCAAATATGGTTTTAGAACAGAATGGAGACAAAGGAATACTATGAAAACCTTGTGATATCATGTGACTGCTCAGCTTTTGGATTCAAAAAAGGCCTTTTTGTCAGTGTAGTCACATTCGCATCACTTCCTGTCGAGCTGTATTGATCATGACCTTTCAGGGGTCAACCCACAAACACAGAGCACCCCTTCATCTGTAAATATTTCTTGGAGCATGTGCTCTATATAGGCGGGTGAGGCCGGCTGGGAGGTGGGGCGGTGGGGGTGGGGGGTGGGTGGGGGGGGGCGGTTGAGGGCAGCGGGGGGCAGGTCATACAGTAAATACCAACTCTGCTGAATCAGACTCTCAGAAAACTGAGGGAGAAGGAGTGAATACAGATTATTTTAAACCGAGCGTCTGCACAAACACTTGCCAGCAGGCCCACTGTCCTAGAAGTCACTTCTGTGTGATGGATGAAATGGGGCACTGAGCTTGGTTTGTATGGTGGGGTTGGGCCTGGGGCTGGTTTGGATGTTTTTGGAAAACTTGGACAAAGTTGCTGCTGGCACCCACTTTGTTCTACAATATTTGGGAAAAGAAGCTGCATATATACTTTTTTTTCCTGGAAAACTTGGAAAAAGTTGTCACCTGCACCAACTTTTTTTTTTAGAAAACTTGGGGAAAACAGTTACCGCTGGCACCCATCTGGGCCATTTTGTCTAAGAACCACTCACAACATATCAGCTGAGCTGGGAAAAGAAGAATTTATTTAGTTAATTACACTGGGAAATGATTAATTAGCTAGATTGACTAAAGCAGGGGAGTCTCCGTACATACCAAATTGAGCCAGAGAGATGTTTTTAGCTTTTTTACTTTGTTAGATGAAAAATGTGACAAGAAAAATAAATGTTTCAGTGCCAGTTAGAGGATGGTATGCCACAAAATACCCGCTGTTAAATAAATGCTAACAGAGGTAATTCGTCCCTAATGGACTTTAAGTGAGTCCAAAGGGGATAACGTATACTCTGTCATGTTGAATCGATTCAACACTGAACATTTTTCTGTGCACATCTTTAAAAGTTAAATCCCTCAGAAAGTGCCTTCAAGGGAATTTTTGTGAGTACATGCAAATCACTACAGTCTGTTTTTAAATGATCAAGATCCTTACGAAAATTGTATGAACTTAAATCGTAAGGTAGTTAAAATAAAATATACAAGTTGGGAGATGTTTCGAGTACAACGTTGGCAAGGTACCCCTGCTGTGATTGCTGGCAGAGCTCGACATTCATGGTAAATGCATTTCGTATGACAGACCGATGTACCGTGTCATATCAATTTGTGAAGCCGTATATATTTAAAAGCATTTTAAGAATGTTGCGTCAACTCATTTAATTCTTCTGCTCTCAATTTAGCAAATCATATTGACAAGCCATATTCATTGCCACAGCTTCTACTGTCATTCAAGCAGGGCGCGCACGTGCACACACACACACACACACACACACAATGCATGTTAGTCACCACTTATGTCAGCCACAGCAGGCCACAAGTTGATCTTTCAAAAACATGAGCTTGACAAACATGTACAACATGTGCAATGGCATGTCCATCTGACCAGCAGGGGTCGCTAGAGAGCAAACAGGAAATGGACATCCCTGCCATCAAAATTTATCAAGACCAACTTGGTGTCGCCCCCTAAAGTCTGTTGGTTACAGTCAGCACTCACAAAAGCTTCTACACCAGATACCCCTCCCCCCACCCCCACCCCAATAGACACACTGTCTTAACAGAATTACACACCCAGTGGACCAGCTCACCTCTTTTTAACCCTCTGGTCCGTAGTGTTTACCTTTCCATAACGATGATAGTCTTATTTCCCAAACCTTTTTCTTCTATTTGTTTACTCTTCACCCATCACTGGTTTCCTTATAACCTTACAAATATATTTAATAGCTTTGCTGCGTTCATGAATCTCTGTCTGATCTGCTGACAGCTTATTTATTGTGCAGGCATCAGCTTTTCTCTTATCCTGCTCTTCAGGGGTGCTTCTGAACAATTTAAACCAAAAAAAAAGCTGTAGGATTAATGAGTCTACTTCATCGGACACTCAAGGTACACAAAATAACTACATAAAGGGATTCCCTGGGATATCTTTAAAGCAAATTAAAAAATGCAAGAGACTGATTTTCATGACTGTCACGGTCTTGTGTTTTTCGGCGTTAGTTTGTTTTTCAGTTGTGTCTTTTTTACAGCATTCAGAGAGTTTGGTTCCTCGATGAATTTTGCAGGATGATGTTGAAAGACCGTCGTCTTTTAACCAAGACTGAACCAGCTACTCGCATCAGGTTGGGGTCCTTTGCTCCTCACTGATGTTGTGACTTTCCCATAAGCCTTTGCTTCAGCCGTTTCTTCAAGGCACTGTACATAAGCTTCCAGCATACACTAGCGGGGGAAAAAAAAGGAGGGAGGAAATCTAATGAAAGGCACTTCGGCCCACTGAAGGACCACAACCCTTGATGAATACGATTTCCCTCCTCAAATGAAGCCATGCAGCCATTCCATAACAAACAAACGTGTCTCATTAGAACCCGACCACAATGGTAATGCCAGTCTATAAATTCACATTAGAGCCTTTAAGAGCTGCAACACAAAAAAAGGAGTCTTTATGCTCTACTCCGTCTTATTTTGAAAATGCCCTTTCAGCTTTCAGTCAATGGGAACAGTATATTATGCCAAGTCTTCATTAAGGTCAATTTAAGCAGGCTTCTCTTTGCAGTGGAGTGAACATCGAGAGAAATCAGAGTGCCTTTTTCTCGAGGAATAGGGCTATTTATCTACATGAACTCTCCTACCATATGCTGGTCCTATTCTTTCCACCCTGTCTGTTCTAATATGGTACCTCTGGATGAAAACATATTTATGGAAACATATGGGCAATATATGGAAGTATAAAATCTAAAATGCATGTAATATAACTGTATGGCAAAACTTCAGATTATGGTGTTATTTAATAGCATAACAGTTCATTTAGTTCACACTTAAAAATACACACTTAAGTGCTGCCTGTGTGGTTTGTGTTCCATATGGTTTACATATTTTGTTCATTCAGCGTTTATAATTTAATGTACTGTCAACAATGTATCTTTGATTCTTATGTATATATATAAAGTCATGATCAAAATTTAAATGCTTGAATTCTTCTTGGTCCAGAGGGAAGACTGCCCCCTACTGGACAACTAACTCCTTTTCTGGCAACAATGGAGTTCACCATGGCCCCCCATGTAGATGTGAACCAAACCCACACCTGCCTAGGCTAAACAGTTTGACGTAAGTGTTCACGGTGGTATGACAGCTGTCTATCAGAACATCAACTTCGTACTGCCTGACAAAATACAGTTCTGCTCCAATGAAACTGTTGCTATGGATTTTTAAGATGAACAGAATTTGAAATTAATATTGGAACTCAAATCAAAACCTTTGGATTCATAAGGCAAAAAAAAAATAAAAAAAAAAAACAATGAAATCGAAACCACAGCAGATCAACATCAGCATTTAACACTTATGGCAAAATAATCATCTGATCTTATTGCACGTACAAAATTAATTGATCTCCTGCAATTTTTACAGAGAACATTCATGACCTTTTTAGGGAACATGCAAACATTTATTCCATTCTTGATTCATGAACTCTAAAATTTTCATCTCAACGCTTAATTTGTTTCAGTTCATGTCAAACTGCAGAACAATTTAACCGGACAGACACAATCCGACATAAGAAACGAATCTGAATTTTGACGGCTGGATTCCGTTTGTGGTTTACCTGGAACCCGCACTCGTCGACAATGAGCGGCCCGATGTCCTGAAGGCTTCTGGCCCGAATTTGCGCTGCGCTGGCAGTAACTAATTAATTCTTGGAGTACCCCGCTGGACCGCTGCGCAGCTGTCTTGGCTGACATTGCTATTGTCTCCATCACCTGCATCCATCGCGGACGCCAGAGGCCCCCCAGTTCTGGCTAAACCTCCTCTGTCAGCTGGTAGAGTCATACCGGTTTGCCCTGCGTTACACCAGCCTAAGCTCGGGTCTCCAGCATCGCATTTTTTTTCCAACTCTTGCTGTCTCAGAACTTTTTAGGCCTCGGATGCTGAGAACACGCTGACACGGGCCAAGGCCTCGATACCTGATCTCCATGTGACTCTGGCGATCCGTGCGCCCACTCCTTGCTACTTATTGCTAGGCCGTGAACCAGTTGTCTGATCTGTGTCGATCTCGCTCAGGTAAGTCCCTGTAGTCTGTTGCTTGTTTTTAACTTCATTTGG
The DNA here is from genome assembly GCA_022829145.1 of Albula goreensis. Lineage (NCBI taxonomy): Eukaryota > Metazoa > Chordata > Actinopteri > Albuliformes > Albulidae > Albula > Albula goreensis. The sequence goes on from CM040763.1 coordinate 17,485,799, forward strand.
CTGTCCTTCCTGATTGCCACCCGGATGACTGTATGATGATTAAATAAGACTTAACTTTTAAAATTTCAAAGTGCAGTTTTTGTTTTGGTTCCATCATTTGCATATTAAACATGAGGCCCTTTCACTGCTGTTGTTATTGTCTTAGAATATGGAATTCAATAAGGATTCTTTGGAGCTATGGTTGTAATACATGATGAATTATAAATATAAGTGTCTGATATGGGTGTCCATTAATATTAAACAGTAATTGGTTTAGCCAGAATATTCAGACTCTTCTGGATATGATATTTTATGCATTTCCCAAAGCTTACTTCCAAGAGCACTGTAGACCACTGGCATTTCTACATACTGTCCTCATCATATATTTCTTTTTACCATTTTGGTTCATAACTAGACAGCTCATCATTAACAATACAAAAACTGGACTGAATTGAAATGGATAATTTTTTTTTATCTTGGCACATTACGTCCTTTGTCTTGAGAACTGGCACATTCCGTATTAATTTTATTCATTTTAATCAACCAACACCCCATGTGCCGCAGGGTATGTAGCCCCATCCGAAGCCCCCTCTTTCCCCTCCTTTATGTGGCCCAGGTGAGCCTGACGAACACAACCCTTGGGGAAAAGACTTGGGGGGGTTTTGGTTCAAAACACAAGCCTCACAGTGAGTGAGCTCAGAAACTGGCTGCGAACCCTCCTGTTTCATCAACCCGAACGTGACTTACAGCTACACCATCTTTCCTGCCCGTGAAAATACAAGATATCCACACTCCGATGAACTGCTTCTGTACCAGGTTATTGATTCCATGTCTACATTCCAATTCCGCAACCACACCTACGCCCCACTCTATGCGGATGATACGAATATCATGCAGTCACCTATGAAAGTTCAACCATGTGTTTGTGCCAGGTTTGATAAGTGATGAATGAAGACTCTCTGCCTGGTTACAGAACCTGGATATCCAATGGCTTTCGCCCTACCATACCCCCAAAGTGAATATCGCTCTTCACGGGCAACATCTTCAGCAAATTAATTGCTATGGGGAAACCCTTAGTTCTGACCAAGTGTCTTCAATCAGTTGATCTTGAATTTTACAAGACTTGCTGCTCCCCAAACAGTTCTGTCTTACAAGTCAGTCAAGAGCACAGGGTGCTGTGGGCTCTTTCTCGGTCCTGCTTGAGAACAGGGTTATTATAATTGGGTTATGAGAGTAGCACACTTATGTTTTGCCAAGTAGATTAATTATTCATGGGGCTAAATCATGCCTCCAATAAATGAATATATCAGTCTGTCGTCCCTGTTTTAATAACCCTGGCTGAAAAAAAAAACATATATACATAGACACAAAATTGGCAAGGGATGCCGATATGCATTGCATTTTTAAATTTAAGTTTAAAAGGCAATAATAAATGATTCTAGTCGTAAGTAGTTTTTTGGGAAAAGCCCTTTTCTATATCTTGTATAACGCAGCTTCAAGACATGTCTTGGAGGAAGGATTTTGTCCTTTCCCATCTCAGTGCTGTGATCAGAAGACTTATTCTGTTCTTTTCATCAGTCAGAAAATCCCGGGCCAAAGAGAAGTCTGCACCACCGCAGTAAGGATGTCTGTCTTCTCTCCTCTATTATTTTTAGAGTGCAATTTTTTGCTGGTATTGGGCTATGCATCCCCAAAGTGGAATGAAAATGCCAAAACGAAACTGCCATTCACCCGTTCCTGTCTCTTATTTGCTTTTTGGAAATTCCAATGAGGACAAGAAACCAATCCCCCAAAAAAAAATCCAGAGCCGTTTTATTGCACGTCTTGCTGGTCCCCTTAATCATTTTGCTGAGGTTTAGACTTTTTGGTTTATTCCCATTCATTTTCATCCTCCCATTCAAAGCACTTTCAGCCATAGTGAAAGTCATAAAAAGCCCTCTGAGTGTTTCGCTAACTCATCTCTCATCTCAGGTGCTTTTTTTTTTTTTTAGGTTCTTTAAGATGTGGGACCACCTCCACACACATTGCCCCGCCTTGACTTCACTTTGAATCACAGCTGATGTTTTTATTTTAATGCGTGCAATATATATACACACGCGTACATACACTCTGAAAAAACCTGAGCTATTTTCGCTATGTCTATATTATGGGAAATAAATTGTTCACAGCCATAAAAATCATAAAATAATAGTTGTGGCAGTTTTTTATATTATGCCATATTACAATTTCCCAGGACTGGGCAGAAGTTCAAATATTGCATATTTCATATGTAGCCTGTTTTTGTATAGTTTATATTATTGAGCTACCAGCAATGTATCCTATTCCTCCACCATTTTGAATGAGCAAAATAAAACGTATAAAATACTATGTATTTTTTTCAAATGCAAATACAAAAACTACACCAAGGCAATGAGTGTTGCTTTACCTATGACAGCAATATATGCCATGAAAATAAAATGCAAGCAATCCATAGTAGAAACAATGTGCATTCATGAAAATGAAAATTCTTTCATTTATACATGCATACAGAAATACAGGCCCTTCCAGAACATTCCTTAGATATGTCAACATGTCTGAGAACTACATAACCTGCTACAAATTCATCAACATGGACCTTCGACTTTTATTTATTTTCAAATATGTAAATATACCCTTTAAAAACTGTGATTGTAAAGGAAACAAGTAATTGTTCCATTGCTGGGTTTTTTTTTGTAAGATTACTTTCATCAAAGTACACAAAACATTAAAAGAAACACAGCACCTACACCTACGATTCAGAATATTAATTACATTTTTGTTGCCAAGAGTTTGATTCATTGATCTGACAAATATGCTCAAGTGAGCATAATCGTTGCCTTAGGACTGAATAAGCTCATTGTTTCTGCACTGTAGCCGCTGTAATTCCTTAGTGGGTACTGCATGATACCTGCTTTTTATCACTTCAGAGGACCTGGGATTCTTTGCAGCAGGTCCACCCGAGGTGTTATTTACAGCTCCTTGGTCTGCCGCGGACCGCGGAGAGTGCCAGGGCCCCTTTAGCGTGACTCTCTGGGCCTGCGTGTGCGATACCTCTTGGCCACGTCTTCCAAGGTGAGCTACAACAATGCCCCCCCCCACCAACGATGCGATGAGAAACTGGCAAGGAAAAAAAAAAAACCCTCACAATGATGAAGTGTGATGATGTGCTGATGTTGCCGTGGTACCGTGACTCATGGCCTACCCTCCCCGAACGCAGCCTATCATTTAGAGGCAGCATTTGTAACATCTTGCCAGGTTAGAAGTATCTGGCTGTGAACATGCCAAGCAATTGACAGTGTGCTGACATAGGCTAACCTCCAATACACCTATGGCTAAAATGTTTTTCCTTTTTTCCTTCTGCAAGTCAGAGGACTCATACGGTTTGATTTTTATTGTTTAGTTTGTATTTCTCCACAGGTCGATCAGGTAAAATCAGCTTGTCATTTGTACCCAATCACCTCTGTATAATATGATAAATTATCCATGTAATGGTCAGCCGTTGCTTATGAGATTACTCATTGATCAACTTCATTTCTGAAGCAGAAACGGTTTTCTTCCCTTTAAAAAAAACATGTGAATAGACACATTACCTTAATGCTCACTTAATTTTGTTCCACATGACATAATTACGATGAATCACAAATACATTAAATGCTTTTGGATGTTTAAAAGCTTTCCTCAAAATCTCTGTACAATCAGCATTGGCAAAAAATTAAATCAGTGGAAATAATTGCCTGTTTGTTCTTTTGTAGCAACAATGCGTACTGACATATGCTGTTGAAAGTGAGTGCAATCTAATTTTCCAGGATGTCTGTCAAAAAGAGCAGATGCTGTATGAAATGAAATTATTATTGCGTTATATTATTCGGAGCAGAGCATAAGCTGGGTTTTAAATGAAGCACTTTGTGTGCGTTTGCTTTTTGTGCTACCAAAGATCTGATACCTTACTTATATGAATGTGCTCTTTTTTTTGGGGGTAGAGTGAAAGTGAAAACAATATAATCATATTTCACAATTACAGGTGAAAAGAAGAGAGTAATCTTAAACTCGCACCTTTAATGCATAATACAACTACGTGCTTAATCTCTGGGCCATTCAGCTAGTCCTCCATCATCGTTTCCAAATGACTCTGCGCAGTTTGCCTCCAGTCAAGGACGACAGTTTGTAAACAGTATGGAAATGCTTTTATTCTGTGAACGGATTAGTCTGATCCACGAGCTATTAAATGTTAGACCCAGAGGAAGCGTTAATGGGACCGCTGTGAAACAGAAGGAATCCCAAGGAATGAAATTTACTGCCTCCCATCAGCCTTTGCTCAGTGCGATATGCACTTCCTGTCTAGCACAACACGTACAGCATGGAATGTATACAAACAAGCAAAAACCAAAAACAGCTACAAGAATGTTGTGTATTCTTATTTCAAGTACCTTGGTGTAATTGGCCTTCAGTTAGTGATGAAGGCCTAAGTAAGTACCATCAATAAGTCAACAGTGAAATACTCAAAGGTACCCCCACACACACACACACACACACACACACAGGGTGTGTTTGCCTTCTATTACCATATCCACTTCATGCATGTGACAGTTCATTCTCTGTTGCATTTAAAACATACATTAGCAAGTCAGACATGCCTGACCCGATCTCGCAGATGTTGCTGAGCAAACACGGTTTACTTTTAAATCGATTTGGGATCTCTGAGCTTCTGTTCCAGATTCTTTAATCCCCGTCTATTCCGCACATAGTTCTCAACATTTTAGCAACCCCGCACCCCAGAGGATTCAGAACAAAGTTAACTCTTTAACCAGTGTCTCACCAGGAGGAACAGTCTGCTTTCACTCGCGTAATTTCCCTGCGAAATATGCAAATGGGGTAGTTAGAGGGCTGCTCTGTAAATACCTTAACATAAAAAAAGAAACGAAAATAGCAAAGTACAGTAACAGGCAACAACAAAATGGTGCTAATTTGTTTTTGTTCTCCTGAAGGAAATACGATTTTGCATAACTAGATGTCAAGGAGTATCGTGCTTTTTTTTAAAGTAAGTAAAATGTGTTATTTTTCACTTCGGGTGGGGAAAAAAAGAAACACATTTCTTTCACTTACCACACACCTGATTCTTTTTACGCCCTAAGCTAACCATGTTTGCGAGCTGCACTCTTGCACATTCTATTCCTGACTGACTTTCTTTTGCCCTGGGTGGTATAATGCGTGTAGCGGCAGCTTGCTAGCCCTCAGGTGACACTTCTTATGTCAACAAGGATGTTTTTTTTTTTTTTTTGAGGTTTAAAGTTTTACTCCTCACTTGGTAAGTAGGTTAGGGGTGTGGGAGGTTGTCTATAGATAGTTTTGCGCGAAGAAAACCACATTTTTTTGCATAGCGACTTAAAATCTGAGTTTATACAACAAGCATTTAACTCCGAATATTTTAAAACTCCAAGCTGAGAAATTTAAATGAAAATGGAAGAGACGGTCTGTTGGGAGTTAAGCACTTATAAAGAGGCTGATGACATGAAGAAAAAAAGAAATAAAAAATATAAACCCAAGCGTGAAAATGCTTCCTCAGAACGATATCCAGCTTTGCCTGCTTTAACTCCATGTGATCAGCGGAGAAATGCAAATAAGGCACACACCTCTGAATCTATACTCCACAAATAAACGGGTGTGAAATTTAATAAATACATAGTTAGTATATGAACAAACTAAATCCAAATGAATAAACTGTCTCTGAGCAGAGGTTATCAGACTTACTTGGCTGAAGCAGAGCAAGAGCAGGAGACTGTCAGGGGTTATGTGGGGTTACATGGCAGCATCAAGCCGAGGTGGAAGCAGAAAGTGTAACTCCATCAGTCTATGACCTCCGCGCCCAGTGGAAGGTGCCAGCTACCAAGAAGGTTAAATCGGGATAGCCAAGATGTCGCAGTGGCACTGCTTATGACAGCATGCACATTAGGGTACTTTTAAGGTGAACAGAATATAAAAATTCTGTTGCTGTCTGGATTAAGGAGACACAAACCTGCACTGCTACAGCATACAATGCTAAAACTTGCTTTTTAATGAATAAAAAATCTAATTGTGGTCGAAAAAGAGAAACATCAAAGGATATCTCATATATAGACATCTCAATTCAAGAACACAGGAAATACACAGTAAGGACTACAAAATTATAACTACAACACTACTACTCCTGTGCAATATCTTACTGTATTTGGGATGAGGAGCAAGGCCTGTATTTCATAATTAGGTAAGAACACACAAAGGTAAGCCAACATATTCTCTTACAGCTGTAATATGATGTTGAATGGGCAGACCAACAAGTGAGCTTTTGATTAGGCTATAATAGGTTGGGCTACTATGCTGCTAACAAAAACCAGCAATGAAAGCAACAGATTGGTAATCTGTGTATTTAAAAGCCTTGCTGGAAACAAATATTACTGTAAGTCATTTTTATAGAAATTTCATAACGATACTGATAAAGACGATTGGCAAGGAGGTCAATGGAGAATTTTGGATGAGGCCTGAATGGAACGGCACAAGATTTGATTTTTTCAGAGCACAGGGTGAAGAGAAAATAATTCTCTGTCTTTTATGAAGACACACCAGAGGTAAGAAAACCGCAGAGCTTAAGTCTTAAGTGAAATGCCCCTTTAAAGTTAAAGATTAAAGTGTTTTGTTTGTTTTTTTTTAATAAAAGGCCTTTATACCCTTTCTTCAAATGTTTAATTAACTGAAAGAGTGTGCCAAAAGTTTATCATGCATTTATTGATTCATTTATTTCACTTTTTTGACTTCGCTGAGGCCAAAGACACAATTATCACAATTTCATTTGTGGCACACAACACATTTCTACCCATGATTACCTCTGCGGATTGTGCACAAAACAAAACAATTTGTTCTGTTTTTAAAAGCCTAGTGACCTATGCACACTAATCCAGTGAAGAGGCGGCGTGGCTGTCTCAAAGGAGATTTAGGCGGGAGACGCACTTCAGGTGTGCCCCCCCCCCCCCCGTTCCTCCACCCCACCCCACACCTCGCCGGGCTGCACCTTGGTAATCACGAGCTGATGAAAAACCGCGTATCGGGCCAAACAGTTTCAAAGATGCCATGAATGCCGTTGCGTAGAGAAACTCTCAAGTGACAGACGAGCAGAGATTAAAAGTGTGTCTCTATATCGGCACAATAATAAACTACGCATGGCAAAAAAAAAAAAAAAAAAAAACTACAGACAGGGAGAATAAATGCATCCTGAAGACTTATTTTCCCTACAGCAGATGTTTATTTTATTAGCTGCTTATTTTTCTTTTCTTCTTTCTCATTACGGATATCTACCTACAGGACGGGAATTTTAGTTCAAAGTCAGAGTTCATTACTTTCTCCCAGCACAGACACCTCTATTCAAAGCGACATACATTCCTTCGACTTTCGAAGAAAGTACATTCAAACAGCCTGATATTTGCTTGAGTGTAATGGCAGTCCCTAACCTGGGAATCAAATCTGCGGCCGGCTGGCTTAGAATCCGTTAACCTCTTAGCTACTGTCACAATACTGTGGCACATAGGAGTCCCTGACATGTATTTGAGGGAGGAACCATACTTATTAAAATCCTGGAGGCTATTAAGCGCTCGGATTGCAAATATTTGCTTCTGACATATTTTGACATCAAGAACATAAGCATCCAACCCAAGGAAACCCGAAGCCGAAGAGCCTGTACTCCATACACTCATTCGATCTGAGACAAAGTGTCTATTTCACCCCATAGGAAGCATATGGTACAGCAGGAGAGAGGAAGCAAAAATCTGAAAACCTCATGGAGGAAAACTGGAACCTTAGGGGAGGGGTTGTCAAGGTGATTGGAGGAAGAAAAAGAATTCTTTAACCCAAGGCTAAATTAAAGTGACCCTACTTGTGGTGGGACAAGGTCAACTGTTTTCCACAAGTGTAGTCTGTCTCCTTGTGACAGTCAATCAATGAACTAGTCAATCCTTGAATGGGCTATTTCCATTGTAGTTGCCAATGGTAAACATCCGTTACCAACTCGGCTACTTGGAATGAAGAGCATTCTAGAAGAATCATTCAGAAAATGACTGACATTGCTAAGGGGAGCTTTAGAAATATATATATTTAGGGAAATCACTTGCAAAACTTATGATCTTGTGAAAGTGCTCATGAAGGGAAAAAAAGACATGACTTAAAAATTCAGCCAACGTAGAGCTTATGAATTCAGGTTAATTGATAAACCAAGCATTCCGATTGAATGCAGGAGCTGGGAAAATGATATTTACAGCACCACCCTCACTGTAAGGATAAATCATTAGTCTCGTTCAGTGGGCTGGATAAACTTGAAGATCTTTCAATTATACACCTAATTATTCCCCAAATAGTTGAATTTTCAGAAGGCATAAAACTCATAACAATAAAATAATTAAATGTAATCGCACCCAGAACAGAGACAATCAAACTGGCATATGGGGACCCATGACTGAGCGGTTTTGAGAATGATATTTACACTCTAGTTGCTTCTAAACTCAGAGAACAGAAATGCATAACTGTACCCTATTTGTGATACATTTTAAATCGAGCCCATTTGATTCTCATTCAATTCAAGGTAATTTGGTTGTAAAATCGGCTTCGCCCTTTCCGTTTCCAGAAATATATCATAACCGTGTTTTTTGGGACATATTTAATTGAGGCAGTTATGGTTGGCCATTTAAGCACTTACCTGTTATCCATTTTAAAAGGCTGCAACTTTCTTCTTGATAAACGTGCAGGAATCGAATTCGCTCGGAATGACCCCTTCTCGTTCTTCCAAGGTGATTTCATTCCTCCGCCTCAGTCGGCGAAGTGACACGTCGGAAAGCAGATCCAAGAATCCATCGTCTCACAGCGGCCCGCTCCAGTGACCTGCCAAGTGGTGAGCATGTTGTCTGGATGGAAGCCATGCATGGTATGGTACCGTTTAGCAAAGCTGTCCGTGTTGGAAACCATCAACATATGTCAAAGCAAGACTGTGGAAACACTCATTTAAATGTCAAAACTTTTCTTGGCTTTATTCTTTCTTACATTTTAACCAAAGTATTAAGCTCAAGATATCCAAATCATATTGACAATTTTACTTCTACTTCTTTTCTCCTACACTAATGAGGCCTCTACAACTTGCCACCATGCTGTGGCTAGCTCACTCTCACTCTTTGTTGATAATACTCATTATAGAGTTTTTGGCATTAGATATAACAATTCTGCTCAAATTATATTTAAATCTTTTTCTTGATCTCATCCACAACTGTGAGGTGAAAGTTGTAGTCCGCCTTGTTTTGCTGGAAGGACAAAATTATCTACTCCTGTCACTGTTGGGCATTAAATCAGATCATCTTTGAGTTTCAATAGAAATTCTAAGCCTCCTTAAATACGGTTTTTGTTGAAGACTTGTCATTGTTGTTTTATATTGTAGTCTACTAGGCATGTATTAAGAGGTTTATTGACCTTTGACCTTTTGTATAATTATTTGTATTTAATCAGGTGCAGAATCCATTTACTTTGTCTAAGGATGAGATAAAATGGCCGACATAAATCAGCTGTTGGATAAACCTGGGCAGGACAAGAAGATCATCATTACCTGCTCTCTTCTCCTCTTCTTCTTCTCAAAGATGTGAAACTTGAGAAACTCGTGTCCCTGTAGGAAATGTTAAATGTTAAAATTTCTTCTATTTAATTTGTGGACACTCCTACAATGTGTCCTTTGGAAGTAATGAAGGATACTGCAGTATGTTTAGTCTACTGGAATCAATGACTAAGAAAAGAGACTATGCTAAACATATGACCATTTTATTCTAAAATTTACTGCAGAGAAAGTTCAGGATTGAGCAACATTTTCTCTTGACTTGACTCATGCTCAAATGTGAATGTTTGCTTATACAAACACAGCTGCTCATTTGGCATATATTTTACAAATGTTACCAACGTTTGTACTGGTCACATTTATGTAGTACAACGTAGGTGATGGTCACACCTACTCATAGGTAGGATATTCTTAGCTGCAGTCCTGGAAGACTGCAGTTTGACTCCGTTTTCAACCACGAGATCTTTTTCCCCCCCACTAACACACTATGGAAAGAGGCTGAGCACAGTGGATGTAAGTAGGAAGGTTGTTTTAGTCTAATGCAGCAGACCCTTCGGGACCTGCACTTAAGTCCAGTCATACCACTCAGTGGTGTACCTCTAGACTTTGCGCCCTAAAATACCGAACCCTCAACAAGGGCGGCACCCTCTCAACCGTCTGTAATTCATAGACTCACTTGGTTCACCACTACGGTTGCCATTACCTGCTGTAGTTCACAGCCCCCTCAAATAGAGCTGACATCACTCTGTTCAGCTTGAAATTCTCACATAGAGAATAATCATGTGGAAGCTAAAAGCTGGTGTAGATATCAGGCACTATGCTTTTTAAACACTTAGTTCTACATGCTTCATCTTTAATGCTTTAAACGGCAAGCAATGAATGAAACTATTAGCTCTTGATACTGTGCTATTTGTCCGTAGTAAATGAGAACACATGACTTTCCTTCCTTATTTCATAATCACAGATGAAATTAACAAAATATGCTAAATATGTTTTATAATTGAGAGATTCCCATTCAGCTCCCTTTGGTTTGACATGTGATACTGTACTCTACACTGTACCACATTCAAGTGGATGCCTTCTAAATTTATTGACATCATGAGAGATTTAAGACGTGATGTTTGAAGTTAACGTTTAAACTCATCTATTGCTATATGAAGGTCAATAAGGAGGTAATCACAGGAACACTAGACTGCTGGAATGCCATGGTAATTTTCAAGATAATTGCGAAACAGATACATACTACAAGCGGACAGAGTGGGTGGATGTAACCTTTTCAACCCTACCACTGTTTTGGACATTCTGGAGTTAGGTGTGGGAAAATTCTATAATTGCTATCAACACATGCCATTTTCTTCAGAATCTGTTCAATTTAAAATGATATTGCGAATAGAAAGAATTTGAAATTTCACAATGAGATAAATTTAATATCGCTTGTTGGGGGGTTATTTCTCATGTCCTTCCACATGTATGCATCCCAGTACTGGTAGCTCATGATTATCTAATGATTACAGTGGTTTGGTACTAAGGGGGTAAAAATCTCCAGGTACATTGCTTTGTATTTCATGACAGACAGTAACAGAAAAATGTTAACAAATTTGCAGAATTGGCCTCTCTGCTGAAAACTCTGACCTAAAATGGAGACTTCGGAATGCCATAATGAGCGGTTTATCATAATGAGGTCAATTACAGTGATCTACAACGTGAATTGCGTCAGTTGGGTTTAAAAGGTTAAGTGATACTGTTAAGTTACTTAAGCTTTAAGCGAATGAGTATGAACACAGCGGAGCCCACCTCATGTTAAACAGATAAGTGAAGCCAGGAAATCCCACACTGCAAAGTAAAGCTAATGAGCAAATGAGTAACAAACAGAAGATCATTTAATGGTCAGATGTCAGTAAAGTACTGATGGCTGTCTATGCTACAAAGAAGCAAACAGTTAAAGGGTCACTGGCAACTAATTCAGCAGGTTAATTGGCTCAGTTAATTCCCAGAACTGGAATTAACATCCTGCATCCACAGGTGAGCACTACGAATAAAACAAGACATAAACGGGGGGGAAAACTTCTGTCCAAGATAAAAAAAACTTATATTCTGTCCCACAAAATATTGTGTTTATTGCTGAACTCTGTTTGTGTTAAGCTACTTCCAGCATAACTTTGTAGAAATTACACTGTAAGGAGTAGCTAAATGGATCTTTAAATTAAATGGATTTAATTAATTAATTGGGTTATCTAGCATGATGCTGGCGAGAAGGGCAAGCTAACTAGGCTGAAACTTTTGTGGAAATGAAGGAACTAATTGTTTCTTTGTAATGGAGGGCATTAACCCTGTAATTGAAAAGGAGGCAGCTAAGCTCTCTACATTCACCCTCAGTGGCAGCCATTTAAAAGGAACGTTTTAGACTTGTAACATCCCACATAAATGAGCATGGGCATTTTGTATTTGTCATCTTAATCACATTAAAATGTTCAAACCATTGTCCAGTAAAACAGTTAATTTATGGCCTCAAACATATATAGACAAACATTACAAATATTAACTCTATAACCATTCATTCTTAATTACTCCATTCTTTATTCCCAAGCCACTAGTATATACATACTGAATGAATGATATAACACAAGCCCATGAGGGACCAAACACAAGTTTCTACAACCAACACTGATATTCCACACAAGAAGGCAACTCCTAAACTGACACTGACAAACACTGTACAGACTTGTGTACACTTACATAAGCTTAGTTATTTGGAAGTGGCAAATACTAAGAAAATCAAACAAACAGAAAAAGGAAAGAACAGAGGCTAGTGTTGCTTTTTAGAAACAGAAATCACCTGTTGGTTACCTATAATTCAGACCATTAACCAGTACATAGTTATTAAACCATAAAAAATATAAAAGATCAAACTTACAAGAGCACGACTGCTTTACGTCTCCATTCTTTCGTTGCAAACAAACTAAACACAAGGCATCAACAAAATGGCCGCCAGCCAAACAGGTAGGAGTTCGTAAAGGGGTAACAGGTAGACCCAGACATTAGTCTAGCGTCCCACAGTGGCTGTCCTCCAACCAGTCCCTCTTGTGACATTAATGGCAACTGAATTTGAACCAAAACCACTTCACTTTACTTCATTTTAATTTTACAGGAATGCAAAAACATTAAATATAGCATGTTAAACAAAGCAAATAATAATAATAATCGTAAAGACACAAGACATAATCTAACCTCTTTAATTAAAAGTGAAAATTGCATATGCAGGTTGTGCAACATTGTATTGGAAACACCAGTATTTACTCCTATTGCACTTGAACTAAGAAACTCAAACTGGAAATCTACAACCAGAAAGGAGGGGCCAAAACTCAGGAATGGGTGGTCCATATTGTCCATCCAGTGCAGGCGGCTCAGCTCAGTACACAGTGTGACATGTGCAAAGTCCATGTTCACCGTGCAGTTGATCATACAATGAAATTACAGCATTAAAAATCAGACACACATGCCTGTGTTGAGCTATATCCCTCTCAAAGCTGCCAAAAAATAATCTTTTTAATTTGTTTAACCAACTGCATGAAATGGGCACCTGATCGAAATTCAGATCCTGGCAATGTAGAATGTCAAACTATTAGGAAGGAGGGAGCAGCCAGGTAATTTCTGTGCACTGGTGAGAGGAGGAGATAAGCCTGATCTGCACAATCCTCAATCACCACCAAAGCTCTCTTTTTGGGAACATTTGGCCTCCCAGGTGACAATAATATTATCTCTTTTTGTTTATCTGGGCCTCTTTTCCCCACATGTAGCATTGTTCCATTATTTTAATGTTTTAATACATTTCCTCAAATGACCTCCAATCTGGCATATAGGGGTAAATCAAAATTTGGGTAGTAAAAAAGTTACCTACTGTTTTTCGCTCTTCTGTTTTGACAGCTGGTAGCAGGTTAATAGTATGACCAGCTAAGAAGAGAATGATTTTATTGTTACTGCATGTGTGGTCTCCATCTAAGCTACATTTATCTGGATCAGTGACACATGTATATGCTTTCTGAATGTAACTTCAACTGAATGTTTGCGACCTAAAACAAAACAATGTCTGGTAGCTTGTCAGTATTGTTACATTAATTGGGTAATATTTTGTTTAGATAGGTAGAATTAATGCTCCTAAAAGCAATTCATTGTTCGTATTTAGTTTTCAGCTGTACTGGAATGTAAACCAAATGATGTCCCCAAAATTAAAGTTCCTGGTAATCAGGGTTTCGTAATGCCTACCTACATCTCAAACATTTCCCTTACGTGTCTGTGAGTGAATTTCTTAATGGAAATATAATTTTTCAAAGAGTGATACAAGGTCAGAAGGGACAGAGAAATATTGTTATAATAGCTAATGACTGCTGATCTCTCAATATAATACACATTGATGCTTGGGGTACATTTTGATTGAATTTCAATTTCCATTTCCCTTAATGTGTAGACCTATTTCAACCGTCATCTGTCAGCTAGTCTTCCATTTTTTAGAGATGAAAAAAGTTTGAATATTTTCATATGCAAAATGTTCATATCCATCAATCAAAAAAGATAAAACTAATAAGCTTTTAAAATCTGAAAAAAATGACAGAATCAAAAATTATCCCAGGTCTAGAAATTCATTGTCTGACAGGGCAGAAAGTTCAGATACTTTGGGGAGTATATTCCCTTTAAAAAGCATGTAGATTGTGATATTATTAATATTTTTTGGAGAAGATATAAAGGCACACTAATTCATCAACATTTATTCGTTATAGAAATACATTTTTCATATCCTGGAACCTCTGTCAGAGGAGAAAATATAGTGGAACATAATTTTATTTGAAGGCTCTGCTGTGTTCTCTCAGGGATTTTAGATGCTAGTACATGAACATGCATAAATAAATAAATGAAACAAATGAGCAAATGAGGATATGCGAGCACTCTAATGATGTGATATATATAATGATGCATAACCACAGATAGGGTATTATATATTTTATTTTGAGGAATTTTGTTCCTTGTGTGCGCACACTTTGTAAACTGCATTTGCCTTTCACAGTAGGTGCTTAATCAAACAGTTTGTTTTCAAGATTTTCCACAAGGCGTGAAAATTACATCTGACAATTGTGTGGGGTGGCGAGGGGGGTGGAGGGGAGGGGAGGAGAGGGGAGGGGGTGTGTTGTCAAAGTCAAGTAGAAGAACAGAGCTGGTTAGGAACAGATCCCTGCTTGAACAGAGACGACCCAAAACGGATCGGGCTTCCCCTGCAGAGAAGCTCCTAATTAGAGTATTCGAAAGCACCTGATCTTGGAGCGCTTGGGAATAGTTAGAATACCTCGCCAAGACAGAACGACAGAATAATTGGATTTTCGGTTCCTCTGTTCGTCGCACCGACTCGCTCCTGGGCGCACTAGAGAGCTGCTGCCATTTCCGCCAGTAAAAAAAAAAAAAAAAAAAAGTACGGGAGACGGGAGCGAGCTGAAGCTGAATTCCCCGTCCCTTCGTGTCACGCTTTGTTTCTTTCGATGCCTGCAGTGATCTGTGTCACGACTCTACCCTCGCTCGCTCTCCCTCCCCGCCCGCCTCAACTGTCCCTTCGTGATGGATCTTTTCCAGGCTTCTTGGTGACTGAAGACCCACAGAAAATACACAAGCCTGTCTCCACCCCAACCCTTCATTTTACTCGAGAACATTCCTACCATGATCCAATGAGGGCCCTCTCTCTCTCTCTCTCTCTTGAGAAAACCAAGACCACAGAATCGGGGTCATCTGGCTTCCTCTGACGCGAAAGAAGACAGCTTGCTTGACATCTAACCGTCTTCTGGCGGAGCGACCCTCCTCGTTTTGTGCCATCTGTTCTAGCCAGGGACCCCGGCTCCTTTTCAGCCATTCGCTGGCAGCTTGTTTATCCACTTTTAGGGTCTTTGGTTTCCAGTAGCCATACGCTGTGCAAATGAGCCCATTGACACAAGTCCAAGGATCCCATCTATAAATCATGCAAAGGGCATGTAGTACAGACCCAGAAGAGCAGTACAGAGGAACAGCACATGAGGAATGAATTTTTAAATTGGCCAATTTGAGGGTTTAGAGCCATCTGTGATGGATGATACATCTAACAATAATAATAATTATAATAATAGTACTTATGATAATAACAATAATAAGAAGAAGCAGGAGAAGATGAATGTTAAAGTGAATTAACTGAGAACGCGGCAACAAAAATAAGCCTCCAGTTGCTGAGGATGCTGGGAACTGGTCGCCAAATGCTGCCAATGACATATTATATGAGCCCTGAACCCAACATCAGTGGCTAGGAAACTGTGCAAGCAGAGCTCAACGCATGTAATGCAATAAAGATGGTGACACATCACAGATGGCACAGGTAGAAGGTGAGGACACAGAGCTCATGGAAGAAAATGAATTATAAATCAATTATCACAGGGGTTCATTTTTCTGTAGCTGAAAAAGCTACATTTTTTCTTGTCTAAAACCGGTTCATTTGCATGCACTGATCAAACACGCTGCTTTTTTTTTTTTTTTTGGAGATATCCTGAACTTTGCCGATCGTGTGAACCCTCTGCAAAAAAGAAATATCCTTTGATTTTGATAGAAAAAGAAAATGAATGTCATGAAGAGCCTCGAAGGGGAAGAAAGCGACAATTTTCACTCGTGACTGCAGTGTTCAAAGTCATGTGGGTTTCAGTTCTTAATTCCTTGATGCAAGCCAGATGTACATCACTCAAAGAGATGTAGCCTGATGCAAGATAAGGATTACAATGCGTTAATCACTTTACATGCACTTAGATGCATTAGCACTTGGGAGTAAAGAAGGGTACAAGCAAGGAATCAATAGGCATAATTGAGATGGTGACATGTTGAGATTTGTGACATTGTCTTTCGGCGCCATTGTGATGACAGCAACTTCAAGGATTCCGGCCATGGTCAACTGGTAATATCACCTAAGAGAGCCATGAATGAAATGGACTTTGACAAAAGTGTTGTTTTATTGAAAGAAAATGCATGGCTATATGATACTGTGTTATGGGCTGAAGACTCAATATTTCTGGTGGTGAAAGCAATAACAATGGTATACAAAGATGATTAACATGTAAAAAAAATACAAATAAGACCTGATGAAATTCAGTCTGTAAAGACAAGCTTTCATTTCCTGCTGAAACAAACTGTTTTGCAACTTGCACTGCTTTATTGTGACCCTTGTAGCAAACAGCTGAAGAGATGCACCGTAAAACGGTCGTCGAGCCCCCTTTTGCATGAATGTGCGCATCTGAACGTTTGCCCCCTGTTAGCGGGTTGGCCTTGGTTTTGCGCAAGCCAGCGGTTGCATTCCTAGCTCCAATCGCCCGCTGTTCGCCGGGAGGTGTCAGAGGTTGACACTCCCCGGAGGCGGAGGAGGACTGCAAACGAGGCGGAGGTGGGAGACGGAGGAACCAGAATCATCATGATGCGAGAGGCCATTTGGGGAAAAGACAAAAAGCTGCACGGCTTTCGGTCTCGGAGCACGCACCCGTTCACGTCCGGCCTCCCCTTTTCTTTTCCCACAAGGGGAAACTCATTATTCTGAGCAAGGCAAAAGCACGTAGCTCCTTGCCCTTTCCTACAGAGCCCATGTGTGTTTTTTTTACCAGGTGCATACACCCTGTCCAAGACGGCACTGTTCCTTATTTGACTGAAGGCACTGCACTGAAACAGTCCCTCAATATTTAAGAGCCCTCCCTCTCCTCTCCCTCTCCCAGCAGGTCATTTCAGACCTCATATTCAGAGACATGGTTTTTAAAGATTATTAAGAAAGATGGCTCCGATTCACTGAACGTGGCCCCTAGCATAAAACCTGCAATTTACTTTTTTCCTGCTCCCTTGTGTGCTACTTCCAGTCCATTGAATCTCCCCAAAGTCGTTTTAATATATCACAAAAAATAGGCCAATGTTAATTAAACAGTCAAGTCAACCTGCCACAAAAAGGGGGGGTCAGACACCGTGACTTAAATGGAATATTTATAATTCGCTTATGTAATGCGTTACATCACGGAGGTAAAGGTTTCAGAAAATGGTTGCCTCCAGTTATAGATTTTGAAATACAGCTAAGATGACATGCCTATAAACATAAAAGGTCTTGAGAAGGAAAAAAAGACAGTTTCAGAGTGGATTTAGTATCTCTTGTATTACTCTCTGTCTCTCTTGGACTCCTCCCTCAGACAATACTTCAATCATAACAGAGTTGTTTTTTTTTTTGATAATGCATCTGAATGGCCATTAATCGTGGTAGCGATGCTATACTGTTTTAGCAGTCAAACTCACCCACTTTTCCAAGTATTCTACCTCTGGGCTCAGTTATGACATTTTGTTTTAAGTGCTTTTTTTAATTAGACTGCAAACAGCTTTCCAGAGCACACAAAATAAACAGAAAATAAAAGAGTTCGGACAGGCACCTTGTTCACACCAAGTCATGGTTGAAGAGTAGCGAACTGACATCCTAGTCAGAAAGCTTCTCTTCCGGGCTTTGAGGCTGCATATAAGTCACGTATGACTAGTCAAGGAAAAGGCAACCCTGTCATATCTGGCTTCTCCTGGTCTGTTTGCAAGTGCATCCTGCACGTAGCCCCTTCCTCGCCCTTTCTCCCTTATTTTACTATCCCCACCTCTTTTTATTCTGCCTGGCTGCCATTGGTTGGCTCTTCCATGTTTATGAGTGTTTATATGTTTGTGCACTTCTGAGTGTGACACATGGTTTACTACTGTATCCCAGTGGTGCAAAAGCTGATTCAGAGTGTGACATCACTACCATTTGCCCATGCCGGATCTCCGGTCACTCCTTGACCCCCTTCCCCCCCTCCAGCCACCTCTGTGACAGGATTTGCAGAAATCCTATTCCGTCAACCTTCTCAAAGCAAAGATTTGCACATTTCAATGCAAGTGGCACGTAACAAAATTCGAGATTCGTGTCGCTCTTGAAAAGTAAGTGCTAGGTGCGTCTTCGCGAGACCTCCATGCAGGCCGCACGTACTCGCCTGAGCTCTGATCCACACTCTCTCTCTCTCACATCCTCTTAATCTCCCAGAAATTACTCCTTCTCCTCAGAAGGATGAATCCGTCAAGGCTGCTTTTCCTTGGCCATCAGGAGCCACCGCTGAAATCCGCACCTCCAGCTTCCCCTGCCCCCCTGCCCCCCTGCCCGCTCTCCCGCTCTCCCTCCTGCCTCTTGCGCTTTCCACACACACCCTTAAAGCAAAGTCAAGTCACCCTTGATTAGATTCTTGCGCTGCCTTGGAAATACACCCCTGGGAATAAGCCTCCCACAGAAGCTTGAAGGTTCATTCCAGGGCTTGGTATCAGAGGGATTGCCTCTCTCCCCTGACGCACACACGCACACACACACACACACACACACACAAACACAAAAAAGCCATCGTTGTCCGTTTGCACATTTGCTGTTCCAAATGACCAAAACAACCTCACACTAGGGGAGTGGCCTGTCAAAATTCTTGGTGTTTTTTTCCTTCTTTCTTTCTTTCGCTCTTTCATTTTTGCAGTGATACGAAAACATGGCCATGAAATGACAGAATTTTCCGGCCTTTGTTCCCACCCCAGCGAACAATGAAATTTGAACCAACGCCAAACCAAATGAACTTAAAATCAAATTAATGCATGAAGAATGCCATCCTGGACTATGTGCTTCTTCTCAATGTTGCCCTTTGCTGATTATGTCTTTCCTTTGGAGTTCCATGCTGACATCACCTTAGCAACCAATGCTTGTGAAACATCAGTGAGTTGAGAGGCGTTACTCACCGAAGCTTCCTACATGCTCCGTCACCCCTCCGTCAAAGTCACTGTGGTCTTTCCCT
Source organism: Albula goreensis (assembly GCA_022829145.1). Taxonomy (NCBI): domain Eukaryota; kingdom Metazoa; phylum Chordata; class Actinopteri; order Albuliformes; family Albulidae; genus Albula; species Albula goreensis. The sequence continues at coordinate 17,505,269 of CM040763.1, forward strand.
TAAGCCATCACCAGCCATACGAAGCCAAAGTATGCCTGTCCTTTAGTTTATATATGACAATACTGTAGTCTTCAATAAGGGATCAGTCATACCTGCATTGTAACCTAGCTTTGCATACGCAGTACTTGCCATCTCTTATCTCAATAGGTATTTCCAATTATTATCCACAAACTGTGCCAATGAATATATGTTAGTGCCTTGAGAAAAATAATATCGTAACAGAATGTCTTTGATTTTTCATACTTAGATTTAACTGTTTCAGTTGACTCACAGTAACTACAAAAACTCCTTCCTCTGTATAAAGTGCAGAACATCTTAACTAAATATCAGCGAACAGGTGCTCCATAAGAATGCAATGATCTTACTCCTTTGATGGTACCCTCCATTGGCCTAAGTCTTTCACTGACATTATTTCATAGAAAATGAAAAAACCTTTAAAGCTGTAATGAGTGCCTGATTAGCAAGCCTTGATTTAACGGGCAGCAGTACGCAACGCGAAACCAATGATACTTATTATCAATACCCCCAAACAGCCCGTCATGGCGATCTGCTGACTACAAGAGCCCCTTTGTGAGGGATCAATGGGCCACGCATGCTTTGTCATGGCGCATCTAGATATACGGCTTTGGCTTAATCCACGCGGAGGAAGGAAATCACATGTTGAGCACGAGGACGACAAACGCGAGGGAACGGCCATCAGCTGACACTGAACGCTTGTCATTTCAGTATAATTAAAAGGTCAAAATGACACGCATTGAACATATTTTGTTTGGTACCATCTCCAGATTCCTTTTCAATTATATCAGTGTGTACTATTTTTGTACCAGGCCCCATGGGAAATAATTGACAAAAAGCTGATGTGTAGCTATTTTCCTAACTATATCAACCGCTCAACTCATATTGACTACAGAATGATTGAGGAGCGCATGTCATGCGCTTGTTTTGGACTGGTTATGGATCTGATATGCGTTCATCTTCATCATGTACGGGTCAACAACTCGCATGTGAGTAATCACACTTTGTAGCAAAGAGTTTAATGACCCTAATGCTAAGACGCTTGACAGTAAGAGAGCACGGAGGCAATATTGAAATATGATGGGGGGAAAGTCACATGTGTGACATCTCCTGACCCGGAGGAGACCGATTGGGCTATTGTGTTTTAAAAATGCTAAGCTGACTCGCGTCTATATTTATCTACCTGGCACCATGGACAAAGAACGAATTTAGAAATACAATGCTAATTGACTTACAGCTGTGCTTACACTAGCTCTTACTCAGAGCCTCAGGAAGAACAAATAAATAAATAGCTCGGTGATTCATAGGACATGTTGCAATCAGTTGATATTTCCATGGCAGTTGCTGTATTCTGTTTCTGTCAAAAAACATGCAGAGTCAAATTTTTGCACATTAGCTTCAACAGTAAAATAAGAAATGGGGCCCCTTCCAACTGCTTTTTGAACACTTCAGAGAAAATGTGATTGGCTACAACCCAAAGCATTGTTTTAATTGGGCAGTGAAAAATGTTGCTGACGAAAAGGAATCAGAACTCAAGCAATGCCATTTCTGGTGGCCAGATGAAACTCTGGAACTTGCATCCAGGCTACTATGCCAGTCTATGTGATATGTACAGGAGTATGTGTATGTGTGTGTGTCTTTTGAATGCAGTGTCACTTCTGCAATTAGGATTCTTTCTTTGATTTTCCTCACATAAACTTTTTTTTGGTCTGGGTAGTTTTTTTTATAACACACACACACAGACACACACACAATGTTACCATTATCTGTCTTAAATCACTTATGTAGTTTATCCATTGCACTTCCTGTAGGAAATGAACCACATTATGTAAAGAGATCAGTGAATCTGTACAGCATTTAATTCCCAAGATGCATTTCAAAACAAGGAAGTCCCTTGATTATTCTGTATGATTTATAAGCAGTCATACAGTAATTGATATTGTCATTCTCAAAATCATGTTGGCAGCGAAATATGACTAACATAACCAGTCAACATAACCAACAGTGCATGAAAATGTACTCAAAATGTTGAACAACTAAGTTTCAGTCTCAACTTCTGATTAATTTTGGAAGACATTAATTCATATGCATCAGCGTAGCACATCAGTAGTCAAATATAAGGATCATTTCACCCGTCAGTTACCAGGACCTGTAGGTTAGAACCACTGTGCCTTTTATATTCTCTGATTACCACACCCTAGTCAAACCAAATAAAATCTGCCTGCTTTAAAAAATGTTAAAAGTCTTTGAAACAGAGCGTTACGTAAGCACTCATGAAGCTACAGATGTGAATCCATTTTGGCTGCTGTGGGAAAACATTGTGAGATTGTGATAGCGTTGAGGAGAAACAGAAGATGAGAGAGGCAGTGATCTAGACAAGAGAAGAGAGACAGACCGACTGCAGAGGAGGCAGGCAGGGAAGGGAGAGGGAGGGAGGGAGGGAGGGAGAGGAGGAGAAGAAGAGAGGCTCTCTCTTTAGCATAAGGTGGCACTGTTTACTTCTTCACTCACTATGAGTATTTTTTTATTAATATCTTGAAGCTCGAACTGCTCTTTTGGATCTATTGTCATTGGTTTAGTGCCGTTCTTAGAAAACCTATGCTTGACTAAAAAAATTTTTGCAACAAGCAGGGTGTTGGTGAATAAATGGGTTTCACTGAAAATATACAATGCAAGAATGTCAAGCTTTATTTCTAAGCTTCTCTTGTTATGTTTTTGAAGTCACATATCACCTTTCCATAAGCAAAGCGTTAACAGGAGGTCATACTCTCACACGAAATGGACCACCACTGATGTGTGTGTTCTATGGTAAATGTTTAGTCCGCTCGACCTACCGTTATAAACACTCGTGACTCATGTTCATATCACTGCATAAATACTGAGGTTTGTAAGACATCGGAGGGTTGCCAGATATTCATATATTAACATAAATGTGTCTGGACACTGTTAGCGGTAACGACAATGTTATAGGTTACCTGACGCCAGTGGTGAAGTGCTGCAAATCACTTCTCCAGAGAGAATGTGTGAGGTAAATAAATGTATCAGGTAGAATTCCTCCATGGAAACAAGACAAGATTAAAAGTATTACTGAATTTGATATCATTATGACTTACTTTCAGGTTTGACCATGGTCCCAATACGTTCCCATCATTCACCAACCATCCTTATTAAAATAAAAGAAACACACATTATTTTTCCACTGAGGGGAATTCCAGTTATGAATCACGCCTTTATTTGCTATGCATACCACAGTGTGAATGTCCAGAGAGGAACGTCTATAGCCTGTCAGATAATTACTGAATTTAAACTATGAGAAAGTTTATTTAACAGGTCTCTCTGGGTAACTTCTGAAGGATGCATAGCAGAACAATTGCACAACAACCAGCTGAATGTTCAAGTAGCGGCTCTGAAAATTGTCCTACTTCCCTAACAAAAATCTCATATTCTGCAGTATATTTTAAATGTATTGTGAGGATGACTATAATCTATTTATAATACGACAGTATATTGTATTTCTGATGGGGCGATGATGAAATATATCATTCTTTTGAGAGTTTTTTAAATTTATTTTGCAATATTATTGGATATTTTTAAACAAACATTGCGATAATTCGAGGGTTGTCTTTTATTTTGTGTTGCCCATTTCTCATTGGCTGCTCTTACAGCAACAGCATTTCACGATACACTTTGTTGTCATGTAACAGTCATGACTTCTCCGTACGGAACAAAACTCTGAGTCTATTTTTACAGCGGCGATGATTCCTGGTGTAAGGCAATTGCAGGTGTCCCTGTTAACATATTGTGTGGGATTTGTAAGGTACCGGGTGAACTTGATCTCACAATAGACAGATGATTCTCGGCCCGCGGGGGTCTGACACAGAGAGTTCAGCCATTTGAGCTTCGTGGCCGTACCTGTGAGCTCCGTTGATCCTCACCGCCATGTTACCGTGACGCCTGACCCCTCCGTGACCCAGCCCACAGATACGAGTGCTCTTTAACCAACATAACCCATGGCTGCCAATGACTGGAAAAACACTGAGAACCATATACACAACTTGCAAGTACAGGGATACAAATCTAATCCAAAATATAACATGGAAAATATGAAATTACGGGAACGTAGTAAACAGATTGTACTTTACCACAGAAATATTATATTTGCGAAACAGAATAAAACAAAAAAGTCACGGTACGTTTTATAAGTATAACTATCTACTTATTTATTTATTTTACAGTTCAATTATTTTTTGGAAGATTGCATTACCAGAAGGGGAGGATATTCATTTTTTGGGATTTAATGGTATCATTTGTTGTTCTCGATGAATAAAAGATACAGCGAGGGATCATATTGAGGGAGAGCTTGGGGATGCTTGTTAGCTGAAAATGAAATATGAAATTTCTCTACCCATTTGCCATTTTGACTAGATGCATTTAAACAAAGTTTGTGCACTTAACATAGAGCTGTATGCAGTGAGCAGCATGGTCTTCTCCAGTCTGTTTTGAATATTTTCAGAAAGCGTCCTTATTTTATTTCAGGGTTACATGCGATTTATTATAACAGGTTTGCGAATCGTTGAAAACAGTATATATTTCTGTGGTTGCTGTTTTGATCTTTTTATGGATATGCTGTAACCTGTGTCCACGTATGCAGATGTAGTTCTCTGTGCTTAAATATATATTATTTATGGGTGCTTCTCTGCCTCTCTGTGTTGATATATTATTCATCGGTCTCTTCTGACAATGCTGGCTGCCACTGTTGAAGACGCCGGGCCATCCAGTGCTTGACACCTCTCATGCCAATGCGCCTCGAAACCTTGTTCAGAAAGGGAAAAAAACACACACACACCGACCCCTGCCACCGCCTGCCACCCCCCCGTCCTGTCTCCGGTTCACGTCTGCCACAGTTCAACACACCCCGAAGCCGGGGGGCCCCTCAGTCAGCCTTCCCGGCTGTCACCCTTGGAGACGTCCGCCTTTGCCGCTCCAGTTGCGTCTCCTCCAGGAAAACAAGGCCGAGCGCTCCTCAGGACAGCGGGCATGCCCATCTTCTGAACTGTCTGTCTGTCTCCTTCCGCCTTCCACCGATCCCAGATCTGATGGGTGTGTGTGCCATGCCGTAGTCATTCGACATTTTGAAAGAGAGTATGAGCGGGTGGGGTCCCATCCATTCTATATCCGGAGTGCTGGTGAACATGATGAATGCCTGAACATCTTGAAACAAAGTTTAGTATCTCTGGACACAAAAAGAGTGCTGCCAGTATTCAAAAACAGAACTGCTGAGAGGGACTGACCGCTGTTTGCACCTCTACAGTTCTGTTTTACAGTACTGGCAGCATTTGATTGTAGCTGTGATGTGGAGATATTAAAATATGATAAAACAGTTCCCAGTCTGTGCATAAGCAAGCGCAAATTCACAATAGCTGCAACCAGGCCACTCCCACTGCCACGCCCCCTCTTAGCACACACCTTCACACATACACACTTGACCTCCATACCAAATTTCAGCCCTCTAGGGTGAACTAACTGTTGCTTGTTATTGTTTTTTCAAAGAGAACTCAGATACAAGATCACTACAAATGACACCAATGATGCTGTAGGCCAGTAGTCACATGAAATGTAAGACCAAGCTAGCTACCGAACTAAAGTGTGTAACAATATTACACACTTTAACAATCCCTTTCACATTTGACCAGCCTGGAATGTTAGCCAAGCTACTGTCAGCCCGGCTCAATTTGCTTTTGCAGATTCATTGAGCTTAGCTGAACCACGACTAAAGCCGTGTCAGTGGAGATGCAACTCAAAGGTTCGAGGCCAGCCTAACTGCCTGCGGGAGTTGGAGTCACCTCTCTCTCTCTATCTCTCTCTCGATACTTTGGCCGCCAAAGAGGCCCGCTAATGCAAGGCACCTGCTCATACGCTCTCCCTCTGATCGGGCGCAAGGCCAGCTAATCGCCACTTCTTCCCGCTTACCCCCCACTTCACTTCCTCTGCCCGGGCACACGTCGTTAATCAGGACACCTTCCTGCCAACGTGCATGCCACTCACTCAGCTCTTCTGCCAGGCATCATTATGGACAAGAGACCAGGCAGTGGTTTCACTCCAAGCCCATTCTCCTTATCATTTATACATAGTAAATACCTATAAATATATGCAATAGTTTACCATAAAGATTACTTAAAGCCTTCATAGAATAGTTACCTACAGACTTTGCTGTATAGACACATTTTATTGTATTGTTTCAGGTAAGGGGTCAGAGCAGTGTTGAAGTAAACACATTTTTTTCTGAACTTTACTGAAGTACATGATCATGTGACCTTAACCAATGTCTCAATTCCAACTGACCAACCCTAAACCTAACTCTAACCCTTCCAAAAACGTATCAGTCCTGGCAGCGATCAAGATTAATAATTAGATCATAATCAGATAAACATTTAGAAATATGTGGGCAATATTTAAAATGAAAGCAATTTAACCATCCGTTGCTGCTTTTAAGCAAATAAATTAGGTAATTAGGAAAATATTTAGCTGAAAGAAAAACCAGGAGGGTGAAAGATATCACCATTAGCAAATTTGCATGAGACGCTATCTAAAAACAGCTTCTCAAGTCAAAGTTATGAACAACTTTGTACTTGTTACTCATGGTTGGAGATATAATCGATGAGATTAACTAATTAATGTGTACTATTCCAGTTATTTTTCACTCATTGCTCAATTTAATTCACCTTCAGTATCAATTTGTTCAATGGCAACAACTTTGCATACATGTAATGTAAACACAGTCACCACCTTCATAAATAAGTGATATTAATTGCTTGACGCCCCCCCCCCCCACCCCCAATGTTAGTTATTAAGTGTTACATAAGAGGGGTTGTTATGTAGCATTTCTCAATTACTGGTTCCCATGGCATTCTCAATCACCGAATGTCACGTTTCCATATGAAGGGCGATTAATCTCAATTCTGATTTAAACCATTAACAGAAAATGAAATTTGCTAATGACTAATTAAACAAAGGAACTTGTCAGAGAGCATAATTGCAGGAGGCCAGAGCTCTTGATTGTGTGTTCAGCACTATTATGTACATCGAGGAGGTAAATAAAGAAAGACGAAAGAGGAAAAAAAAAAAAAAAAAGGAAACAAAATGGCTCGCGAGAAGACTAGCCGCACACACTAATATCATTGTTAGGTGTAGGTATCCTGAAAGGGCCCCGTCTCCTTGAGGGGAGAGATAAGAAATTCAAAGGAGCTCTTCTCCGTTGCTGGAACAGAGGTGTCCCTGTTTGGGGTAGGCAGATGGCGGGTAGATGGCAGTTCTTAAGTGAGTGGATTCTCCCCCAACATTTTGGCTCCGATTGCAGAAAACAAGACAAGGTAACATGACGGTACGTTTTTTTTTCCCGTCCTCACCTCCTGACACAGTCTTCTGCCCATGTACCCCTAACCCTAAACCCCACCCCAAAGCTGGAAATCAGAGCTGCGTTATGGTGTTTGGTGCCATGGTCCAAGACAGCATGCTAGCATTTAACAGAGGCACGTAATTTCTTATATGTTTATAATTTTAATTTAACAAATGGCACAAAGGGAAAAAAATAAAAATAAAAGTCCAGGCCTAATGAAAAACCAGGCAGTGAATATCAATCTCATACAGCAAAGCTGCATTGTGAAATTATATCTGGTTGTTATGTACGGTAAACCCGTATTTATGGTTTGAGAACTTTTACCCAAAATGAGAGTGAAAAAAATGAGCTTTCTATTCAGTAAATGCACTGGCGTTCTGCCAGGAGAGAAAGAGAGAGAGAGAGAGAGAGAGGGAAAGAGGGATAGAGAGAGATGGGAAAAAAAACTAAGTGGGCATGCAAATCACTCTCACAAACATCATCGCATCGACAGTGGCCTTGTTCTGCTGGAATCTTCTAACGTACAGATAATTGTGGCAGGTGGTGTCATTTATTTCACGCACTCAAAAACCCCTCAGCTCGCCAGTCCCTCGGCCTCTCAGCCCGTGTGACAAGCCCTGAATTTAAATGCCACTAAATCCACCCTTTTAAAGTGGAGGCTTTTTTACTCTGGAGAGACTCTCCATTGTCCTTAACGTTCTATTAATCAATTCAAAACACACAAAAAAGTATGTTTAGAAATGAGGTGGGAAACTTTTTGAGGGCGGACACAATATATTGGTGAAGTTATGAGCAAATTAATTTGGTCAATGAAATGTGCTATTTTCCAAATACTTTTGAATATAGAGTTTTATTTTCACCGTGAGCCTATACACAGTCAGCCTCACATATCAACTCATTTTCAGTTATGACCAACCCTCTTCAACTCCTCTTTTCATATAAATGCAAAATAAATATAAAAAATTAAAATTATAATATTCCTTCTAAAAGTGCTCTCTCTCTCTCTCTTTCTCTCTCTCAATAAAGTATTTAATAAAGTGCTCACTTTTATAGGTAACAGCATTTGTCAAATAACAGTAGCAGAGAAATAAAATTCAAACATTCATCAAAATACAGTCAATCTGATACACACACACACACACACACACCGATCAGCCATAAAATCGTGACCACCTGCCTAATATTGTGTAGGTCCCCCTTTTGACACCAAAACACCCCTGACCTGTTAAGGCATGGACTCCACTAGACCTCTGAAGGTGTGCTGTGGTCTCTGCCACCAAGACGTTAGCAGCAGATCCTTTAAGTCCTGTAAGTTGCGAGGTGGGGCCTCCATGGATCGGACTTGTTTGTCCAGCACATCCCACAGATGCTCAATTGGATTGAGATCCGGGGAATTTTGAGGCCAAGTCAACACCTTGAACTCATTGTGTGCAACAATACTTAGGAAGGTGGTACGTGTCAAAGTAACATCCACATGAATGGCAGGACCCAAGGTTTCCCAGCAGAACATTGCCCTAAGCATAACACTGCCTCCGCCGGCTAAAACTGGAGACAGAGGACCATAACACCTAGGCTGAATTACTATCTGAGTCTCTGAAAAAAACTTGGCACCAAGTTCATTCCACACATTAAATGAGTATTACAAATAGCCACCCCATTACATTATATCAGAGGATTGTACTTGGACAAAATGGTTATTATTTGCCAGAAAACCCATTAGAAAGGAAAAAAAAAGAAATTATTGCAGGGACAATGAGGGAAAAAATCAAAGCAATGATTGCCCTCTCAAGGAGCTTCTGTGTTTTGTCCCTCCCATTGAAAAGCTAAAAGGTTCCTAATTCCTACATTAATACATGTGGTTAATGCATGTAGGTCCCTATAATATTCTCTTCATGGCTCTTTCAAAGCAATCATTATGCTCTGCCGTTGTCTTAGTTCAGGCTCATTGTGAATATCAAGTGTGGGCATAATTATCAAATCAGTTATTCTGAGATTTTTCCCCCCACTACCAAAACAGTTGGCGGTGACAGAAAATAATTCCATACAGATATAAATTACATTTGGACGACGCTGTATATTTTCTCAATTGCTTGGCGAGCTGACACGACACGTTTGGAAGGATACTAATGCATATGAGAGATAGACAGGCTACATATGAAACGCTTTGCATTGACCCGCTATAAACAGATGCAGTTAGTGATACGTAGCACAGTGCAGGTGACGACTGCCATACAGAATATGAGGGCTAGAACATATTAATGGAGTCACGTAACGGGATAGAGTGCGCTACACAAACGACTGATTGTTTTCCTCGGCTTTTTTGATGCCCTCGTTTTTTTTCCCCCACCGAGTTTTTGAAAGACTGATGAGGGTTGCCTCTTTAAACGTCCTCTTTATCTTGTCAAATAGCCAATCAGGAAAATAAGGCCGGGAAGATTTACTTCCCAGGTAATTTTGTACTGCTAGACTGCACCCCGGACACATCTCAGTCCTTAATTTATTACTTTTTTTTTCCACGTAGTGATTGATGATGGAGGATGGCCCATTCCTTATAACCAGCGGAGGTGTGACATCCATCACTTTTGAGCCCTCGATTGTAACACAAGCTGTCCCTCAGAATGACAGTCCTATCCAATATTTCACTGGCCACTGGCCGGTACCAGTCTATTATTTATAATCAGTTCCTTGACATTGCGAACACTCATTCGGCCCTGCTTTTTACTCGGCCAGGCAGGGATTGGGGGGAGGGGAGGGGGCGGGGTCAGCTCTATTTCCCAAAGCCAGGAAGTGGACCGTTATCGATTGATCCCTGTCCTCACATTCCTCTGCTTTGTCGTAACTGTGTGAACGCTTATTTGCAGAAAAACACAGGGGGACCTAATATACTGTCAATGCATGTTTCTTTTACTGTAGAAGCTTACAGATCAAATTTGTGTTGCATGCCTTCATACATATATACATTCTAGTGCGCGTACATATATGCATGAGTTCACATACAGTACATACACACATTTATTTCTGAACGGGCATCTCTACATTGCGTGTTCAATTACTGTATTTGAGGAAGGAGAAAAAGATGTTTCTGTATGTCCAACATCTGCTGTTTAGTTCAAATACATGTAATCTATGTTGAAGACTGCATTAAAGGCAATGAGAAATATCAAAGGATTAAAGTTAGGCTATGCTATGAATTTCCCCCCTTCACTGGCAAGGGGAATCATAGCACTGGAAACGTTCTCCACCTCCCTGCACTCGCATATGTATTTTAAGCCAATCACTGCAGTCTCTTTTTGCAGCGAGGCGGAATTTACAGTGATAAACTCCTGGCACCACCACCTCCATAGGTAGCCTTGTTAAATACCAGTACTGCAGTGTGTAGAGCATTCATATTCTGTTCTAACTGCCTTGCAGTGAAAGATAGACACCCTGAATGGTCCCATATCTTTTATAGTAGCAAATACAAGCAGAAAGGCAGGTCTCAGCTGGCCTACACGCTAGCACAGACTCTCAGTGCATCATTTGACAATGAAACACCAGCTTATTTAAATAAATTATTCCATTAACGTGTTTTTCTGAATATTCTATATATGATAATTGTTTGTCGAGGGTATTCATACGAGCGAATAGAATGGTTTTTCCCATTCGTCTTCTTTCTTGCTTTCTCTAGTTCACGGCGACTCAAGTAACACCCAGCCTGACCCAAGAAACATTAAAGAACGGGGAGTCCAGCTGCTTTTCTGCCAGCTTCAGCTTTCCCTCAGAGCCAATCACAGACACCCTCAAGATTGAGCTGCACAAGGCATGGCGCACCAAGCCAACATTACCCCTCACGATACCCCTTAAACGAGTCCGGCCACACTCATCTAGCTCCTAATATTCTCCCATCTTTGGCTAGAGGAGGCTGTCAGTAGAGGGTCTCCTCAGCTCCTTAGTCAGTTATTAATATACAGCCAAGAAAAAATGCGGACACAAATCCTGCCCCTTGGCAAGAGATCAAACCGCAAGCTTTCATGCTTGGCTTACTAGGCCAGGGCCCTATCTAATACAGAATGCAATCTTCATATAGAGGGAATTCCACAGTTTTTTTGTGTTGATATTGAGCCGTCCACCTGTCCCTGTCCGCAAACTAATCGTATCCAAATAATGAGTGAATCAGAAACAGGCTTCTATTCTCTCTGTCAGCAGTATCACCTCTAGTTAAAAGATGACTTGTGTCATAAAAAATGTTGCTGGTTTGGATGGTACCTCTCCACATGTCTCTAAAAACACAGAGCTTTGTGAGGTTTGGGAGAAGCAGTCATTGACTTCAACAAAGGTGTACAGGACACCTAGCACCTAGCTAGCTCTTAGCGCATCCGTTCCAAATGTGTTGTGATAACTGTTTGAACAATGGAAATGAAAAAGCTGTGGATACACAAAGGACACGTGGCCAAGTGCCAGTCCACAACGATCACTGCCCACAAGATTTTGACAGCTGTGTTTTGTAGGGCCATAAGGACACTGAGGTGGAACGGGAAGAATAAATACATTTGTCATGGTATGTATGTGTATGATTTTGACAAATGCTATGCTATTTCACTAAGTCTTGTGATCACGGATATGGTATGAACATAATTGTATTAAGTGAATTTAATCTGATATCATATGGCACTATATTAGCTATGAACAGTGCGGTTATGGAACATCAATTACATTGGAGGAAGTGGTTTGAGTTCATAAGAGGAGAAGAAAAGGTGATGAGAGGAGAGAAGACAGATAAAGGGAGGAGAGAGACAAGAAGGAAATAGGGGAAAAAAGAGAGGGAAACTTTTCAGTAAGAGAAAAAACTTGAATTCAGGAAACATTTCAGTTCAAACAGGCCGAGGATACTGTTCAAGTTGCAGTACCTACAGACTGAGCTCACTGTAGAATTTCAATACTCCCTTGGTTAAGTTAACTTTTCTTATAAAATAAAATAGCCCAAGGGCCGAAATATGAATACAGACAGGAAACAGCATTCATATGGTAATTCATTTTTTAAAAGGTGTAAACAATGAGAAAACAACATTATATAAACTAAGAAACAAACTGTTTTATCTTTCTGGAATTCACATATATTTAAACAACTGAAAATCCCTGGAATACAAGTAACTAAATGAAAAGATAAATAAAAATACAAGAACAACGTGTGAGTATAAATCGTAGGTGTACTCAGGAAAATGTCAGCTGCAGCTTTTTGTATGTTGAAGTATGTAATCATGTTCGTCTTTCAGCGTATTCAACATGCAAATTTTGAAACTTAGTGATGATTCTTATTATGCCATTTCATTATTTTATGCCGTTCCATTATTTCGCAAAACGCAGTTATGTTTTTCAGTTGGCCTGGACCTAAGTTCCCCCCCCTTTCAATTTTCACATCAGTATGATTCACAAGTTTAATTATTTATTTATCCATTTCGGCCCTGTGTGATGACTCACGGCAAATTATATCAGCGCATCGCGAGAGGGAAGAAGAAGAAGATGGAATTAGCAGTGAAATTGAGCACTCTTTCAACCGAATGAATGGAAGACCCGCCATTTATTTTGCGTGCCTGACAAAGGCGGGTATTGTGCGCGTATCTTTTCAGGGCGCTTTTTTTTCTTTGCGGAGATATGCGCGATTCACAGCTGCCATCTCAGTGATCCCATTACCTCGGCGCATCCACCACCTCAATGGGAAACCGCACAAAGGCAAATGTGCGCTTCCTGTCGTCTCTCGGGGGCTCGATATCCATCCGAATATCTGAGGGCGGAACAATCCAGGAACGGGAATCTCAGCCAGCAAAATGATTCAAATTACCTCTGCGTCCTTATGATGTGACGAAAATTCACTCTAACAATTGGGTCCAAACAAGAGGTTTGCTCTTATTTTGCTTAAAACATTACTTACCCATAACATTTAATTGGTACACAGGGCAATGGCAATGGTTTATGTATATACAGAAAGTTCTGTATATACATAAACCTATTGGCAGACAGAGCAATGAAGGTTATTGGAGAGGAAGCTAATGGACCAATCACCATCAAGTAGTCCTTGCAGAGCTCCTGCATTTGGCTTGATGTATCAAAAAATGATGGACGCATATGACAGCCCAGGTGGTTTCGAGCCGCTCCTCTCTGAGCCAAGCTAAAAGCTTCCATTTCTAACCTCTTCTGACCAAAAAAAAAAATGTTGAAACTGCAGCACCCCATTAGGGTTGGACCACAAACTGTGAACAGGTGGGGTGGGGGATGTGTGATTTAATGTTGCTGGAAAGCGGGTGATACACACTGTTTAAAGCCAGGATGATCCTCTGTAGAGATTTTTTATTTTATTTTTGTGTTTTGAGAGGACTCAGCTACTGGGAGTTGATATCCCGAAACAGCTCTGAAGTATAGTGCTTCAGCCCCACGCTCACCCTGTATGTAACACTGCCGGTCTTTGTAGCCTGTGGCTATGCAGTCCGCTCTTAGACACAACTTTATTTGAGAAGTTACTCCTTTGCCATTCAGCATCTTCTTGTTCTTTGAACACCAGCGGGGAAAACGTACCTCAGAACACCTGACAAGTACTTTGCTTTTTTAATTTTTTTTTATTTTTGGTCATTAGTAACCATTTAATATTTTCCGCTCGTTCTGTGAAATGGTTGCGCGGCCCTTTTATCTTGCATATGCACATACACGATTTCATCACTTGCGGTGAGAGCGACCTTGACCTGAAGTGATGGCTGCACTCATCATTTGAATATTTAATTCCCCACAAAGGTCATCCTTATTTACTAACCCTTGAAGAAAAGGTAATTATGTAGGTACCCCTGTTTTCTTGGCTCTGGAAGAGAGGGACTCATGGGATTAAATACGTTATAAAACCCTGTTAAAGATTGGTGTTTTCGTCCATAAAAAAGACTGTTCAGGCTTACTGTTTCTTAGGCAGACAGTTGAAAACAACATTTTTGCAAGATAATTGAGTTGTCAGTTTGAAATGAAGCATTGTGGGAATTGCATTAAAAATGACTAGAATACTTCCCGATGCATTCATTTCATGCCCATCAATGGTAGAATGAAAAAAATGGTGACATAATTTAAATTATATTATTTTTATTGTTTTTGTTCAATGGATAGAGAATAAAAGATTATCTGGTAAAATGCTTGATAAGAAATAACTACTGTAAATAAAGCCAGGAACTGAGCAAATTTTCACTTATTCCACATTCTGAAAATGTCCAAGTATATGTAATTATGATGTGTTTTGGCAGACCGAAGCCCGAATTCTGTTGTGTGCTATTGACTTTTAATTAATGCTGGCTGTTCCAAAATACAGAATGAAAAGGACCGTATTTGCATAATGACAAAATGGAAAGCTACAGTGGTGTTCAGGTGTTTCTATATGTAAACCACTGGAAACTGTGTGCATTTCATTTTACAAACTGAACAGTCAAAACCCCTCCCCCCCCCAGAAAAATTAAACGGCATGCCAGGTAACATCCAATGTGCTAATGTATCCCGTTCCACATTGTTTCACATGAGCGAAGAGTCGACAACACGTGAACATCACTCAGGAGTCCGTGGCCTCTCCCCCGACACCATATTTTAATGCACGTCTTACTCTTTTGTAGCCGCTATTAAATACATCATTCGGTAAACGATTAAAAACGCGAGAGAGCCTTAAATACGGCAATCAATCACTTAATGGGTTAACCTGCTTAAAATATCACACTTCATTTTCAACTTTTACGATTAGCGGTGAGCAAGATCGAGCTGGGCCCAGGACAAGCTGTGAAAGTTTTACACTTTTATTAATGAAGATATAAAAATTCTGACTTTGTGGAGAACGGGAACCTTTTTTCCAGTAAACCCCCCCCTACACCCCCACAACTGCAGCAAAGAATGTTCCCTTTGGCTTTTTGGCCACTACTTCCTCTTGGTCTTCTTCATGGTTGGCTGACCCCCAAATTTGGTGAGATGAGGTAGGGCTTCAGGTCTCATATCATGAAATCCTGGGAAATGTCTTTGGCTGACTCTGAGAGAAGAAATTAAGCAAGTGGTGTAGCTCCTCCGCTACACATTTACATTTAAATGCAACTCAATTATTTCCTGGTTGTGTTTTCTTTACAAGACCTAAGGCCCCCATTTTAGATTAGTGCAAAGGTGTTGAGGGTGTGTCCAAATCGATTTTGGCTCGATTTGTGGTGGGAAGGGGGGCAACGTTTGGAAAAGAGGCAGGATTCTGTAGCTTAGCTAACTTCCTGTCATAAGTGCTGTTGATGTAAACATACAATCTGTCCATCAGACTGTTTTCTTCCATTCATTTTTAAAAGCCACCAGCACATGCAGAGTGGCATACTGTAAATTTAATAGCTAATGAGGGTCTGAATTTCAATCAGAAGCTGTGGCACAGTAATTAAGTACATATATATATATTTTTATGCAGAATACTGTAATACCATATTTTCCACTTCTTAATGAGGTTTTCTCTTAAACAGGTGTAGAGAAAACAAGAAAAATAGGTAAGCAAAGAAAACATAAATGCTAGAGGACCTTGTAGTGGTAGAATTTGATTACCGTAAAGGGCATGTGCTATTTTTTTCAACTTTCACCAAAATATTACTGAATTGTATTGCAACCGATCCAGTAAAACCTTATTACACTTCCACTGTCTGATGAACGAACCCAAACTCTGCTTCTCCACCTCCCCACTTCACAAGCACCTCTTTCATACAGTCATACCGGGATGCCTTCCTTATAATCAATCTTAAGACAAGCAAATAATAATCTCCTGGTAAACACAATTCGAGCTGGATTAAAACCATTCCAACGGAGAAGGCATATATGCACTTTGCACTCCTTTCTGTCTCAGTAGCACTCTTAACTACTCACCCGCTGCTTGACTTTCGATTTCTCTCTCTCTCTCTCTCTCTCGGATATGTACAAATCGGCTTGTGTAAGAGCTCTTTCTGCCTAATTCCATGTGTAGAATAATAATTCACATTACCATGGGAAGATGCTCTGAGTCACAGGTGTAGTAGGGGGGCTTCCATTGGTACCTAATAATATGTATTAGATACACTGATGCTGTCTGATGGTTGACCATTGTTGCCATTTTAATGTTCGTTATAGGGACATCTGAATGCACCACTTACGATGCAAAAGCTGACCCACACCACTCAACCTGATCCATGGAGAACTCATTTTTTGATCCCTGTATTATTTCCAACTAAGCACATGTTCGCTATGGATTAATACAAGATAAACCGAATCACTGAAAACAACAACAACTGGGCTCAAGGACAAGAAAACACCTTGAGAATAGGAGGAAAGCAGGGCTGACAAACAGAAGCATGCTTGTTGTAGCCCTCACAGATTTGGGTCAGTTCCCAATATTGGTTTGAATCTCAAAAACACATCAGAAGGTAAGTTCTCTTGTACCTTATTGCTAAGACTAATGGTTATTTGGCCAATGCCTGAGAGAGTAATCCAGCTCCAATTCCCTTCTGAGATTATCTTGTCTGTGCAATTTTCTCTAACATCATGTCATCATAAGTCATTATACAGCTATGGAATAAAATGTTAAGACTGAAATATTATAATGAAACATACATGTATAACAGCATTCCTATTTTTTTATTTAAATTATTCTCAACATATGTTACCATATGTGAATAGCCCATTAAAAATTCAATGCACAGCCTCCATTCATTTGGCTAAATCAGTGTTAATGTTCTGTGCTGATTGGAAACACTGTTGCTTCCTCACTGATAAAACCACAGTGACATTCTGAAAAGGGAAACACTAGAAATCTGCTGAGCTCCTGGATATTGTGTTATTTGAATCTGACATTTGAAATTTTATACACTTTAATTCTTCCTCTTTATTCCTATAATGTCCTTACTGATAGGCTGTGTTCTTTATTGATTGACTTAGGTTGTATCGGCTTATTTGCACTTTGCTCCTCCACTGATTTTTCACCACAGACATATATGTGGGTAACGAGAAACACTTTTGGTAAGTGTCTGGTTTGATGGCACGCACACATGTGATTGGTCAACTGTAACACAACGGGAGCCAATAACTGACGGATTACTTTATTGATGCCCCCCCATGACCCTCCCAGGCCACAATGTTTGAGTTAGGATAGGCCAGGTGACATTCCTGGCTGCTCGGCCTGAATGGTAATGAGGTGGGGGTTCCAGGAATCAAATAAACGGAGATAAGAGGTCCGTGAGATTCCTGGGAGTGCCCTCTGCTGTCTTAGTAACATCATACATGAGGACAAGGGCATGTTAGCTTAAGCAATCCTCGGTCATACATTCGCTGTGTTTGCTCATCGGTTTTTTTTCCCCTCCATTGGCCTCACATGGGAAAAAAAATACAAGACATGGTCACTCTCAGCCATGTACTGTCAACAGCTCCCTTTAACAAACCAAACCGGCTCGACGGCACAAGCACACTGTCTCGCTGGAAAAGTATAGTTCAAATGCGTCTAAGGTAACATTAGCTGGGTAATGGTGGCATGCTTGGCAGGCTGCATATGGGTGACTGAAGAATCGAGAGCCACTGCTGGTTCTATTGGCCCCTCTGGAGGAGTGCCGACAGGCGCTGACAGTGTAGCTGTCAGTCAGTTCATTGTCTTTCACCTGGATGGCTTCAGCAGTGCTTTTCTTGGGCTGGGATGCACGAATCGGAAATATGTTTCGGAGCCATTTCGATTAGAGGACCTGATCTTGACCTTTCCTTTGAAAGCAAAACTGTACAGGAAATGTAATATTATGCAGGCATTGCACTGAAAATGAAAAACTTTTTATTTTTACAAATTATCCAATATAAAATGTAATTCTCCAATTAACACCACAGTACATCATTTTTAGATAATGACAGATAAAATAGTCTAAATTGTTTCAAGACATTGATTAGAATGTTCACAACTTTTCGCAGAACAGTGTTTTTTAGTATGGATTTTTATCACCCTGAGTCCTTTGTAATTAATGCATTATAATCCAAATTGTTTTTATTGTGAATAAAACAACAATGTTAGGAAAAAATAATTTAATTAATTAATTCAATTTACCTTTTAATTAAATCACCTTCCAAATATTCATTTTTTTCTCACCTTTTTCTATAAGGTAGCTGAGACACATCTTTTCTTTTTTTAAAATATTATAAATCCATTGACTTAATTATATATTTATTGAAGACACCGCAAGAGCATGTGTTCAGAAACAGATGCCAGGCTCCTCTGTTATGCAAATGCAATTATGAATTCTTATCTCTGTCTCCGTATTAAAATAAACAAAGAGATAAATACATAAAAAGTAGCGGGCTGACCTGACCTGTTCATTTTCTTATCATCTGTGACTTGGTGAGGGTGGGAATACAAATGACACTGAATTAACAGAGGTGGGGCCCAAGGGAAAAGGGTGTCCTTTTCCTAGTTTGGGGAGGACATTCATGCACCCTTTCCATCACCGATATCCAGGTTTTCACGCATATACTAACACTAACCTTCATCTTACCAGAGTCGGCCATATTTGTGGCCATGTGAAAAAAAATAGAAGTAAACTCAAAGTATAAAAATGTCTTAAACTGATCAATTTTAGTTAAGGACAAAGCGGCACAGTGGTTAGATCGAATGCATTCTTAATTAAAGGCAGCAGATTCCGCATTAATTTACTGAACAAACTGATTAATTTCTGGGCAGATTGCCAAATGTCATCTCTAAAGCCAAAGCGAAAATGTTACGAATGGCAAATCTCTTGACTTCCCTTTGAATTTATGAAAACTAAACTCGGAAACTGTCTAACCTCAATGCACTTTGTCCTTTGAGTACCGAGTAACTCTGATGAGAAAATTAAAGCGTACGCTAATTTGCTTACACAACCTAATTAAAATGATTAAATTGGGGCAAAAAAAAAAATAAAATAAAAATCTTGCGAAATAAATGAAAATGAAGAAATTGAAACTTTGTAATCAGGTAAAGACAGGGTATTTGGTAACAGAGCTGAATTCGATTCCATTTCCATAGACCGCATGCTGAAAGCGAGTGCCAGAACGCGGCCAGGTTTATTCAGCCTATTGGAAAAAAGCGGGGGACTGAAAAGCCTTTGAGCACACTCCTAACAAAACGACTGTACAGCTGAGTGGAAATGAGAAAAGCATGGGGGCGGGGAGGGGTGTGGGGGTGTGGAGGTGGGGGGTAAGCATACTCTGGGCGCGTTACCACCATTTCAGTGTACACAGGGATATTGCGGAATTACATCCAAACCACCTACCTGTTGTCTCCTTTATCTCACCTCCCCATTCTGAATGAGTACACAAAGATTCAGGATGGATGCTGGCTCCACGGCTTTGGAGGCCGGAGGGATTTTTAAATTTTTTTATTTTTTTTTGATAATCCTGCAACGCGAGACCATCGTTGTTTGCGATAGCGTTGGAGGCCGGAGCCAAGGTCAGACAGGTGACGGGAGGAAAGAGCTGGCACGAAAAAAGGATGGAATGGATTAACCATGGGACCAAAAAGGAAAAAAAAAGACTTTTTTTCCCACCTGGAGAAAAGACAATGCTAAGTGAGACAGAGGCTTGCTTTTAGCATCAAATGTGTGGTCATGATGTGGTAGCAGCGCAGAGCTAGGCCGATGGTAGTGTCTTGTCAATGAGAATATGCCACATTTGCACACGTAACATGTACATGAGGATAACTTTTATACATTGCCAGCAGACTATCAACGGATGGATTCTTTTTGAACTCTACAGCTCTGGCTTTGACACTTATACTATGCATTCCAACTGTCCCACTGCTTCAAAGACAGACTATTATTGCACTTTGTAGTACCCTGATGACATACATTTACAAACTAATCTTAAATGGAGGGACACTTGTTTTGGAGAGGACAGACATATTGACCTAAGGCAAAATAATAATGTTATAAATGTGAATAGTTTTGAATGGAGCAACATAACGGGGGTAGAGAAAATAATGTAAACAAAACGAAAGAGAACTCAAACTTAATCACTTTTAACACTGCGTCAACGCATGTGTTTTACATAAACGTCAATTCTGATCGTCTGTGTGTTTCTGCCGTACAAGATACATTTCAAAGGAAACATGAGCGATCTAATGCATTGTGAAAGAGGTCAAATAGTTTTGTAGATGTGTCATTTACAGAAACGGCGAAAGTTATTCCGTGTGCCAAGGGAAACGGTGTCAAAAACCATGACAGCATACCACAAACAAGGAGAAAACGGCATCAGAACAGGGGAACAGTCTCAAGTTGAAGCTCACAAGGACAGACAGACACTTAGCGGGATAGTTGCTAAACAAAAGTGAGCCTTAGACATGACCTCAGAACTGACTCTACACTTTTGTGACCCAGTTTGAATGAAAAGCATACCTCATGCTCTTCACAAACTTTATAATATGGTAGGGCTTCCAGTAAGTAACTTCTTGCAAACAAGGTCTCTATGCGATGAGCATATAACTTATATAATGATTTCTTTACATGTTGAACAAAAGGTCATCATAATTGGTGAAACTCTTCCTAAATGAATGACCTTAAAATGCTAAATAGTTTGTGACATTGGTGCCTTATTGTTCTTGAAATTCATTTCCTGTTGACTTTTAATATACCAGTGTTACTCCTCTCTTTCTTTATACAGTTAGACTTACCAGGTGCCCCTTGACTGCTGCTAACATCAGTACTGCTATGCTACTTTCTACACTGACTTGCCATTGGCCTATCACATTTCTGGAAATTCGGGGTAGCCAATCAGTTTGAAGTTGTGATTACTGCCATCCCTGGCCATGCCCCTGCTTATAAAAGACATTATAGAACATCCAAATCAGAATCCAGCTCTTTCCATTCTCAAAAAACTAGAGGCTTTCATTATTCAATAATATGCAAATATCCTACTATAAACAGTCCAAAATTTGTATGACAGCATTCAAGGAGGATCGAAACATTTCTGAAGGTATTGGATGGACCAGCTCCAAATACTTATATGTTTTGGGGTTTTTTTAAAGTTGTATTGTTATTTTTGAATCAATGTACAGCAACACATTTCTAAAATGTAACTGAACTACAATAAATAAAAAGACACATGATACTTTTCCACAGTTAGACTGCAACCCTTATTTATTCTTTTTTTTTCACAAGGACATTTTGGTTGATGTTAAACTTGAAGGGGAAATGGACAGCACAGCTATATTTGACACACAGTGTTTCCGGGGGGATCTCGGAGAGACGGGTATTTACGTTTGGCTGGCATTCCGTCAAATGAAAACAAAGGCAGCACGTGGGATTTGAAGAAAAAAAGACTCGTGGTATTTAATTGTTTGCTAATGCACTTAAGAGCCGTGCGCTGGCACACTGACTAAGACTGTTGATTCTGAAAGCAGATGGTCTTTAACAATACTTAATTCTACTCTAGTTAGATCTCTCTTTTTTTAAATAAGCCTGAAAAAAAAATGATGCCAAAAAAATAAATGCATTATGACAGCAGAAGGACTTTGACTGGAGGGTTTCGGTGTCGAGTGGAATATCAGTGAGGCCATCCGTCAAGCCAAGGAAATGTGAGTTGACATCCTCCACTGAACGGCTCAGCTTAGAAGTCACTTTTTCAATCTGCAGCGGTTTCCATTCATGTTTCAAAATAATAAATGGTATTTTTATAGTAATGATAGAAGGTACACTGCATGTTATTATTTTTATATCATACAGCTATTATTATTCTTTGCTCAATAACAATAACAGTGTGTTTGTGACTCTTTCTACTCGTATTTATTTAATTTAATTTATGGAATGTTGGGATGTTCTCTGAAATTATGAAATAGTTTTTTCTTGAAAAAATACTGAATATGTGAAGTGTTTATGTGTTACTCTGGACTGCTGGACTGATGGCAACACCCAGAGCAGAATATCCATTGCTTCACCAAATCCCAGGAAAAAAGTGGCAGTGATGTATTAATTTAACGGATACATTAAATGGATCCTGATTGGCCAGTGGGCAGTCACACCTCTGCCACATCCTCAGTTCATTATGGAGATATTACCAATCCGCATCATGAGTTTCCATCACACCGGGAACATCTGTGAAGTTTCCTTCAGACAGACGGACACCAAACACCACACCCCCACACACACAGACACACACACACACGAGAGACGTGCTTTGAATTAAACGGAGACGTTGTAGCTGTCTATCTGCCAGTGTAGAGTGTTGAAATCCAGTGTTTACACCCTGGGGACCAATGGCACCATCTGCTTCTATATTTCCTAAATTAATGTCACAGCCTCATTCAAGTGGCCAATCTATGTTTCTGAAGAGCTGGCATAAGGCTTTGAGCATATATTATATATCATTAAGATTGCCATCGCTGTCTCTGTTTATGCGGTAGAGACGTCTGATGTTTCAATATGTGAAAAAGGCAAATGGCTATTTTATTGTTCCGGTGACAAGAGTATTGAATTATTATATTGACTCAGTCTGTTGGGAAGAAACAACACAATTTTCTGGCTTTCTCATACAACTGCAAGGGGACACATCTGCAGGTTGTTTCAGAGTTTGGTGGACATATTGCAGGAGCTGTGATGTCATTTGCTTTAATCAACACGGTGATTTAAAGAACTTCAATCAAGCTTTATCAAACAGAATCTTCTAATCTTTTTTCTGAGCATCAGTTTATTTATATATATAAATATATATATATATATTTTTAGAAGACGTTACTTGGCACAGGGGTTGCTATTGTGTAATGGGCAAGTTACATCCTACTGGCTGACTTATGGATTCTCTGTGCAATGCTAAACCTAATTTCTGTCTCACGGCAGGACCTCTGGGTTCAGATGGTGCTGGAATGGACAGGATCTGATCCTGGGTTATGAAGGAGATTGATACTATCAGATCTATGTCTTTACCTGTGTTTGACATTTGGCAGTTCCGATTTTTCAGATTTTAACCAGCCATTTCTGTTTCAGTTCTCTGCAAGCCGTGGTACATGCAGAGAACTGAACACAATTTTGATTTTTGATTAAAAGGGCATTTACTGTGCTTACAGGTGCCTACAGTCTGCCTGAATTTAATTGGAAATTATCCCTCATACTCAGACCTGTGCAAGTTTAACTTCTGGCCAATGTAATCACTGGCCAATCAGAAGACAGCTTGTTCACACCTCCCAAACAGATTCTTATAATTTGCTTTCTTTAGGGCTTTCACAGTGCTAGAGAAAACACAAAAACAATCACAATAAAAGAAAACTTTGACCATGAAATAACAATAAAAACACATTGTACTCTACTTCTAATTGTGACTTCAAATGGAAATTGTTTTACACATGTAATAATCTGTAAATCTATTCCCATTAAACAGATTCACACATCTGTTTTAGTAATGGCTTCAAATTTTGTATCAGCCTTTTAATATGCTTGTGAGAATGTAAAACCTTTTACTTATTCCAGCAGAAAAGAATAAAAAAGGTATAACTATGCTTGTGAAGGTTGGGGGATTCTGCTTGACTAAAATGTGTGTTATTACCTGAGAGAATAACAAGCACATTTTTTAATTATGCAATGTCTTTGTCATTCATCAAAGACCCTGTGAAGTTAGCTTCGCTATATACATAAAACACTAACACTGCCCTGACAAAGACAAAGACTAAAATAAATAAGTTTAAATTTAAGAACTTTGTTTAATCCCTCTGAAAATATTGCTTAAAAACAGAGAAGATTAAACAGGGGTGTACAACACAAAGAGAAATCTAATACACCGATTCTAAAAGAAATATCAGTATTTTAATACATGATATGGATTTAATGTATGATAATGTAATTTTGTACTTGCTCACATATAGATTATCTATAGACAGTCTGTCCAATAAAACATTCAGAAGTGACAGATTTTTATTTTTTTTGCCAGGTCCTCATTAATAACTTATGTGTTCAGAATTGCCTTATTTGACTCGCTATTGATTATAAAGATGGAAAATTGAGTCTTCTTCATGTGCTGAAAAAAGCGAAAGCTTCTAGACAGAGAAATGCTTCCAGGAATCAATGGAGTCACCTCTATGGGCAGCTACCAAGCACTATCAGTGCAATTACAGGAAATAGGCAACTGGTGGATGTTCGGAGACGTTTATTTGTCTGCGGACCTTTTGCCAGGGGAGGGCGTTCTCCGAGCTGCCCACGGCTGCTCTCTGCAAACACGTAACCAAGAACATGAGGTACAGACAGGAATGTTCTGTATGCATCTGGAACAGGTCCAGTGTAGGATTCATAAGTGTTTGAGCTACTGCCAAAGAAAGACGAGGGCTGCGGTGATCCAACAATACACAAACAAATATCCACAGTAACAAGGACAACGGCAACCATTTCAGGGTGAATCGATTTTACTTGTCGAGGTGTTCAGACAACTATGGCAAAAAACATCTAGAGGGAAAAAAATACAATAAAATAAAATAAAAAAATTGATACGGGAAACAAATATTTATGAAAATGTGTCTGCACAAACTATATCAGAAAATACAGTGTGCTGGTGTACATCATCAAAATTCAATAAAACACTTAAATTCTTGGCTGACTAAAGAATGGATTTGTTAAGCGATAGGCAATGGTTTCTGTTGATTTTCGATGTTACTACCGCAACTACCGTCAACTAACTTTAACCTCACAGACACATATACTTACAATGTTGCTCATTAGCTATGCAGATAGCTCAATCGCATTTAGCTAGTGGTACAAGTGCTGTGGGATGAATGAGGGGGCGGGGAGGGGGTATTCACTTGAGAACCTGATGAAGTCTATATTCAGGTCTGCATCAGTGCCACAATGCTGAGCAACTAAAATGCCACATTATCGTATTCAAAACATCACAGACTATCAATGTTATTATCTCCATTATTTGACAACCTTTTTATTAATTAATATTCATGAATGAAATTTACAGAAAGTAACACACAAACACATCCATACAAATAAACACTGAAATCACAAACAGTAAAGTCCTTAGACAGAACCTTTTTCAAAAGACACAAACTTTTGCCTAATTGGTGTTCTTGCTAGAACTGACTTTTCTTACCCCGCACAAGGTAAAAAAAACAAAAGGCTCACTGAAAGAAAAGGGAAGAGAGAAAAGCATTGCTTCTTTGATGACTGTGGTTTGGATGCTTTCGTCAGTCATCCATTTTATTTATTGCTTTGTCATCTCCAGCTTGTCTCAGTCATTCGGTATCAGATAACATCAATGTGCAGGAACATATACAGATACGAGCACCATTATCGTCACCTTGTTTGACTTGTTTTTGACTTTTTTATCGTATTTTTAGGAAAATGTAGCTTATCCGGAAGAGATTTAGGACAGAAATCTGAAACAGTTTATAACGGTCTTCAGAGGTGGTCATGCATTTGAAAACACAATGCGAGGTGCGACAGATGATGACGCGTTCAACTTTGAGGCGAGAGGAAGTGATGCTCTTCCCGAAAGGAAAGAAACTAAATCCCGAACCTCAAGCCTCGATGCGTTGAGGAGCCCTTGTTTTGACTTTGATGAAGCGGGCTGTTAGGGTGATGTATGTTCTGGCCTCCGTCTTACAGCTGCCACTTCCTGGGAAACTCCTCGGAAGCTTGTCTTGACAACACCCCCACCCCCCCCCCACCCCGCTCCAAAGACGTTACACGCCACTATCTGGGAGACCTCGCCGATGTTCTCAGAACACTTTCGCTGCTCTACAGAACTGTCATCTGTCATCGTCCTGGTGTGAAAGAAACAGAGCTTTTTACAGTACAATAAACTCAATTATCCCCAGCCTGCTAAACATGCTTGCTCTGAGGACACTGCAGATAGAAAATGAGTTAATTTGCACAATAATATATTCAAGTTTCTGCCATAAAAATCCCATTAACATTTAAATGGTACAATGAACAATCTCTAAAGTGGGCTTATCAGAGTGCTTCCCTTTTTACCCTGGTAGGAGACACATGATCAAATAAAACTTTTTCTGGCTCTCAGTAATATTTCACCATTTTAATCTGTCACGTGCTTTTGGCATATTTAACATTCATACACATGGAAATGGCATGCGATTCTTATGACACCATTATTCATAAGTACATGGTTTCCCTTGATTTCCAGAAAGCATATTACAGTGGGCCACAACCTTGAGACCACAGAGTAGCACAGCCTGATTATTTTTTAAACCAAATTAGACTAAAAATCCCCAAATCTTTGTTAATTTATTGCAAACGATTGTTTAATGCAATACAATAGGAACTGTGTTTTTATGAAAATGGCAAACCCCGAGGCCTTACAGTACCAGGGTTTGCTGAGTAACAAACAACCTTTAGAGACAGAACCTACTCCAATACATAGTAAATCTATTCCAGTGTCCTTACGATACATTTGTAATATACTTATACTTAGAATATTGCATTTACATAAAGGTAGCTAAAAATCATTGAGAAATAGATCATTTAGATGTACCATAAAACATTTCAAATTGCATGCACCATTAAGAACTACAGCATAGATACTATGCTTATTAACCTGCTAGCGACTTGCTCATAGCTAGACTGTTCTGTAATCCAGATCATTGCCATTAACTGTGGATGCCAACCAGGCTTTGTTGTATAGAGTATAGTAGCGGGCATGTGTTATTCACATCACTTTATCATGATGAATTTTTAAGGTCCTGGCTATCCTCCCATTTTATTTTATTTGTTTGCATATATTATACATTATAGTCATTTAGCTGATGCTTTTATCTGAAGTGACTTACAGTTGATTGGGCAAGCCAGGGACCAATCCCACCTGGGGGCCTTGCTCAAGGGCCCACCAGCAATGGTGAGCCTGCTCTGGGTATACCGGGGTTTGAGCCACTGACCTCAGGGGTCCCAGCCATGAACCTTAGCCACTAGACTACAGGCTGCCCCAAGATACAGTTTAGAGCTTGGTTGTTGTAAAGGTTAGACAGCTGCATGAAGAGATCATACGCTTCCGAACATGAACTAAATCTGTTTGAGTACGGCAGACAGATTCACCCCCGCTGACAGAATGAGTGAATCAGCAGGATATTAGATTAACATTTCATTTCCACACAATTACCGGAGAACGTTGCATATGACACAAGAATGTATATGAGTATGTGTACTTTTGGAGATTGTCCCAGTCGCAATATGACCGCATTCATGGGTTACAGATGTGGCAAACATCTATCAATTTAATTATGATATAATTATGTGGAATTAAATTTGTGCATTCATATTCTAACAGAGGCATATGATTTTCATTATGTTGAATCTGTATTGAATCTGGGTCATGTTAATGAAAAATACAGGGCTTTATGGTTGGGTCAAGACCAAAAGAGGACATTTACACAAATGTCCATCGATTCTATAATCCAGTCATACATGGTATACATGAGATGTTACTCTCCACACTTCTCATGTCTTACTGGGAACTAACAATGAAACAAATAATCACTATATTTGAGCTTAGGGAAAAGGGGTTCTAAAACACACCATTGGTGTCCACCAAGCTGGGGAATTTAGGCAGAATGACTGAAAAGAAGCTCCCCAACACAAACAGAAAAAAGGAGAGGGTAAGGAGAGGTGAACTTAAACTCAAAGTCCCATCACCCAGGATTCTCAAGAAACTTAAGATACCCCGTCGGCCTTGTCTTGTGCAAAAGAAAACAAAAATGAACCCACTTTGGGGCAGTTCCTTAATGAACTTTAACTTAAAAGGAGAGAAAACAAAAGAAAATGACACAATGACTCAATTTACTTGGTCAGACTAACTGTATAAACCTTTACCAGGAGCCAAGCTCCCACCCTAACCTTTTCAGTTCCCAGCTGAGTTCCCATTGCACCCTGGCCTGCATATAAACCCTGTAGCTGATTAGCCACAGGTGGCCCAATTCACACAGGCCCCGCCTGTCAATCAAGATGCTCCACCCACTAGCACCTGCGCAAAAACCACACATGGAGTTTCTGTAATGGAAAACCATTTCTCTGCTCTGCAGTTGGATCACCAATGAGCGAGCTACACCAAGGAATTGCATCACTCCTTGTACCAAACAAAACATGGTGGCTCATTCTGTTAGGGCATGGTGCTAAAAACTCCAAGGCTGTGGGTTTAAACCATAACAGAGACATGCACATAATATCTACAGTCTCGCATGTCATAAACTTATGATATGCCAACTTTTGTATTCTGGAAACATCTGTATTCAATTTAACTGAATGTGTAGGATTCTTAAAGAGGATAGAATGTTGCATTTTCATTGAAATTCCAGACGGAGAATGAAAATGAATTCACAATCGCTACAAAGGCTATGATTCTAGTCTTTCACTCCCAGGACAGTGGAATGCAATTATTTAGACATACCAGATGACTATGTTGTCATGTGAACAAACAGACGGAGACATCAGTTATCGGCATACCGAAAGAAGCGGCTGTCACTTATGGAATCCCAGATCTGTTCTGAGAGAAGGAGTGAGCTTTGCTCTATTATGGCTGAAGTTGTCTTTATAATATGTATTTTTTTTCCTCTTTTTTGATGCATGTACAAACCTCATTACACTAATAGTCCTGGCATTTACTGTAATAGTCCCCTTGCTGTTATAACAGCTAAGCTGACCTACATTCGGCGGGAAAGCGCAATCTAAATAATGAAGCTGTGAATGCAAGAAGAGCAAGCCTGAAAGAATCCTTTACAGAAAAGAAAAAAGGAAAGAAAAGAAAAAAGCACAAGATTCAGGACTTCTGGTGCTTGTAGAGACATGACTCACTGACTTGGGACTCTATTAGGGAATGCGCCAAAAGAATCGTTCGCAGACATGAACCCTTCTTTACATGAGACTGAGATAAGCGCTCATCGGACATTTGAAGGATACGAGTGAAGTTGTATGGAAATAACCCATTCAAATGTGAGGTTGAAGAGAAAACATTTAAAACATATAGGGCCCTACATTTTACATTTGATGGTAGTTGGTGGTAGCTCAAACACAATGTATTTATGGAGCTTAACACTGCTGCAGTCCTTGTTTTTCCCTAAAATAATCCTTTAAAAATAGAAAATAAATGTGGTGAGATGTATTGCTGGGACATTGTTGTTATGAATCAGCACAACTATGATAAGTTACTGTCCAACAAAATCACATCCTAAGTCATGTCTCATTTGTTATGTGTCCAGCAAAAATGGATTTGGACACGATTTAAACAATCTTCCGCTGTGCACCGTAGACCATATGCTAAGATGCATGTGTTAAAATACAGTCCATTGTGTCAAACTGCATGTCATACACACATAGCCTAGGCTACACAGAGCAACATGTAAGAAGCACGAGTACAACACAAAACATTATAACCCCCACAAGACAACACTGTAAACCCTCAACCAACATCCCCACCCCAGATCAGTCCGTCAACCCGTTTCCCTGCAAAATAATAATAACGCATATTCAAATCAAATAGTCCTCATTATCAATGGTAAGGACAGTCTTTCTTCATATGCCATGGCACGGTATTCTTGAGTGCATTCACTGAGGTCATCTGAACTCTGAAGCAAAGATCTTCAAGCCCAGGTAGATATATGGGTGAAAGCGTCATTCCCAAAGTCATGAAGACTGGGCGTCTCAGCATTTTCACATTCACTCATGCATATGTAATTGTTTAATGTACAGTATTTTCAGTATGCATTAACTGTGCATAGTTTGTTGAATGACTACGGCTGTACATGATGTTTATGTAAAGCACATAAAGAGTTTGTCTAACTAAAAGTACATTTTGTTCGCTGTATAACCCATACACTCTTCGTAAAGAGTTCGGGAGGTGCGAAAGTTTTGCGTTCATTTAGAATTTGAATCCGTAATGAACATATTCTACTTTGTGGTAAACATGGAAATATTGCAATGATTCCTTTGATGTACTTTTTTAATGAACAAATAGTTAGCCAATTAGCTTTGACTGACTTGACCCCTTTCCGTCAAGCCATCTGCTTTGTAAACCTCTGTGTACAGTAGGTTATCTCTGAAAATAAAGAAAAATAAGATTAAAGAAATAAATTAACTGTGAGTTATGAGACTTTTTTTTCAGCCTGATCATTAGCTGCTGTTAGCGGAGAACATAAAAATATTTTACATTGTCAAGATCATCAATGTGACCATCATCTTCATCACCAAGTGTATTTTTAGGCTGTTGTACGATTGTGTGTCCAGTTGTCTGGCATGGGTATAAGAACATTTAAAAAAACACCATAAACATGCATAATAAAGATCTCCAATCAAGACAGTGTCCAGTGGTGCATCATGGGAAAACCTGAAAACCCCAAGGGTCTTTGGCTCTGCACACCACGAACTAGCAAGCTGTTTCAAGCATTGGGAACTGTCAACATCTCTTAATATTATTTTAATAGATAACAGACACATACAGGTAATACACAAAATGGGACACTAGGAATGAAATGCTCTGAAAATATTGTTTGGAGACTATCCGTCCCTTCTGGGAAGTTGTGAATGAGTGTGAGAGATTCTTAGATTCTTTTTTTTCAGACCACTGACAGATCTTAAAATTCAGCTGACATCCCAGAACCACGCCGTTCTTGTGCTCCTCTTTTTTATTTGATTTTCCATCAAAGTTCCCATCACTCTCTGGCTCACGTAGGAGGACAGATGCCCCCATCAGCCCTCCTGTCAGGCACCAGAAATGTCACAGACAGCAACGTCTCTGACCCCCGAAGTGCTCTGACAGGACCGGACTGAAAGTGGTTGCTCACGGAATCCTGGTCATCGCTGTTCTCCTCCCTCAACTGGTACAGAAAATAACAAAAAAAAATGGTTAAAGTGGCAATGATCCTTTGAGATTTGCTAAAGGCAAACAGGCGTGTGACAGACAGCGGGGAGAGATCGGAACCGGCGCTATTTATCACCCGCGGAGGTCATTTTCAGCAGTCTTCCAATAGTAGGATACAGAAATAAGGTCTTCCACAATGACAGGATATGTGTTTAAGGTGTAATTCAACTTAAAGACTTTGCGGTGCAACACTATATGTAAAGAAAAACCATGGCTCGTCATTTTAAAGCTCATGGTACATCGTTTTGGCTCGTATGTACTTACAAAAGTACATACTAAAGGTGAACACTCCAGGCAGAAAATACAAAGTTGTCAATACTGCAACAGAATAAGTGTTATTATTTTACCTACAGCATATCAGTAAGCGCTTTAGCTGGTGCCAGAGGAAGTACAGATACATAGTTGGAGTAAACAACGAGAGTTACACGAAATTAATTCTCAGTGCTTGGTTATATAGGTAAAGATAGGTCAAGGTTTATTACATTATTATGAGAATTTAAAGTTGTAAACATTAATTGTAAATATATTTTTTAAAAATCAAGCATATATGAATTTCCTTAAGATGAGCCTAAACTGTACGATTAAACATGCGGAGCTTTAAAAAAATGACTTGTGATTTGTCGAAACAGGATTATGCTCTGTATTATAAATGGAAGAGCCAGCTCATCTACAGATCTGCTATCAGGCTACTGAATGGATCATCCTGTTTAGGCAGTGTTCCAGTGTGTACATGGTCCCAGAGGTCTGGTGTCAAATCCAGGCTACGCCAGCGCAGACTGACTGCCATTCACCCCCCTCCAGGGCAATGCATAAGTGGATGTAGCATCGCCAAAGAAAGACAGGATGGAGGGGGGTGGGGGAGTTGTCAGTGGGGCTGTCCATGTCTCTCTACTGACCAGGGACCCCTACTGGTCATTGGGGCAAGCGCTTATCTGTGTCCAGACGTTTTGGTGGTGATTGCAGCAATGAGCTTGGAGTAAGTATAAAATGCAGCATTTAAATGGCTGAATATCTACAAAAAGGTTACAAAGTTTGCAGAAAAGGCACAGACATAACTCATAACTGATACTTTGTTAAACATTACACGTTTAAAGTCCATTCCAGAAATCCAAACGACCTTTATTCCTGTGTATTCATCTATGCAATAGTATGCAATATCTGGAGAATCTACAAATTGTCAAGGCTAATTCATTCATACAGCTGTCACACTGATCACCATTTAACTTAAAACCTCTCTCATGTAAAATACATAGCATGGAGTCTGATCCTGCTTTATGAGATGGCGTAATTTTACACAACCTCGTCTTTCAACAAATGCTCGTCTGCAGTAATGGGTTGAGAAAATGAGTTTTTCAAGGTTTCAAAATAATCACCGGGCTTGTTCAAAAAAGAGGTTTTGAGAGATCATACAAATGATGTGTCAGGCCACCACCTTGGTTCATGAGTGACTGTAATTTTATGTTAATAATTTTACTATATAAAAATACATGTGAATTGGAAAAGTAGTATGTTATGTTTTCCATATATACATATCACAGTAGTCAGGCAGCACACATTCTCATTGCAAGCCATTTATTCCCACAGTGAAATATGTATCATTATTATTATTATTATTATTATTATTATTATTATTAGTAGTAGTAGTAGTAGTGTTGCCACCAATGCTATAATAAAACACAGGGATTTACATGCTTTCACACCATCCTTTTTCCATTTTATTATTGCTATGTAATAAACACATTATAAACACATATTATATTAGCACATAATCTTAATCCTTTTTCATGCAGAAAACTATTGTTTGGATAATTTGATGAATTATTACTTTGAAACTAACAGACCCCAAAATAACTGGAAGTTTAACAAAGTTAATAACTATTATCTTAACACATTTAATTGTCAATGCTTACAAATCCATTGCAATAAAGTGCGAGTGAAGTAATACTCCCTTTTGGTAAACAATGAGAGAAAGACAGAAAGAATTTTTTAATGCAATGGCAATTAATGGCTCAAAAGAGCATAAATTTGAGGCTAAAAGGGGCCACTGTATTGCCATTTGGATTTATTTTTCATTTTCATTGATCAGTTTTTTTTCTGCAGTGTGGAAAATCGATGTGAAGGGGGCAAAAGTTTCTGTTTGGGGAAAAATTTCAGCTCTTAAAGCATATCGGCCCTGCCTGCCCAGCAATGCAATACAGACCCGCGCTACAAATCCAGAAGGACGGCCTAAGGCCTGCTCATCTCCAAAGACCGGGTCGTATCGGTAACAGAGCACGAGAACACTTTCCGATCTACTATGTCATTCCAAAGATCGATGACATGCCCTCTCATGAATTCATACGACACTTATCACCCTGTTACCATGAGATCCTTCAATTAAAGAAAAAGCACACAGCTTCTATATGCAACTATATGGTACTGGACTGTGTATGTTTAAGAGCTGAGAATATTAGCAATGCTAGTCTGAAGATGCTAGTCTGTCAGAGGGAGATAGCTGTTTAAAATATTGCAGTTTGAATAATGGCATATTTCTCGACTAGAAATGACAGAAAGGTCATGCAAATATATCATGTATGCTGCCTGTGAGTCATATTTCTATCACGGCGATTTACATGCGGATACAGCTGTGTCCGTCAGGATGTTAGGCGTCTAGAGAATTTCGCAATCTGATGCCAGTGGCATACTTTTCACCTGTGGCGTAAAAGATGCATACGGTGAAATGAGCAACCACCTTATGAAAATAGGGCTTTTAAAATCCATTTGTAAATGGTGAGGACTGTAAATCCAATCTGAAATGGACGGTGGAGGTTATTGCATCTTGAGAATGGCTCTCCAGCGCTTCCTCTGTCACCCCGCATGTTCCCCTCTACGCCACAGGAGATAGTGTTCATTCAGGCGCCGTTACATCCCTGCAGGCTATTGATCCAGGTCTGCTCCATCGTGTAACCCTGCTCAGTGTGTGTCGGCCAGAATCGACGCATCTGTCAAACACTGAAAATAGAAACGCTATGTCATTATTTGTTCGTCATAATGTTGTGGGAGCGGGGGGGTGGGTTGGAAAAAAAAAAGTTTAAAAAAAGTTGTCATTTTTAA
This sequence comes from Albula goreensis, assembly GCA_022829145.1. Lineage (NCBI taxonomy): Eukaryota > Metazoa > Chordata > Actinopteri > Albuliformes > Albulidae > Albula > Albula goreensis. The sequence goes on from CM040763.1 coordinate 17,539,605, forward strand.
GATGGATGCAATTTTATTAACTGGAATTGTAGTCTTACAGTCCGCCATATGGAAAGACTTCAATTCCCAGAAGCCTCATTGGCCATATTGCAAATTTTGCTATGGGACACTAAGGCAAGGAGGTCATTTTCACCATCACAATGCATCTATGCTAACTGTTGGGTAAAGATTCTTGGGTAGTGATTTGGTAGCCATAAATATGGAATACCTTTCACTTTATGACCTTTTACTTTATATCCTAAATTACAGGTGCTCTGAGCATTCATGGCCAGTCTAATCACCCAAACCACAAAATATAGGTACTTGGGATGATTTCATCAAATTTCTTGTACAACTGCCCAGCAAATGCTAAAATTAACCGAACTTGGAAAGTTAGGAAAAACTTACAGAGCTGACAGCAAATTCATATGGTAATTTGATTAAATTTAGTACTGCTCCATAAATTGTTTATCACTTATAATTAGGAACATTAGCAAAGCCCCATAGCAGAAGTAGGACTTTGCCCTATTCTGCCCGTTTTGTATTACTTGCAGGGAGTGTAACATTGTCATAAATATTAATTAGAACCACAGGAGCGTTAGCCGTTTTCCATATCGTTTTGGGATGGTCCGCCTTTATACTGCTCTCCCGCATGCTGTCCAATTTTTGACAACATCATAGTATTCAGAGAGCGCTTTCCCCGTCTGGGATGGCCTGGGTTGCTTATCAGCAGTTTCACTCCATAGCACTTTCATTACATTCACCACAAGAGGTCATTACAAGAAGTCCCACAATTACTTTAAAGAAAGGAGATGTTAGTACGGATGCCCTAATTACTGAACTCATTATTTCGCGCCCTCCAGATAAGGCTTTGTCTCCTGGCTTTTTTACTCGTCAGGCATCGTTCCGTAAACTTTTGCGATGCGCTTCAAAATTGCGCGCGTGTTGTGGGAACGGGCCGAACGTCCGCTTCAGCTTCGCTTGTCGCTGGCAAACCACGCTGAATGCTTACAACACAGGTTTTGGCATGTTCACGTAATTACACTTGGCGATACGTATATAACTGGTTGTGAGAAATAGAATCCCATTTTTTTTTTTCAGAAAAGGCCGGCTTCAGTGCAACCGCAGTAAAAACAACAACAATAGCAATACAAATTTCTACTCTGTAAAAATGCTTCATTAATACTTTATATTGTATTCATTATTTTTTAATTATTATTATCCCTGAATATGTAAATAGCATCATTGAACATGTACTACGGTTAGCACAGATTTCCTTCCTCTCTTCCATTAAATGATGTGTATTATTATTTCTCTGCAGTGTTTAATGTTCACGCTGATCTGGCGTAACCCTAAATGACATTAAATGCATTTTAATGGCTTTCGTTAGCATCACTCTAACGCAATACTCAGATCGGGCCATCATGGGACATGAGCTGCCTGTAGCCATTCATAAAAAGTTAAGTGAATGCAGTTTTGCCAAGAGCTAGGTCACCTGGAGATTACCTCACTCATTCTGCATCCCAAAAGTGTACGGTTTGCTTTGTATCTGCCTGTTTATGTGATTTTGTTTCATAGCATTTAGTATCCTACTGTTTCCCTTGACTTCAAATAGCAGTGCCTATTATGAAGTGTTTACCTTATTTGTCTCACCATTTGTTGTGAAATGTCCTCTGGCATTGTTGACTATCTGGTGGGTAATACTACTACACACACACACACACACGCACACACACACACAGTACATTTACATTTCCAAGATTCCTCCCAGAAGCCATCATCCTTCTTATGGGAAGCTGAACAAAGAACTAAAGGGGCGACAGAAATTTTGACACCTATGTTTTTATCTTTGTAATTTTAGAAAGTTAGTGATAAAGTAAATACACCTGAGGTTTCTAAGTTATTGGGTTATGTACTGAATTTAATGCAAACCTCTGACCGTGAAAATCCAGTTGAAATAAAAAAACACTCACCCATGGGATACATTTCTTAAAAACAGACGTTTTAAAAAGTCACAAAATATCCCTCTGAGAGTGCACTACCCAGGTGCACTAGTTCAGCTTCGTATGGGGCATTTAAAGTTTTGAGTCTGCAATATTTGGTATGGCACAGTTATGACAGTTTATGTCAGTTCCAACGCTTCACTTAAGACTGCTGTTGATGCTTAGTGATACAAGCTATGTACTCTCATTAGCAATGTGTGCACTCAAATATCCAGGAATGCATTTCAAAGAGGACATCTAAAGACCTTTTTTACAGTGATAATTTAGCTGGCAGATTCTGTTCTTGGAACAGGGGAGCCGGTCACAAACCCGGTGACCCCCCCTTCTCCCCGAGCTCCGTTTTCAAGGACCGGAGCCGTGGCGCCTCTCCGGATAGACGGGCGGGAAAGGCAATGACATACGGTGTTGTCAAAAGTCATAATTGCAGGTAGATCCCAGCGAAGCTCAAATGAGACCCAGAGGAAGGGAGCGCAATTATTAAGCATCGAGCTTGATGATGGCCTTCACCGCTGACTGAATTGAAGCGAATTGAATCTCCAGCCGCGCGGGCACATTTGTTTCGGTTCCACTGCTTGAAGGAAAGCTCCCTCGGGCCGCCCCCCTCCCACCCCCTGCCCCCTTCCTCTGCACTGATACGAAACTGAATTTTGCACAAGGGGGAAGTCCTGGATGTCTTTTGGTGGATAAATAAATGACATGACCAACCCAATAGACCCTTCACTTATACGGAAGCAAATATGGGGTGAGACTGCACTTATCTGCTAATTGTATTTCGCCCTCTTGACCTCAGTTCCTCTGATGTTGCCTCAAATAAGAAAACCAACCAAATGAATACACATTTAAGACTACTGTATAATGCAACTTCGAATGTGCAAATCAACTCAAAGGGAATTGCAATTATACTGGGAAAAATGTTACACAGACATCTATGTTTAATAATTATCTGACTGCACTATACTGGCTTAAAAATATTCTGAGGGAAGAAGAAGTTTATTTTATAGTTTATTTTATAAGTTGAAGTCATTGTGAGAAAACTGCTTCCAGCGTTGACATCCGGATGACAAGCCACAAAAACACTATTGAATAAATATGAGCTTCGACGAATTAGAGGGGACGGGGGCAGGGTCAAGCTTAAAGGCGGCCGCTGATGGTGTTTAGCTACTGCTGGAGCCGGTAAAAAAAAAAAAAAGAAAATGTGGCTTTTTCAATTTGGACTTAATAAACAGAGTCTGCGTCAAACCTGGGAGCTAAGCAGGGGGTTGTGTGGGTTTTAGCACTGGGGCTTGATGAATGGTGGACTGTGTGTTAGCATGCACCAGGGGGCAGGCTCTCCACCGCAGTGACCCGGGGGGTAATGAGGAGTTGATGGCAGGAAATTGCGAGAGGGCCCCCGTTCGTGGTGGCTACCTCATTAACATCGGAATAACAAGCTGTTCTACTTAAGGTGTCGTTGTAATCACCAGTTACCACCAATGGCACATTCAGAAGCTGTACGCCACAAAAAAATGGGGGAATCATGCATATTTCATACATGCATTAGCTTTTCGTCAAAACAATATTTGCAGACCGCAAGGCAAACATTTCTATATGCGCATTTTAGTGTGGAATGGAAAAAAAGCCACACAGCCTAGGATTCGCATGAGCGTGGCATCTAATGTTTCAAACAAGTGCTGAAGGGAATGGGGAGTGTTTAAAAACACTTAAATATCTGGGTAGCACATTCTGTGAGGGCAATGTTCCAGGGTGAGGATGGAACCAATCAGTCGGTGCCTAATCTGGTACCAATGTCAACTGTGCTTGTTGACAGCCTGGCAGAGAAGCATGTAAATGCCACTTAGTCATCTGGAGACGGATGGATTTCAGTTGGTGGGATGTTCCTGTCTAAGCAGCGCCCCCTCTGGCCAAAGTAGGCAAGCACAGTTTAAATGCATAACATGTCCATGGAAATTCCTGTCCTGTCTCAATGCCTGTGTGAGGTGAACTGGACTGTACAGTGCAAATAGGAGGGGGGTGACTTCGCCTTATTCTGAGCAGAGTGTGTACCTCTTGGCACTCTACCAGAGGTGGCAGTAATGAGCAGAAAAAATTGTTAATACAAATGTAATTGGGCTTAAAAATGTTTGAAGATGGCTGAAATATTTCACACATCTCAGTTCTATTCTGACGCTTGTTCTTTTTTATCTTAAAAGGTACCTTCTCCATAAATTTTAAAAAAGGTATGTTGTTACTTGAAGTGTAGTAGGTATGCATACTTAACTATGAAGAACTGGTCTCTAAGAGGAAACTTTGCTTTGTTTTTATGTATTTATTCATAGTGATGTTATTGAATGTCAATTCCCATCTGAATAGAAGGAACAATGATTTGTCTGTTGATTTTACTATCAGCACTTCTTGTTTTTCCTTTCCTCAGTGAACTATACAGGATCCGCTGGCAAAAAAAACATTTCATTAAATAAAATTCAGATTTTTTATTTAAATATTTTCATATATGTATTTCTTATATTTATGTTCTCCCTAATTTTATTATACTACAATAGCTGAACTGTTTCAATGCTGAAACGGCCTCAGTTCTTCTGAAAAGGTATGCATCCAGCCTTATGCAACTTTACTACTGAAAATCTGCAGTGTATTAACTGAGATACCATGGTTCCAATGTTAGAGGACTGCATACATGTCAAAGATAGAGCGGCAACACTCTTTCCAACAGGGACGTCATTAAGCTGGCAATCCCAAATCTAACAGTATTCAACAGTCAACAGAGGTCAAGTGAAGGTACCTTATTGACCGAAATCTTTTTCCTCAGAATAAAAGCCAACAATTCCTTTGCTTTATGGGTGTTTCAACCACAGTCAACATCGTCGCGGTCTGATTTCAGTCACGGCTTTTGGGTCAAAACTGTAGTCTATATATGTTCCTCACCTGGGTATTTTGTTCAGGTAGCCCCTGTTTACTCCTCTTTTCCTTACACTCTACAGGTATTTAATTCCTGAGAGAGAGACTACTGTTTCCTCAATTTCACCAACTTCTCCCGAGCTGAAGCGGAAGGTACCCTCTGGCCATAAGGAATAAAAAAACATTTTTAAAAACACGCCGATGATGAATATTCCACAACGATGCCGTGCAGGCATAATTCACCGGTGTTCCCCGGATTTGGGAAGCAGCTGTTTCTCCCTTAATTGCTGTTTTCATCTAGCTTCAGTGTATCTGTTTTACTTACACGCGTTGGACACAAATAAACATATCCATAATTCACTGTACACAGATGTTTTGGAACAGGAGACGGTTCAGTTGTAATGGTTGTCACTTCTGTTGCGTTTCACATTTGCGGAAAGCAGACATCTATGTACAGCGGTTGACAGAATGCGTGAGTCTTCCTCTGATGTACCAGGGAGCAGTTGTTACATATAAAAATATGCCAATCAAGGGTTCATTTGAAGCAAAAAGGAAATACAGTTTAATTCCCTTTGAGTTTTAAAAAATGTATCATTATAAAAGATAGAAGACAACAACATGCTTAATCAAACATTGATTATGGGTAAATATGATAAATGTGCCAAGACTGAGATGCGTATGATCATTTAAACATGAGGCCCCAAAAATAAACGCTGTCTTTTAGACATACTGGTGTCCTCATTGTAGAGGTTTCTCAAAATGTAACAACCTGTAAAACTGGCCTGAATGCCAATCAAAGCCGGTTTAAAAGACAATTTCCACATGAAGCTATCAGTGTTACCTTCTGGCCTGTCTGCAGTGAGCTTTGGGCGCTCGAAACAAATATAAATATTTTCTATATTATTTACATGCAGACATTTAGCAGGTATTCGTTTTCAATGTGACCTACACAGCTAACATTTTATTACATAGAATCCAATCCAGTTTCTACAGGTGGATATTTAACGTTCAGGCAAGCAGTTCAGAGCACCCAGCTCAAGGTTAATATAAATATATCCGAATAAGCAAACATGATTTTCTATCATTAATCTTTACTCTATTTTAAAGGAATGTTTGTGGAACACTTAGGTTTTAGCATACCTCAGTACCATACCCAACGCATTTCTCTCTTAGTTTGGCTGACCTCAGCAATGACATGACTTGAGAATGCGTGCTATGTTATCTTGAGAAGTAACTATTTCTTCTATTGACTCACATTTTATTAGGCAATAATCATGTGTGCTGTATCCAATATGAACTATGGCAGCACTGTATTTGCGTATGTATTTTAATGTCTACGTGTGAGAGGTTGCAGGTACGTTGAGGCAGGGGTGAGGCGTTTTCTCATGTATAAAGAACCAAAATGGAGGGAAGGACCATGGAATTAGTATCCGGGTGTGGGCTTTATGGCCATTAAAACGACATCAATTGTTGCCTTGGACGAATGCATCAGTCAAATTAATGAAGTCTCTGTCCTGTTATTAGTTCAAAATAATGATCTCTCTCTCTCTCTCTCTCTCAAAGGTGCACTGTATGGGTTCATTTTCAGTGATTTACGAGGCGTAATAAGTTTATGAATATTATGGAAGTCTATGGTGGTGAAAATGAGTCCTTCAGTGATTCTTTTTTTTTTAATTATGAATGCTAATCCGGTAATACTCTTTAAGTGCTTTTAGCATATTAGCTTCTGGCACCCTTTTTTTTGCTATGTTCTTGCTTTAGTATAATGCATTTCTTTTAACAAAAACAGTTAAAATTCCACAGACTTTAATTTGCGTTCCCCCTATTTGCCTAGAGATGATGGTAATGTAATCTCCTATGTGTTGATCACGTGACTTCTCTCTTGGTAGGAAATGACCATAAATGGTTTACACACAAATTTAGGACCACCCAGTACCCCCCTACCCTCATTCACAAACAGAACGCCCCACAACATAGCAACACTGAACATTGTCACATGACATGATACATGATAACACAAGACATGACATTGTACACGATAACATCACCATAACATCTATCTAGAGCGTCATAGATTTATAGTCAAAGACCAGAAAAAATGAAAGTGTAATTGTGTAACAGTGTAATTTTGCCACGTCGATGCTCAGAACTGAATACAAGTATATTCGTATCAATCCATTCAGATTACTTCAATGCAGAAAGTTTGCTGTAATGACATAAATATATTGTAAAAGTGACATGTAAAGAAAGAGCTAATATCTGCAGTATAATATATTGAACATAGTTGTAGTTTCTAAAATGTCACTGCACAACCTGGATGCTTGGATGGTCTGTGCATTTACTGAATCCGCATGCAGCACAACATAAACCCTCACCAGTCTTCGATAAATTTACGATACTGACCCGGCGTTATTAGCGGCTCTCTCAAATGTACATCGAGCCGTATCGATTCTGTAGGTACGGCGAGGGTAACCTTGTCGGAGGGTTCGGGGAATCGCCGTCATTGGTTCGTTGGCGGAGGAGCACAGCGTCACATGGACTCGGTGCGCCGGTCAGCCCCAGCCACATCAGATATATCATCTCCAAGGAAACCCGCCTGAGATGTCTTGATAGGAAATCGACACAGCCATGTTCATGCCAAAGTCAAATGAAGTGACAAATTTATGAATCGGGAGGAGTATTGATTCACAGCCTAATTACTTTTTTTTTTTTTGTATCTTAAACCTTGGGGTTCGGTGTGTGAAGATGTAGTCTCGCATGGAGATCTGTCGTCCAAGATGACGCTATTTCGGCCTCTCATCATCGCCCCCATCCCTCTGCAACATTTAAATATATGCTTGAAAAACATACGTAAGGTATGAAGACCCATCTTTCCTATTGCTAGGGTAGCAATTGGATTTCTTATCTCCTCTTAGATGGCATTGTCTCTGAAGAGTCGCCGTAGAAATTAAGCACTTTGAAGCGCATCAACAGCTGTCTGGCAGCTAATGATAAGGGCACCGAAAAAAAAAATCACCTGCATTATCTACTGCATTCAAAGAAGCTCAATGCAAAACACGATCCTTGCAACACAGGCAATGAAAATCCATACAATAAAAAAGACTAAAAGAATAATTGTGTGTTGAACTGCAGTCTTTAGGATTGTGTGCTCTTACATTTACCGTAATCAAATGATCAATCAATATGTGCTATAATTGTAGACTACGCCAGTCTTTCCCAACTGCCAAGTTCAAGTCCTAGGTAGGAGGTGGAGTCGCTCTATTTTGCATTCATGCGATTAATGCTTTATATTCTCTGAAGGAAAAGGGAAAACTGTGGGTACTGCCATAGAGCTCTTATTGAAGGGCTTGAGAATGGATTATTGTTATTGTAAGGCATCAGAGGAAATTATGCTCTTTTGTTATGCTATGTAAATTTGTTTGAGGAGCTGATTGGCTTGAATAATTAATGAACGGGCCAATGAATTAGGGCCGCACGGTGACTCATCTCCCCGGTACGCTGCCTTTTTTTTTTTTGCGTAGCGACGTGACCATTGCTGTGGTGTTAAATCCGGACCGTGCCAGTACTGAATAATTACCCTTGGCCTCTTGCATGGGTGGGGAAACGTATCCATTTGTCAAGTTAAATGCACTCTTGGCTTATGCAAGGAAAGTGTGAAAGACTCTTTGGGAGAGAATTGCGTGTTATATCTGTGCTGGGATCGTGCTTTCACAATAAGACAATCTGATGGAAAAAAAATGTTTAAAAACTACATGTAAAAGACGAACCAGTTCATGATTAATGAAACCTAATCTATAACCAGCATTGACCAAATATGGATTCCAAATTGTGGTATTATATCGAACACCGAAGTCTGGTATTGATAATACAGTAAAAGAAAATATAGCAGATGCATGTGTGTGTGTGTGTGTGTGTGTGTGTGTGTGTGTCCACGTCTTTGTGTATATATACATTCAGCTGCACCCTAGTGCACATCATTACACTCGACTACACTTTAAGGCACCACTGCTCTGTATAAATGTATTAGTTTCAGCTACAACGGTCCACTAAAACACATTTAATCTCGATCAAAACACAGTTTTACGGGGTGCAAATTGTACTTTTGCTATTTAAAATATGACTGCATCTTTTTTAATCACTGGCTGTTTCTCTTTGCGAGCGTAGTCTGCAACCGTGAACTCGGCGGAAGGGTCGTCAGCTTTGAAGCGGGCCTCAAATAAATAAAAACAAAAACATGAAGTTAACTGCATGTAATTTGTTGCCGGTCTGCTTCAAAGTTGCAAAAATGCTAAAAAAAAATAAATATATAATAAGAGTAAGGCGTTCACCTTGGCAAGGTGCTTTGAAGTCAGCAAAAGAATAGATGATAGAGGAAGTCAGGCATGGTTTGCTTCCAGTTTTTGGAGGTAGACCACAGCATTTTCCAGAAAAAAATTTGATCTCAAAAGATGAAGTGAAATAATTTGAATCTGAAAGAGCAAGCACACCTTTTTTTCTTCACTTTACATTCTTGTTAGTGATGGAATAAACTCAGAGTAATTCTCTGTGTTACTTTAATTAAAATTCATTATGTGCACACTCTGAAATGTACTCTTTCAGAGTTGAATCAACACTGAAAAAATATTGACTGATCACTGTGTTCAGTACAGGCTAATAGCATGCAAGCGAGCAGACATATGGATGTACTGTGTGTGCATGAGAGAAAAAGAGAGAGAAAAGAGAGAGAGAGAGAGATCATATTTATGCTAAATATGATGTTAGTAAAACACAATGATGACTCTCAGTTGGTTGCCTCCATAACTGAATTTCTCCAATTTAGCATTCTCATATTTTGCATAATAACAGCAAAAAAGCACTTCATTCGAATTTAATGTAATAAAAGTTAATTAAGTAGCTTGTACTTAAAAACAAGTAAACATAAATAAATAACATAGGCTTTCCCTTGCAAGAAATGGTTCAAATGAGACTAATGAACAGATAACAATCAAACTGTTGTAGCAGATTGATAGTTTTCTAAAAAGGACTAAAATGTAAACACCACACATTTCACAGCTGTTTGATGCAAAGCTGCCTACTGTACTACTTGCATGAATTTAAATAAAGAGACATTCTTAATTTCTGCCTTATATTTTCAGTAAGGAATGAATGGCTATCAGTCTGCTTGAGATATACCAAAAACTGCAGCAACACAAGACATAATATAGCTTAAAAACCGGCTGAGTAAGATAGGCTTGGTAAAAACAATAATTCCTTTTTAAAGCCACACTAATAGGCATTTGTAGCTCACCTTCCCATGCTTTTTGCTCAAGTGAACAGGCCGCTTTTATTGGCAGAGTCACAAACACCAGGCTTCAATTAACAATCACTGCCATAGTTAATTGATACCAATTATCAGTCCCAAGTAATTAATAATGCTTCAACAGTTTGAGAAAGACCGCTCCTTCACAGACTGTTGACTTGCCCAGCAAAAAAAAAAAAACCAAGTGTAACCATTGATTTGATGGGGGGAAAAGAGAGCCATAATATACAATTAATAATTAATAATAATTCATCAATAGGGTGCCACTGCAGCCCAAGTAAGCCACTGCTTGCAACCATTCAGCTGAGTCTACTGAAACTTCCCATGATTCCCTGTAAAGCAACTGACCAATCATGATTGGAATTTCTGTATTCTTGCTTGACAAGATTAGGACCCAAAGTAGTCTTATGTGCATGAGAGTAGATTTATCTCCCTCAGATGATTCATTTGGCAGTGTGGTGTTGGCACGTACACACACACACACATACACACACACCATTTGCTGCTGAAGATAAATAACCTTTGCTATCAATATTTTCCCCCCATTTTGAAACGGCATCGACTTTCTCTTTTTTTTTTTGTCTCCAAAAAGCCTCATTCCTCCAAACGCACCTTGAGTTGGGAAAAAAATGTAATATGATTTCCCCCGCTGCATTCGTCGGTAAAAGCATGTGACAGATACAAGCTAATTAATTCAATTTCACTTGATGGACGTTGATAAAAAAGATGAACTACAGAGTCTGTGTAGCTTTTAATGAGTTGCTCTGGAATTAAGTTAGCCTTTGAGGAATGCTCATTCAAAACAGCCTTTGTCCATCTTTAATTTGCAGCTTGCAGCCTCTGACTTTTCTTTTTTTACAGTTTATAAGAGCTTAATCATTTTTGCCAATTGTACAAATAATCAATGTGTAGGATTCACTGAGCCATTTTGCATACCTTGGATATAGGCGGTCACAGCATAAATGCACAGTCCTACAGCTGGGGTATAAATGTACATTATTTTTGGAAATCACATTGTTTGCCATTATCTTTTTTACATGCGCCTGGGGCATAACGAACCCGCTGGGAAATAGAGGTACTGGTGAGTATTAAAAGAAAATCTCCACTTGGCAGAAGGAACAAGATACTTAGTGGAGATTTTTTTCTCTCTCTCTCTCTCTCCTCACTCTCCCTCCTTCTCTCTCTCTTTCCAAACAGTGGGATGCTTGCCGACACCAGAAGCATCTGTTTATTCCTCCCGATTTGGAACAAGGAACCAATGTTGGGTTAAATGTTGTCGGGCCTTGAGTTCCATGCCTTTTTGGAAATGCCCCAGTTTGGCTCATGTATCACAGGGTCACCCCATAGCCAGTTTCAATTTAATGGGCCAGAACGACTTCCTTAACTTTTTTCCCTTCAGACAAGGTTGCAGTAAAGTTATCCGGCATTTATTTTTATGCGGTGTGGTTGTGTATTTGGCAGAATTGCAGTGTTCCGTAACCGTCTATGAAAAAAAAAGAAAAGAAATAGCAACGGCTGCGCTGAAAACGCTTTAGGATATCTCACATGGGATTCAACGCGATGAACTGAGGTCAAGAAAACAAGATAAACATGAATATGCTGACATATTTAGAGGCACATTAGAAGGTACAGTGCACTAGTTCTTTCAGTAATCCCAGTACAAATAAAAAATAATTTTCAGTAAACGCATTCACTACGGAGCATTACTCTTCAGAGATAAATGTAAAACGATCCTTTTGCCGTTCATTTGATAGCAGAAACGCTGCACGCATGTACTGATAACTGGGCCTCAAATGCAGCTGTCAGTCAGTCGAGTCTGAATGCTGCTCAGGGATTTCTTATCAGTGTCTCTGACTTGTCAGTTTTGCCTTGTGAATGAGAACATACATAGCTGTATTTATGGGCAAGTATAAAACTGAAAATATCAAAACTTAGCTTGAGGGTAAAAAATGATTTCTTTTTACTTAGCTGGTTTGTGTTGTGTTCTGAATGTAAATGACATGAACGTACAAAAATCAAACCAAGGCGTTCTCTTTGTTTCGACTTTGAGTCTAAACTTCAGCGTAAATACTTAGGCCCAGATTTAATTTAAATGCTACATAAGTTGTCCTTAAACTTTATATACTTAAATAACCACTACTCATTTTCTTGGTACTTATAAAGTAATGCTTTTTTTTCTTTTTTTTCCCAGCCACAAAAGTTAATGAAAAAAAGCACTTTCAATTTCTTTCTGGGAATTAAAAACAAAGAACGTTGTGGCTGTAAGATGAATCTGGACCATGGAGTCATTACTCTAAGAAATAAAAGAAAGTCAATTTGTATCCTGGGCATATCATCGGCTTATCTAATTCACAACGCCTGAAAAATTTAAACTTTTTTTAATACTAGAAATGAATATTGAGCCTACAAAACAGATGACACGTACCCTGTGGTTATGCTGTAGCGAGAGTGCAGTAAATTACACTGGCATGTATGGAAATAAGTAGCAAAGTTGTTGTCGATGTATCTCCTAGGGCTTTCCAAGATGAATCACAACCATGTGGATGTACCGGAGCAGTAAGTTTTTGCAGAAAAGCAAAAAAAAAACTTCTACTGCTCATACAGAGAAGGTGGGCAGTGCGAGAGAATGTTTTATGGACTCCAGCGTAAGGGGTTTCATCTACAGATAACAAGCTAACGGAACATACATTGCAGAAAAGGATTTAGGTAATGTATTATCCAAAGCAGAGAGTCATCCTTGTGTTAAAACATATAGAACTATGAAGAGATTGTTTTCTTTGCTTTGCTGAATTCAAATCATATTTCCATAGGTAAAATTTCTGTCTCTCTTATGGGAAAAAGTAACCACTGTAAACTTATCTAACAATGCAGTTTTAGTTCTCTGTTTGCATAGCCATGCAACTTTATGAAAAAAACGTATAAAACACATACAAAAATGGTGCACAAATGTTTCATGGCATACTTCTTAGCATATATCTATGGCTAAAGCATGCTTAGTCACTGTCATCTCTTCATAACAACTATGATTATAATTATTATTAGCTGAAAGAAATGAGTAGTTAATAACAGAAATCTGATTCTCTCTCATGAAAGAGTTTGATTTCCCAGCTCTACAGCAGCAGTTAGAGCTTACAGAAGAGTGTGTTGTAGACATGGATGTCACGTCTGATATTTCATTGTAGTCTGATTGAGAGGTGATCTAATGCAGGAGAAAGGGAAGACAATGGCATCATTTTTTATCCAGATTTATGTCACAGGTATTCACCTCAATTGGGTGTGTATCACTACATTCTGGCAAAAAAAAAAAAATATATATATACACACACACACACACACACACTGTCACAGATGTTGGAGTCAAGTCCCCCGCAGTGCTTAATGACTTCAGACTGATGCACATATAACCTTCAGAACTAGGAAAATGGCATCTAGTGCAGAGGAGGGGTAGTATCTTAAAGTGGGGGGTTCGGGGGTGTCATGTTTTTATCGGAATCCTGTATGAACAGGAAATGAAAGGGGCCTTGAGCAACGGCTCAAGAAATCCTCAACTCAAGAGAAGAATTCACCTTTCATCACGTAAAGTAAATAAGGTCACCGAGCACCACTGGAGAAGCCAAGAGTCATAATGTTGATACATCTGTGTGTGTGTGTGTGTGTGTGTGTGTGTACGTATATCTGTGGGGGGTAGGTGATTACAGAGGCTAAGATGAAGCCAACGAAAGTCAATAAGATGAGATGCTTCCGCACTTATGAAGTCATGTTGCCCCCCATCTTGGACTCAGGAGATTAAAGGAAGCTTTGGCCTTTAGCTTTAGCCAGAACTCATTTTTGTACCTTCGTTATTCGCAGCTCCTGCCAGTCAAGTGATGGGGATGGAGGAGATTCGTCTAGAAGCCTGAGGTGTCACTTAGAGTGTCCATAACGCGGGACAATATACCGATACCGAAAGGCAGTCCAAAGTATTGAAAATAAAGGCCAAACCAAAATCCAGCCAAACCGAAGTGAAAGCTGATGTCCGTATGTGAACGAGTGGGCTGTCCTACATGGCATTAACTTTCACACACCAGATCCGAAGCCATGAAACACTGAACGCTATCCGTCCGCCACCAAATTACGGCCTACCATATTGCAGCATAATAAACGTCTCGTTGTTTACCACTCCGGTGGGGGTTATTGTGTCTAATTAAAGATAACCCATCTGGGCCCTCACTAACGCTGGAGAGATAACGCCATGCCGTAGCGGCAAGAGGAATGGCGGGTCCTGCGTGCGTTGCGTGGTAGGAATATAAATCAGGGATCGATCCTGGCACAGAATTGAATTACGGATGCTGAGGAGAAACCTCGGCTAGTGTCTAAATAATGGAAGCGCCAAATGAATAGACACAGGACGGTTATTAATCACCCACTAAATAAATGATCATAACTGCCATTGACTGTGGTGTATCAGTCTCTCAGGCCCTATTCACACCGCTCTGCATTTTCCTGTTCTGGAACGGTTCTCCGCAGGTAGCCATTTTGCATTATTTATTCGTCAAGTGGACAAGAGATTTACACGGAGTGATTTTCTCTCTCTCTCTCGCTCTCTCTCTCTCCTATACGTGCGGTCATACAGGTGCACTTCCCTTCTGAAACATCAGACCCGCATCGGACCTTTTTTGCGTGCATCAAAGTCTCCAACCTTGGTCTGCAGTTTTGTAACATGTAATGCTCATTTCCGTTGAAAACTCACATGACAAATACCGTAGAATTTCTCATCTATAACACACATAGGACCAGAAGTTGGGATTCAAACAACATTTGCCCTTAAGTTTGACTCGCACTCCAAGTGTTCATGTTTACATTCACTGACACAGTTTGGCAAGTTCAGCAATTTTCAGCAATTGTGAAAATTAACTTTCCGATGTATTCTTGTCGAGAATTCTGTATCCTTATTCAATTGTAAGTTAAGGCCAAATGTTTACTGAATACCAGCCAAGAAGGGGGCATTTTGGACAGCAAAATAATTGCACAAAAGTCACAGAAATTTCCATTACCTTTGGAAGGTCTTGGAAGGAGAGTGGAAAAGCAATCCAAAATAGTTAATCACAGAATTATTTGTGCCTAGAAGACTTCATGTAGTCTTTTAAGACACAGGCTTGGCTTGTTTACAGTAAAGTAGTTTGCATTTTCATTTGGCATACACAGTTTTTTACATACTTTAGGATATATTTATATTTATTTATTACATTTACAGTTTTATGCATCTGAATAGGAAATGCAAGTAACACAGACCAGAGATGGTTCCAGAAACATTCAAATGGGCCAGCCAAACAACATGTGATTCACTAATGGCACCGAAAAGGTGGGATAACTTCATTCAGCTGGGACGGATACATGATAAGATCCTGGCTAATCCCTTTTTTAGCATTTTTTACTGAAATTGCAATTTCCACAATTCCATTGACCATATTAGATTTGGGGACATGGCAGAGTTTGGGATGGGGAGGGGGTGGTGGTGGTGACTGGACCCCCTGTTGGTAGCCATTCTGTCAAAGAATTTCGCACAGCAGTATATGTGTATGTATAATGCATATTTAATGAGCAAATAACAAAAGCCAATCTTCTTCAAACATTAAACAAGAACAGGATGTGAATGGTGCAATCTGTCGATCTTCAGATGTTTCAGCTGTTGGCAAGGAGCTCATATGGAGATGTAACAAACTTTTGATGACCTCAACCCCCCTCCCCCACCCCTACTTCCCACCAAAAACACACACATACACACACAGCGCTCATCCCTACCCCCCCAACTCCATCAATGCCATCTGGGACAGCGCCCGGCTCAGCAGGGGACGCTGGGAATTTTCAGCTCGCCGCTGTCACCAGGGCCCCGCTCTGACGCAGCCGCCCCCACCCGCCCCCTCCACGAGAGTGCCAACGCCGCCCTTCACCCCGCGCTGGGCGCTTTAGCCGGTTACGCAACCTCCTCGGCCGCGCTCCCACCAGGGGGACACAGCTGCAGAATGACCATGACTCCACACCGGGGGCGTGAGAGTGAAAAGCTGCTCTCATACTTCACATCATTTGCTCTCGACCTGCGTGGAGTGGCAAAAGCACTCAAAAGAATATCCGCCAACTAGGTAAAGCAAAAAAAAAAAATATCAATGCACTTTGACTTGATCAAACTATAACTCTGAGGATGTACATGAAAGAAAAAAGGCTCCACAACATGGGAGACAGAAAGCTTTTTTTAATAAGCTTAACATAGATAAAGGGGAACACAAATTATGTCTGGATGCCCATAATGTAATATACAGCATACAGTAAATGTATTGAATGTAATAAAGTTTTCATAACTCATGGCCAGATGGGTTGGCAGAAGGTTCAGCTGGGGTAACCCCTTGTATTTCAAAAATACATTTCAAATTTCATTCCTGTACATTTAACTTTTAATGTTATTATAGGTATAGAAAATCACCAACGTAGTAAAAAACCAAAAGCACAAAGAACGGAGGACATTCCTTGCGGGTTTTGAACCGACACAGAGAGCTTGTGTGGTCCCGTCTTTGGGACGGGACGCCGCTTTCTGGATTATAGATTAGCGCCAAGCTCCATAAACCAAACACAGAGGGAACACGGGACAGAAAATAGCAGCCGGGACTCGTGAAAATTAAACCGGTGAATTCGCCGGCTCCGGGCCGGGGAGGTGGGCGATTGTTCGGGTGAGAAACAGCTCGACTCCCGAGCCTGGGGCTGAGGAAGAGTGCACCCCCTATTTCTGCCCAATCTCCGGGGAGGAAGGGTGGTGAGGGAGGGAGGAAGGCAGGGAGGGGTGCAGAGGAGAGAACTTTTGGCGAGTACTGAATTATTTATCCAAACATGAAAGTCATGTTACTTTCAGTTTCATCAGATTCATCGCTGGGGCAGACAGTGGGCTTGTAGGCGGCTGGATTAACGACCCGACCGAAACATGTACTTGTGTTTTTCGAGTTACAAGTGTACAGTGCCTATCCGTACAGTACAATACGAGGAGAAGATTATCTGTGCCTGATGGAACTCCGGAAGGGTAGGATTTTTTTTTTTGGGCAGAAAAAAAAGAGAAAGATTTGACTAATCCCCATTACTAAATCTCTGCCTGGATTGGTCATCAGAAATGAATAACTTTGGCCTAAGGTTTCCTTTGCAACAAACACTTGGTTGCCAAGCTTAATCTCTCATAATGTGCTTTAATACTGTTTATTCTGAAGCCCGGATTCATTTTTTTTCCGTGCACAAAGTAAACTGAATACATTTTTAGGAGTACAGAAAATTGTTCTTCTCAAACAGTGCATAAGTGCTTTTTGCTCGAAATGCATTGACGTAACGTTACTTGCTGTGAATTGCCATTATGTAAATGAAATGTATCTCTGTAAAAAACATACCTAGACCAAACAGAAAATCCATATTTCTTCAATTTAGGATAAGCTTACTGTAGGGATCCTGATGTATACGATTCATTAAATACCCAGACGGTCGAGTTTACCAATTCATGAATATGGACAACAGAGGGGAAAACAAGAACTGTACAACAAATCACATTTGTCCTCATTAGTAAATACTGCTTTTTAATGCATATTTATTAAGGAGCCATTGTATGGCTTCTACCCAGATAATCAGCAGTACAGTCCATCCTTAACAACACAAATTAGCATTAAGAATTACATATGTACTTAATTAAATTACATTATTGTTAATTCAATAATTTCTTACTCCACATGTGCGTTGAAGTTACTAAAATGAGAAAATAAAAGCAATATATGAATCGTAAAATATTAAAAGAACTATAAATACAACTGAAATGTAACAAGAACGAACAACTTTGACATTGTGATAATCTGTCGGCCATATTTTCTCACATTGGTTGATACTATTTAGATAGTTTGTTGCATTTCCTGTCATCAAAGGCATCAAATCCAATCGAATCATAATTATAGGAACATATTTATAAACTCTGACATGCCAATGCATCCTCAACGTAAATGTATTCTCTTTACTGCTGACGTGGTAATCGTCTTTATATGAAACTCAATTTGTGGGAATTATATCTAAAACGTACTCAACAACAGTGGTAGATAAAAGTGTTTAGAGTTTAACATATTTTCCGAAGATCAAAGGCTTAGCAGAAGTCAACGCATCTCTCGAAATGATCACGATACCACAAGATTGCCTATTTGTTTGCTCCTTTGCTGATTTTATTATTATTTTTTCAAGACTTTCTGGCAAGCAGGCTGCTCGAAGATGATGTATGCCTCATCTCCATATTACAACTTGATCACTTGTCTCAACCCCCGATTTTCATCTTTGACAGAAAGCTGCCATTTTGGCCTGTTTCCAGGGACAACTTAATAACCCAAAGAGGGTGGCAGAGGTGGGGTGGGGGATGGGGGGGTGGCATTTTGTGCCATTTGATAATTTTAGACATGCTGTAATTAAAGACAAGTCGTGAGCACATTAATCCTAGAGATGTGTTATCAGTTCCATACGGCACAGGGGCAGATATGAATACTTGAAGAACATATGCAATACATTGGGGTTTGCTTTAATATTGCTGTAATATATATATATATATATATATATATATATATAATGATATTCCAGAGAGTATCAAATACAAACATGAAACGGGATGGAGTTCCCTTTGAATGCCTCTTAAAGCAACGTGCTTTGTTGGCAATGAATTATAAAAGTTTAATCAAAGTTGTGTCTATTCCCACTGGTAATTTCTGTCTTTGTTATCGTGATTAGTGTTTCGATGGTAAGATCAAAGAAATATTTGAGAATGGAACAATTCTGCTGGAAGCTATAGACAGCCACAGCTTAACCCTTTAGGCGCAGGATCATACTTTTGGACATGGGTTATATTTTATTAAATCTTTTCTGTTATACAGCTGATCACAGATGGTGGCAGACACACTGACTGCCTTGTGTTTGTGTTTTTATGATGTATTTTTATGACGTAACATTTTATTTCATTATTCAACACATCACATGAAGTTTTTCAGTCCTATGTCTTTTTTGTTTAGATGTCATACAGTAGATGTTACACATTTTCACTCCCTGCTTTGCCAGCATTTATTGTCAAATATTATATTGAAGTATTCGACATCAAAAAGCACAAGCAATAAAAAAACGACATGTTGCATTAAGCTGTGAAATAAATCAAATCAGGCAAATATAAATCTCTCTTAAAGGCTAAGAACGTCATTGGAATTAAAATAAATGTCTTGTCCAGAGATTTACGTCCTCACCTGTTAAGAATTTTTATAAGCATCAGAAGTGCATTTATTGCATTGTATTGATGAGGTAAGTGGTATAATATTTACAACGAGAGTCATAAAATAAATTGCAACAATGCCTATCAGGGAAAGAGAGGCATCGATACGGGACAGAGAGTTGAAGCTTCTTGAAACTTGCTTGTATGCAGCAAATGAACAGAATGTGTGTGAAATTTTTCACCGGTCCTCCTTTTTGTGAATTATTACAGACATGTATCAATGACAGCCACCGCTGGTGTCGGTCCCCATCTAAACTGCACCCCCCCCCTCCAACACCACCTGAGATGAATCGGTCATTTTATGAGAGCGGCCACACATCATACGCGTCCCGCGATTCGTTCTTTTTGATTGATCGCGCATGCTAATAGGAAGAACCGCAGCCCCCCACAGGCCAGCATGATAGCAACGTCCTCTGAGCGGCCGCTGGCAAACGACCATCTGGAAGGGGGACTTCCGCCAGATCCCGGAGACCCGGCGCACCACACCAGGAGCGGTGGGGGGGGGAGTGAGCCCTCCGCTGCGCTAAACCTGCTGACGGCCGCATCTTCGATTCGGAGTCCCACGCATCTGTAACCCGTCTCATCGCTGGCATGCAACGTCCAAGTGGAACGCAAGCAAGGGACGGAGTAAATTGTTTTAGCGGGAGGGGGAATCTGTCGCCTGTTCTGGGAGGAAAGAAAGGAGAAGAAATACACTGGTCCTCAAGAAAAATGCGACTCATTAAAATGGAGAAGGTGTACAAGGTGTTTATTGAAATACTTGAGAGTGGATTTACTTTTGTTTTCCCACAGAGAGAGAGAGAGGAAAAAAATCTTTTAATGATTATTTTATTCCAAATGTGTATAATAACATGAAACCAATAAATAAAAATACCCCTGCCTTTGTTTTTTAGATGAATAATGTGGAGCACTCATTCGCACTGCTGTCACTAATGCATAAGATATTGCGTGTTCTCTATGCTGCTCACGGAGCACAATCTTTAGGCTCGTATTTCTGTCCAGCATGTGGTTAAAGAAATCATGTCTACTGGCTAATTGGATATAAAAGTGATTCCCATAATGCAATGCTCTCTCTCTCTCTCTCTCTCTCTTCTTTCTCTGTTATATCGCCTCCTACACGCTAGTACATACTCTTAATTCCCATTAAAACAAAACTGCAAAGATTCAAAGATTTCTTTCTATTAATTCCGGTAGAGAAACGTGAAGCGGAGGCAATTTTCTTAATGAGCACTCTTGATGGCTCCACCCAAGGGACTAGCAGACAGTATCAATACCAAAGGATATTACTTCCTCACAACTTGGCCTTTAACATCTCCACTAAGGATTAGCCCACAAAAAGGCGAAAAGGTACATATTATACTCATTATACAATTAGAACATACTGTAGCCGCATCATATACAGGTTTCCTGACTCAAACAAAACTTGCAGTTAAAAAATAAAAGTACTCACCAATTTCTGCTTTATCAAGGAAACTTGATCATGATTCTATTCATGACAGCATGCCTACAGTATCGCCATTAGTTTCCCATTTCACATATTCCCCTTTCGCGGTAATGATGGCTTCACGCATCCTTGACATGCTGTCAAAAACGACAGCATGATCCCATCTCATCACCCAGCACGCCTGATATGTGGTTGAAACGTTCTCTCAGTAGTTTCCGGTGAAACTGAAGGCCGCATTTATGGCAAAATCATTACCTCGGTCCCAGAAAAAATAAATCTTCATGACACTGGTACGGTGACATTATCTTTTCATCGCACGACTTCCTAATTTCTCTCTTTCTCTCATAAACCCAGGAAAGGGATTCGGATTGTGAGAGGACTAGATTAAAGAACAGGGCTTATAGGAGGCACTCATGTTTGTATGTGGGGAAAAATTCCCTGCAATGGCCTGCAAGTGTATACTCATAACTCAAAACCTCTCATCGCCTCCACGTTTGGGGCAGTCTCCTAGCAACACATCTGGCATGTCCATCACACTGCAGAGCACCGCACCGTACAGGTATTAAACCAACAGCGGAAGTCTTGACCCTGCTGTTTGTCACCTGGGCCTATGGCTAGGGCTGATTGGAGCAATTTGCATGCAATTGTCCTTCCATTCTTTAAATAAAACCCTTAAAGTCATGCCATCTCTGAGATCTTGACCAGATGTAAAGAGCGCAACAGGAGTGACCCACTCACGCTGAAGTGAGTCATCTCTTCGGTCTCATTTCAAGGACCCTGACAGTAAGATTCATTTCCCCATTCTCGAGCACCATGGCTAAATCACTTCACTTTTGAAGTGCAGCCAGGCTTTAAAATGCACTTTGTAGCTTAGAGATGGAAATGTAGATATTACGCTATGTGCAGCTGGATGAGTTATAAACTGTTGAAATCATCAACATTTCTTTTTATTAAAAAAGCCATCAGAACACAGAGAGGAGAACATATTAACTGACTGGCACATCTCCTTGGAACTTGGTGTTGTTCCAGTCCTTAAGGTAGTGACGCGCTCCACAGTTTTGATCGAATCATACAAATTAAATGTTGAATGTAGGAGGTAGTCTCTCAAGGGAAATGCATAAATAGCTACAGTTCAGCCAAGGAGGGAGGGATCCGGTCACTGTGGCACCCCAATGTTGCTGAATAGGGGCTACCTCAGCCAATCATTCCGGTGATCAGCTCACACCAGTATCTGCATTCTCCTAGTAGTCAACGTGTTCCAGATGGCACATATGAAAGTGTGAATAGGATGGGAATTCATATTTGGGGTAAAGAACAAATTCGGCCTTAAGCCATTGACAGACAACCCTCACAGCTCTCGCGAAACCTCTCGGGGGGTCATTTCTCCAACGAAAAATGCTTTCTAATCACATCCCACAGAGAATATGTTTTCAAGAACATGAGCGCAGAACATGGTTTCAGTTTGAAATGCCAGAAAGCCTGTGAAATGTCTCCATTTTCACCAAGAACAGTATGCGCTATTTCCCAGGGAGCCGAGAGGAGGATGGCAGAACTCATGGTCCACAGAGATATCTGTGTTCTTTTCCCCCAAAGCTCGTTTCAGTCCTTTTCTGCTTCTCGCCTAATCACCACCACAAGGATTTAAATTAAAAAAACAAAAACAAAACACAACAGAAAGTTTGTTTGGGACTTGATTAAAAAACAAAACAATTTCTATTTAGCTGTGGAAAAAAAAATCTGTTTTTTATTTTATTTTATTAATTTAATCTGTTTTGTATGTGTAACTGAGTGGTAAGTCCATATAATCATTGGAATCATTATGATATCTGGTCGATAGAAGCTGTAATGTGAATATATGATAGTTCATCTTCTGTAACTTATGTAAAGTTAAAACTCACTCTTAAACCATACAGCAGGCCTGTTGAAACTTTTCTTGTAACTTTCAGCTTGATTGTGGATCAAAATTAGTATTTGATTACTGAAACTCCATTAAAATCTAAAACCCTTTTTAATCAAGTTTTAATCCTCAATTGTTTTCCTACCCCAGTTTAGGATGATCACTTGTATTCATGATTTTATCTCATAATTTTGAAATTTAATCTGTCAGTACAGAAATCATGCACTCTGTTACATAGCCCATGTCACTAGCCACCAGGTCTTTTCACTGCTCATTACTGCAGCTAAGCTGCGCAGTCATCGCAGTCAGTTCTGTTTCTGCACGACTGTTGCCGATGGACTGCATGCACCCAGTTGACGCAACCCTGCTTCCCTCGGTGACATAACAGCTACATATGCACGAGCTGCGCCACTGCTAGTGACAGTTAGCAAAGCACGCTGAAGAGCTAGTATGAGACTGAGAGACGTCATAACATTTCAACCTAGCATTTTAGTAGGAAGAGTCAGCCAGCTGCCAAAGGCAGCGAAATGGAAGGTGTGCATATTTGTTAGTTGTATGTATTGTTTTGTTGAGGAAAACATAGTGTTAATACATGGTGGCCATACAATAACATTTCAGTGTTAGAACCGTACTGGTGCAAATTAGCATCATCTTTCATCTTATGTCATTTTATACTTAAAGTCAAACCCATCATCATGAATCATGAACATGTTGCAGGTAGCCATGTAATAAATAAATAAATAAATAAATAATCACTACTGAAGCACCATGGGTACTAACTGGTAAATATGGCTATTTTCAAAGCCAGCAGCCGAACCCAGCAGAGCTCTCAGTTAATTAGGTTGATTGAGCTATTACCTTGAATACTGGCTTCAGTTTTCAATCACCATCAACGCACCTGCTTAGTCCATAGTTATTGGTGATGATTGCTGTAATGGAGTTTTACAATGTATTTCTGTCAGTCAGTTCCATTAATCTGAGCCCCAAAGGCAAAATATAGGTATTATAAATATACATATAATGTATTTGAAATTATTAATACAATTCACTCTTGCGAACTGTTCATATAGTCCAAGTAACAGAAATAATCTTGATGGAAGAATTTGAGTGCATTTCTTGCCTAGGATCTGTCAAAGGGCTAAAGTAGACAAAAACAAAAATCATAGTAAGAGCTGTAAAACACACACACACAGTAAACACGCAGTACAGTTGTTTTCCAAACAGATCTCTTCAAAAAACATTTGCATTCCAGAATGAGTCACTGTCAAAGACAAATGTTTGTTCAAAAAAAGGACATAGTCACAGCTCTACCCATAATCCATCAGCCATCCCCCTGACTCACTGCAGTCTCGCGCAGCTCCCTGCATCTTACTGTACCACAAAGAGTCTCAGCTCCCCAGAGATATGGCCATATTATCATTCCAGCTCCCCCAAGTTTAGGTGAATACATCCCTCTCTCCCCCCGTCGGCTCATTTGAGGTCAGTGGTCTGGTGTAAGACAACTGTTTTGAGGGTATACGATACGCAAAAAGACCAACCAGAGGGTAGCAAACACAAAAAATAACAATAAACGAATGAGGGAGGGATCTCCTATATAAAAACCTTACAAATAATAATGAACAGGAAACGGCTGAGCGCATAGCCCCTGATCAGGTATGCCGACTACGTGTTCAGCGTAGAGGAACGTGCTCCCGCGACCTTGCAGTCGCCCTCTACAAAGGTATGCTGTGCGATTGCACTATCTAGCATGTCAGCGTGACTTCCCTGGTGTGCGGTTACTCCAGCGAAGGTCTATGTTTGGCTGGTCTCCAGCTACACTGGAGGAGGAGACCTCTTCCTGCTTCAAATGGCGAAAGGGCAGCCCCGGGGTCCTTTTCGCAGTCGGCGGGTTTGTAAAGAGCGGATTCTGCCAGGCCCGGTAGGTCCTGCACATGCTGCTGGGAGCTCCTGGGAGATCACAAGACAAGGCCTCTGTTTGTATTTGCGGTAATGCTTTGTGGGACACGGTCCTAAAGGAGCAGTGTGAAGCATTATTCAAAATGCCGTATTAATGCAACGCATTCATTTGGTGAGGCGCCTTGTATATTTTCAATGCCAAAGCCACTTGTCTTGTTCACTCGCATAATAGACCGACTCATGAAGATCGGAGAAATATTCTGCTTTTGATAACTTGTACAATGGCGTTTCAAGAGGGACTGAAGCTGAAGGTGAAGGGTGGGCCAGTTTCATAATAGACTATATCTGCATTGGCATGTGGTTGGAAATATTTTAGAAACACCAAAAAATTATATGAATATCTGTTGAATAATAATGAGTTGGCCCAGCCTTCAACTTAGCTTCAGTCTTAACAATAACATTACATATTTTGTATCGTCTCTAATGTAATATTAGACCATTCATGAACAAAGTACACCATTTATTTAAGAGATAAGATTTAAGAGGAGTAAATTTTCTCTGCACTTGTTCCAATACCCATATTTTGCTTTGTGTTTTCATAATGTGTCTGCCGGCTGTCTGCATGATACCAGGAAAGGACTGGTTCCCATTTAAAATATCTCAATTCAATATGAACCGTTCAGACAACGTTGATTCCAGGAATTTGGGCTTGCCTTCAGCATTGATCTTCTGATGACCCAAGCTGTTTTCAAACATGATCTTTCACACTGTGAACATAATAGGACAAAAATACAAAAATAGGTAGATGTGTGAGAATTAAGAGCCCTGAATGAATTGCATGGTTTAAAAAAACTTGCACATGACCTTTTTTTCTCTCCAAATCAAGGATGTGTAACAATGAATCTCACTCCACATATTTAGCACATCCTCGCAGTCTGTTAGTATGATTGTGTCAAAATGATGTTGCTTTGTATCGTTACTACTTTTAGACCCTCTCCAAAGGTTAATGTGACGCTCTTAATACGTGTTGCTCTGTAAGGTAATTAGTCAGTCTTTCACATGCACTAAAATCACTGCAGTTGCCTGCTTTGGTTTTGAGTTTTCAACTTGACGGTTATCCACTGTGTGGTTCACTGTTCTGTTCCAATAGTCTGGCTACTCCAGTGGTTCACATTTGATGTGCCCTCCAGCCATGGCTTTTAAGTGCCTCAGAAGCGGGAAGAAATCACGGCTTTAAAGGTGAAGCAAGCCGCTATCAGGAAGCAGTAAAGGAAAGCGAGGCGAGATACGAGCACGTTTCGGCAGAGCAAACACTAGCCGAGCGGCGGCCTTCCGAATCGGGCGAAGCAGCCCGGCCGCACAGACAAGGGAGATCAGCCAATGGAACGATACGCGGCTCTTTCAGCATGACAAGCACAGGAACAAACTCCGTGTTGTAGTGCGTTTATTCACACGCATGCAGATGGCTGGAGCAAGGATTCTTCTCATGTGCACAAGGAAGAGATAGGCTCATTTCAGATGACCACGGGTGGCGTACTGAAGCAAGAACCTAACCTTTCTTTTTTTTGGCTACTGCAATGGCAGAAAAAAACACACAAGCTGTATTGCATTTCTGTTCATTCCTTCTGTTGACTTTCCAATTTCCAAATTTCAGCAAATCTATGTCTTACAAAGTAGAGTTTACATCCTTTAAACAATTTAATGCCATTTTTGTTACATGTACTTTTTATTTTCATTCATTTTTATTACTGCACACAATTAATAATATGTGTAGGCATATTTCCACAGGACTAACCTTGAGACATTTTCTATCAGAGCAGCTTTGAGCCGGGTGCTCCACTTGTTGGCATGATCAGACGATGTTGTGGTAGGCTCAGGTAATCAAAACAAGATGTCACACAGATAACAACACAAGAAAGGCCTGTCTTGAAGATTGCTTTTTTCTTGTTCTTGTCCAACAAGGTAAGAGCACACACAATGGAGAACCTTGAAACATAAGTGATCTTACATTGAGATCTCGGACACACTAATGATTCGAGACAAAGTGCAGATGCCAGGCAACCTCTAATTTATCCCCCCCGCGATCACAACCAGTCAACGATCTGATCTGTCGGTCACCTTGCGGTTGGATTGTGAATTTCCGAAGCTTGGCTAAATGCTTTCCTTTATAAGACTTTGTTTGGCAAGGCAGAAATTCCATATATTGTAGGTGACTCATACGCATAAATTATCAACAAGTTGACAACAGTATTCTCTAAACCAGCCCAGTTTTAGAAATTTGTTCAAAAGCCCTGTACTCGGCTAAGTCTGTATACTGCTAAGAGAGAGCAGGCTTACGGTACCTCCCTATGTCTTCTATTCCACACACCACAAATGCTCACACCTATCTCCTAAGTTCAAGATCTCAGAATGGCTACTCTGGGTTTATGTCAAAGGTCAGTGATAAGGGCCGGCGCCTCTCACAATCCACAGCTGAACAAATTGACCAACCAGACGCCACATTGATTACAGACAGCGATCTCGGTCCAGCCCTTGTTATCAAAGAGATGAAAGGGGCTCGGCAAGGACATGAGGGGGGCTAGCTGATGTCAAATGCTCTAATAAACGGAAATTGGGTATTACACACCAATCTCCACCAGTGACACCCCTTCCCATTGGATTTTGGCAAGGGTGATTTTGCAGACATATTTTTTGCAGAAGACAGGTGGAAAATTGCTCCTACTGTTGTTGTTGTTGTTAAGAGTCATGCATTTTTTTACATTGCTGATAATATTGATGATGATGATGTTTAATTTTTTAATCTAAATTCTATTGTTGTCGTTTTTAGCTGTGACCAGCAGCTCAACAGCTCACTCTGTCAGTTGGTTGGTTGGTTGGTTGGTTGACAAAAATTTCCCCACCTTTGGCATGGAGGTCAAGTGTGTGTGTGTGTGTGTGTGTGTGTGTGTGAAGGTGCGTGTTTCTGTTCATGCCAATTGGTTAAAAGGGGGAGTGGCCTGGTCACAGCTATTGCGAATTCGCTCTTGGTTTTTCTTTCCTCAAAGGGTCTTTTACAGGGTTGTAGTCCAAGCTTATGTTATCCCTTCTGGTGATTGGGACTTCTACTTGCCTCTAGGACTTTTAGCACTTTCATCCCTGACTTAATTCACTTTGAGTTGTTCTTTGTCTGGATAAGAGTGTCTGCTAAATGCCTGTAATGTAATGAAATTTAAATGCATTTTTTTAAATCTAGTGCAAGTTCAATTTATACATGTTTTACATATGTAGCCATACGTACAACTGTACAGCATCTCATACTGTTATGCGCAATGCTAATGATCACAACATTAATGCTCCGCCTAAGATTTTCAGAAGCAGTAGCTGATCACAGTTACCGTTGTCGCTCAACGGTTCATGCCAGCATTGTATTCCTCACAAATGCAGACAACTCATTACCTCACCTGTTGGGTGTGCCAAATGCTGAGGGAACACTTTGCACTTTGGCGGGTGACCCCACAGACTCAGCAGCTGATTTCAACAATATCGCAACTGCGTATGTTAAAAGGTCATCAAATAACCACCTTATGTAATTTGCCTCTCAATTAGTGGAAATGTTTGATCATCCCCATAAGGCCATTGGCTCCTTGCTTAGGCTGGCACTATTTACAAAGGCGATGCTATCAGCAAGTAATTATTTCCCAAAACAAGCGGCTGCCGGTTAACTGGCCCTCAGTTTAAAGCTGTCCTGTTCCATATCCAGTTGACAGTGCTGTAATTTTGTGTTTTTAACACTCGAATTTAGCCTTGGAAATGCACAGTGTCAGAAACAAGAATAAGTCCACCTACTGTGAGTCCATTTTCCCATCATGGATTATTTGACTCATGTACATAAATTCAATAACCCGCTTCATAAATTTGGAAATCAATTTGTTTTCCCTGTGGTTTCCATGGCTGAAGGCAAAGAAACATGAACCGGCACGACCTGCCATTTCTGCTACAATCTCAAGGCGCTTCTCAACACCAGACACACCATGGTGGAAGTATGTCATTACGCGAGGCACAATGTGTGCCATTCCAAAGAGCTAGTGTGCCTATCTGGTGCCACAAAAACAAACAACTTTGAAGGTTTTTTTTTTTGCATTTTCACTGCAGAATAATTTCATTCTGAATGCATTAGCGCATTAGCATAAGCTCAAGGACAAAATATGCCTTGTTGTTGACTGTCACTCAATGGAAAAAACCCCTGCTTGTTATGAATTAAAAATAAAACAAATAAATTTAAACAATAAATTAATAACTTTATCGCATAATGTTGGAAGGTTAGGACGGCCTGGCTGTGGGAAGCTTTCAGCTCTCTGAATTTAGCAAGTTTGCATATCGCTCAAGTTCGCTGCCGAGGAGAGGGCAAACATCAAGTTCACATTAATATTCCTTGTTAAACAAACTGTGGCTAATCAGCCTTCAATGGGTTGCAAAAGAGAGGGCTGGAGAAGTGCACACTAGACCAGGGTAGCCATCAACTTGTCAAATGGGACTGCATACTCTACATTTGTAGTTTTTTGGGTGGGAATTGTAGTTTTTTTCTTATTTCCTTATCTTAATGTAGTAATGTAGATTTTGCTAATGATCCCCTCTTGTTCCACAGGACACTTACCTTACCCACCCTCGTGTATCAAGCACAAGCAGCAAATGATCATAAAAGTGATTCCTAACCTTGATAAATAGGGAATATACAAGTACCCTTCCTGCCTCTGGGTAACTAGTGAATATATTGTATGCAGAATATGTGATATAGTATTTGGCATGCACTGAAGTTATGGAGTCTGTATGTATATGTTTATGGAGTATGAACATCAGTTTAGATTTGTTTTGTTTTGACTTTTTTCATGCATGGATTTCCAAACTAAAGTCAAACAGTGTTTATTATTTTTTAAAAATGTAAAGGGTGTAGGCAAAAAACCAAGTGTAAACGACATCTGTTTACCATTTGATTATTTTATTAGCTTTTATTATTCTCATAATTTTCCATGATGAAAGCCTGGAAATTACAACAGATTTGGGGCTGGGGATGAACAGCTCAAACAACGTGCATGCTTTAACTAAAAAAAGGCTTTTTGGAAATTCTACAAAACACAAAAGCAGAAAGGCCCTGTGGAAAGACTACATGTGCAATGAGAATTTTAAACCAGCCGATTCAAATGTATTCCAAATTTTTCCAAAAGTTCTCATAGATCTCAAATGAAAGCACCCGAGGGTATTTTAATTTCTATGAGGCTTTTATGTGCTGAATTAATTCCTAAATTGAATAACTTTAGGCGATTTACAAAGGTTTGCTCTTGTAATTAAGCAACATTTCCTCAAATCATGGTTCATATGCTTGGGGCGCCTGTTTTCGAACCTAATTTAAAGAGTCCTTTTCTTACACAGCTCATTATTTGATTGGATTTTAAATTACTCCATTACATGATAGAGGACTGGAGAAGGCAGGAAGTCAACAGCCAAAACATGTCCCAGATATTGACTCTGATGCACCAGTTCTTTTCACATGTACTTTTAATGAGGTGCGCTGTCTAATGGGACAGAAGGGAATGGGCAATTGAGTTCTCATAGTTTGAAAAGCTAATTTAACACCACTTGAATTGTGTGTGCTGTTAGATTTTTGTTCATTTTTCACATTTTCACCAGAGTTTGAAAATAAATGTGAATGGGTGAGAAATAAAAGTTTTGTGTGCTTTTATAACTCGGTATTTTGATATCACTGGGTGACGAAACACATTATTATCGTGTTGATTGTGTGCATGTATGAGTATGCTTGTGTGGGCATGTTTGGGTGGAGTGCTATCGTGTATGTAGTGATATTTTGTGCACATATACAGTGAAAAAATGGAGTCAATTGCGAATGAAATTAATGTGATACACTGAATGCCGAATCACCTATCCACGGGGATCTTTCAATAAAAGATATTCTTATTTCCTCCATTCACATTTCATTGTGTGTGTTTTGCCTTCTGAGACCCCATGGATACCAAGTTACAAATCCTCGTATGAAAACACATTTATGTAATATTCAAGCTCAAAGATTATTATTTCATATTAGCTTATTTCTTTTTTTCTGTAATTAATTATTCCATATAACATCACAGTGAACACAGTCTGTCTGTGGGACCCTGGTTCTAGTATGGAAGAATAGAATATCTCTAAATGGATGTTGAAAATGCCTTTTGAACACTAACTAATGGCGCGTAGGTCCTTTGATGTGTTTCCTCTTTTAATTTCAGCAATTAAAAGAGAGGTTTTGAAGCTTTTCATATTTTAATGGAAGCCCACAGATTACAGACATCAACCGCCTTACTGTGAAGAAAGACCAGCCTATGTCAGAAACAAGGTCAAAACTGAGATCGCATTAAAACACAAAGCTCGGCAGAGGGCTCCAACGTCATAGGGCTACAAGTTGCGGATCTATAGATTTAATCAAACAGCACAATTTGAATGGCCATTGATGATATAATAATGTCATGGTCTCTCCTATCAATACAATCTCCTTGGGAGCTTGTTGTCAAGATTTTAAAAGACCGACAAGACTGAAAGCCAAATTGAGCTAAGAGGTATCCAGCGTTATAAAAGCACAATCAGCCGCTTGATTACATATCTGGGAACAACAGCGGCCGCTAATTAAACCCAGTGTGGTCTGTCAGGCCTATTGAAGGTAACCAGTCCAAAGGCTTTTAGAGACTGACAACTGCATGAGGTTTGAGCTTGAACCGTAACGGTGCAGGTATGTACAGATTGTGACATAGCCTATTGAGCCTATTCGAGTGATTGTGTTTGATTTGCCATCCCTTTAACTACATTGGCTTTTATGAACATATATTTATGTCGATTAATTATAAGCATGCTGAAATTATGGCTCACCCTGATCTCTTGACTCGGTACTATAGCCAGTGCTTGGCCCAAGCAGGTTATAACCTACATAGAATTGGTTACATTAGGGGATTTAATTATGCTGGAAATAAGATGAGCAAAAAGCAACACAAAGTAGATAAAAGCAAAAAAAAGGCAACCAGAACCAGTAACCTCGCTCAGCCTTCGAAGCTGTGCTTAAATAAGTGGCCGAACTGAAGGCAAGCACCTGGTTTGATCAGCGATCATTCTCAGCTGAGCCTGTCTGTTACCGTGGCTACTGCTGTTCACGCTCCTGCAGTCTCTCCAGTCTGAACGAGGGACCCAGAACTGACAGTTAAAGGGGAGGAGCAGAGGAGCTTTCTCCTCCCTCCACCTCTCATGGCACTACAGCTTGAAAAAACTTCTACTGACCACTTATAAATTTCATACACAGTCAATGTTAATGATTTACATATATGTCTTCAAAACATGTTGTGCAATAGAATCTTACCAGTGCAATCATTATTAAATGAGAAACAATGTATTTCATCAGTGCTAAGCTGACATTTAGTATATGCTAGCCTGCAAGCATGAGATCAGCATGCTACTCTTTGAGAATGGGATCAACACATGAGTTTATTGTGATGTGGCAAGTTGTATAAAGGTACCGACATCTGATCTTGGGCTTGGTGTCCAAGGGGGGCGGCGTCCTACCTCACATTTTTTTTTGAATCCCCACTGGACCACAAGAAGAGAAAGAGAAAAAACAGAAGAAAG
Organism: Albula goreensis; assembly: GCA_022829145.1. Classification (NCBI taxonomy): domain Eukaryota; kingdom Metazoa; phylum Chordata; class Actinopteri; order Albuliformes; family Albulidae; genus Albula; species Albula goreensis. The sequence goes on from CM040763.1 coordinate 17,571,945, forward strand.
GAAACAGACATGAAGGTAGAGATGGGGAGGAGGAGGGATGCCGGAAGCAGGCTGCGTGATGGGAGATAAGGTACGATGAGGTACAATTTAATACCTGCGGAGAAAACCGGATTGGATGGAAAGATGTATTTGAATGAGGGGTTGTCTGAAAACAAACTCCATTTAATTCATTTTTGTAACTATTGCAGGGTTTTTTTTGCAGTGTGCCTATTATGATAAGTATTGGGATACTGATGACAATAGCAAATACTGCGATAAATGGCAATTCTTTCACTTTTGCTTGTCATTCAACCCAGTAACTAAAGTTATGGTCACAACAGAAACAGCAACACAATGTACACCTGATATTAGCTACCCTTAAAGCACCTCTCAGCAGACTTTCTCACAGATTTAGGCTCATAAAAAACATATGTCACTGTCGAACTGTGTGCTAGACTTATTTCAGATTGTACCAGCCATACCTGACTCGATAAGATCGCAGATAGGGGGATTCTGGAAGACCCTTTAAAGCGCTTTAGTTGGCATGTCATTTATCGAAGGCTTATAAGTTGATTGCAATATAGAATAGCGCTCTTATCTTCAGGTATCATACACAGGTACTGAAAGTCTATTTTCTGCCATTGTTGGGCCTGAAGTTCCACTTCTGAAACTACATAAAGTTCAGCGCTTTGAAGTGAAGAACGGAGCAACTTTGTCCATGACAGGATCCTCAGAGTCAGTCATAAGTGGTCTCTTATTTCACCGTGTGTCACCACTTTCATTTATTTATGTATTGTTTTCAATCCCGTCATTGCAGCACATTACATCACAATTAAAACTTTGTTGTTCCACTTCAAGTTTTGGCACGGCATCAAACATTTTGAGCGTGCATGTGTGCGTGTGTGTGTGTGTGTGGGTGTGTGCGTGTGAATCTGTCCTCTTTAAATGCTGATACATCCTGTAGCACATCTCGATTGATTTTTCTTTTTTTTTGGTTAGTTTGGAGTGATGTATTCACTCGGGGGACTCTGACAGAAGAAGGTGGCAATAAAAACACTGTGATCAAGCTTGAAATGGTGGCGGTGAAGAACTTCTGTTTCCAGGGCGATTTATCCAGTCAGACGTATTTGGTAAAAAAAAAAAAAAAAAAAAAAAGGTGTGTGAATGCGCCATCAGCAACAGATTAGGATTCTCTCCACTTCTAAACTGCAGCTAATCTCCTCGTGTTTGTGTGTGTATGCGTGCTTTCTGTTTACATCGCTGTCCTCATTTTCATTGCTGTGTCTATACATGCATCTTTACATTCTCTTTTTGCATATCATTGTGTGGTTGCTTACTGCTTACTGTTGTTTTTGCACTTATATTTGTATGTGTGTATGCATTCATTCATTTCCTTTATTTGTGTGCCTGACTCTCTGGGAGATCGTTCTTGAGACGATGAAAAGTCTTGATATGTGTATGTGTTCTCTGCATAGTCTGAAAAATTACTGCCAGTGAGAGTTCATTGCCCACAACTCTAGTCAGTGATTCTTTGAGTAAGTTTAACTCATGGTGAGAAAAGACGACAAACACATCATGATGTTCACGTCTATCAGTCCCTCCGACTGGTGGTAACAATATAATAATACTTTAGTAACACTCAACATTTTGACTCTTATAATCATGCAAATTCACTATCCGCATGCTAAATTAGGATTCCGTGTAGCCAGGCAGCTACCTTACGGCAAATTTTCCTCAACAAGTCTAAGTCATTATTGCAGCACTGTTCTTTTGAGACTTAGAGACAAGCTCTCTCTGATCTTGGCTGTCCTACAAGTGCTGCAATGCAACATGAAGTATTACATCTCCTCGGCAATGTCTCAGAACTTTTATTGCTCAACAATTAATTAATATTCAAACGAACAAGAATAGTGTGAGCAAAATTAATAGCATCTATCTCGTGTAGCAAGTAGACATCATGAGAATATTGATTCTGTTTCATGAACCGGTCAGTCTTGTGTGAGGTGTTGTGCCTGCAGCTAAATTTTAGGGAGTTAACTATAGCTTTTTAGCTAGTTATGACCAAAACGCTGTCAGCCAATGAAAGGTTAGTTAACTTTACCCTCAACCTTGGTGCCTCAGTGTTCTGTTTGATGTTCTCAAAGACGGTCTCACGGCCCAATCTGCCTGCTCTGCTGGAACCTTTTTGACAGACCTCGAGTTAAAAGAAATAAAAAAGAAATTGGAGGTTTTTGTTTGGTGTTAAAACAGGAGGTATGTGGGTTACGATTAGGGGTCTGCTCTTGGTCTGGATATAGATTTGTTCTTGATTGCAGCTGCTTGTTTGTAATGTTCCCTTCCTATCGTAACATCCATAATCATCAAATGCCTTTGCTTTTAATTCAAGTCACTAAAAAGTGTCTGAGTGTCTGCCTGTCCAGGAATTGCATTCTGTTATTCTCTCATTCATGAGACAGAATTTATAACTGTAAGCTTGTTATACTCTTAACTGGTATATTCGTCAGTCATTTCCTACATATTCACACTGATGTTTCTCACAGAAACAGTCAGGGAATTGTTATTCTGTGCTTTTCAAAGACAGGTAATTGTACCGGACCACCCAGGTAAAGTAATCTTAGTTTTGATCAGTATATCTTTGTTGTGAGATTTGGTCCGTTTTCTTCTGCTTCTCTGGTCTTTATTAAAAAATTGAGAGCTTAAAGAATCCGTAATATATTACCTCAAGCGGATCGATAGCCCAAAGGCCTCTGACAGATTGAGTCATTCCAGCGAGATTTTCCCCTCAATCATCAAAAATCACAACGATTCTGTGGTATAATGGGTCCAATCGAAGAATAGTTGGCTTCTACATTTCAGACACTGTATGTCAATAATAAAAGAACTTAAGGTATGCTTTTTAAATTTTTTTCAGAAACTGATACAAAATTCCAACTGAAAAAGTCATTATAAATTTGTATCTATGTGAATGGCTACTCCCCAAATGCACGCATATACATACACACACACACACACACACACACACACACACACACACACACACACACACACACACACACACACACACACACACACACACACACACACATATTTACTCTTAGACATGACAGAGGATCTTCAGTTTTGAGATACATTCCAAAAGTGCCATATGGGAATTCTACATCACTGGACATCTCTGTTTCAGACAAGTTAGCCACCACCAACAGGCCAGAACAGTTTTTTTTCCCTAAGTCAAGTTTCAGTTATGACTGTAGGTTTTAACTAATTAATTTTCACACACCATCTGAACACCATTTTAAATGCTTTTCAGCCCAGGTTTGGCTCTGAGGTCCAGAATGGCTTTTCACATCGCCCGTCTGTGCGGAGGCCCCTAACCCCTACATTTGCATGTGTATGGCGAACATTCACATCAAAGCTAATAACACACTGTTCGGCACAGCATATAACAATAGACGACATGAGAAGGAGAGATAAAAGCAAAAAAATAGAGCGCTGTGATGGTCTACAAGGGCAAACCTTTTTATCATTTCCTGTTGACCGGAAATGCTCAATTATTACAAATGTAATAAATGTTTCTTTATAGTGCAGTGTCCCTATATCTTTGCTTTTTTACTAAAATAGAATTATGGGGCCAAGTTAAAGACTATTATTCATACCAGGTTGACTTTTTTAATGTAATGTTTTAAAAGAAATGAAGTAGGCTATTTGTATTGGTATTGTAGTGATTGGCGAGTGACAAATTCTCGACACGACGTCTGTGGAGCAGCCAGTGCATGACTGCAGTGAATGACGGACTCAGAACTCAGAGAGATCCACACGCAGACAGAGATAAATAATAAACCAAAGTTTATTATGCAGCCCAAGAGTCACAAATCCAGAAATCAGAGTCAGGGTCAGGCAAGGGCCAAAACCAAAAAGACACGGCAGGGGTACAAAAACGCAGGCGAAAGGAGAGGTCAAAAAATGGGCAGGCAAAAGTCAAAACCAGGGGGACACAGTAATTAGGTCCAGGCAGGATCCGATAATCGTTAACAGGAAAACAGGCAAAGTCAAAACGGGCAGACAGATGACAGGGACGGAAAGGCTTGTGGCGCACACAGGCAGGAACACGCTGAGAAGAACTCGAAACTAACAGAAGAGCAAACGAGACACAGGTGAACAACAGGGCAGGTGAAACAAATGAGCAATCAGCTAAACAGGTAACGAGGTGGAAGGCGGGGCGGACGCAAAAGGGCAATGAAAACAAAAGCCCAAGCACAGGGAAAAAACCTGAAACCCACAAAAACATCCTTTCAAAACCCAATGTAAAATGACATAAAAACACCATATCAGATGACACTATTGACAAAAGCATGTTTACTGAGTTTTGCAGTAGAAATAACTGAATGACTGACAGCTTACTAGATTATCAGATTCATGAAGCCTCATTCTACCATAAATCGGACATTTAATTGCAGGTACAATAAAATACAAAATTAATTAAACCTAAAATGAAATAATCTCTGTGGAAATTGATCTTGAAAGTTTACTGTGTCTGTATTCAACACACCTACCACTAATAAAAATATCTATGTGGTTTGTATAGAAAAGCAACTGTTAATTCTGGCAGATTAATTAAGTTAGCAAAATAATATGTTCAACAAAATGGGTTTGCATGCCCATTTTAGATGTAATATATTAAAGCAGTACACCTACATCTGAGAGTTGTGCAGATCATATGTAATCTAAACAAAGTATAAATAAGCCAAGTTACCATCATATCTCTTACGAATATGCACATAAAATGTGTCTGTTTACCGAATCAGTCATACAAAAAGGCAGCAAAGACAATCATACAAGCCACATCTCACACAAATTAAACAAACAGTATTCGAATACAACGGTGACACTGTTTTAAACACGACACTGAGAGAAAAGAAGAAGGTAAAATGTTTTCATTTTAAATGAGCCTAAATAGTACACAAGCCAGTTCTTGAAAGGATTGAGACTCCTTTGTGATTTATTTCGGCAGGAAACCCTGAAAAGGGCTAAACTTCCATTTTTGTCATGGCCCACCAGTTCATAACTTGGCTGATGGCAATAAACAACCAAACAACCTAACGCAGTTTTCCATGCTAACATGCCTATAGCCAGAAGAACAATGGACAAGGACAGGGCATGCATGAATATGAATAACACAGTGTTTAAACGTGAGCCAGGAGACTCTGTGTTGTCCTTGCTGGGTGGAACTTCAAGTTTGAAAAGACGAGAGGTGAGCCGCTTTTCGAACATAACCGAGGCCGTCAAGTTTGGTGAGCAGTGAGGCTTATCGGGCACTTTAACGGTGATGCCTGTAAGCACCATAGTGCCATCACAGAGGGCAGCGGCAAAAAAAAAAGAACCATGTAGCCTTCATCTGTATCTACATGGGGTAAAGCAGGAATATCTTACCACTCATTTCAGAGGGATGCATGAGCAAAATAATCATAACTTATGGACGATTAAAACATGTATAGGAAGCAGTGTTGAAAACAACCTTCAAACATCTAATAAAAAGGGGCAAAGTAGCATGAGCATTGTCTTATTTGCGTTACAGCAAATAACAGATTTTACAAAAGATTCACAACCACTCAGGATTACCTTATTTTCACAGTTGAGCCTATGATTGATTGCAGAGGGTAAAGTTCAACATGATAAATTGTCAAATGCAGTTTGAGGGTAAACCTTGCCATCTATGTGGAAACGGCCACTGATGAAATGTGGCCCACAGGGAGCATGTGGATGAAAAACTGGAGTGGAACAAGGACAAACCCCTGAGGGACTCCCCGAGTAGCTGTAGCTTTGTTTGATTTACAGTCACAGAAGCTCAAAAAGTCAAAAACCACTGTCCAAAGCAATGATATGATCTGAACTGGAAGAGGGCCATTTCTGAGGAAAAAAAAAGAATAAAAAGACAAGCGACCTCTTGTGTTTTAATAGTTTCTTGTTGGCTCTCAGCTGCAGAGTTAGCAAACTGGTAAATTGTAATTGACTGTGCATTCTGGTTCTCTGGCATAATGTGACTTACTGGCCACACAGGACCATGAAAATGTGTGTGTTTGTGTATGTGTGCATGGAAAAGGTACACTGGAGCTGCTAACCCACCAGTGTTAGACAATGGATAATAAAGGAGGATGTGACCTTCATTTTTTCCCTTTCAAGTCATAGAAGGGCACATTTTACTTTATATCTTTCAAAACGACTGGTCTTACATTCTTTGTTGCCATGACATTAAAATTCACTTGCCATAAATTGCATTGTTTAAGCTGTTTGCTCAGCTGACATTTATGCAGCTTGAAAATATAAAGATTTAACCCCCCTCCTCTCCACCCCCATATTTGCAAGCCTTGAATTCAACTTTGTTTGGTTCAGTAGAATGAATTTTCAAAAAACAATGAATGCACTTACTTCATTGTGATGTGGCAAGTTGTACATCGGTACAGACATTTGATCTTGGGCTTGGTGTCCAAGGGGGGCAGTGACATACCTCACAATTTTGGGTGAGGTGAACTGCCCACCGGACCACTAGAAGAGAAAGAGAAATACAGAAGAATGGAAGTAGACATGAAGGTGGAGATGGGGAGGAGGAGGAGGGGGAGGGAAGCAGTGTGCATGATGGGAGATAAGGTACGTGGCGATTTAATAACTGCAGAGAAAACCGGATTGGAGGGATAGAGGTATTTGAATGAGGGGTTGTCTGAAAAATACTTTTGAACAAACACTATTTAGTAAGTAACAGTTTTTGGTCAGGAACAGTATGACCCATATAACTGTCTAACCTAGTGGATGTTATCTAGCCTCTGCAACAACAAAGCAGCCCAAACCTTCAATTCACATATGGGAGTATTCTTAAATGGGAGTCCCACTGGATTCAATAGGACAGTGTCCTGAAGAAACCCTACTATAAAGACAGTATAAAATGGATGACAGTAACTCTGGATTTGACCCTATAGACCAACTCCCCCATGTCCCCCACAATGAGGCAAAGTACAATTACCTATCAGCTTTCTAATTCTTGCCTGAGGGCACATACAGCCCAATATCAAGTTTGACCATGGATTGTATGTAGAATATAGCTAATGGAATGGGGGGAAAAAAACTCAAATCTTAAATGTGCTGGTGGAGTTCATTTCCCCAATCCCAAATATCTAATTTCAAATGTTCCAAGAACTGCATGTTGGAGCGTTTTGATAAATGTTTTATAAAAAAGTCATACTTTTTTATAATTGCACGTACATAAAACCGCAAAACTCTATGTATTGGATGCATTTGCTGGGTATGTGCTTATTTGTGTACTTGAATGTTTTATGAGATAAGACCGGGCTATCTATCCAACCTAGGCTCATTATTTTGCCTACTGTCAAAAATGCATCTGGCGCTGGGTCAAGTTTGGTCTTCAATACCCCCAAGGGTCTCTGCTGGTAGTGCAAGTCTTGGTAAGCGGTTTCTGTTCATTATTAACAGTGTGTGTGTGGGGGGAAATATGCTAGTATCCGTGTGAAATATGCCTTTAACCTTTTACCTTTGTGTGATGGATTGAGGACTTGTTTTGTGGGTGAAACTTTTTTTTAAAGAAGATTAAATCACCAACCTTTTGTCATTACCTTTCCGCTGCCTTTTCCTCACTTACTGCTTGACTGTGCGTGGGCTTTTGCTACAAACAAATAACGCATAACACATAAAACAAAGCTCATTTACTTTCTCTGTATAATTGGTTTTCCAGCGGTTTGACATTATATGTGGGAGTAGCCATTTGAATGCACTACTAATTTTACATCCGCCATGACCTCAGCCGCAAAGAGGAGCGATGAAAGTCAATCCATAAGTATGAAATTCTGAAGGGGAAACTGAACTTAACTCAGCCGTGGTACTTCTGCAACTTTTTTTTGTTTTCTTTTCTCAGCATCTGGTAACGGATTTCGATTGGATTTATATTGGATTCCGAGTTGTATTTTTGTTGGTCTCTAGGAATATGATGAAAATCTCTTTTTTGTCTCGGCTGCCAGTGTTTAAGCCACCAGCTGCAGAAATGCTACCAGATCATTTCATAAGATTGCATTTTTTTTCTTTTCAAATGGAAGGTATATCCACTTTTATCTCCTCCCATTATGATAAAGCGGTGGATATATAACACTGGTTTCTCATATGCTGGTCCACAGGTCATACCTTGTGCAGAACGCCTGTCAAACAGCTAAAAATGAATTTTGATTATGATTATTTTTCTTGATGAAAGTTATCCAGATCTGTTATGCAAACAGAAGGCGTAATCTTGCCAAACATCAAGCGTATTAAAGATGTTTTAATTCTGTTTAACGACTGTATCATCCTTCAAGATGCAACACGAATCTATGTCATTTGTGGTTTCACATCAGTTGTGTATATATATATCTTTGACATTCTAAAGAGATTCAAACAAGCAGTTGCAATACAGTGGCTATTTAAAATGACTGCACATGAATGATTATGGTCATACTACTGTATTTCCATGGGCATGTTAACTGAAATTTTCTATAGAACATGTACTGTTTTTTTTTCAAAATATGCAATTATTAAAATAACATACCATATAATAAGAAGATATGATTGAACGTAAAATGTGTTGAAAACTGTAATTAAACACACAAGGTGTTTCATGGCATGAATAGTAACGATGGATAATATACATGCTAGGAAAAAAAAATATCTTCCCCTGCCAGCTGACCAATGATATTCCCACATTCAAGGAGGGCGCAGGTTTTTAATCTAACAAAGCCCAATTTAGTTTGCACAGAATATGCTCTGTGCTGTTGCCATGCTGTTTCGAGGAGCTCTGAAGACAATCTCAGCGGTCTCTTTCTGGCCTCGTTTGAGACAGACAAAATGGAGGCTCAAAGGAGCAAGCCGAGCGAGTCATGTCACTCCAATTGGCAGCAAAAATCTTCACAACAGCAACAGCGTTACTTCGTTTATTTTGGCTTCCCTCCACTCTCTGCCGTTGGTGATCAAAACCAACCTGGCATTGACATGGCACAGTATTTTATTTCCCTGGTGGAAACCATTCTCCGATCTAGCCAGCAGTGCCAACTATAGTGAATATGCCCATATATGTGACTCAAATGAATTAACGGGTGAACCACTTATAATGGTACAGGAGCTCATCAAGGAAACATCAATTAGAATCTCAGATAAATCTAGTTCTATTTTCAAACTCAAGTATCTGCAAGTCTACCCACCCATTACCACAACATATTCATTTTTTTCATCATCATTATTTCTTTACAATTATTTATTGAATCCATCAAAAATTAGTTAACGATAACAGAGGTTTTTGAACATACAGACTATTTCACTGTACTTGCATCAGTATAGCTCTATGCTCATTCTAAAAAGGGCACTATGTTCTCCTCTATGTCCTGCATTGTATTATCCTTGTATGTGAAATGAGACCTGAATTCTGGGCTGTCTGAGTGGTTGTTTGCATGTGCTCCATTCATAATTGAACGCGGAAGCCGGCACTTTCGTACTATTCCCATATTGGAAGTGGCAACTGATGTTTCATGTGTTCAAACTGAGGGTGCGTGCTCTCAATCTGCATAACAATGCTGACATTTACCCGCGCTCTGATGTTTTTCCTTTCTCTCTCTCTCTCTCTCTCTCTCTCTCTCTCTCTCTCTCTTTTTACTCTCCCGCAATCTTCTTTGTCAACGTATTTTGGATTCAATAGATTAATTATGCCAGAGGGCCTGATATTTGTTGTGTACTGTGATGAAATGTCACCATGAGAACTTATAAATAGAGAATGTGACGCAAATTCCAAATTTTCTATCTCGGGCTTCCAGGCAATCTTCTACTCCTGTGTGAATGAGTGAGCTCAATTCATTAAATTTCATATGCCGGCACTCATAATATCATCTAACAAATGAATGAAAAAAATAACATCATAGATGTTTGATTATGCCTGCAATGGTTCATAAAAACAGACTGCAGCTATAAATGTATGAGTGAATAAATAAACGAATAATATCACAGATCTGTGAGTATATGGGAGATGGATCATAAAAACTGGTACAGGAGATCAGGCTAATGAACGCCCTTTTTTCATTAAGAGTAAGAGACGCTCCTCATGTTTTTCTTAAACTTCACAGTGCATTATTCAGCGAGCGCAACAACACTTCCCTATTTCACAGGTTATCCAGGTGTGCAGCCATGGCACACATCTCAGGCGAGAATATGCAGTACTGAAAAAATCCATGCATTGGAATTCACCCCATCACTTGTTTTTAGGGAAGGATTTTCTACATTTCTAAATGTTCCAACTCTTATGAGTAGGCTCATATGAACTGTGCTAGAGCTAAATTAGCACTGAATGTTTTGCTGTGCATACCATTTGAACAGTCTCATATTTAAATGGTTTTCCTTATATGTTGGATTTCCATACCTGCAAAGAGCATGTTGAGATGCCTTCGCCACGAAAGGGAAATTTTCTGGCTGGCAGCCAGTCCAACACATGGATGTTGGGGGGGTACAAATCAATCCGTTTGGCACAGCTCATGGCAGAGGGGATGCTCCCTCCACATTATGTGTATAAAGCGGGGCGATTACGCCATCCAGGTCGGGTGCTTTGCATCGCCGCAATGTCCCTTCTTGTACTGCCACGATAGTGATGTACTTAAGAAGTAGCCGAGAAGGGCTAAGAAAGATTACTGTGCTCTACCGGCATACACCATTGGTTTTCACTGGATTTCTCTCCAGTTGTTTATGTAGGCAGATACACTCATGTGAGAAATCTTGGCCAAGATGAAAAAGGAAAGTGCTTGGGTATGCTGGCTTCATTGTAAAAAATTAAAAATAAACATCTGTCCTTAACTTCTACTCACAATTGACTAGGAATGCTGTGTTCTTTTTCTCTACAAGAACAGTCTGGCCTTTAATTCTCAGAATTGCTGAGCCTGCAAAACTGTGTCAGTGAAGATAAAAATGAACACACATTTAATTATGCGCCAAATTCAAGGAAAAATGTTGATTGAATCCCAGCCAGAAATTATATTCATTGTGAACCACTCCATATTGTATCCCAAATAAATGTATCAGTTATTTTAATTATGCTGATTATTTTTAAACAGAATATTGAAAAGCTAAAAGTGACGGGATTCACACTCACTATGGTGCAATTTCAGTTTAGTTGACGAAGCGCAGGAATTTTGACGTAACCATTCACTGGAGCAGGTTGAGAGGCTGTAGCTCGCAGGTAAGAACTTCCTTGAACACCCGCCATTTTAAAAATCATTTAGCGTCAGTTCTCTGTGACCAGCTGGACCGGATCCATCTGCGGAGGAGCTCCTCAGCCGCCCCAGAGATGCGGATGATGGGTCGTCTCTGTCAGAGATTGAGACAAGAGGCCCTGGGAGACGCCAGGCTTGCCAGGCGGGCACTCTGACAATAGAAGTGCCACCAGAGGCCTGCTCCCAGCTCTCCTACCCACTTTAGTCATATCCTGTGTCTGCTCTTCAATGCAGGCATATCTCAGTTTCCAACAGCTTCTGGGAAATTGGCAGCGAGTTTTGCATTTAAGTTCGATTTTTTTGTATTAAAATTGTACTTCAAAATAAATATGTTTTTTTCTCTTCACGATCACAATTTTGGCGAGTTCGCTTGCCAAAAATGTCAAAAAGCCATTGACATTAATACAACATTCAAATATCCCAGAAGCTAATATTTAATATTTAATTTTTGTTCTTTGTGAAGTAGGATCATTTTTCTATATAAAGCCAAAAAGACAGAGCTCTGAAGGCAATTGCAGATAATAACCATCCATAAAATCATTTGGTCTTTCTATTTTGTTATATACCCCAAAAATAATGGCCTTTACATTATTTTGTCTTATCAAACATTACATACCAAAATGTTTCATAATAAACATATATTATGTAACATGTATGATGTATACAATATATTATGTAAGGTCTTTATGTTAGGTTTTCATAAACTTGGTTTAGTACTGATAGAATCAATAATTGTTGACATTGTGAACAGAAATTCAGAGAGAAGAGCAGCTTGTTTTGTTTTTCCTCATAACCATGTGCACTTGTTACACACTTGTTATTGATAATATTATTATTGAGGAATGTAAATTGCTGGCAATAATCACAATATGAAATTTAGACAATGCTATTCAGAAGGCTTTTTTAACTCATTAAATAAAAGTCTGTCAGCATTTTGCATGAGCTCACATATCTATGAATGGCATATGGCCAGCGTCTGATAACTTTCACCGCACAGTCTAACACAGAGATCCTCAACAGCGGGTCCGAGACCCCTAGGGGTCCTCAGAGTTACTGCAGGGGGTCCGCCAAATTATTTAATCCCAAATTTTTCTTACAAAAATTAAAACGTGTCCAAGAATTCACTAACATAAATATAACCTATAATAAGCAAAGATAAGTCTTCCTATTCTTTAAAAAATTACAACAATTCCAAAAAAAAATGTTCGATAAATGCACTGTATGAATCTGTCAATAATTATTATTTTAATGGCTAAGCATTGTATGCACCATTACAAAGTGCTTTTATACATGGCACTGTAGGCCGTCCTCCACATTATTGTAGGCCCAGTTTAATAAGCAATACAATTTCATACGATATGTAAAAGGGGGTTCTTCCACCGTCTCTCTCTCAGCCAAGGGGTCCTTGGCCTGAAAAAACGATGAAGACCTCTGGTCTAACTGTAGGAGTTGCATTGTGCTATGGGTAACATAGGCAGCTGATATAGGAATGTACAAAACAAACCAAGATCCACCCACCCTGAGTCGCACAAAAGCTAATCAATTTATCCCTCATCAGGCATTCAGCATTGGCATGGTAGGAAATAACCTCCATACTGCAAAGCACATTTCATGCAATAGAAACATTGAAATAAATAAATAAATGATAATCATAAATTTGCATTGAATAATGCAAGTTTATTAGCATGTAGCATGCGCTGTGATTTGTGCATCATCCCTATGCTTTGCAACTTCAGGATCGACAGCAAAGATAAGATAATGTGAAGATATTATGGACTGCAATTTAGTCTGTCATCGGTATATGTGTTTATATAATTGCATGCCATTAAAATGGTCTTACCAAATTTAAACGAGAGACAAGAAAACAGACCATACGTTTACTGCAAACATAATGGTGAAGTCTGCCTGCCACATCAACACGAACTGCATTGAACCATATATTGCATGCAGAGACAGTAAAGTTAGAGTGTATTTCTTTAAAAAGTCAACAAAATAAATATCTTCATAAAAAAAGACCAATATTTAATTTGGATGATGTCACTTAGGGAAGGTATTTTCATTAGCATTGAGACCTGACCTATGCAAATTGATAACAGACTTTGAGGAGAATAGTCTTTTTGAAGGGAGTAGTTTTAAGCGGCCAAGTTTTACAATAATCTTAATTCCCAAGAGACTTTAGCTACAGTTTGATAAAATGCACTTAGTCTCTTTAAGGGAATATGCTGTTCACAAAAGACTTAAGTTTCATCCACATTTAATTAAACCAACCTCAAGCTCATGGTGACAAAATATTCAAAAAAGAGGAAAATTGTTGTAATTAGGCTATAATAGGGGGACCTTATTTCTTATTTAAAGAGACCATCTGATCAAAGAACAAGCTTGCTTTCCTGGAGGGATTTATTTGAAATTGATGTCCACATTTTACCACTCATGATCGCCCCCTACAGGTCAGTCAGGTGCCAGCGGTCTCTCTCACTCATATCAGCACAGACTCATCTTCTGGACTGAAGTGAGGAAAAAGGCAATGCGTGACATCCCATTTCAGAAGAGCGAGTGCTTGTCTCCTATCCAGGATCAATGGCTGAGGTAAAAGAAATGAGCACAGCTTTTGGAAAAACTGAACCATTCAGAGCTGAAAAAACACAGGGGATAAATCTACACAAAAATATATAAGATACATACTCATAAAGAAACTTTCAGTTTCTATATTAGTATTTTAGTATTTCAGTGAATAGCATAAGTGCTTAAACTAAGTGTGTTTGAATAATTCTTTTATACATATATATATTACATACATACACCATGAAGAAGCATCCCGCTAACCTGCTTCATGAAATTTGTTGGATATGAGTTATGATGTGAAACGTTCATGATACAAATAATCAGTATCGTTATCACTGTCATCACTCTTGTTATATCTGTCATTGTTATTGCCGTCATTTGTTTTTGTTGCTATTGCTGTTCTTGCTCAATTGACCTTATGGATCTGCTCCTTAAATTTTATCTTATCTCACAACCACATTTATAGAAGCCCTGGCACGATGACAGTTTATGGATCAGTGGAGGTAACCTCTGTTCACTGGATTTAAGATAGCTATCAAACCATTATATCTACAGTTCCTCACAGACCTCTGTGCGGGTCCTAAAAGAAAGCAGACACACGGTCTACCACCCAGGATCCAGGACTGAACTTTTTCCATAGCCGTTTAAAACATAAACTTCAAACTGAAGCGGTTTATCTTGTCACAGGGAGTGACTGGATGTTTTGTCTGGTCAGGGGGGTTTCTTTGTAAATAAAACAGACCACTGTTTCCAGGATGTATCCCTGCCATCCACGGCTTGGCATAGCTGCATTGGATACTCACCCTGTAAACATAGCCATGTAGCAAAGCCTAAACACACGACAGTCCCGTGCTATCAGTCCAGGATAGCACAGACGTGAAATGGCACTCATCAGAAACACAGTACGTCAGCCACTACATCTTTTTCTACACTGCGGGTCACATGATGAGCTGGTACAGACATACACAGAAGGAAGACTCATCATGTGCAGCTTGTGCAGGAAGACTATGGGTACCTGATTGACCAGTAGGGGTCACTGGTGAGTGATGAAACAAGGAGAACCCTGCTAACTGAATTCCTCCTTTTCTGCAGAATGCTAAGATTAAACCTGTGTGACCTGCTAGGCCTGGTGGCCACAATCTAAAGTGACACGGTCCAGATTTAAAACCGGACCTTGAGGCTCATCCGAACACTGGATTAGTACCCTAACATGGTGAGCTACCCAGCCGTCATGACCTTCAATGGGTTTTATGGTTATAAGGTGTATCAAACTACTTGTATGAGATGGAGGTATGGTTTTTTTTGAGTCAGTTCATAAAATTCATGCAAGTGAATGGAATAAGAATAGAAGTCAGGTCTCCATTCATGACTGCAGATTACAGGGTCGGCTGATGTTGGTGACTTGGTTATGAACTCATTTTGAGGTGCATCCATGGGTGCAGTACAGAAAAATGTTGCAACGAAGGGTAATACTCCATTAATATTTATCTGTACTCTGTATATGAGCATTAGACACAAAAGACTTTCTGATAACATCACAGTTTCAAACAGGTGTGAAAATCTAGACTATTTTTGAAAGGATATGAAAAATTATGAATAATTGTTAAGAATAAGGTCACACAGGTTTAACTACACCTTATGGTTTTATAATTTATGGTTTTAAATATGTATAATCTTACTCTGCTGCTGTAATATATGAATTTCCCAATGGGATTAACAAAATTGCAGCCTGCCAATAGCCAGTTAACTTTCCCTTAAATTCTATTTCTGTTTCTTAGTCTGAGCTCTTTTTCTTCTCTATTGGAAATGTATGACAAAAAAGGTAATAAACCTTTACATTCAGTTTCATAATGCACTTTTAACTGCACCCAGAATTCAAAGCTTTGGCTAAAACACTCTTCAGAAACCAAATCAGGGGCTCTCAGCTGATCTTCAAGGGCCATGTCATTTGCAGGCCCACTTTCAAGCCAAGCACTTCAACACCTGATTCAAATCATTATCTGATTGCAATAATTTAGCCTCCATATGAATTTCAGCTGTTAACAACAGTTCAATGGTGAGGGGGTGGGGGGCTCGGGTTCTATATCGTTGTTATGATTATTTAATTGCTCGTAAGTGATGTGTAGGGTTTGTGCCTCTTTGGCTGAGTAGATGGAAGAAATTATGTTACCATATACCAAGGATTTCCAATTACACACATTTATCTAAACAAGTCATCTTTATCACATTTGTACAAGTATTACAAATATTATGGCAACTGTGAGCTGTCAGAATATGTACTTGTTTAAATACGCTGATCTGGTCATGTTTAAAAAAAGCTACTTTTTTTCTTTTCTGTCTTGCCTACATCATGAATGAATAAAAATAATCCATACAGAAATAGGTTTTGCTTTACTTTCTTCAGTACCACAAAAGACTGGGTCTGCACTGTTCTCTAAACAGTTACATTTTGGAAGGTCTAAATATTTAAAGATTATGCAAACAACTGTCTGAATATGCCTTCCCGAGAATTTCATTGAACCGCAAAGTATAAACTACGCACATCTGTCCTTGTGAGGACACCCATCTGCATTTTCGACACTGACACATTTCGCATAAAAACATTTCGATTACATTTCGAGCAGTAAATGGCCTATGATTTCAGCTATAAACACGCAATAGTTTGTGATTTTGCATATCAGAGACAGGGCGATGATTAAACGTCCGTTGGAACATTTAATATTGATGATGAATGGTGCCAAAATTGTGCAATATTTAGCGGGAAACATTACATTTGCATGTATAATCTATGCATTCAATCCATACATTACGACATGGGTTTCTTGATTATGTCACTGGTTTTGCAGTCGGCTACAGCGCCGCCGTTCTTGTGGAGAAGAAAGATATAAACATCCTTCCTTTTTACTTTGTCCAGTGTAGATTCTGGAGGCGTTCTGGTCAAGCAGGATTGTTTTGTTTTGCCAGTGTGACTCAAACCAGGTTCTGGAACCCAACGAGTCAGCAGGATTTTTTTTTTTCCAGCCAGGCACTTAACTGAATGATTCAACTAATCATGGCCTTGATTAGACACATTTAGAATTCCTCCCCAGGTCTAAGCATCCATGCTTAAAAAGAAAGTTGGAAAGCATGCTAGACTGACCCACCCCCAACCCCACCCCCCAAAAGACTGAATTTTACTCGGCCTGCTTTAAACACCGCAACAATCAGAGAATCAGAGAGGGGTACAGGGATTGGCTAAATCTAAGTGGTGATTAGTGGAATAAAATGCATAATTGCTGAGGTGGAAAGGAAGTCTGATGGTCAGGACCCCCAAGGCCCAGGTTTGTGTATCGATGTTAAAATGAGACCATTACATGCTTGCTCAAGGTCATCACCAGTAATCTGAGTTTCACACAGGTCCTGCTTTTAGATAATGCTGAGTAATTTCACACGCAAGTCTATAAAACACCCGCTGCATATATTTGCTTATGGCATTGCCAGTGTTGGATATTACAACTGTATGTTACACTAATAACATTTGGACGTACAGTTAATTCCTGCTCTGTTGTGACTGTATCGTGTGTACTTAAAATGTTTGAAAAATACTTTTACTTTACATATCAGTGCATTGATTGCTTATGCATTTGTTATCATTCAGTACCACGACATTTTGTCTGACAACCAAGACAATCTAGCATAACCACTCATTATAAAGGTCATTAGCATGTGCATGTATGTACTGACTACAACTTACAGTACATAGAGGGTAAAATGTCTTTAAACAAAGATTTTCATGTATGCATCTGCTACTTTATTGCTCCCATCTTCAGAACTTAAGCGAGGATAACAAAGGCAAATTAATATGCGTCTTGAGATAGTTGATGTCGGATGCTAATCGAAGTTAGGTCGCACCAGGTCAGGAAGGCAACGCACACCCAGCAGTTAGCCTGACAGTGCTAAAAAGATGGAATGAACTACAGCTATGCAGATAAGCGGCAATTAGTTCTTCAGAGTGTATGGGAGGAGAAGGCGGAAAACTCATCAGCATTCATAACACACCTCGTTTATGTCAGCGTTCACCATGCAGCGCCATCTGAGGGCAAATTCTCAAACTCACTGGAATTCCTGCACTCATATTTACAGTGTTTACACACCACTGAAAGGACACTGAATAGAATGTTTATCAATGGAAAAAGAAACCAAAAATCCGTTGCTGGTACACACACACACACACATTCATGCACACACACAGAGGTGTGAACTTTCATCTACATTGCTGGTTCTGGGACAGAGATCCGTCTGCCACCCTCACCCCTCTCACAAGCGATAAAATAATAACACCCGTCCAGGAGCAGTTAAAAAAAAACATCTTTCCCAAAGCCCCACTATAGGAACAAAATGCAAAGATGTTATTACTGTCATACTTATAACTATCGTTGACAAGTACAAGTGAACAACCTTCCAAGGTTCTTTAGTGCACCACCTCACAAATCACCCATGGAGTTTCCCACTGGCGTTTACCCTCCCACCATTTTGGCCAAATTCATTTTACATTTTTCTTTCACATGTTTTAATAAATGAATAAATACAAGTCTATGACTTTTATCTTCCACAGTACAAATTTTCATAATATTTGAGAAATTGACTTGACAAACTGTTTTAGAAATGCCTGTATTTCTTCACAAAAAAAGTTAAAGTAAATGGCTAATTTTGAATATACATATTTGTGAGAGAAAGTTGTGCTATTTGTACTCAAAATAACACATGCATATTATAAAGTCACTGGCACAAATGAATATATATGGTATATTGCAATGGCGTATGACAGGCTTAATAATCGCATAGAACATCAGAACCATGGCGACCTGTCTGCCTCTCGCATCGACTCAGTCTTCACGTGAGGCATGGCGGAGAGCGGGAGAGCAAGAGCTATGTGGGAGGCGTGAGTGCGGTCAGGCTCTAGCAGTTCTGACACAACGAAACAATCGTTGCCGCAAGCGGCCAGAGAATTCCGGAGGCCACTCCTTCATCCTGACCGGCCTAGTTTAAAGACTCCCGGGAGACGGGCCGCGGAGAGAGGCCGACCCTGAGATTCGGACATCCTCCTCAGAGGTAATAACCATGATGAATAGCCCACCCGGCTTGGCCAGATTGGTAACCCAGACATGAAGAAAATACAATGGTCGGTTTCATTCGCTTATTTTTTCATTCTTTCCCCCGTCTACCTTTACAGTTTTTTCAAATGTATTTTTATTTAAGGCTGCTCCATGACAACTGTGAAAGTAACCGTGGCAAATTCATTTAAAAATGAATGATTCGCCATCCCGTCTTTTCTTAAGGACGAGGCGATCCCTCCCCTCTATCCCTCACTCGCTACTAGCGCCGCCACAGAGGACGGCATCTTGGAACGCCTCCACCCTCCCCCGCCCCCCCGACCTGCCTCATCCATCGATTTCATCTCTGGTCAATTTCCGAGGGCCGCTCTCTTTGACGGAAGTTTGCGGACACCAGTGGACACGAGAACACAGGTTGGGCTCTGATAGCGGATTTCCCCGGAGAGGTCAGGTAAGAGGAGAAGTGGAGCGGATA
The DNA here is from genome assembly GCA_022829145.1 of Albula goreensis. Classification (NCBI taxonomy): domain Eukaryota; kingdom Metazoa; phylum Chordata; class Actinopteri; order Albuliformes; family Albulidae; genus Albula; species Albula goreensis. The sequence goes on from CM040763.1 coordinate 17,591,330, forward strand.
TTGACCCGGGCGTGGATGCTGGATGAACCATCCGCGTTGGCGGATACTCAGAAACTCCCTCGGCAAAGGCCAGCCCGAGCCACAACTGCACCTCTCTTCTCCACCTTGTCTCAAAGGATAATCATTTCATAAACAGTTTGGCATATCTCAAGGGAATACAGTGTCTGGAAATTCAGTATGGTTCCAACTCTCCTGAGCTATAATAGAATTGCTTTACCTTTTAATGCTTTATTATTTGTATTTACAGCAGCTCTTTCATTGTGTGGCTGCAAATTTATGTCAATGAACCCAACATCCCTACATATAGTGTTCAAAACAAAAAAAAATTATGCAGTAGTTGCCTGTTTTTTTTTTCACTTTCATGAAGTAAAACATTAACATTTATTATTGTTAAATTTTTCCCTTCCAGATGACATATGGGACATAGTCTATGGGACAGGCATAATTTCACATCCCTGAACATCAGATAGAGACAACATCACCTTTCGTTCTTCAAAACCGTGATCATAACCATGTACCATTATCTGTATATATGAGGCAAATCCATAATATACCATCTCTCCATGTGTAGATGCATATACATATATGTCTTGCTGAATTTCTTATGCAATCTGACCTCGAGTGCCCTGTGTATAGGTTCAGAAGACACGCACAGCAACAGAGTTATGGTACCCAATCTCCTGCTCCTCGATCTCGCGTCGCGTTTTTCCTTTTTTCTTCTTCGTTTTTTTTTTCAATTTGCATTTATTCCTCCTTTGTGGCTGTCTAGATAATGCATTCAATATAGCAGGCATTATGGCTCATTGATGCCTACTTGCCAGAGGAATCCTTCCCTAATCTGCTTTTTAGTAATACCCTTGAGGGAGATTATGTGAGCGCGCATAAGGAGGCGCTTTCCTCCGCGTCCTCCGGGGACCCGCCGAAGCTACTGTAGCCGGAACGGAGCGGGCCGCGCACAAGCTCAGCACCTCGGATCGCCTGCGTGACGAGGAGCAAGGCCGAACGAGTCCCTGGAAACCAGAAAAACCGTTTCCAAATTAGTTATTCAAATTAATATCCGTATCATCAATTTTGGTAAACGAATGTTTTATTTTACATATGTAATTATCTTTAGGTGTGCATTTTTGCTTCATTTATATGGTTGGATAGTGCAGGGATTCAAATTAATGATTTTACGATGCACAATATATACATGCATACCAATATATGATTTCTCATCATATTAAAATATTGAAAGTGTAAACACATTAAAGTAGTTTTAATGTTTGACTCCAAAGCCAATTGTAAGGTCCCAGAAGTTGCAATTCTAGATAGAACACCTATTGTGGTGCAACATCATTGTAAGAGACATCTGCTATTAAAACATAATTCATCTGTTTAATATATCTTGTTTCCTTTTCATTTTGGGATTCAAGGTGTGAGGCATTAGTTTCGGAGCATGTAAGGAGGTTATTTCTACAGTCCTTAAACTCCATCTGTTCTCCAACACAATGTTAAGCAGCGCTTAGCTCATCAGGGTTTTGACAAAGTAAGTGGTGGTCTGTCATGTGTTTTACATGACCAATCAAACTTGCCATTTGGCTAGTTCTAATTCAGCTGGTATTGTTAAAGTAAGGATTTTGTTATTGGGGACTGAACTGGCTATCTCAGCTGCCTACCAACTCAATTCATTCAGCATCTACATGTATGGATACCTGTTTTGCTACAGCTAGTGAGCAAATTGAATTCTCTCATCCTTACTGTAAGTGTAAACAATATGTGTAGCTTGCAGATTATTACTGTAATTATTATTATAACAATGCAGGTTATTAGCAATGCTTGCAATCACAAACACAACAAACGTTGATTTCTTACAGCTAGCCCACAGCAGCTGGGTAGCTGATGACTTTTATGGGTCTTTTCAAAAACAAATGCAAAAGTCTTGAATTCAAACATTTTAATCTATTCTTTTTACAAATCCTGCTCCCCTCACTTTACAGATTGCTGGCAATTCCCTGTGTGACACCAATTAAAATCAGCAGACAGAACAAGTGCCAATTAATGCAATTCTGCATATAGTTGACACCATTAACACAATTAGTTAATTCAGATAGCAACACTTATATAAATGTATGGTGTTAAAAAGTACTGGGGATAAACCCAGCCTTTCTAAAAATTGCCAAGAACGTGTCCCCTGTTTTCCTGGTAGAAAATCACACCTTTTAAATTGATATCCAGGTTTCGAAACAGTTCCACCGCGCGCACAGTCTGGGCTACCTGTAATCAGAGATTAATTAGTTTCAGAGATTAATTCAAAACCCGTTTCATCTTTCGCAACTGTGAGAGAACAACCACCGACACAGTTCCTCAGAAACCAGTTCACCTGCACATCTGTCGAAAGCATGCTTGTACTTCGGCTTACATTAATATTTCAGTAATGAGCCACAGGGTCCTCTCATGATGAGGGCTAATAGTGAATGCTCATTTTTTATGTTTCCTCTTTCAGTTATATTACAATTTCTTGTAGAGAAACGGAAAATATAAATCAACTTGTTTTTTTATCTGACCAATCATTATGTGGTCAAAATCTGTCTTGTTTTCAGATGCAAAGAGCGTTAAGCGGAGTGGGTTTTCGGAGCTCTATGAACGCACTGTGGAGTTCTTCATTTATTTATATTTTTAATTTTTTATCACACTTAACCTGACAAAAAAGGACATGGTGGATTCGTCTTAATAACAGCTGGAAGGAAAGCCTCTAATCCAATTTGTCATGGAGCAGATACTGTCAATCCTGGTTTCTTCCTAATTAACAGGTGCTAGCGGGTGCTCTCAGAACCTGGAGCCAGCCCAGAGATTTTGGGGGAGAGCGGAATTTTGGCAGGCAGGTTCTCCACTGAAGCAATTTCTGAATCCCACTGATAAGACTCTTTTTTTCTTGCTTTGGATTCACGCTAAGGAGCTCAATAGTCACTACCTGTGAGAACAGCTTGCGCTCTAACTCTGACGCTAGTGTCTCATCGAGATTATGGACGGCACAAGCCGAGGGGCACGATGGCGCGCCGCTTTATTTTTAAAACCGATACGCCCCGGCGTATCGATGCAAAGCGAGCGTCGCGAAATGGAACCTATTCAAGGAGGGAAAAATCATTTTCAGAACGACTGTCCCGGTTACCGCGTGTCCTTAATTACTTTTGTTCGACTAGGTCATCGCGGCATGCTCGCTGCCGGGTCTTGACAAAGCAAGTGAATCGGATGCACTGCGCTTTCGGCAATGTGAGGTACACAGACGCATATGCGCGCCGTGCACTATTTATACATTTACCAAAATCACACAAGAACTGCAGATTTACAAATCACCACATATGCGAGGGAAGGCCTCTGGCCACACATGTAAGCATTACGTATTCCCTGAGTCAAAATTAAGATCTCCATCTTTCCTCCCCACTTCAGCTCCTCTCCAGCTTGGGAGGTGATAAGAGAACATCAAGCATGGAAAAAAACTATTTTTGTACCTAAAATTTGGACATATTTATTAATCTTTTTATATTTCACATTGTACTTGCCTTGGAACCCATTGTCACTGTCTGAGAACTCTCATTTCAAGCTACGCAAAATAACCTGAACGGTTATTGTAAGCTGTTTTACAGTGGCCTAATTAGATTTTTATATCTTGATGACATGTGATTCTTCCACTTGTATCCAAAACTTATCATGTATTCATGTTTCCTATATAGAGCGTGACATCTCTCTCTCTTTCGCTGTCATGTTTATTTGCATTTGACAGAACCCCTCGAGTAAACTGCAGCTCTGGAATGATGGCACATTGATTCTGACACTATTCCGCTGGTGCAGAGCATCAGTCTGCAGTGTGAGCAGGTATTCTCTGCTTTCCCTCAAAGCTCCATTGAAAAACAACTGAGCTAAAGTCTCTCCTCCATTTGTAGGTTGCCAGAGTAGCATGTTGTTGCGTCCTTTAATCTATCTAGATATAGTGGCGTCTAATCTACCCTGATGCATGGGCCACTGGCAAGTATGAGAGCATATGCTGATGTTTTAAAGGAACATAGTCCATTAACATGGCTTTAAAAACACACACAATGCAATAGAGGCATGGGAACTAACTAACTGGGAAAATTTGCATATGGCCATTAAGATTTCCACATTTCAACCCCAATGACTATTTAGAAAAAGAAAAAAATAACACCTTTGCACAAAAATAAGTACCATTTCAAAGATAATGGATAATGGATAACTTCTTTGTCTTACAAGTCAATTATATTTTGTCTTTTACTGAATACAACCTCTCTCAATCAGTATATGAACACTATGTTTAGAGTACAGGGATCTTAAATAAGTGTGGCAGACATGGCCACTGAGACTAAGGCTGTGAGAGGAAGGAAAACACAACAAAAGGTAGAACCAAAATGGCCAAGGGCCATTCGTTAACCCTTATGGGGAAGAACACTCTAAACTCTAAACTAAATAATAACAAAACAGAATCTAGCACAGCCTGCACATCACAACCAAAACCCACCAAAAATAGTCCTCAAAGGTTGTGCTTTGAATTGAAGGCCGAAACGAAGGCAAGTGCTAGCACCTGGGTTGATTGGAAATCCTCCTCAGGTGAGCCTGTCTGTTATTGTAGCTGTTGCTGTGAAAGTTCTGCATTCTGTCCAGGCTGAGGGAGGGACCAGGAACTGACAGCAGTCCAATGGGAGGAGCAGAGGAGCTTGCTCCTATCTCCACCTCTCCTGGCGCCACATAATATTCACACATTCAATATCAGTGTACCCCAGTTGCTGTACAATTTATTTATGCATATTTCATGCAGATGCCATACCTTTTTATTTAAAACTACCTAATTGGATTTATTAAGGCACTTTTAATATTTAAAAAACACATGCAGTGCATTTTATTAGAGTAGAGAATATGATTTTTCATTGATACTTCTTCTGTAATTAAATTATTGCCCTATCCTGTGCTGACACAAAGAATAAAATTCATATCTCCATGATGTCTTCCCCTTTTATTAAACATGAGGCTGAGGGCACAGTGACCTATGACTCAAAAGATCCCATTTCCTGCTCAAAAATGAAGGCACAGCTTCTTCCTACAGGAGATAAATGCAACATGAAAAAGTGCTTTGTTCTTCTAGGCATGAGGTTAGCTAGCCTGTAGCAGGGATTGTAATCAAATTCATTGGCCTGTGGTTATATCCTCTGTCCCATTATATTGTGGTTGGGTGGTTGGATGGTTGGTAAGTCACAAAATTTACACAACAATGAGACCTAATGTTGAGTCTGTAATGTTGGGGGGGAAGACCTCTTGTGTCTTTTCACATATGAGGATGATGATGGTTTGATAACTCAGTTATGTCATAAACAAGCGTAGTCGGAGACTCCATTCTTTGCTGATAGAATATATCTTTCAATTTATTACTGTGGCACCAAAAGTTGGAACAATAACTAATGATTTATAGCAAAATTTCACAAGTACAGTACAATATCACATCCTCTGGTAACCTCTCTTTATTGTTATACTGTTTTGTCTGTGTTCTGTTTTTGTTGCTGCTTTGTGTGCTTTTGTGTTTGACTTTTCAGATGGTGTTTAGCACGCTAATAACACCAGGCAACGCTTTTAGAAGATGCGGAAACAACTGGGTACACCGACTACCATTGCGATGAAAACGAGCGAACATCCCACTCATCACCTTAAAACTGTTTTGGAAGGTGTAGCATCTGTGGATGTTGTGACCATCGCCATCCTTTAAAAGAAAGGCAAACTATAAAATGGATTGTCCATGTTGTCATATCAGACCTTTCTCAGACATGTCTTGCGACTTTTCTAAGGACACTCATTAATTCCAACTTAGTTTTACCAGTTAGCCACTTTGTTTTAGTTTGATAAATTTGTTCCTGTTGGCAAGTTTGCTGTTATCTACTGTAGTCTTCGCATGAATGATCACTTTAAGATGTTTATGGACACCATGAGAATTGCTCAGCTGGGTGTGATTAGTTGTATTTGACTGAGATTGTATAACAAATGTATAACCATTTACTCTATTTACATCAGTTGGTGTAGATTGTGAATTATTTTATTGTTAATCAAAGAAGATAAATGGGAACAGGTTAAACATAATGATAGGTATAAAGGTAAAGTTTGTTCCTCCGTTTTGAGTTCACCAGCTGCCACTGATAAATACATGCAATTTATCTGCATATTAAGCCTTTGTAAATTTTGCTCATTCAGCTAATTTTTAAAATACAGATTTAGTTGTACACTGTGAACCTTACAGATAAAATTATAGCAAAGTTATCTGGTGGAATTTTGCGCGAGCACATTGTTTTTGATCTTGAGTGTAATTTTGATTTATAATCATCTGGTTAACACAACCGCATGTGCTAAAAATGTAGAATCAAAAATGTTGATTAATAGAGAATAATAATGCAGATTATCTATGAAAAGGTCAAATGTCATGCAGTCAAAAACACAAACCTGGACTCTTGGTGACTTATTTTCAAACTGTGATAGGACTTGTGGTCATGTGAAACACCAGTGTCAATTGTCTGCTGTATATTACCCTATACATGCAGTTGTAAAAGCTTATTAAGTTCTTAATTCCTCCTGTGCACTACAATCCTACAGAAGTACTAGTATATACATATATATATATATATAGTATTTATGTCATGAATGCATAATATTTTCTTTATCCACTATACAAGTGAGCCCTTTGCACTGGTTTGAGTACCAGTATGTTGAGATCAAACTGTTGCAATACTATAGATTCTATGAATTTTTACCCCCAAAATATAAAGTACATTTACTATAATATAAATGAACAGTAGAGAAATAATGATCCAAGCACCTACAGTTTCTGGACCTCTAAAAAGTGTTGTTCAATGTTCATTTCAAATTCACATAACTTAAACATTAATTGGTAAGAGAAAAAAAAATTAATAAGTCATTTTAGAACTCCATTAAAATCTGCTCAACAGGACTTGAACAAGTTTTGAAAGGTCAACTATGACAGCATTTGAAGGTTATTATTTAATGAGAAGAAAATATATGTATAGGAGGTCACCAAAATGACTCGTACATTTTAATTAAAATAAAAAAAAGGATCCGGCCAGCTCTTATGTTGAGGCGTACAAGGTGTGTGTCTGTGCAGGGCCGGCTGCCAAGTGACTTAGGAGGCTGACCTTTTCAGATCTGCAGAAATGCAGAAATGTTTTTCAGGGGTCTGATATGAGAAGACTGTTACCGTCTATGATAGCAATGTTCTGGATAGCCTGGAGAGAAGCGCTTTTTTTCGGAGTCACAAAAGCAAATGACACAGTCCTCATTTTGACTGCAGATTTTAAATATGTTATTATTTTGATCACATGTGTATTCACTCACTAATCTTTGCAGGTAGACCATTTATGAGAAGATGAATTTGAGAGACATTGCAATTATGATTAAAGGAACAGTAATTATTGACTGGATGCAACTGCTGCTTGACAGTATTGTTCAATAACAAACAAAGTGACGCCCCCAGAAATTATACGTAGGGGTGGCCAGATGGGGCAACTGAAAATCTTGGGGTGGCACACCAAAACCAAAAGCCATAACTGAATTTCAGGAATGCTATTATGCTGTTGTGGCAGCAGGCCGGAGGAGGGGTCGGACTTTGATGCGGTTGGCGGGTTGGCTGGTGGATTGTATCAGGGTTGCCATGGCCCCCATCCACCCCCACCCCCTTGGCGGCGCCATTGTAACAAACAAATTGAATGAAAATGTTGTAAGATTTTATATATTAATAATGTCTAATATTCACGCAAACGACAACAACCTCATATAACATTTGCCATACACATTCTGCGAAAGGGTACGAATCTCCAGTCACATGAATGATGCTGACCTCCGTCTCTCTATCTAATGCATTAAACATACCATACTCGTGGTTACCGTATCACTCCTGAAAGTGGTGCGCAATAATGTATGATCACGCGGGCGTACAGGACTTTGACAGCGTGCCCTTTGGAGTTTCCCCATCTGCATCACCCATCATAGCGAGAAAGCGTCACTCTCGCTCTGGGGAATTCACTTTTCCAAAACGCCATAAAGGCCTGAGGAGTCACCGAGGATTCCTGGGACAAAACACAGCGGCGACGCACTCCCAGGATTCTAATATAGTTGTCCGGTGTCTTGGGAGCAAGAAAGAGGGGAGAAAAAAAGAAAGGAGTCGTGTCCTCTTTTATCAGTGAACTCTTGGGGAGGTGATTAGAGCGTGGGACTTGGGCAATCGAGAGAGCGGGATAGCGCCGCAGATTGATAGGTGGAAGGTAACGTCGCACCGCAAAAGGGCACGGTGTTACGGCGTGATTGATGGGGCCACAAATTCGAAATGAAAAGCCTTTTTGATGGGCAAAGTCCAGGCATGGCAGTTTCACCCAGTCCACTCAGCACAATTAATGAGAAAAGAGGCGCCTGCTTGTTCAACACTGGAGGAATGCATAATCAGAGGAGGAACCAGATGAAGAAAAGCCGTATCTGTTCGCCAAAGCGAGAAGCTGCGGTACGAGTGTGTGGGCCATATCTGCTTAAGTTTAGCGACTGCCCTATGGGCTGTTTAAGGCATTATGTGATTACACAGTTTATGATGACAAATCTCGCAGTGTAAAAACCTCAAAATAAAATAATTGCACTTATTGATTCCTTTTTTTCTGGCTTTTCACTCCAAGATAAAATTCCAAAGCTGACATTTAATCAACAGTTGTCCTTAATTTTGGCTCACAATTAAGTCCAATTGTTCGTGTTTACCTTCACTGACACCGTCGGGTGAGTTGAACAATCATGACAATGAACTCGGTAAACTGTTCTTGTAGAAAACACATGACACTTTTATTTAATCGTGAGTGGAAGTTTAGCACAAATGTTGATTGAATTCAGGCCGTTGTCACAACCATGGGGTCATCCCATCACTAGGGGGCAGCCTATAGCCTAGTGGCTAAGGTACATGACTGGGACCCCCGAGGTTGGTGGTTCAAGCCCCAGTCCAGCCACAGCAAGAACACCAGGGCTGTTGGGCCCTTGAGCAAGGCCCTTAACTCCACATTGCTCCCAGGGGAGATTGGCCCTTGGTTAGCCTAATCAACTGTAAGTTCCTTTGGATAAAAGCATCAGCTAAATGACAGTAACTTTGTTTTTACTCCACAATCCAGTGGCTTCAGCTTTAGCGGGCAGGTTGTAGGAGCCAGATTGGCCAGAGGGGTCACTAGTGAGTCATGGCTCAGTCTTATTTGACTGGATAGTGGCAGACAGCTTTTTTGGAGGATTTTAATTGGATGGTGTTATGCCGTGACAGGAAACATCATTGACATCCTCATCTGCAATTGGGTGTGGAGTAGGTGGAAGTTGCCCATTGGTGCTGATCTGAGTTGTCATCACTCCAATTCACAGTTAGCTAAATAAAGACGGATTAGCAACTATCTGCTGATACGCTAACCCTGTGTACTGTATAGGTATGTCTGAACAATCCACAAAAAGCATTATTTATCAATTTTTAAATCTATAGATTGCCTTTGTCTGTCTGGGTTGCATGCAAAGGTCATGCAGCCAGAAGAAGCAGGAAATTGAGGAAACTGCAGATCCTTCTGCCTGTGAGGGTGAAATTGCGTAAGTAGTAATGACAGATATTCAATTTTTGTTCATATTAACTTTGGTTGAATGTAGCGTGTTTACTCCACCTCAAATTCACAGTGAAATAAATCCATAATCCTATCATGTATTGTACATATTTAAGCAAACAATGACATGTTGTATATTTCTTCAGGAAATATATTCATAACTGACTGATTATTGATTTCCTTTCCTGTTGAGAGGAAATGTCTTCAGCAATGTGACAGAAGAGAAATGTATGCTGCTTTTCTTGATCCGTGTGATGTATGTGGATATTCTGAACATTCATCATCGTGTTCATTAAAGTCATAATTGCAAAAAAAATGGCCAAAATAACAATGGCAAAAAATACTGAGCTCTAAATTACAACTTAAACTGCGAAGAAGTAGTCATGCTGAAATGTGACTCAGCTCAGTGTTTGACCTGCTGAACCAGCATATCGGAAACAACAAACTCTTTAAACACCAGAATAGCTCAAACTGGGGAAGGAATCTGAATTTATCCGAACCAAGCGAAACAAATAAACATATATACTTTACTTGGTTAGTGTCTGACAGGGACTAAGACCAGCAGTAATTCTGGTCCACCTGAACCAGGGTTAAATAGTTTCTATATGTCCTTGAATGAACATAGTCTGGAGTCACTCATACGTCAAACTCTTAAAACAAACATGAGATGATTTTTTTAGGTGCTAAATGTTTCAGTTACATTATCCCACAGTTCTGCTTGGTCTCATCCATGTCATAATTGTGTTCAGTCACAGCATTTGATATCACTATGGTAAAGCCAATTATTTTGTGTTGGGATGCTCAAAGTGTGAAGACAGAGGATGCTTGAGATTTGACTGTGTGAAACGACTGCTTCGTTTCACACGGTAAACTTGCACCAGTTCACGCGTCGGCCGTCTCCTGCACCCTGACATGAGCACAAAGGGGCGAATGCGATTGATGAGGCGGAAGGAAGATGGAGAAGGAAAGTAAAAACAGATTGTGTGCCACTGTTTATTCTGATACATTTAGAATTTTAAAAAAGGTCAAATAAAAATGAATGAAACACGAAGCATGTCTATTCGCGTGAAAACCATATGTCTGAGATGGCTCTCATCGAGGGGAGTGCCACTAATACAGAAATTATGTGGGAACTAACAATAGTTGGCGCAATCTCACATAAGAATGCCCACAGGTTCAAAGTGTTAGTCCCGCACAGTTAGATCTGCTTGAATGTCACTGAGCACAGTGTGGATCGTACCCAAAATGGATGCCCTTGTCAATGGACAAAAGGAGTAGTTGCTAACTTTAGCCAATGAATAATACTGTGCAGTCTTGCATTATTCCGCGCTGGCATTATGCTAATTGCACACCGTGCATGTTTTCTTGAGGAATCAGCAGCTGACATGCCAAACAAACCATTGGACATGATCACAGATACCTGTCTGACTTATCAAAATACCATACTTTACAGTACATCTTTTGGTTGAATACTGTTAAGGAGAATTAATTACTCCTCAAATGTATCTCAGGAGGCAGAAAACTCATGTACTGTCCTTGTACTCAACTTAGCTTGTACAATTTGTTGGTGATCTAATTTAATCATTGCTCATGCTCAGCAGCGGAAGCATAAAACAATGTCATATTCAGAGGAAACCGTCATTCCAAACTCAACTCATTCATTCAAGTGTATCCATACGGGCGTATTCAACATAATACTGAGTGTCATGCAAACAACATTCATAGTACCGTTCATGATCAAGTAACATACAAGTTATGCAGTTACATAACTTTTTTTGCGTAGAGTATAGGAAATGCAATAAAAATGGAAGCCATGATTAACAAGGTAGCAATGCCTTAGTTCTGTTATTTAATGTAAAGAAAAATCAAAAATCACTTAAAATCTCACAGCTGGGCAGCAATGGCACCACCAAGGGGGGCCAGGGGGGCCACTGCCACCCTGATACAATCACAGGCTTTTGGTTTTGGTCGTGCCACCCCAAGATTTTCAGTGGCCCCATCTGGCCACCCCTAAGAAAAATGTCCAGGGCCTCAACTGCTGTGCAGTGACTAAGATGTGCGAGAAATCACTTGTGAAAGCTTTACATCAACGTAAAGCAAGATATGAATTCTGTCAGGTTTGACTTTGACTTCAGAAACTAGCCACTGCATCAGTTTGAAAGAAATAGCCACATTTAGCCTGAACTATATGCTAGCGGAACTATATGCTTGTTAAAAACGAATGAAAATGAATGGCCCCTGATTCTCCTTGGCTCAGTGACAGTATGGCGAGTATTGAACTGAATTATGAATTTGACATATTATTTGAAATATGGCACTGTATACAAATGTAGTGCAAATTTGTGCTTATGTGTATGTAATAGATTCAGAGTATGTATCCGATGCACACATTCTGTATGGTGCTGCTTCTCAAATACTGCAACACATTAACTGTGACTTTATGTGTGGTTTTGGTTGGTGGAAATTAATCTGCTTTGCACTAAATCACATTAGCAATATTGAGCAAAGTGCCTGACCACACCTCATTTTAAGACCAACTTGTCCAAACGGAAGCAAGTTGGTTCACTATTTCTTGAACATTGTTGCTTAAAGGAGAAATTACTAAAAACTTAAGACCATACATGAGAACATAAGAATATATAATGATGAAAACAGGCCATTCTGCCCAACTACAGCTGTCATTTATCTATAGTCTAGACAAGAACCAGTACTGTGTCACCCCTATCTCAGCCTCTACTGTATGATATGTAGATTCAACTACCAGTCATTACTACATTAATCATTATATACTGAACTGAATTCAGTATATGCTAGTGCAGCTAAATTTTTGGATTTGTATGCATGTGGAGGATACAGTGCTTACAGTGCATTTTGTGAATCTATGGTTTTACAATACAAAATGTTACCCACGGCGTGTTGGGTGATGTTAATCAATTCGTTTGTAGCGGAGCACACAGAATACCCTGCATTGGAATATGAGTAAAGCAATCCCCGGTGCCAGCACTGAAGGTGAATCCTGTCTTTACAGAACATTTTGTTTGGGTCAGACATCAACATTCGTCAAACCAGAATCTCTTTCCAAAGGTAGTGTAATTAGCAGGGGCCAATCCTGGAAGTATGAAACAGAGGAAGTGTGGCAGGATTGTTATAAGAAATTAGCGATAGTGGCTGAAATACCAACATGCGTGCCCTACCCCGCCCCCTGGGAGGACGTACCGCTGTTTCTGTGTTGTGCACCTCATGAACTCTGCACACGCTATGAACCCTTTTTTTTGCATGCAGGTAGATTTTTTTCCTCCGCTGACATTCTTGACATTCCCATCCGCGGCACTGTCAGTATTTTCTGCCTCGTTTAATGAGTAGAAAACCCGAAGCTGCTGGCCGGCTAAGACCGAGACCGTGCTCATTATATACCGCGGCTTGAAATGCACCGCCGCTAATTTCACAGTGGTAGCCATCAATAAAAATTAGCGCTGGGCTCTTAGCCTGATGCTTTTCGGTTTGGGAATCACAACAGATGGAGTTTAGGGGGGAGGGGTGGGGTGGGGGGTGTGGCTAATGTAAATTGATGATGCTTTTATGGTGTTTCTCATTAAATGTAAAAAATAGTCTAAAAATACACAAGACTGTAAATAACACACCAGTAAAGAGATGTCTCATTAAAATGGATAAGGCTAGGTGAGGAGGTGGTGGTTAGCGATGTGTTGATAGTTAAGGAGCACTGTCAGTGCTGTCTATCTTTGGAGAAAGACTCCAAACGGTAGTGATACACTGAAAAATAGTAATAAAAAATTTAAAACATTTAAACCAGCTTATGTCCAAGGGGGTATAATTAGTGGAGCTAAGCACTTGACAAAGGACAAAAATAGCCCGATTCAGTAATGAAGATTGGTCGTGTCAAAATATAAGTGGGGACTTTTTAAAAAATGTATTTGTAACTAGTCCTGGCAGTTATTTCGGTTTAGATTGTGAATTTCAGAGTAGAATTGTGTCATTTTGTATTATTCAAATGTATGATTATTATGCCTCTCAGCGTGTACCTGGGAATTAAATCACATTTTGAAAAAATAAAAAAAAAAATGAATCGTATCTTTTGTTTGTGTGCACCCATTAACTGTGTGCTTCAACCTGGGGAAATGATCGAGCTAAGTGTTTTATTTCAAATACCTGACAGATGCTCGAAGCGACAGACTTAAAAGCATTCGGGGCCGTAACACAGACTGAAATCCATTGTTTATAAATGCTAGCGCTCATTGCCAGCTTAATTATTACTACTCAAACACAACTAAGACAGGAATGTATCGATTTGCATAAAAGCCTTTTATATATAAACACCTGCCAAAAAATGTTTCTCTGACTTATCCCATTGGGGGAAAAAAGTTTCTGAACATCAAAATATGCATGCATAATAACAATGACTTAGTGTACAACTGCGTCTGCCATTGTGGTGATACGGACATGTCTTCATACCCAGAGACACAGCTGTTACTGCTTTTATTTTGAAATGCATTTCCATTGTCGGCTCAGTAAGAGTCTAAATGGAAGCGCCCTTGAGACGACCTCAATTCAGGTCTGAATGAATCTGAAGACATCACAAAAATATTGCTTTACAAATTAAAAAAGAAAACGCTTGTATTCATGGTAGCAGCTATGAGAGTTTACACTGTGGTGTTTATTAAAGTGTATTAAATACAGTGTAAACCATATGCATTACAAATATGAAAAAGGTATAGTCTGGGCATTTTCTTGACAGATTTTCTCCAAATACAGACACACATAATTTTTATATATGTGTGGGAGAGCAAAAAAATGAGGAAACATATTTTCTTGTAGAGTTGCTATAGCCGGGTGGCAATTTCCCCACATCATATCCAGACGTAATGCCGAAGAGCGTGAAAAGCATGACTCATCATTTCCAATACAGGAGGCACAGTCTCTGACACCCCGGCCTAATGAAAATATCCCAAAATGTCATTTTCTTTTTCCTACGGATATTACGGGATTTTGTAGCAGCTCGGTGTACTCGAAATATATTATCTGGCATAAATGCAAAAAAAAAAAAAAAAAAAAAACAGTACAACAGGATCTTCATTCTCGTAGATGGCATAGTTCAGAATATGCTTGTCTTGGTTTTCAATAACAGAATTAAGCCCTGTGACATTCTAAAGGTTTTAATAATAATAATAATAATAATAATAGTAATAATAAGGTATAGTTTTACAACACTAATAAAACTATAATAATAAAATCTGTACAGTTAGCCTTTATGAAAATGTACAGACACAGTAATTGATAAAGTAGGGTCATTTACTGTAATATAATCACCAAGTGCTCACATATATTGAACAGCAAATGCTACTGTGTGTTATCACAGGAAGATAAAATAGAAAGTCTTCCCCTAGAGAACCATGAAGTTCTCCCTCAAGTAGAACGCTCAGTTAGAACAAGAACACCCAATACAATCACGTCTCCGACCCCCCCACCCCTTCAGAGCGCTCCAACAGAGAGCTAAGTGGAACCGGCTACACAAAGCATGGCTTATTCTAGAGTAGAAATGGCCATATCTAAATGATGACAAAATTAAGTACAATGTGCATAGATGACGGCGAAGCCAGACCTCATATATATAACATCTACGATCCTCTGTTTAGACAGGGGAGGACCGCATGTATCCACTGAAAAACAGACAAACAGTTGGTTCACATGGCGAACTTCATATGTCCTACAGGCCTACACT
The DNA here is from genome assembly GCA_022829145.1 of Albula goreensis. Classification (NCBI taxonomy): domain Eukaryota; kingdom Metazoa; phylum Chordata; class Actinopteri; order Albuliformes; family Albulidae; genus Albula; species Albula goreensis. The sequence goes on from CM040763.1 coordinate 17,606,717, forward strand.
TGTAACGGCTCTTGCGGGGCACAAGGAAGCGCTAAACGGCAGTATGGCTTCCAGTGCAGGCGCCACAAGTGAAGAGATAGGATCAGGCCAGCTGAGGTCATCTCACTGCCTGATGACATCTCATTGCATCTCTCGCGCTCAGACAGCTGGCCACTTTTCAGCGAGAGGACATTGAAAGGAAGGAGTAATGAGCCCCTCCTGTCTCTCTGCCTCATAGCCACCCCCATTTGTGTTCGGAAACACCCGTCCTGTGTCCCAAAAGAGCACTATGTACTCCACACTATTGTGTATACACCGTGTATTATTCTAGAAAGTGCATGTCTTCACTAGTTAGTGAACGTGAGTGAACACACTCGATAGTACTTTACTATCCGGAAACACGTCACCAGTGTTGATGGCGATGCTTCTGCATCCGCCATTTTGGTTGAGATTTTAGGTTGCGGGAGGTGCCTCGCTTTCTGTTTCACGTCGCATTTTGGGACAATAGTGTCCAGGCAAACCACATTTCACATCGCCACCATTGTTAACACATATACTTGTGCTATCTAGCACATAGCGTGCGACAAAGTGATCCACACTATGCACTAAACACTCAAAAAGAGGCTAGAAATAGGGCATAGTGTGCTTTTGGGACATAACATTGATCCCTATATTCTTGACAAACCGCCAAGCAACTGTACAACAGGCTACAATGAATAAGAATTCTGAATCAGGTGAAGGAGAAATGCTCAGCTCAATCTAGTATCCTCCACTGTGGGGCCAATGGACCGGGCCTCCATCAGACCCAACTCCTCATTGATAATGTTTAGTAAAGCTGCTGCTAGCTGGGCTCTCAATGACTGCTGGTCTATGTACATAAAACAAGCAGACACAAAATACTGGTCAAATAGGAACTTAAAATGAGGGTGGGGGTGGTGCAAACCTTTCCTTTTGGATTCATTATTGAAAAGAAAAGTGAAAAGAATTAAAGGGAAATTGAAAGGCTTAAAAGTTAGCTAACAAAAGGACAGCTGAACCAAACTTGTTTTACACAACAGAATCAGAGTGAAATAGTTTTGTCATATATTGGATCATAAAAGTCATTTTCTGTGCTTCTGTAGTACAGTGTTTTTACTTAATTGTCATAAAGGGTGCCAAGTTTTGCATTTGACTATATGAGGTACACAGAGGAAATAATGTGCAGAGACATAGAAATGCATATATTAACTTATGCAGATTAGCAAATTGCATACAGGCTTATGATGCAATTTGTCGGCACACATTTAATATAATAGATTTAAAAAATAAATAAATCAACTATTTTAAAAATCCCTTTTATCTAAGCCCAAAAATACAATGAGCTCAAATCTTCATCAAGGTTATAGCAAGTGTAGCTGTGACCGAAGGATATTTATGAGGAGAAAAAAATAATGAAATTGTTTGCCCGAGTCATGACTTAAATTAAATAATCTAACATAATGCATTCATTTCCATCATATTAATTAATTTCTCCCTCCTCCGATTCCTTTGTGGAAAATAATGTATATAAAAATGCTGATATTATGCGCTGTGTGTTTATAAATTTATTTATCTTTACCATTATTTCCCAGAAACCCCCAAGATGATGCAAAAAGAGGTTTTGACATTCTTTATTATCACATTTTAAACCAAGAATTCTTTTTAATTAGCCTGTTGCTGATGGCATTTGCGAATACTGCTGTTTCAATTACACAGACAAGGCTGTTTATTACCGTAAAGGAAGATCACGTCGTTAGTGCTCGCTTGGCTTCGGGGCGCAAATTGTCATTCCTTTTAATAATAATCTTGTATTAATTAACAAAATAATAAATTCAAATGAGATAAATAAAAATGTACAGTGTCACACAGGGAGATGTGGAAGTGCGATGATGTGAAGCAACTTAATGAACGACTCCATAAGAGAAGTAGGCCAAATGAAAGACGTACTTCACACACACATGTATACGCTCACAGGGGCCATGCAGGAGTGAAAACCCTGATTGAAGGGCCCCAGGGCTCGACAGGGGCCCCATAAATGCTCATCAGTAACTTCAGTATTCTATGGAGGGCCCATCTTTTCACAGGGCTCAGGGTTCCGAGCAGCGGCCAATCAGTCAATCCGTTCATTAGCACATTGCATTGACCTGCATTGAATCTGGTCGTTCCATTCATTTGTGCAGCTGTGTTACATTCCCTTTCACAACTCCGACACTTTATTCTGAAATGTAAATTTAAATCCTGACAGTAGTTCATTTCTGGTAATCTTTATGTTAACAAAGTGATTTTTCAATGTGTGGATGGGGTACCATAGTCTGGTATTGAATCCAATCTGACGACACATTATTGGCTGTAGCACTACCCAGAGACAGCAGGAGGGAGGGATTTGGAGATTCGATTGGCTGGGATGTCCACCAGCCAATCAGGCATCCACAGCCTGGCTACATGAGCGTGAAGTGTCTCCCTGCGGTAGCTCAGTCTGTGGACTGTGGCGTGCATCACATTTTGGTGGAGTGATTGTCTGCACTTTCCTGGATTCATAGCCGAGGTTGAAGAAAAGAGCACTTGCGTATACAAATGGACACTGTGTATACAAATGGACATTCCAGATTGTAAACAAAACATTCATCAACTTCCTTAGTACAGCCCATAGTGAGGAAATTCACGATTCCAGTTCTCCTCCCCATCTTTAATTGCTCATGATTTTTCTTCAGACTTGGAGACAAATGGGCAATGAGTCAGCATTCTACTTAAATTCATTTGATTACTCCAAACCAACTCTGACCATTGTTGTGGAATACTGTTTTTTGATATAGAAGACTGCATCTTCTCTGTAATCCATTCAAATGATCCTGCCTCTCTCATGCAATCTTATCAGGTCACGGTTTGCAGTTTCCAGTAGGCCCAATTACACGCATTGCTGCCACCAATCTGCTTCCACATCGGTATCGCTAACCAATCAATAAAGGGAAATCTGATCGAATAACACAGAGTGTGCATTCATGTCTGTTTGTGTGTAAATACAACATATATTTGTAGGGTCCCTAGACAACGGCTCTACCAATGTGCACACGCTCACCCTGACATCACCAGTGAGCGCGTGTTTTAAACAGTCTCAATGCTTAAGACAGCCCATACCCGCTACAGTACACCAATACTGTAGCGCCGGAAACACGCAAAGGGCAATAAAACTTAAGAAATAAAAGGACAGACAAACTTCTTGTCCGCCCTTCTTGTTGCTCGCTCTCTTTGAGCTTCGCTCTCTCTTTGAGCTCTTTGAGCTCTGCTCTCTTGCTCCTGTTGCATGTTCGTTCTCGCTCGTCCACCTCTGGCGTGCGGAACGCAAGCAACAAACTTTTGCTCCAGGCCTGCGCTTCGTCTCGGAGGCAAGCGCTTCAGCAACCATCCTGCACAGAACAGTGCATCACTGGCCGACTTCACGCGACGGATCCACAGCCATCCTGCGTGGTAACACCGAACCACTGTTTTAGCTTGCTTCACAGCATCTGGAACATCCAACAACAGCGAACAAATATCATCCAAACCAGACGTGCAAACTCGGACGACGTGCCATTTCAGAAAGTTCAGCAGCGGGATTCCTTCTCCAACAACGGACGGACAAAAAGGACAAACCCCTTGGACGAACAAACTGCGGTATTTGTTATCCCCAGATAGCAACTACACGTAAGACGGACACATCAGGCACTCGCATTGGAAGTTTCATGTTCTGTTTAATTACAATGTAATGCATTTGCAATATCTGTATAGTGGTGTATAACTATATAGTCTGTGTTAGGAACAGTATTGGCTAGTTAGCTACCGATAATTAGCTTTATACTAGCTATCAATTATATCTTCCACAAACAGGAATTTATAATCTCTTAACCGAGATCTCTGCATGCGATCTCTGGAACGACTAACACGAACTATATATTTTCCTCCAAATTGCCACACCTAGCCGTGGAATTTGGATCATTACTAAACGCCGTGCTCGTTACCGACACGTGCACATACAGACGGGAACGCGCCTATTGTTCCCAACTCATGCATGCACGCACACACATACACACACACACGCGCATACACAATTTCCTTAGATGATAGAAACTGTTTAGTTAGGATTTTCACTGTTGTTTAATAAATATATTTTATTAAACCTTGTGTCTGTATTGATATTGTGAGAACACGAGCCGAGGCCAAATCAATCTGAACGTAATGCCTTCAACCGTTATGAATTAATAGTTGTTGTATCTTTAATTATAGATTAGAGTGTCAATAATTATGGTTCATAATTATCTAAAATGAGACTGATTAACTATTAAAATGAGACTGATTTCCACGTGAGTCTACTAAGGGTAAAACCTTGGTACACTTATGTTTATTTAGAATATTAATATTATGTTGTGTCGCCGTGTTAGCATCCGGCGCATTATCCTCATATCGTCTGGCGCCCCTTTTGAGGATATAGATAATATTAATTGTTCTATATATATTTGCTACCAAGTTTGAGGAATAGAATAAGTTCCTACATAACTGGTGCCACACGTGAGGTCTAAATAATCCCTACATAATTGGTGCCCCGTGTGAGGAGATTGGTATTTGGCTCGGTTTCATGTTTTTACGAAATCAAAACTCTCGCGAGTTAGGTCAGAACACTCAGCTATAATTCTGCTAGATAGCTTTAGAGTGCACATTTCCTGAATGACCACCAGATGTCGCTCTTGCTTCCTAGTTGAAAGTCTAACTTCAACATTTTCGTGCAACTCTGCCCCTAGTGTTGCATTGTTTTATTGCATGCGCAGAACTTAGACGGTGGTCCGGTTATTTGCATTGATAACCAATAATAGTTTGAACACTATTTTACCGTTTTTGGTGAAACACCTTATAGCCTCATTGGTATTACCAAACACTACAGGTTGATAATTATACATTTTCCTTGAAGTAAATGTATTGCTATTATTAAATCTGAATTTAATAATTGTCCACATATCCCTGGTTTTCAATATTTTTGTGGTTAACAGAATTTAATGCATACTTACATTTTGTGATTTTGCTGTTGTTGCATGGAATTACTGCCAGTGTGATTTAAGTAACTTTGTGGTGCTGTAGCTACCTCGTACTATAGCTAGACAACATTTTGGAGCATTTCTTGCCCTTCATCACACTACGTGTATGTTGGATTTTGATTTACAGCATTGTGTAACCTTTTTGTTGCACTGTAAGGCGCTCACTGCCCTTCTGATATAGCTAACTTCTAGATATCACTCTTGAGTTAGAGCAAGTATATTTACCTTTGTAAATATGGAACCTGTTTCCACTGAGCAATATTTTTCTCACTTGTCCCAGAGCTTAGCTCCCAGTTATTTAGAGTTTCTAAATAAGCTAAGTTTTGACGAGTGCAGCAAGGAAATATTTGCGTTGATTAATGAGAAGTGTGACTCCCTTATTGGGTCCTCAGACCCACTGTTGTCCTGTTTGATATTGGCTCTCTCTAGGCAAGTCAGCCTTGCCCTTCTTTGCAATGAGGAACTAGGGAATGAGATTATGAACTTGAAGGTGAAAAATGCAAACATTTTTCAAGAGTTGCAAACTGTTAGCAAGAAAGCTATGCAGTATCTAGAGAATTTGCATTCTGCCGAATCAGATCTCTGCTCTTACAGGGATGAAGTTTTCCGGCTTAATAGTGGACACTCTGCACTACTGCAGCCGCATGTCACCCCTCGTTTGCTTTCCTCAAGTAACATCTCCTCCCCCACTCACCTCAATCCCGCTAAGAGCCATGTATCATCAGGTGCCTACAAACACTCTGCACCCTGATCTGGGTCCAGTGTCCGGCCTAGCCGACCTCAGGTCCCACTCTGACTCCCTAAGCAGCGCTTCAATGGAAACCCCATTACGCAAGCTGCCAGCACCTCACCTCCCACATCGTGAAGAGGGGAAAGGGGGGTCCCTTCATGACTCAGGCTACTCTGAGCATAATTCTTCTACCTCCTCTAACCTAAACTTCTCAGTCCACTCAGGTCACGAGTCCTCCGAAAAGGTTGATAGAAGTTTACTGACTGCACCTCATCAGCACCGGGAAGAGGTGAGTTCTGTAACAGACTCTAGCCTTAAGGTAGACACCAATGGGCTGAATAGCAATTATGCCTTGTGGCAACAGATGAGAGATCGGTCCCCTGACCACTGTCGTCCAGGCCACTTTGCCCCTGACAGAGTGGTGGAACATTCTCACCAGAGAGTGTATCTACCTTCTGGTTCTTCCTGTTTTCAGGAATACAAGACCAGTCTCTCTGTGCACCCTCCCAAAGGGGGTTCTAGAACATCTCAAAATGAATGTTCTAAAATCATGTGGTCCATTCCCTTCCACATAGGGAACATGAGCCACACTTTCATAAAGTTTCCTCTCAGCCAGAGAGAAATCATGGAGATTTTCAGTCCCTTAGCTATTCAGATAGCGAATTTTCAGCTCCTTCCCTCAATATTTGGAAGCAGGACACCTGGTTACCAGTTATGGCTTCCCAGTCAGGCAGGGAGCATGTGACTGAACGTGAACCACGTTCGTCCAAAAGTAAGGTTTCAGGTCCGCCCCTCCACCACATGGGCAAACACCTGAACCCACAGCCAACTTGCGCCTGAAACAACTTGAGCGAATAGCTAAAGATGTTCAACACTTTGACCCTCAAAGCACTGAACTCAACATTCAGAGCTACTTAAGACAAGTGAATGACTGCCTCTCAGACTTGCCCAACGCAACTGATCGAGAGAAAATTAAATTAATCTGGAAAACCTCCGCTAGGGAGATCCATGGGTTCATTGAACAGCTCTCACCAACAGCTCGCAATAGCTACACCAAGCTTTGTGAAGCATTGGTCTCCGAATACCTGCCCCAGTTTGATCAGGCGACAGCCATGATTCAAGCTGTAGAGGTAAAACATAGTCGCACAGAACGCCCTCGCGATTACTACAAACGCTGAAGAGTGTGTTCTTCCAGGGTAGAGATGAACCAGGCTTAGAAGAAGACCAAGCTTTTAAATCTCTTTTTGTGCATAACCTGCACCCCTGCATTCGAACCTATGTTGCCTTATTTTCAAGAGACAATCACACAGCTCTTGAAATTCGGAATGAGGCCCAAATGGTCTGGGACACTTTCAGACTCGTCCCAAAGACCGAAATCCCCAAAGAACTTGTCACCTCAAAATCTCTTAACCCCATTCAAGTTTCAGAGTCTAAGAACTCAAACAAAGGGAAAGAAATTTACTTCGTCTAGAAGCCGCCCTGTTTGCTTCTCACGCTCCGATGCCAGTCGCAATTGGAGAGAAGACAGGCCAGGTAGACCTAGACTTGATAGTCAATTCAAACATGACTCGGATAGGGAAGAACTGTCATCTGAGGAAAATGACCTTGAGTCAATAGTGCATGCCATAAGTGACCTCACCAAGAAGCTATCTGATCTTGCTCCGTGTCCCTCGGAAAACATAGAGTAGAAACAAGATAGATAGTTCATGGTCCCCTCATTGGTACCCACTATTAACAGGGAACCTTGGCAGGTGTACACCTTTTCCCCACTGAGGGTGGGGGGGAGCAGATTTTTGAGTAGTTTACAGTAGTTTCTTAGATTTGCATGTAGCGGCAGCAAGCACAGATCGTAAGCGGACGCTGTAATATACAACTCTACTAATCTTTGTATCTTCTGTCCTGAGGTTTCTCTACGACTGAATCAGGGTTAATTTTACCTCTAGGACCGTATAGGAACACACATTTATAAATTAAATGTTTTTCTTATACCTTTTTCTTCCCATGACTCAGCTACACAAACTTGAGCTAAGACTGTCAGTGCTCCACCTTCTGGACACGACCAAACTAGCATCGAACTAACAAAACAACTAACCCTTTTTCAAATGGTTTCACATGTATGTTAGTCATGTTTACACTGTTAGACTTTGTACAATGTAATTTGTCAAAGGCTTATTGGTTAATTGATGATTGCCTGAGTATTTGTCTGTCAATTATGTAATGCCCGAACATTTTCAGCATTATGGACGGAACCTCGCCAGCTCTCAACGAACTGTCTTTTGGATTAACCATTTTTACAGGAACTGAACCCACACAGACTGCTTGGTACCCTTGTGCTTCCAAGGAGGACTTAACCAAGTTACTCCTCTTAGAAGCAGGGGGGATGTAGGGTCCCTAGACAACGGCTCTACCAATGTGCACACGCTCACCCTGACATCACCAGTGAGCGCGTGTTTTAAACAGTCTCAATGCTTAAGACAGCCCATACCCGCTACAGTACACCAATACTGTAGCGCCGGAAACACGCAAAGGGCAATAAAACTTAAGAAATAAAAGGACAGACAAACTTCTTGTCCGCCCTTCTTGTTGCTCGCTCTCTTTGAGCTTCGCTCTCTCTTTGAGCTCTTTGAGCTCTGCTCTCTTGCTCCTGTTGCATGTTCGTTCTCGCTCGTCCACCTCTGGCGTGCGGAACGCAAGCAACAAACTTTGCTCCAGGCCTGCGCTTCGTCTCGGAGGCAAGCGCTTCAGCAACCATCCTGCACAGAACAGTGCATCACTGGCCGACTTCACGCGACGGATCCACAGCCATCCTGCGTGGTAACACCGAACCACTGTTTTAGCTTGCTTCACAGCATCTGGAACATCCAACAACAGCGAACAAATATCATCCAAACCAGACGTGCAAACTCGGACGACGTGCCATTTCAGAAAGTTCAGCAGCGGGATTCCTTCTCCAACAACGGACGGACAAAAAGGACAAACCCCTTGGACGAACAAACTGCGGTATTTGTTATCCCCAGATAGCAACTACACGTAAGACGGACACATCAGGCACTCGCATTGGAAGTTTCATGTTCTGTTTAATTACAATGTAATGCATTTGCAATATCTGTATAGTGGTGTATAACTATATAGTCTGTGTTAGGAACAGTATTGGCTAGTTAGCTACCGATAATTAGCTTTATACTAGCTATCAATTATATCTTCCACAAACAGGAATTTATAATCTCTTAACCGAGATCTCTGCATGCGATCTCTGGAACGACTAACACGAACTATATATTTTCCTCCAAATTGCCACACCTAGCCGTGGAATTTGGATCATTACTAAACGCCGTGCTCGTTACCGACACGTGCACATACAGACGGAACGCGCCTATTGTTCCCAACTCATGCATGCACGCACACACATACACACACACACGCATACACAATTTCCTTAGATGATAGAAACTGTTTAGTTAGGATTTTCACTGTTGTTTAATAAATATATTTTATTAAACCTTGTGTCTGTATTGATATTGTGAGAACACGAGCCGAGGCCAAATCAATCTGAACGTAATGCCTTCAACCGTTATGAATTAATAGTTGTTGTATCTTTAATTATAGATTAGAGTGTCAATAATTATGGTTCATAATTATCTAAAATGAGACTGATTAACTATTAAAATGAGACTGATTTCCACGTGAGTCTACTAAGGGTAAAACCTTGGTACACTTATGTTTATTTAGAATATTAATATTATGTTGTGTCGCCGTGTTAGCATCCGCGCATTATCCTCATATCGTCTGGCGCCCTTTTGAGGATATAGATAATATTAATTGTTCTATATATATTTGCTACCAAGTTTGAGGAATAGAATAAGTTCCTACATAACTGGTGCCACACGTGAGGTCTAAATAATCCCTACAAGATAGCTTTAGAGTGCACATTTCCTGAATGACCACCAGATGTCGCTCTTGCTTCCTAGTTGAAAGTCTAACTTCAACATTTTCGTGCAACTCTGCCCCTAGTGTTGCATTGTTTTATTGCATGCGCAGAACTTAGACGGTGGTCCGGTTATTTGCATTGATAACCAATAATAGTTTGAACACTATTTTACCGTTTTGGTGAAACACCTTATAGCCTCATTGGTATTACCAAACACTACAGGTTGATAATTATACATTTTCCTTGAAGTAAATGTATTGCTATTATTAAATCTGAATTTAATAATTGTCCACATATCCTGGTTTTCAATATTTTTGTAGTTAACAGAATTTAATGCATACTTACATTTTGTGATTTTGCTGTTGTTGCATGGAATTACTGCCAGTGTGATTTAAGTAACTTTGTGGTGCTGTAGCTACCTCGTACTATAGCTAGACAACATTTTGGAGCATTTCTTGCCCTTCATCACACTACGTGTATGTTGGATTTTGATTTACAGCATTGTGTAACCTTTTTGTTGCACTGTAAGGCGCTCACTGCCCTTCTGATATAGCTAACTTCTAGATATCACTCTTGAGTTAGAGCAAGTATATTTACCTTTGTAAATATGGAACCTGTTTCCACTGAGCAATATTTTCTCACTTGTCCCAGAGCTTAGCTCCCAGTTATTTAGAGTTTCTAAATAAGCTAAGTTTTGACGAGTGCAGCAAGGAAATATTTGCGTTGATTAATGAGAAGTGTGACTCCTTATTGGGTCCTCAGACCCACTGTTGTCCTGTTTGATATTGGCTCTCTCTAGGCAAGTCAGCCTTGCCCTTCTTTGCAATGAGGAACTAGGGAATGAGATTATGAACTTGAAGGTGAAAAATGCAAACATTTTTCAAGAGTTGCAAACTGTTAGCAAGAAAGCTATGCAGTATCTAGAGAATTTGCATTCTGCCGAATCAGATCTCTGCTCTTACAGGGATGAAGTTTTCGGCTTAATAGTGGACACTCTGCACTACTGCAGCCGCATGTCACCCCTCGTTTGCTTTCCTCAAGTAACATCTCCTCCCCACTCACCTCAATCCCGCTAAGAGCCATGTATCATCAGGTGCCTACAAACACTCTGCACCTGATCTGGGTCCAGTGTCCGGCCTAGCCGACCTCAGGTCCCACTCTGACTCCCTAAGCAGCGCTTCAATGGAAACCCCATTACGCAAGCTGCCAGCACCTCACCTCCCACATCGTGAAGAGGGAAAGGGGGTCCCTTCATGACTCAGGCTACTCTGAGCATAATTCTTCTACCTCCTCTAACCTAAACTTCTCAGTCCACTCAGGTCACGAGTCCTCCGAAAGGTTGATAGAAGTTTACTGACTGCACCTCATCAGCACCGGGAAGAGGTGAGTTCTGTAACAGACTCTAGCCTTAAGGTAGACACCAATGGGCTGAATAGCAATTATGCCTTGTGGCAACAGATGAGAGATCGGTCCCCTGACACTGTCGTCCAGGCCACTTTGCCCCTGACAGAGTGGTGGAACATTCTCACCAGAGAGTGTATCTACCTTCTGGTTCTTCCTGTTTTCAGGAATACAAGACCAGTCTCTCTGTGCACCCTCCCAAAGGGGTTCTAGAACATCTCAAAATGAATGTTCTAAAAATCATGTGGTCCATTCCTTCCACATAGGAACATGAGCCACACTTTCATAAAGTTTCCTCTCAGCCAGAGAGAAATCATGGAGATTTTCAGTCCCTTAGCTATTCAGATAGCGAATTTTCAGCTCCTTCCCTCAATATTTGGAAGCAGGACACCTGGTTACCAGTTATGGCTTCCCAGTCAGGCAGGGAGCATGTGACTGAACGTGAACCACGTTCGTCAAAAAGGTTTCAGGTCCGCCCCTCCACCACATGGGCAAACACCTGAACCCACAGCCAACTTGCGCCTGAAACAACTTGAGCGAATAGCTAAGATGTTCAACACTTTGACCCTCAAAGCACTGAACTCAACATTCAGAGCTACTTAAGACAAGTGAATGACTGCCTCTCAGACTTGCCCAACGCAACTGATCGAGAGAAAATTAAATTAATCTGGAAAACCTCCGCTAGGGAGATCCATGGGTTCATTGAACAGCTCTCACCAACAGCTCGCAATAGCTACACCAAGCTTTGTGAAGCATTGGTCTCGAATACCTGCCCCAGTTTGATCAGGCGACAGCCATGATTCAAGCTGTAGAGGTAAAACATAGTCGCACAGAACGCCCTCGATTACTACAAACGCTTGAAGAGTGTGTTCTTCCAGGGTAGAGATGAACCAGGCTTAGAAGAAGACCAAGCTTTTAAATCTCTTTTTTGTGCATAACCTGCACCCCTGCATTCGAACCTATGTTGCCTTATTTTCAGAGACAATCACACAGCTCTTGAAATTCGGAATGAGGCCCAAATGGTCTGGGACACTTTCAGACTCGTCCCAAAGACCGAAATCCCCAAAGAACTTGTCACCTCAAAATCTCTTAACCCCATTCAAGTTTCAGAGTCTAAGAACTCAAAACAAAGGGAAAGAAATTTACTTCGTCTAGAAGCCGCCCTGTTTGCTTCTCACGCTCCGATGCCAGTCGCAATTGGAGAGAAGACAGGCCAGGTAGACCTAGACTTGATAGTCAATTCAAACATGACTCGGATAGGGAAGAACTGTCATCTGAGGAAAATGACCTTGAGTCAATAGTGCATGCCATAAGTGACCTCACCAAGAAGCTATCTGATCTTGCTCCGTGTCCCTCGGAAAACATAGAGTAGAAACAAGATAGATAGTTCATGGTCCCCTCATTGGTACCCACTATTAACAGGGAACCTTGGCAGGTGTACACCTTTTCCCCACTGAGGGTGGGGAGCAGATTTTTGTAGTTTACAGTAGTTTCTTAGATTTGCATGTAGCGGCAGCAAGCACAGATCGTAAGCGGACGCTGTAATATACAACTCTACTAATCTTTGTATCTTCTGTCCTGAGGTTTCTCTCTCGACTGAATCAGGGTTAATTTTACCTCTAGGACCGTATAGGAACACACATTTATAAATTAAATGTTTTTCTTATACCTTTTTCTTCCCATGACTCAGCTACACAAACTTGAGCTAAGACTGTCAGTGCTCCACCTTCTGGACACGACCAAACTAGCATCGAACTAACAAAACAACTAACCCTTTTCAAATGGTTTCACATGTATGTTAGTCATGTTTACACTGTTAGACTTTGTACAATGTAATTTGTCAAAGGCTTATTGGTTAATTGATGATTGCCTGAGTATTTGTCTGTCAATTATGTAATGCCCGAACATTTTCAGCATTATGGACGGAACCTCGCCAGCTCTCAACGAACTGTCTTTTGGATTAACCATTTTTACAGGAACTGAACCCACACAGACTGCTTGGTACCCTTGTGCTTCCAAGGAGGACTTAACCAAGTTACTCCTCTTAGAAGCAGGGGGATGTAGGGTCCCTGACAACGGCTCTACCAATGTGCACACGCTCACCCTGACATCACCAGTGAGCGCGTGTTTTAAACAGTCTCAATGCTTAAGACAGCCCATACCCGCTACAGTACACCAATACTGTAGCGCCGAAACACGCAAAGGGCAATAAAACTTAAGAAATAAAAGGACAGACAAACTTCTTGTCCGCCCTTCTTGTTGCTCGCTCTCTTTGAGCTTCGCTCTCTCTTTGAGCTCTTTGAGCTCTGCTCTCTTGCTCCTGTTGCATGTTCGTTCTCGCTCGTCCACCTCTGGCGTGCGGAACGCAAGCAACAAACTTTGCTCCAGGCCTGCGCCGTCTCGGAGGCAAGCGCTTCAGCAACCATCCTGCACAGAACAGTGCATCACTGGCCGACTTCACGCGACGGATCCACAGCCATCCTGCGTGGTAACACCCGAACCACTGTTTTAGCTTGCTTCACAGCATCTGGAACATCCAACAACAGCGAACAAATATCATCCAAACCAGGCGTGCAAACTCGGACGACGTGCCATTTCAGAAAGTTCAGCAGCGGGATTCCTTCTCCAACAACGGACGGACAAAAGGACAAACCCCTTGGGCGAACAAACTGCGGTATTTGTTATCCCCAGATAGCAACTACACGTAAGACGGACACATCAGGCACTCGCATTGGAAGTTTCATGTTCTGTTTAATTACAATGTAATGCATTTGCAATATCTGTATAGTGGTGTATAACTATATAGTCTGTGTTAGGAACAGTATTGGCTAGTTAGCTACCGATAATTAGCTTTATACTAGCTATCAATTATATCTTCCACAAACAGGAATTTATAATCTCTTAACCGAGATCTCTGCATGCGATCTCTGGAACGACTAACACGAACTATATATTTTCCTCCAAATTGCCACACCTAGCCGTGGAATTTGGATCATTACTAAACGCCGTGCTCGTTACCGACACGTGCACATACAGACGGAACGCGCCTATTGTTCCCAACTCATGCATGCACGCACACACATACACACACACACGCGCATACACAATTTCCTTAGATGATAGAAACTGTTTAGTTAGGATTTTCACTGTTGTTTAATAAATATATTTTATTAAACCTTGTGTCTGTATTGATATTGTGAGAACACGAGCCGAGGCCAAATCAATCTGAACGTAATGCCTTCAACCGTTATGAATTAATAGTTGTTGTATCTTTAATTATAGATTAGAGTGTCAATAATTATGGTTCATAATTATCTAAAATGAGACTGATTAACTATTAAAATGAGACTGATTTCCACGTGAGTCTACTAAGGGTAAAACCTTGGTACACTTATGTTTATTTAGAATATTAATATTATGTTGTGTCGCCGTGTTAGCATCCGGCGCATTATCCTCATATCGTCTGGCGCCCCTTTTGAGGATATAGATAATATTAATTGTTCTATATATATTTGCTACCAAGTTTGAGGAATAGAATAAGTTCCTACATAACTGGTGCCACACGTGAGGTCTAAATAATCCCTACATATTCCTTCTCCAATGAAGATACGGTAAATATACGGAAAGTATAAAGAGAAGGATCTAATTCATCATTTTCCTAATTCATCATGTGACACTCTCAGGCCCTTTTCTTCCAGGCCCGGCCTATCAGCAGGCAGGCCGCTGTGTTGGCACAGCGACCGTCTTCTCCGCTGTGACCTCAGCGCAATGTTTATGAGGGATCTCCAGCGGAACACTTAGCGGTTGGCGGAACTGGATTCCACACGAGAGGCACAGCGTTTATGGAAGCCTGGGAAGACTACCCTTCCTCGACCTGACACGGTTCAGTGCTTAAAAACAATACTCGATTGAACTTGCGCGGCTTTGCAGACAGCAGATAAATGAACCGAGCGGCCTCCAATGAGAACGGTTTCTGCTTCTGCCACTGTGGGTAGTATACCCTGGCGTAAAGAATTTATAAATTTAAAAAAGGCAGCACATCGCGATGACAACAGCATTATAATTATATATATTTTTTTAAAAGTTATAGCATGATTCTTAAATTTCAAACTCATATCATGCAGGACATTGAGTATTATGGGTTGTGTTTTAATGCAATATTCTCAAATGATGGTGAAGATCAGAAAGTGGAACTTTGATTCCATTTTGGTATTTCAATTACGCACACGGCCCATGGAGCGGATCGGTGTGAATTTGAAGGTACTGTAAAAGTGTGACAATGATAACATAAAAAGCCTTGACCATGACTTGTCAAAAGATCTGTATATTTTTTTACATAACTTCCCTCTGTCAAATACTCATTCACTGTTGTTCGTTATTGAATTTATGCAGTTTTGTGAGGATTTTATTCAATTTTAAGTGGATTTTACTGACCTTTAAATTCTGAGATAAGGTACATGGCAATTTAATACCTGCGGAGAAAACCGGATCAGACAGACAAAGGTATCAAACTCCATATATAAACACTGTATTATGTACTTGTGCCATTCTAGGATCGGTTCTTCAGGCAGTTACATTTGTACTAGGTTTGGGCTTACTCTGCCACAAGAGGAGCCATAACCTGTACATGCCGTGACTCTAAACTCGCACTATGCATGCATGTACCAAGCTCAATAGTATTCATTTTAGCCTAGGAAAGAAGCAAAAATGTTTGGACAGTGAAATAGGCAGGGATTTTTGGATTCTCTTTTGTTATGGCTCTCCAAAGACACAAGTATATCCCTTGAAGAGTGAGAATAGCAATTTTAACTTCATAACCTGTTATTAAATAGGACAAAGGAGCATTGTGTGGGAGTTTTTGTGTGTATTTCCAGAGTTATGTTATTATAATGAATATGAGAATTTTAAAGTCATCACCTGTCCTTGTTTAGGTCATTAAATATCCTGCCAGTAAAGGCAGACATTTAACATTGATTAAAGATTGTGTGCAGTAAGCTATGTTCTGTATTTTCTCAGTCAATTAAGAGTTTAAAATGGGATGTTTCTCTTTGAATTTGTAATCTGAGAGTTTTCACAACAACACATAAGCACAAAAGAAGTAAAGTAAGCACTAAACAGGTTAGAAAAACCACCATAAGGCCAATGTTGACTTTGAAAGAGCTACAGAATTCAGAACAGGAGATGCAGAGAAGCTATGCAAATCTAAGCCAGAAATATATATATACAATTTCCAACTGAATGCCTCTTAAGGGACAGGTGAGAGTTTTCAGAAATGTCTCCCTTGCCGCGGTCACACAGGCCAGACTTGGAGGGACGTGGAGGGACCGGTGTATTGGGACATGGGCGAAATTTTTCAGTATTGTATTACGATACCTTCAGCAAACCTGCAAAAGCAATATGTGCCGGGGGTATGCATTCCTCAACAGTATGCTCTGCGCAGTCATCATGTTGTTTTGCATTCAGCGCCCGTGAAAGCCGAGATCACGATGATTGACTGCGTTGACTATCTCTGTGACAGTTGGGGGTGGGGGGGAGGGGGGAGATATTTAACAGTAGAATGCATGGGCTGCCGTTCGGGTGACCAGCTTGGACCGCGACAGATCACAGTCTGTCTTTGGGTGTCGGGACAAGCGGGATGCAAAAACTCTGATTTGTTTGGACGGATACACTTAATGCAAAACTCCATGGCCATCTGTAACTGCCAAACACTTGCAGATGCCGAGTGTTTTAGATTGCCATTACCCACAAATGCATACCAACACTGAAGACAGGGAAAACATTGCAAAAGCCAGGGTGAATTTTAAGCATAAACCATATGGCTGATTTTTCTCTTCATTCATAACCATTCACTGTGTATCATATTTATAGCTGTGAATTATACCAATATATTACAAAAATGGAAAACAGACACTGCATTTGACTAATCAAATTAAACCACATTAATGTGCGGCTTTGGTCAGCCATACTCCAATAGTCCATTTGATTATAATAGATACAGGGACTCATTTCTTACAAAATAATATTTGCCTGGAAAGTAATTTAATATAAATTGATTTCCTGTATCAACCTGTACCCTGTGGAAGAAATACATTTTATAAATAAACTGAAATACAAAGAGAATGAGAAATGCAAACGGAATGAAAAAGTATCGTGGAGACTTGCTGACAGCTTCAAAATGCTTTATGGAGTGATTTCTGGGATAAACAGGATTGAACATGTCTTAAATAAGCCATTTTGTGCAATTTTGATACAGAGTCCAATAATCTTGAAAGGGTTGAGACAGTAGAATTTCTTAACTTTGTACTTCCCCCGATAAAAAGTACAAATCATCAACAGAGAACTACACTCACATATGTTCAATCCCACACACACACACACACACATTTCTAATTTGCAATTTAAGTTGTCTGATGAGTACATTAAGGCTTGAAATCAATCAACGTGTGCCATTAACTTTGTCTAATCTCATAAGACGGTGCGTTCATTTACTACAAGACGCACTCGCTTAACCATTTCCTTAAATAAGAGGAAGAGAAGAGGACTTTAACAACAGAAACACAAGTACCAGACCTTGTTTTAACTCACCACTGTGTTTAATTGAGATCATGTTGTTAGCAAAATCCAACGATTCATAGAACATACACAGTACAGTTTTATACACTATTTTTCATCCAGTCTAAGAAGAGTGAGTGACCTTTTGTGACAATAAGACACAGTAAATTATTAGTCAGTGATAACTAGTAATTAAAATACGATTCAGTTCACTTAGTATTAACTAAAAATAACTTATTAGGGTACCTCTGACATGCTCATCAGCTACCTTATCTCAATGCTCTCTCACGTAAGAAAATGAGCTATACAGAACTCATAATTTTAATTAGTGATGGACTCTGGGTAAAATTATCAGCTGTGGTAATTTTTTGTATGTTTTGTTATGAACATTGGCCAGCTAAATTATGCTTCTGAATGTTTGATGCTTGATGGACAAATTAGTTCACTTATGAGAAATCAGCAAACTTGCGTAAAATACATAAAATATCTGAACTGGTCGAGAATGTGGTTTTTTCTAACATATGATGATTATAAACTCAAAAATCATTGGCAGAAATATATGAAATAGTTATCCAGACGTTCACATTAGTTTTGGTTGTCTTGCACACTCTTACAGGCAAATTTGTTATAGTTTCTTGCAGTTATTGAACATGAATGAAATAACCAAGCTGAAACCAAAATTCTTCAATTTCACAATCATTGTAGGTCATTCATAGATGTATTTGATTTTTTTTTTAAATTATATGATTTATGTATCACAGGAGCTATCTGTGAGAAGGTAGATCAAACATAGCAACATAAGACCATTACTCTGCAGAGACAAAAGAGGAAGAAATATAAGAGATGACAAGATTTCTGATTGCATTGTACTTGTGTGGTTGTTTTTGCTGATGAGTAATGACTGTTAATAGGAAGAGGTCTTAGCTGTGTATTTCTCCCCATCTAACCTGGAGAGTATCCATAATGTCAGTTCTAAGAGCTAGTTTCAGAATCACCCAGTTTGCATTCAGGCCTACTCTGCTCTGTGACAGCCCAGAAATATAGCCAGAAATCAAAGATGATTTCCAAAAAAATCTAATTCTAGTTCAGACATCTCCAAAGAATAATGCTGGAATATTGCGCTTTGAGGCTAAAGCTTTCTATATGTTTCCATTATAGCTTTCCTGTGCAAAGAGAAATGCCAAAGGCCTACATGTAATAATTCTGTAGCAAGACACGAATAGAATATCAGACGTTAAAATTGAGATATTATTGCTCAAGTTCATTTTGTGTGCATGCTAGTGCCACAATTTATTGAAATTGGCACCTTCAAGAAGCCGATGTCTCATGTCATTTCATTGCTAGCTCACTCACCAAAGCACACGGAAGCCAATTATACAGTGAAGACTCTTTTCTTTGAAACTGAGCACACCAGAAGAGTGAAACACAGGAGCAAAGAGTCACTTTCATCTTATATTACAAGTGAAAGTTTTACTTTATATGTTTAGAATCCTTAAAACAAAAAATCTTAGAGCATTCTCAATAACTTGTGTTAGTTTGATGATGGAGGCCATGTTCATGAACAACACAACTTTTCATCAGAAAGAATGAGAAGATCTGAAAGCGCGTAAAGAAAATCAGTCTCATAGATCTGTGATCCCTTGAAAGTGGCAAGAATCGTCGGGGAAAATTTTATTTTGACAGAATCATTGTTCATTCCTCATACCTATAGCGTTTCTATCGTTTCAAAAATAAGCACAACATAAGATGGCTGACACGAAATGTGAGAATGTTCAAGAATGCTCAATGAAGAGGCGAGTGACCCTTGCTTTGCAATCTCAGTTTAAATGTGGGAAAACCGCACATGTGTTTTGGTTTTTTTGTGCCCCATGTCCTCACAATCCAATCTCAATCAATCAATTTTTCATAAGCGTGAGTAAATCGTGCGGTCGTCAGTAAGAACATTTGCGTGATAAATATCCAAACTGTGAGCCATTGCTGGCTGGGGGGTGTTTTTATTCACCATTTCATTTATTTATTAATAATTTACTTTATTTTCATAATGGCCTGCCTATTGTGGAGGGCTATTGGAAAGCTGTTGGGACAATTCCCAAACATCCCTTTAATCGGACAGTGACAAAGCTTTGCATGATAAAGCATCTTGAATTTTGAATGCTATTTATCTTTCACTTTTTATATCGCCGCAATTCATCAAGAGATCCACATCTGTTCCCTGTCATATGCTCATCTGTCTTGCCATAAAGCTCAAACACAAGCATTCCCTGTCCACACTTCCACAAGGACCATGGCCCTCCAAACCTGTTTGTTTTAAAGCATACATGACTATACCTTTCTCTCTGAATCCATTTTATATACCATTCAGTTCACAAACTAGGTCTGTGGATCACAGAATATTAGTTTTTTTTATGTATGTATTTAATAATCTCTTCAAAAATATCATTTATTGAAAGGGGAAGAAACATTTACTTAACATTTTGGTTTTATAATTTCTAATCTGTCACTACTTCAGTCCAAAACAAAGATTGCAATGATACTGCAAATTACTGTCCTATGGTAGGACAAAACATCCCAATAACTGAATGATATGTAATATTTGGCCAACCCCTTTTAGTTAGTTTAAAGTCTCACAGAAGTGAGGAAAAACAGAAACATTTGAACCCATACAATGAAAATGTTCCCTTCCTTTTAAACTGTAAAAAGTTTAATGTAAACTGCGATAGAGCCAGTTAGGACTAAATAAACTAGTGATTAACAAAAGGGCATGTAGATTACACTGCTAATCACTCCTTTGGTGTTCTGTTTCACAGAAAACGAATACATATAATAACTAAAACAGATGAAAGTGACATGATTACTGGGTTTGTTTTATTTAACAGTCTCAGGAGGACGGGGCTTCATGGTACAGTTTATCATGGGTTTGAGATAATGCAAAAGATAGTCACGTATGTAATTATAACTGGGACACATAAAAAAGACTGTAATCAGCGGTGTGTTTGTATCGTTCGTTTTTCTTAAAATACTCTGATAAAAAAAATTCTGAAACATTTGAAGGCAGCGGGAAAAACATATTCAGGTATAATTGGTTTGCCTCTCTTCTTATGCTCAAAAATTTAAACAAGATGGATGCAATCAGCACAAATTAAAATGGTGTCCTTAGGAATTCAGCTCATTATTGCTGAGATTTAATTGGATTGACTAATGGTGATAATTACTCTTTGAGAATGCCGGTGGGCCGAAATGCAGGTAATGTAATGAGAAGGAAGAAAAAGGTAACTTTGACGTTCCCTTGGTCTCAAAAATAATGCTCTCGGACTTAGGAAGATTATACAACGACAGAGGGGAAAAAAAACAGCTTGAGTAGTACTTCCTGTCTGACTTTTTATGTCACTGAGGACTCTCTGCTAACGGCTTGTGATTTATACTCCATTTCGTTGTGATATTCACCACGCCTCAGTTGTTTCAAAGGTTTCAGGAGCGAAGCTGCTGTCAAAATGTAACTGACCCAGCTGGCAAGGGGGATGGACTACTGGCATTTTGAGCTGAGGGGGAAGGTAATTAATGCAAAAATCAGGAATGGGTGGTTTGAGTTTTCAGATCGAAACACCTGTAATGATCGATAGATTTCAAAGCTTTGAAGAGACCTCCATATGCACATTAGAATGTGAAAGAAGGTGTTGTACTTTCTGAGCCAGTCTCAAGATGAATGACTGGGTTTCACCTACCTTGGCTGCCAAATCATTTTGTAATTTTTTCAAACAATAATTGACCGACACACTTAAAATCCATATTCAGATCTGCAGTTTCTTTTATGCACCAATTTTGGTGAGCTCAACCATCATGAGAATAAATTAAAAAAGGATTTCCGTATTACAATCAATCATTTTTAATTAAACAGTTTAACAAAATGAATAAAACAGAAAAGTATCTTTTGGAGGGCTGAGAGCGGCTGAAAATTTCAAATGAATACATTATGAATTGTATTCTAATGTGCTGATATGACTTACAAGTAATTTTTCCGATAACACAAACCCAAATCCTCTCACAGAATGGACTGCGTGCAGTATTTTTGTTACTGCGAATGCGCTGAATATTTTACAATGCGAAACGGTGTTGCAGATGAGGGCTAGAGTACACAAAGCCGGGCAGTAAGTCATGCAAGTGACTCTTTAGATGTCATTGAAAATATCACTTGACAGAGTGATGGAACGGAGGAAAAACCCATGTCATTGGCTGGGGATCGAGTCGCTGAACCTCATACGAACACCAGTGTGACTTGTCCCTGTCAAGTACACACCCCCTTTAATCCATCACAGTGTAACTATTAATCTAAAACTCTCTCTTTGGCCTGTCCATGAGAGTCATTTTGCAAGACATTACCATAAGTGTTACTTACACAGTCAAAGTTTTGAAAGTGAACGCTGTACCACTTTGTGCTGGAGTGGATTCACCACATTAGGGGAGGAGGGGGGAAGGGGAGGGGACGTTTTCTGAAAGATGGTGCGTCGTATCCACCACACAAATTACACGGCCATTTAACGGATGAAGTTGTACTATACCTTATTTTATTGAGTTTATGTTACCTTATTTGATTATTTCTTCAGTTTCAGTGAATTTCAGCTTGTCAGTGAGAAAAATAAACACAGTCTGTTCTCAATCACCAATTGACATTACATGTGATCCTGACAAATGAGGACATTTTCAGCCTGTTTCCAGGGTTTCACTATACAAACGACCCTCGTGGCTACAAAAAATTAAGATCACACAGCCTCACAATAAACCCCCAAACATGGGTTGCCAGATATGTGTTTGAATTTCATTACTAACATTAATTAGCTTTCCAATGGCATACCTATAAATTCCAAGGTTAACTGCTTGTACCTTGCTGCTGTACATAGCGACATCGGTATGTTTTCTGAACCTACGCAAGAAGGATGATTTTTCTAAAATGAACATTAAAATGAATATCATAATTCAAACACATTTGCTAGAATATAACCTTGTGGTTATATCCAGAGCTTAAATATTTCTAAGGTATTGTCTGGAGTGAAATAAACTGAAAATCCATAACCATATTGTCTGATTTAATACAGTATACCTGACATGGCTTTGGTACCATAATGCCAAAATATTCACCTAGCTTCCTGAGACCAAAAGCATATTCACAGAGTTGTCTGCCATTTTGTATTATCCAAGATCTTACCAACTGAATCGCTTTGTGCCACATACAGGAGATGTGCTGATGCATTCTGACACAAAAGACTGCGGATGACAGACTATCAGATAATGTTCAACTGCACTCCCAGGTGAAGGATGGAAAAGGTAAGGATTGACCAAATCCAAGCTTATAAACTTCACTGTGGCAAGAATTTCATCAACATTCGCCCTTAACTTGAACTTACAAGTGAGGACATGATGCAAGTGAGGTTTCTCTCTCTCTCTCTCTCTCTCTCTCTCTCTCTCACACACACACACCACACACACAAACACACACACTCAAGCATAATTGATCGAAAGCAGGATATGCTGTTTTATATAACTTCAGTGTGGACTAATTGTGATAAGGCCTTTGCTTTACTATGTGGTCGCTAACAAATTGCAAGATCACATAAACATTTTATATGTGTTTTAGCATCATGAAGTTTGGGATTAATATGCGTTTCTAGGCCAGAAGCTCTTTTGAAATATACATACAAATTAAGCCGTAGGCTGGCGGGAATAAAGCATCAAAGCAAATAAATGGTTTTGGCAGAAGAGCATTTGTTTTACTTTTACAAGCTACAGATGTCTCTCCTGCAGTTACCGTTTGTGAAACTACCGGATATGCTCAATTTAATAAATGGCATTTCGAGAACGTTTTGCTGTAATTCCTTTAACACCTTTTGTTAATGGCAGTTTAAGATATTTTTTTTAGCTTTTAAAGGGCTTCGGAGTGAGAGTTTACTATGGCTCGAGCTGTTTCTCTGATCTAATGAGTTTCGTGCATTCTGTCCTTGATGTCCGAGCGAAAAACATTGTAATCTAATGTTGGTCAAGACAAAGCGTGATACAATCACCGGTCCATTGGTCCAGCTCCTGCTCGGCATGTGTGTGCTAGCTTTGTTCATTTATGATTAACTCCAGCTTGGCTCCCAGGCAGTTAATGTCATTTCTGCTGCAATGGGAACTGTCACACACAATTCAACGGCAATAATACGGAAGAGTTCTTCTGATAAGAGTTCGGCTAATTAGATTACAGCATTGGAATATCCACATAAACACACAAAGAGGGCAACAGTCATATTTCTGCACGTTATCATTCAAGGGATCTATTGAATTATCCTAATTTATACATTATAAATATGCATATTTCTAGCTATTTTTTCCTTATAAAATTAGAGAGATCAATCTGATGGATAGTAAGTTTAGGCTTTACAGAATATTACAGATTGTGCTGGCTGTCCTAAGTGGTTCACCTCCATTTGACTTTGAAGTCAAAGACACAAATGTGTGTCATTTTGAATTCAGAAATGAACGTTTTCTGCTGGTATGCATGCAAATGTAGTGCAGAATTTGTTTTTTTAAGAGTCAGATCTTATCTGGAGTCTGTATATATATGCAAATTGCTCTTGAATCTCTCATCACCAATTTCATTATTATTTTCCAAGTGTAGCATACATGTGTAGATTATTTATAAGGAACCAGGGGAGAAATCTGAGAAAATATCAAAAGATCACAGTTCACTTCACCACCACCATGAGTGTAAATATCGAATTCAGGTTTCAAGTGAATTATGAATTACGCTGGAATAAAATGAACACACTTTCACCTTGTTTACAACTCAGTATGTCTGAGTGATTGCAAGACGATTCAAGGGATTATTCAACTTGCATTCAAAAGGAGACCCTCCACTCCACTAGAGTTTGCCACTACCATTGTGATTATGGAACCTTGAGAGGGCTTAGATTAGAGGGAGCTGTGCTTTCTCGCTCTGGAGAGTATTTCTCAGCTGAGGCGTTCAAAACAAATCAACATTTGATTTGGCTGAAGAGCGAGATCTCGAGAACCCATCAGACAAATTCATTTGCTTAAAGAAGTTAAATAGTGCTGTAAATTATTATTTTGTATATTTCACACACATGTAAACACTCATGCTCAGGCTGCCATATCAACATATGTTTGTGAATGTACAGCTCACTCGCCATTACAAAGTATGTGCCTAACATTTCTAAGAAGGCTAATCGTAATTCGCTCATACATCTAAGCAACTTTTGTAGTTTTCCATGTCTTCAAGACAACTGCTATTGGCTTGTACAATATCCATTCAGTAAATACACTCCTTCATTTCGTCTGTATAAAAACCATCTGGAAAAGTGCATTTAATTGCAAACAAAAATACTCTATCATCTATTATCTCATTATTTTGAGATGTGAAAAGGTGGACTTTTAAAACAGGTATTTAATATGCGTTCATGCAATATGTAGCACAGAATGTGTTACATTGATAGCACACGGATGGTTTAGTATGCTCATCATGGCACTTCATTAACAGTATTTTACAACCATTGTATTGTAATATTTGTATTCTTCACACGGTGGCATTCACAGAAGCACAACCTGGCTCAGAATGCAATCAGTCCTCGTTCATTTTAGCTGCCTCTCCTTGTCATTCCGCCACAGAGGAGTTATTCCCGAGGCTTTGGAGCCGAAACCCGCACGGCCGCATTATCAGCCACACAGCTGACCGCCGCGCAAACATGCGCCGCATTCAGGGCAGGCTTGAATAAGCGTACGCCGACGAACCACAGCTTTTGTTTGTGACACAATTGTCCTAGAAAAAAAAACAATGCGATTTCCTATTGCGTGCCGTCGCCCCCTCGGCTCTGTGAGTGGGCCAGTTGTGGGACGGGAGCCCGGTCCGAGGCCCAGGCCAGCATGTCTGGCCCCTCTCCTCAACCTCACCCCCACCCCTTCCCCTGCCCCTCCCCAACCTTGCGGCCCAAAGTGTGTGGGAAAACAGCAACCTAATTCAACTAATGGCACCAAAGATAATGGCTCTCAATTTGTTTAGAGAATAGGGTGTGCATTTACGTTTTAGCAATGCGTGTGCTTTACAAATGCTAATAGCATGGTTATTAGCAATAATTCTCTGCAATAAATATTTACAGGGACATTTTATAATTACTTTTTTGTTTTTGTTGTTTTCTTTTATCTTTATTATTGGCATGGGAACACACATCTAATTTCTGTATTCACTAAGGTTCCACACAGCTATTTCAATAAAACAGCTGTGTGATAAAATGGCCTTATTAAATTACACCAAAAAAAAACCTTTTTTTATACGATTGTATAAACTGTGCAGTTACCCTTTGCACTAGATAGATAGATAGATAGATAGATACTTTACGAACACCTACAGATAATCAGTGGAATAAAACATTGTTTTGGAGGAGATGTCTTCACATCCTTTTAAAAACCTGCTAAAAATTGAAAACAGAAAATGTGTTCATTGTGGAGACAGATTGTGGTGAATTTTGGTTGATTCCAAACAGCCAAAAGCATTTGGAGTATCACTGTGCCCAGTTAAAAACTAACCGCACAGTTTTGCCAGTGTTGTGAAAGTCTATGGTTGAATAATAACAAAAACAACAAGTACAATAGGATGCATACACACTTACAGTGTCTGGCCTCCTAATGAAAAAAGCATATGGTATTGGTATAACCACCGATTAAAACACAATTCAAATTAATCTAGCACATAGTATCTCCAATAAAGATCTCATAATATAAATACATTTATGTAGTTTAACCAAACCTAAACGACTCACAGCAAAAGAGGACCCTATTGAAGGAACATTGAAGTTCCACTGAATGTGGAAAATTCAATGTTTGCATAAACTTGAAATTGAGAAGAGAAGTTGTGAAGTGATATAATGGTGTTCTTTGGATAAGCAGAGAAAGAAAAAAAAACATTTACAATAGAAGCATTAAAAAGATTATTTGGCTGCCTTCCAATTCATAACCGTTCCACATGTCATTGTCATTCACATAATAACCTACCTGCATTTCTCTCTCGCTACACTCATCTGTTATTGTCGGCGGGATCACTCATAATTCATTCCACCTTCCTGCATCACCCGTTACGCTTTGTCTCAGACATTTACACTTCAGCTGTTTGCGTTTCGCTTGCTAGTTGGCCGGCAAGGTGATACCTCGTTATACAGCTGAGGATAAGAGTTAAACGGGCTTCCTTTTACGGTCTCTACATTTCCGTGTCATTGCAGTCACGATACTTTCTTTGGGAGCGTATCCTTTGTTTCCATAAAGTGTGACTATTTTGGCTGAACTCAGGGACTTATAGCCAGCAACATGGCCGCACCTCGCAGTGATAACGAACATCAAAATGCTACATCTCAACCAGTGCCTCAACGATGCTACGTCTCAACCAGTGCCTCCTTGCTTCCTGCAGCTTCGACTTGTGTATAACTGTCGCAAGGATTATTCCTTTAACCTTACTGTTGATGTCAGTCTGACAGATTCGTGAATATCTCCTTGCTTCCACAAGCTGTCATTTTCAGGATCCATAATTACTAGCGATTATTAGTGTCTTTGAATGGTGACGCAAGCCGGCTGCTTCCTGAAGTTACAGCTGCAATGATTGCTACATGTGACTTCCTGTGAACGTTTGAATACAATGCAACATGATATGGAACGTGTTCCATCTCGAGGGAAAATGGCATAATTGAAATGCACTAATTCACAAACGTGAGATGTTCGAAAATTGCACAGCGTATTTTACAGTTCAGCTTGGGCCAGGTGCTGGTCGTTATTTTTGTCGGTAAATGAATGAATGAATAACTGAATGAATAAACGAAATCTGTCCAATGAAACCAGGACACATATATCAAACAATGACCTTAAACTCATATGTAAAGGGGAACAATGGCTGGTCTGTAATGAAGATGAACCCTCTCCACACCCACTGGCAATTTATTCTCCTTAATAAACTCTTTTTAACCGTGCTTCAGGTGAGTTACTGTCCCTTGTCCCCGCTGGTCTTTGAATTATCAGAAATTAGCAGGAGAAACCTTAATTCACCGCTGTCCTCAAATAAACTGTCCACCAAAATAAGAGATAGCATATATTATATTTTATAACGATAGGCTTTATGCTCCTCGACCCAATGAGCTGCAAGCATGTAGATGTTAAAGTTACACATACTGTGACACGGTGGATGGCGTGGCCACTGAGTCAGATGGTGAGAAAAACGCAGCAAAAGCCTTCTATTTCCCCCTTTTTGAGGGCTATGTCAAAACCAAACAAAACTAAATACAAAGACTAGTCCAAAAGTCAAACCGAAATACGGCAAAGCCAATGATCAAACACAACGACAGGCCAGAGGTCCTCACCTCAACGGGCTGTCCTTTACAAAGACACACAAATTGAGGGTAAGTGCTAGCACCTGGATTGATTGGAAATCACCATCAGGTGAGCCTGTCTGTTCATGAGGCCGTTGCTGTGAAAGTACCTGGCTGAGGGAGGGACCAGGAACTGACAGCTGTCCAATGGGAGGAGCAGAGGAGCTTGCTCCTCCCTCAACCCCTCCCAGCACCACAGTATTCATGTCACTCGTGCACCTCTCTTGCTGTTTAATTTAGTAATGTATATTTCATGCAGCTACCCCACCTATTTATTTCCAAGGAGTTTTGCCCTCTCTCCACCTTTCGTTACGCCCCATACACAGATGGAAGGAAAAAAAAGGAACACTATCTTATACCAGTTCTTTCTATTTTCCCCAAAGTTGACCAATAATTACAATAAAGATTATTTAAAACAATACCGCAACACCATAATAGACTATTGTGCATTAGCTTTCTCAGTTTTACTCAAATGACCCTGAGCGAACATGACACTGACTGCTCAGACAATAGCATATCACGAAAATAGAAAAACCTAAGCTGACACTAAATTAACTGCGGATTCAACCTAGCCTTTTAGAATTACTTAATGAATACTATTTCTTATTAAAATTTAATACAATGTCAGTTTTTTTTTCCCTCATCTGACAAAACAATATTGATGCATTTGCGTGCGAGGGCCATGAATTATAGCAATAATACCTTTCTCTGTAATGTCAGAAAGAATAGACGTTATTTATTCACAGCTCTGCTGAAGATGTCAGGCTGTGGAAGTGTATACGCCACACAGATGTACTGCGCTTGGACTGTCGCCGTGAATACAAGGGAAGTGACAAGTGCTTCCTTTGGTTCGCTTCTCCTGTTTAACGCTCTCATGGCAAACGCTGAGAAAATGGTAGATGTTCGTCTCGTGCTGCTCGCTGGTAGGCGTTTTTTTTCTGTCTTTTATCACAAAGATGAGGAAAGCTTCCCTGTTGCGAAACCTCTCCCATTTGCTTTTTGTTTTCAGACAGGAAATGGACTTCGACATATTTTGAGAAACTACAGCTGACTGAAGAGATCCCACTTTTCACCAATGTGTTTGTTCACGGAAATGGCTCATCCATTATGAATTCAATACACAAAATTGTCGTAAAAACATATTTCTACATTGCCAATTCTCTTGAACTTGCTGTTGAGTTTTTGATTTCACAGGATTTGAACACTCTCTCTCTCTGTGCGTGTATGTGTGTATGAGTGCATGTGTGAGAGAAGGAGAGAGATTATGTTTTTGCACAGGGCACTACTTTTTTGTGAATTAACTTTCAGTGTCTTTGTAAGCCGTTTCTGCTTTTGAGTGAAACTGTGAGCTGGAAATTGAAATGGCACTGAGGACTGAAGACCTTTGCAAAGACCTATGAAAGCTGAATGTATAATTAGCTCTCTGCAGGCTAAAGATAAGGGAAATAAAGGCTTGCTTTGATGTTGATCACAAATTATCTTGCGAATTGAGCTGGTATACTGTAGTACTTTCCTGCTCAGGTTTTACAGTAGAAATAAACTATGAACGTTCAACCTGGGAAACTTTTTAATCTTCTCTTCTTAGAGAATTTGAACTTTATACCACAATTTCAAAGCTCCACATATAAATACGCAGATATTTATAACTGCCTTAGGGCCGAATTGGATTTTTACACAAATCAAACATTTTGCATTGAACAATTAATTTGCTCTTACATCAAGGAGAATAAGTTTGTGTGTGTATGCATATTTAGCAATCACTATTTAGATGGAGATTTAGCAATAAACTTGAAAGGCTTTTTAAACAAAAGCTTGTTTTTGGATACCACCATTGGTAAACATCACTAGTCAACTTCACCTCAGATAGCTAACAAAAGCAAGCCACTGGGGAAAAAAAGATTGTAAGAAGAACATTAGCACAAAATGGTGGCACACTATCCAAACTGATTAGTTGAACAGTCAGTTCCAGTTGCCTACTGCTGAGAAACTGTCATAAAATATTATTTTAATCTGAAACCCTGCAGAGGACATTTTCCTTTCTTTCTTTTAATTAAACATTTATGCCATTCAATTCAATCTGATTATACGCATACTGATATAATATATGCAATAATACACCAAATATGAAATATGATCATTTTTATACATCCCATCAATTAAATGTGATTGATTCCTCACAACACAATGATCATATTCTTCCTACAGAATTCGAGACACTGATCAACTTTATTTTACAAAGCTTACAGACATGGATGCAAGTGACGACCCAGTACTTTACGTAATGACTTTTAATTCAGTGCCTCCTTTCTTACATTCAGTAAAGCAATGACACCTGGTTAAACAAACCTGTAGATCAAGAGGAAATGGGGAAATCAGAGAATAGATATTGATTGAAAAGCAGCACTGGTACCATTATCAATGTAGAATTGTGTCTTAATCCAAGCTAAACAGCTGGCCAACAGTCTGTTCGTAGGAGGGGGCCAAGTCAAAGAGCTGATTGATACTGTTTGACACAATGGTGGGGGACAAAGGATCATAAGTATTAATATTGCATTACACTGGTGGAATGATGATAATCAAATGCACCTAATGTCTTTCAGGGCACATGCATTTCAATCAAAATGGAGTTTAGAGTTGTATTTTAGAATGGAAATAACATATTCCGAAGCGCATGTTTCGTGCGTGTTATGCCATAATGAAAATAACACATTCCAATGATCATAATGGGATAAGCTTGATTGAATATTTTGATTGTGTGCTTTGATTGAATTTCACAGATCCGTTAAATTTGATCAACTGGATGCAGACCAATATGTTGGTTATTGTGATACTGAATTGTTTAGCTCTGAACTATTCAAAGATTTTTTTAAATCACAATCAGAAAGTTTTAGAAAGGCGGACAATATACTTGTTAACCTTTATTTCACCAAGCCAAGTGACTTAAAACTACATTTTCATTTATGGAGGAGATCAAGGGAGCGGCTGCATAACTAATTGCACGCTGCTTACGATGTTGGAAGGTGACGCAGTCAGCGTACCGTCGGTTCATGCCACCACAGGTGCCCAGCATGACCAGAGCGGGCGCTATAGCGATGACGCCAACAAACTTTGGCCAGCTTGCCCCCTATCGTCCCTGGAGAGGCTGGGCTAATTGTTGCCTCTCCAAGCGGGACCTCTGGCCATAGTTGGAAATGGCGAGAACAGTGGTAATGAGCAGGAAGTCCTTAGGTCAGAATCGCAGAGGATGATGTCTGTGACCTTTAGCATAATCATTTTTAATGCACAGTGTCCAGCATAGTGCACTTTGGTTAGGTTCTTTATTTAAGTAGAAGTATCCTCTTATGGCTCACCAATGGTACCGAAAATGAGGATATCCATCATTGTGTGTGTGCATGTGTGTGTGTGAAAGATCAGGTTTTCAACTTTTTTTGTTATCATACAGTGAGTAACTCATCAATTTCTTCATCTTTCTTGTACACTTTGTTATTACCATACCTTAGAAGACTGTTTATGTGTGTGCTCAGGTATGAGTGTGTGAGTATGTGTGCATGTGGGTGTGGTACTGCCATTCTTAAAACAAAATGCAAAGGAATTGAGGAAAGCAAAGTGGGGCCAAACAGGGACAATGAGTGAGAGAGAAGCGTAGACAGAGAGGAACAGACAGCGAGGATTTCTGAGGTTGTGGACGGATCACATCGGGTCAACGAGGGGGGTGCATCCTGGCCCCAGGGATAACAAGCGGACCCAGCTCAATGCAGGATCTCCCTCTGATCCGGTGCCAAAGCCCTCTCCCGCTGGCAAATTATCTATATTCTCACCCACACCAGCCACTAAGGGACAATCTGCACACCACCCACCCCACTGAACATCCAGTAAATTAAACTGCCAACTTTACTAATCAAAAGCATCCCATAGCCGTTCAAAACATATACGCATAAAACATATATACATGTGAAACATTTAATCACCGAGGCTTCTAGGCTCATTTGCCCTCACCTCTTGAGAAGAACATGAAAACCATCTCTTTTCTTCGGGTGTAGCCAAAAGTCCTCGTTTTCTGTTTGAAGCCGAAGCCCTTTCACTGTCTGCCTTTGAGTCGGGTGCTCTCCCATTAGCACTGGTGCAGCGCATCGGTGTATTTAATCATTTTCAAACCGATCTGTGTTATCGTACATGCTATTTCTCTGATGTTTGCTATACTTCCCTCCATGAGCAAATTATGTGACCTAATATGGATGGCGCCACTGTAGTTTATCCAGAACTGATACTGTAATAATTTTAAATGTTAATTACAAATCTTTGACAAATTAAATCTGTATGTCTGTGTGGGCATATTACTGGGAATTTTTTGGCTGATTTTTACACTGTTGATTCTTCTGTGTCACTTTTTTTATTTTAAATTTGTTTTGTGAAAATGTTTGCTAAAAATATTTATGCAACAATACTGTGTGCCCATACAGCACTCTCTTTCCACCTCAGTTTAACTGTTACTTCATAACAGAAGCAATCTGTTTCGCAAGGAAACCAACCAACAAGTCATCAAAAAAAGATCATGAGAGAAAATGTGCGGTTGAGAGAATGGAAATAAGCGATCTTACCTTAATGCTTCCAGCATTGCTCGCATAAACAGTCGAGGAAAAACAGCACTGGCTATGAACGCTGTGCGTGGCGAATTGAATCGAAGAGATGCAGAGATCCTTCCGGATGCTGTGATACATCACGCCAGGTGTGTGGTCCAGATGTTGGTCAGCGATGACCCCTCGGACCTGGCCAGCGAGCACAGATGGGGGACACAAATAGAAACGAACTGTGGTAAACAAAATTAATTTATTTCAATTTTCTGATGCGATTTCTCACGCAACGCTCCCTACAATCATTTCAGGTTTGCAAGACTTTTGTTCAAACATCAACTACGTATGTCGCGTGTGTGATTTGAAACATACATTTGAAACACCCTGCATCTTTATACCAGTTTATCATGTTTAAGTTAAAACGTTGGCCTTCACTGCTTGGTATGGCTTTAGTGTTTGCCCGTTTACAAATAAAGCATTTGCAACTGAGTTTATTTTCTCGTAGGACTTTTTGACTTAATGTGTGCCTTGTCCACAGCAACACAGTCTGGGTATTGTAGTTTATTTGATGAGTTCTGAGGCGAAAGCCTTTATCGACTGTAACCTTCATCTCTCCATTAGTTACTTACTTGGTCTATCAATAGCATTTAGAATTGCCCAGGCTTCAGGGTAACAGCCATGATTCTGCAGTGCTGACAGAGCTAGCATTTCTGACTTCATTATCAATCGGACAGTTTCAGATATTTAAAGGCCTGGAGATGCAATTAAGTTTAAATTGAGACATATCGAGCAGTCGACTGATTTATTTAACGGACACTCAGTCGCCCAACATAAATAAGGTAACACCTTAACAAAATGACATGGATATGGTAGGTACTAGTTTAGTGGATATAGTAGAAATTACAACAGTTTGTATTTGTGTTTGTATTTTGCTCTATATTCGTGCACACGTGTTTTAAGTCTTGATTAAAACAGACGACTAATTGAATGTATCAATGAACAAGTAATTTGCATATATCTTACCAAACAGTGAAAAAGAAGTTAAACAAAGACAGGATATCCATGTGACTGGATATGAAAACAATGGAGGTCCATTTCAGATAAAAGTACATACATCCCATGTTGTCTTTATGGATACTATAACAATGTCAAAAATTGTGTATCATTTTATTCCTAGTTATACACAGTGGTGGGACTGTTCAGATTTGTGCTTTGTTAAAGGAGTTTGCCTGCCCTGACTACAATTAGAAAGGTTTATTAAAACTTATGTTAGTTATTTTCTGCACCTCTGTTTGGCACATAAACATCAGAAACTCTTTTAGGAATGCACAATTCATTTCTGATTTGCTTCAATACTTCTACAAACCCACGAGGAGGCTTGCTGATAAAAGGAGGCAAATGGTGACATTTCCACCATAATCAACCAGTAAATCTGTGTTAGTTTAGCTGAAAAACAAAACAGTAAAAACGAAGCATTCCTTTATCAATTCCGAGTAATGCGATCAAATCAACCTTCCAAATGCATGGGTCATAACACCATCTTATTAAAATGCATTTAATTATATCATAACACAGCATGTTCTGATAACCTTTTGAACATTTTTCTGTCATATATAGTAAAATGATTGTAAGAAAATTGGCACGAGAAAAAAAATGTAGGCTACTCTGTATACACCCGGGGCAAAGACAAACCAGCATCATTCCTCTTTAATTTGATGCGATCTTAAGAGGTCACTGGTAATATATAACTCCTGCTATATATTCAATTTCATCATAATTAAAAATGGATTATCTATCTGCGGGGGAGGAATTCATAATAATCATCATTTCGGCTTTCATGGGCTTAAATAATCTAATGCAAAAATCTATAATGCCTCATGAAACAAGTGTACAGTGCGCTCTATGCTTGGCTTCTTTCGCTGTCACCAGATTTATTTATTAATTTACATGACTGGACTCAGCTGTTTATGAGATTCCAGCCAACATGGTACAACCTACATGTAGTATTCAAGGTTCAATATCATTATGTTCCATACATGTAAGCATGAAATCACACACCCACACGCACACCCACACACACACATTGTTCAGATCCATTATTCCCTTGTATGCAAATTGTTTTTGCCGATGCTTGATGTTGATTGGCCGGGCCATTGTCTAGGACTACAGATAGCTGCTGTACAGGTTCACGCACTACTAAACCAACAAAAGACATTAATGCGATGGGGCTGGCCCACGATTATGTTTGGGCTTTAAAAACAAGGGAATATCCTTTTTTAAGAAGTGGATTAAAAGTCATTGTGTACGGTTTTCATGATGACTGGCTATTTTTCTTTGGTTGGAATCAATGTCACATCCACTGTATCTTTTTATAATAAGAAAAACTGAATTTACTGCTGTAATAGTGTCAATGGTGACTGGTTTGTTTTGATTGAACACCATAACCCAGACTAATTGCATCTGATGTACATTTAGTTATTTCTGGAACGGCATATTATTACAGTTGTTATTCCATTCTACTATCAAATGAGCATCTCATCCAGCACATGGTATGATCGTCTATTTAAGAAATATTATAATATCTGAAATATATTATTGTGTGAGGTTACCATTTATATGATTTTAGATCATTATCTTAACAATGAAGAACAAAGTTACATTCAAGACACTGTCATGCTGATGTAGTCGGCAGTTGTAGGTGGGATATCAAAAGTGCATGTGTCCAAATTGCTTCTGATATTTTAACAACAGTTAAGGCTAACTCACCTGTGCTAACTGCAGGATGTCATTGACGTTATTGATCTGTGAGGGATGGCTAAAAGCGTTAAAATCCATCTTTCCCTCGCAACATCCATGTTTGTGATCAGCAAGGGCAAAGTGTCTTCAAAATAGATCCGTAAGAGCTTTGAAGCTTCACAGCCTTGAAGCTGGTGATTCACAAGGCCATGTGATCGTATTGAACTTTTTTTGCTGTATGCTATGTAGCAGCTCCTATAAAAAACAGAGCTGAATGACAGAGACTGTCTTCAACTTCAGCTCATCATGTCCAAACATGCTATTGAATGGGCCATTTACCAACATATATGGTTCTTATTTTGAATTTACATATATACGTTTCACCATCTGATGTTATTTTTTATTTATAATTTCATGATTATTTTATCTATTTTAGTTTCTGTGGTTTTACAGAAACTGTATAAATATAACTTAACTGTATAGCTTAATATTGTGGCGAGCCCTCCTACCCCCACAAAAGTTAACCATATTATCCAAACAGTGTAAAAAATATAATTAATTTGCTCCTGTACCATATCTGTTACAAACTATGCAGGCAGAGGAGAGGAAATGCTGAAAAAATATTTTAAAAAGTGAGCGTTTTGATTGCTGTGCTCTTTCTGCAAACATGCCTATGTTCGTCTCAGACTCCTGGAAAACCAGTTCTGCCAGGAAACCTTCATTAAGTTTTAATTTGTTCTAGTGTCCCATTTCTATTATAGAGGATTGATTTTTACTTAGTGGCCTAGCCCATAAATAATTCTTTTTCTTTTTATCCATGTTCTTTGCTGATGCATTGTCTACTTTCAAATTCTTGGAGCCGGGTCATGACCAGAAATGTAAGCTGTGTCAAATGAACAGATTTTAATGCAAATAAGCACATAGAAGGACATTGCTGATGTTTTATATTTTTACAATTTTACAATTCCAAAGTTGCAAAAAAAAAAAAATTAGTGTGCAGGGGATGGGGTCATTGCTCTTGTGTATACTTCAAAGCAATCTCTTAAATGGATTTAAGCGGTCTTAAATTAGGGGTGGTTTTAGCTTTTCTATGGTGAGGAATATTGAAAAAAACACTTTCAATGAAAATTAGGGTTAGGCTTCAAGGTAGCGTGATTATGGCTGAAGAGGTTTGTGGATGTGCGGTAGTAAGGTGTGCAAAGTGAGTGCGTTACCATGGTTTACTGTTTTTACTTCAATGTAAAATGACGTTATGTGTGTTTGAGGCTGGCCTTGAGGTTCGAATGTGTAAATGCTGTGATAAATATTGGGGTTGTGGTTTGGGCTGGGGTTCACATTTAGGTTGGGGTGATGGTTAAGGTTAGGGTTTGGGCTCAGGTATGGGTCAAACATTGGGTGGGGAAGGTTAAGGTGAAGTGTAAAGTGGGAAATGTTGACGTCTGCATTCTGGTGCGATTCTAGTTAG
This sequence comes from Albula goreensis, assembly GCA_022829145.1. Lineage (NCBI taxonomy): Eukaryota > Metazoa > Chordata > Actinopteri > Albuliformes > Albulidae > Albula > Albula goreensis. Next base: position 17,643,554 of record CM040763.1, read on the forward strand.
GGATTAAACTGGGGTTAGAGTCTGGAGTTGGTGTGGAATTTGGATAAGAGTTTGGGTTTGGGATGGGGCTGGGAATAGGATTCAGATTTGGGTTAGCATTAGCACAAATCCCACTGTGGATGGATGTGTACACATAACCCTAGTTTTCAACGAAAGAGCATTTTCCTTTTTCAATTTTGAGCGAGAGTTGAACCTGAGATGATGTAGTCCTGTTTATATATGAACAATGCTCTTTCAGCCTCTTCACCTCTCAGCCCGCTGCCCTCCCATCTAAACCAACTGGCTGCCATAAAGTCCGCCAACATGCTCGCAAGACAGCGGTTCTCTCCCATGAGACAGAAAAGCAATAAAAAATGTCTGAGAGACAGAGTAATAATTAAGTTTAATGCACTAGCTGAGCTGACTTCTCTGGCCCTCTGGTCCCCTGCCTAACCAGAGGCGAAAGCAGTGACAGAAACACACAGGAAGAAGACCTTGGCGATGCTGTTTATTGCTTTATAGGCTAGTACATTTCCCTCAGATACTTCTGTCCACTTCTTTCCAAATATACCCGAAAAAAATATAATCTTCATTTTGATTCTTGTTCGGTTGATCACTAGGGAGCTTTAAAAATTTTTTTGAAAAAATTAGTTTTATAAAAGAAAGCATTGTTTAATAAGGAAACCTGATTAAAAAAAGAAACCTGAATGTTTTGGTTTCCAAGGGAGACAGCAACATGGGGCAGAGTTCATACAAGGGCCATACTCTTTCAGCAAATATATCATCCTGGAAAATTATTCCTGAGCGCCATCTTTCATTTTCCCTCAGGTTACTTAACTCTTCACACAGTTTTCAAATCGCAAATTGCCAGAATAGCTGAACGGAACATCAAACCACCACAAATCTTTCTATACTAGCATCCTTAGCTCCAACATCCACTTAGAACACTGCAGCAGCTAAGGCAGAAAGAAGCCACTCTGAAATATATACAGTATATATGTATGTATGTATGTGTATGTATATCCTTTTTCTGACATTGTTTTGTACTTCTCTGTTCACTGGCTTTGGCTCAGAATGAGACCAGCTTGTAACATCGACCAGAGGTCTTAGTTCTGGTTCTGAGCTGACAGAGTTCAGAATGCTTAATTGTGCACGTAAACACAGAGGGTTTCTTCACCCCCTTCACACTTAATCTGATGCCGCACTTGAGGATACTGTGTGATTCTTACTGTTTTGCTCATTGTTCAAATCTTCGAATTCTGAAAATTCAAATGAGAAAGGGAGTCAGAAAGGGGTGGAGGAGCCTTCTGAAGTTTTGCATCAGGATAGATTGATTATTAATTATTTAGTTGGGGGGAGGGGGTATGAGGAGATTCCAGGAACATCAACATCCAATAAGGGAAGAAACAGGCCACGGATAATGTCTCCACAGGTCAAGCTGCCTGTCTGAGGCGATCCCAGGCCGTCTGTTTGAAAACCCACATCCAGTCTTCCTTGCATTGATCTTTTTTATGGTCTGTCATGAGGGAAATCTCTGTCTGCTCCACCTGTATCAATCCACGCTTTATTTATACTGAGCCAATTAATTGTTCTATAACTAACAGCTCTGGTTTTTGCAGTCTTTTCTGTCCTGGATGAATGGCTATAAAGAAATCACATCAGCTATTTGTAAAAAAAAAAAAAAAAAAAAAAATATGCCACATGCTGCAGAGACACCTATAAGAGATATGAAATAAACTTTATCAAAACATAGTTAAAAATATCACTACAGTTATATTTTTACAATATTTTTAAATGACTGTATTACCCTGGTTTTGTTATCTGGATGGCAAACACATCATTTGCCAAGTTGTGCGATAGCAAATTAGACCCCATTCTTATACGACACAGAGAGCTTGGGACTTCTCAGATTTCCCAACTGAAAAGACTATATAGATACTCAAAACTAGTATGAGCTTACTTGCCACTGGTAATACAGGTTGTGCTGTTCTGTATGGTTTCTTTCACAGTAGCTAAACTGTACCATATCAGAGAATCCCATGCAAAGCCGCACAGAGAAGTAAGTGACAGTCTGACACAACATTTTATCATATCAAATCATAATTGAAATCCTAATTGAAATTCTAATCTGTGCTTTAGCGTGCAGACAGGGTACAGAGGATTCCAAAGGACAGGTAAAGTTCATGCATGTCTATCACAGGAATTGATTTTGGAACTTGATATAACTTTTATGTTTTAATTGTCTTCATATCCTTTTATATTTGTAAGGAAATGTCAAAAATGCCATACACAAAGAAAATAATTATCTTTGGCCAGTACAGACTGTAAATGGTTGTTTTGGACAAACTATGTAATGCATATATATAGATTAATACAGAACTAGATGGTCCTCTAACATGGATTTTGTACGTATTTGTAAATATTTAATTTTTAAAAGTTCAAAGGACATTGGATCTTCTCACATCCAATATATTCATAGCCCCCTTGACATCAGTTAATAAATAAGTTCAATACATTTTTTCCTTTCAAATTCAAACATCATGACTTGTATGCAATTCACCTGTATCGCTTTTTTACATTGCATTCATGACCATTAGCCTTCATTAGATTAGATACTTTAAACTTATGAATAAAAGCTGCACCAAGAGAAACAATAGCGTGTGAGAGAACTGGGGAATCAACATGCTGGAAGAACATGAAGAGTCCCTTTTAAGAGAATTGAAGGGCTGGAGGTGTGTTTATGAGATGTGGATTGAGGAGAATGGTGCAGGTGGAAGCGAAGTGTTTTGTTTTTAGAGATTGAAACGGGGTCTGTGAGTGTTTGATGGAAAGCATATGAAACGTGGAAGAGGTACAAAACGGCCTCAAAGCGCACCGCGTATCTGAACAAATCGTTCTAGCTTTTTGACATGAGTCGATACATTTATAAACAATCGACTGACCGGAGAGAAGCTGGGCAGCAGATGCAGCCACATCTCAGCAAATCATAAAATGGAGCGATCACATATTTTTAGAAGTGTTGAGAGAGAAGGACCACATTTGAACCAAGAGGATGTTAAGCTCTTTCGCCAAAATCCTCTAAGATGTGGCAGAGGTTTGAAAAGAATGAAGAAAATTGAAAAACAACAAACCTCACGACTCAGATTTATGCCTCAAGGATAGTGAAGTCTGTAAAGAACGCAAATAATCTTAAAATAGACTAAATCTAAAACCAATTTGGGGAAACGCTGACTTAAATTCAAGAAATGCAGATATTTGTAATCAATATTTTAAAATCTATACCATACAAAAATAAATGAATAAACAATATAAAAGTACTAGAATAAACCATTAAAACTTAGTAAATGGTCCCAATAAAATCAGGAGTGACTTAGCAACTCGATATTTTCCTCACATCGGGAGCCATTGGGTCAATGCCCTGAAGCATTCTGGGTAAGTAATCTGGGGAGACAAATCTGTAGTATCTAAAATTGAAGAACTGTAACCTTCCCTAACAATCAAAATAAACCCTACTCTGAATAAAACTCAACTTGGCCTTCTTCCAAGCCATCATACTACTGAACAAATTTACACTTCGCGAAGGTGTAAAAAAGGGTACAAATTTTCGTTCTTCATTGATTTTCAAAAATATTTGACTCTAGCTGGCATGATGAATTATATTACTAAATTCTCCAGTGTGGTGTAAGGGCAAACTTTATAATATGGTTAAATCAATTTACTCAGAAAATAAATGTTGAGAAGAAGTTGCTCTGTGCACAGAATGATTGCACAGAGTTGTTCAATCGGAAATGAGGGGTTAGTCAGACATGTAATCTGAGTCCCACACTGTACACTATTTACAGTAATGAGTTAGCAATGGAGTTAGTGCAGGCTACAGGTCCTGGTCTCTTTTTTCATCACATGAAGTGAAATTTAAATTCTATGCAGATGACCTAATTTTGTGGTTATCCAATGCACTGTAGCACTTGGCTCTGGTGGAACATTTCTGTCAGAACTGGGCCCTGACAGGTGACTTAAAAAAGAAAAAAATAATGATCTTCCATGAAAATGCCAGATGTCACAGAGATAGCATCCAGTTTTTTAATGCAACACTTCCCTGGAACACAACCTAACTTAAATTCACCTTGGTCAGGGACTTAACCAGAACAGTGAATGCTTGGAAAGAAAACAACAAAAAGTTGGAAGACCATTCTATGCTATGTGATTTTTTTTTGGCTAAATTTAAATGCCAATGAATATATCTGACAGAATTATTCCTCCCATTATGTCATATGTAAGTGATAAAAAATCCAGATGACACCCATGAATACAGAATGTTGTCGTAACATTTGACATTTCATGAAAAATAAAATCAAATGCCTTATTCGGGGATGAATATCCGGATGATAACTATCCAAAACGGCGCATTTAAATTTTGAATTCACCTCAAATCAAGTGCTCAAGGCAAATTGTAATTTGAGGCAATGAAAGCCCAAGAGCCCAATAATGAAAAGAGCCCATTACCTGCTGGGTACTCAGTCAGCAAGTACTAAAGTTAACAAATCAATTGACATCTGTAACACAAACCAGCTTCATACTAGTACTGCTTACCAGCAACCAATCAGAGTTAACCAAAGTATCACAAAAGGCTTCTTATTGGTTTGTTAGGTTGAAAAAGCAAAACATTGGGCTCTGAACATTAGGAACTCATTAACATTGACTGCATATCTCTACTCCGTGAGAGATGTAAAGAAGAGACAAATTCTGACAAGAACGGAATCCATGATCATCCATTCGCAATTGTAAAACTTAGACCTGGAAAATATCTCTGAAAGAAAAGGCAGTCCTTCAATAAAATTTATCAAACTAAGAAGGACTTCTCTTTCATCTCTAAAGATGAAATATTAATAATTCTCTTGGGTGAAGAACAATGCGCTTCAGCCTGGAGAGAAGATGAGTGACAACTAAAATACAGGTTACATGGAGTTCATAAAATACAATATTTTTTCATTCCTTTATTATTATTATTGTTATGAGAAGTCGTAGTTGTGGTAGTGGTAAATACTGTTGTAACTGCAGCTGCAGAAGTGATAGTGGTGGTATCAGTTTTAACATTTAACATTGCTGTTGCTGCTGCTGATAGCACCATTGCCATTGACATTTACCCTGAATATATGAGAGAGAGAGAGAGAGAGAGAGAGAGAGAGAGAGAGAAAAAAAAAAGAAAGAAGCCTGGGTAGCCCCAGTTTATTTGAAAGTATGTATTCCATTGATTTTGATGGATTCTGTGTGATTCCTATGTTGTAATGAAATTCAGAGTTCAGATAGATGTTTAATTATGCATTCAGTATGAAGTATAATGATGAGCGTGTGCTGCGCCAGTTAGCACTCTGTCATGAGAGACCGAAAACCTCACAGGATCAAGACTTCTTTGTTTTCTCTTCAAAAGTTCAACATATAAAAAAAAAATAATAATAAATAAAAATCTTGGGAGCTTTGATTTCAAGAATTTTACTCATAAGCGTAATTATTATATATTTCTGATGATTTCCAGGGTGCTGTTTTTTCAAAGACATCAGCTACACTGTGCTCTCTCACTCTCTCGTGTGTGTGTGTTTGTATGCATAACTCATGCAAGCACTGTCATTGTTCAAGTCAGTCATGCACATTCTTTATTGTAAGCTGAGACAAAACTGTACATTATAAAAATGATCCCTCCAAGCTCAACATAACATAAGCATAACATAAGTCCCTTGTACTTGTCACTTATATTGCATATATTGTTTTTATATCTTGCACTGACACGTGTCACTTTCCTTGCACCTTGTGGCCTTGCCAGCTAATTTCGTTGTTCAGGCAACTGTACAATGACAATAAACAGTCTTGAAGTCTTGATAAACTGCAGAAGAACCCAGCAATATTATAACACAGTCAATTTGGCCAATTCAGCTGTGTCTCTATGATGTAGCCTTGATTTTTATTTATCAGTTGTCAGTTAAAATCACACACCATTAACATATCATCCTGACAATACACAAAATGTCCTCAATATTCGAATACAAGAGCCACTTTTTTCTGAAAATCAATTTTGTGACTACACTTTGGAGAACTTGGCTTGTGAATACAATATAACAAACATATAATGGTACCCCCTTTTTTGAAAGTCAAGTTAAGACCTCACAGCATGTCCCCACTAGCGGGTCCAAGTTCTTACACACTATAACAATGTCTCTTGCAGGGACAAAAACCGCCACAGCAGTTCCAGTCCACTTAAACAACTGAGTACAGTCTCAAGGAGTGCGATAAAATTCCATTGTCTTTTAGTTGTCATGCGAAAAGCTCACATAAAAACCGACGCTCGCACTTAGCGAATGTGGGTCAGGGCGCTGTCAGCTTCGAATGAAGGGGCCGCTGAACCATAACTTTATTTATTCATATGGCTAAATTTTAGGTCACCTACATGAGGAATAACTTTCACTTTATTCTTGTATAGCTCACAGGCTGGTCCTAGAACAGTGCTTCATAATGAGTACAATGGTTATAATAGCTGTAAACAAAGCAAGACCATTATAACTGTGAAGATTCTGTATGTATAAAACAACCCAGTCATGTAGGTGAGGCATTGGAATTTAGAATGGAGAGTGATATTTCATGCTTTGGCCATTTTTATTATTACTTTATATTGTATGCATACTCACAGGGCTGTACAATGCGCTTTGCAGCATATTATGCCTGCTTTTGAAGTATTGGTAATGTTTTGTAGGGTTACCTTACCTGTCATAAGATATGACTACATCTCCCAGATTCATATATCCTCAAATCCTTAATCCCCCCCTTCCTGTGTCGATCTGATTGGAGAAACCCTCGCAGTCATGTGTCGGTCGATCGCTGCGCACGTTTACTCGGAGCCTAGCGTGGGATTAACTCAAGACTTCCTGCATTTTGCTGATGCAGAACAAGATTAGGGCCGATCTGCCTGGGTACAGATTGCAGCGTGCTCATCAGCTCATTATCGTAGCCTCCTGTTGATCTTGGGTTTTACTTAAACACCACCTTTAGGATACTTAAGTTGTGAATGATCTAAATCTGCTGCTGAACGGGGTTTACAAAAGGCTAAGCACCGTTTGACACAGAAATAGAACTGAAATTCACTATATATGTTTTACTTAATCAAGTAAAAAAAAAAAGCTTTACATAAAGCTAAACATAAATTGGTAATGGCCTAACACACAGCACATGCCACATTATCACTTATGAAATTTTTGCGTCAGTGCATTCTAGTTATCGTTTTTCCTTGGTTTTCTCCCACTTCAGAATGCCCAGTATTGACAAGCTGCTCTCATTGCTACAACCTTCAACTGTCTGTTCCAGAGAGCCCAGACAAGCAAAAACTCTCCTCCAAAACACATTTTATCAGGCCTATTTTTCGTATTGCACAGCTTACAACAGAAATCAGGGGGAATGTTTTTCATGGGCAGCCTTGGGCGGGCTGATGGTGGGCACCCACAGACTCCACTGGTCAACGGGGATTGCTGGAGATTGCTGGTCCAGACTGCATCAAGGTTACAGCACTGTGTCCACTGGAGATTTACTGCATCCCGGCAGAGTCCAGAATCTTTTCTTGTTTGTTTTTCTTTTTTTTGTAGCTCACTGTCTCAATGTGTGAAAGACAAACGCTAACACCTGCTGACTTCAGGAGTACAGAATCATGTTCATGAGTTATTTTTGCTTCTTACCACATTGCCACACACCACACACAACAATTTGCATGCTGCATACTGAAAGTCAAGGTCGCTAAGAGTGTTCTGAGAAACTGGGCCTGTGCTGTTGATGAATGATGAGGAATATACTGGGTTTGTGCATCTGCATGCACCCGGCCTGACCAGGAGGGCCGCTATTGAGCAAAAAGACCAACAAATTTAACTGACTTAACCCCTGTTGTTCCCGAGATAGGCTGGACCTCACCAAAGCAAATTTCTAGTCATAACAGGCAATTTCTCAACTGGGAATTCAGCTCCCATGTTTGCTTCCGGAACGAGTGGCCTTCATTTTAGATTTTCAATAAAAACCCCACACTCATCGACCTATAAGGATATGGTTCTCAAATACTTAAAAATACCCCCTAAAAGTGTTTCTTCCCTCCAAAAAACACATAAAAATGGTGTGTGTCTCACCATGGCTTCTCTGTAATTAAGACATCCCTTATTTATAAAGTGCCATAAACTCGGGAAAGGCATGCAAATGGAAAAGTAGGAGAGGAGGTAACATTTTATCGATTCAGAGAACTCTAAATTTGTTAACCACAGATCAAGCCTGATGCAGTCCCAAGTCCAAGTCATTTTATTGGAGATAGCTCCTTGATTAGGTTCTCTGTCTATTGATCCAGGCTTCCTCTTTGAAGGAGCTTTGTTGAACGTAACTGGGTGATCTGTCAGAACGGCGGGATTGCGACGCCTTTTCATTTGAGAAAATGGATTTATCGAGCCATTGACTCTGCCTAAATGGTGGCGGTTTTTCTCAGCGGCGGCTTGTAATTCTGCCGGGAATTAAATAAAAGGAAGGGTTTACAGTGTTCCCCTTCTCAGACGCGAGGTCAAAAACAGAGGCACCTCTCGGCCATTTTTAGACACGGACCCCCATTAAAAGAGTCTGGTAAAAGCAGTCTTAATCTCTATCAGTGTCAATACAGGCAGGAACTACTGTGAAGAATGGAAAACAAAGGGAAAAAATGGAACGCTCTATTACTACTGTAGTTAAAAAAAAAAAAAGCAATTGCCATTTGAAATCCAGTGTAGAGAATACTTGACCTCCCAGCAGTTATTACTCCACTGGTTTATAAAAGCTGTAAATTCTGGTTTCAGATGTGATTCCTCCGCTCCTCCGGCTACCCTGTCCCTGTTTAGCTCAACAAGCCCATACTTCTGCAGCCTTTGGATATTTGAATAAAAAAACTGCTTATGTTCAATTTCGCTGACAAACTGCCAGGGGGGAAAGCCTATGGGAAGCTCTACAATGGTACAAAAAATTGTAACACTCTCCCTTGCTTGCTCTCTCTCTCTCTCACACACACTCTTTGATTTCCAGTGTACAGTGCAGGGATGAGGAAGTAAATTCACTCAAGTTTCTGCAAATAAAAGTACCATATATCTCAGATACAGATTTCCAATTTAAGTGTATTTTTCTAAGTATAAACTTAATAATACACAATTCTGAGTCTGTGTGTGTGTGTGTGTGTGTGTGTGTGTGTGTGTGTGTGTGCATATCCGTACACAAAATGTGTGTTATTTTTTGCCTTTTTTAATTAGGTATTGTTTCAGAACAGAGCTCTTACAAAATCTCAACATTCCTTACTCTTTCTCAAGTAAAAAAGCTACGATGAGTTATGGCTTGACAACATGGCCTAGTTATCTGTTTGGTTGTATGGATATTTTCGGTAACTGTCGTACTCCAACTGCTCAATATAGGATGTTGTATAATGGCACTGTATGCAAACATGTAGACACGTATGTTTATTGGACCTCGAATGCCTTGAAACTGTTAGATGTCATTAATTTATCAAAACTGTTAAGGGCCACATTCAAACCTGTGCTGTGAGTGCATTTTCCATGGAACTTGTCATTGCAAGAGTGCAAGATATAGATGTAAAATGAACTTCACTGCAAGTGTGGAAGGCATAACGACTGGTTCATTTATATGTAAGTTCAGGTTGGCTAAAGCGCATCTGATTGTAGGGAGCCAGCTCGGCCTGGATACTCCAGCCATGCCCATTTGCACAGAGGACTCTGGGGAACGCGGGTTGCGGTGAAAGTTGTCGTCACCTCGTCACGGCCGAGCCCGCGTCTGCGCGGTCGATGCTCAGTGAGCTGGCGGACAACGCGAACACAGCACTGGGCACTTTCAGTGCAAGATTTAGATCCCGCCATTGGCCTTCCAGCGACGATGAAACGAGCATGAGGACGATGGTTGCCATACGTGCCTCTGGGCTTTGGGATGAACGCCACACAGAGCTGCAGGCCTGAGCATATTAGCTTTCGCACATGGCGGTTTATATTTCCGGATTTCACAGGCTTTGTTCGGCATTGGTTCTTCGGGGATCATGGGGGCAAGCTCACACGCCATATATAACAGAGAAGAGAGGAAAATGAATCTGATCAAATGCCAAGAGGAGACAAGCAAATTTGATTTATCATATTCAAAACCACATTGTCAATATAGTCAAAATAGGACCCAAACGCAGGAGCACGAATAAACAATAGCTTATTGAGCAGATCAGGGAAAATCCAAAAAATCATTGTCAAGAACAAGGCAAAGGTCAGAACTAGGAAATAACAGCAAAAGTACAAAAACAACATCCAAGAGAATTGTCAAAAATCGGCCAGACACACAGGAACAGAAGCAACCAAGACAAACTCAAAACGAACAAAGAACAGAACGGGCTATAAATAGATAGACTAATGAGCAACGGGATGCAGGTGAACAACGAGGCAGGTGAAACAGATAATCAGGTAATCAGGTAACAAGGCAGGAGGCGGGGCAAACATGAAAGGGCAATGAAAACGAAAGCACATGGACAGTCACAAGCCCTGGACACAGTCCAAAACAACCGAAGTACAAACAAAAAGTTAAACGACATTACCGACACATATATGGAGATAGTGACTGACAAGCAGAGTGAAGGCATATATATTCCATAATATGACTATGTAAGCTAACCATGAAAAACTCCCAAATATTTCAGTGCATATGTGGGTACGGTGCTCTGTTTCTTAGTGGGAGAGCTTGCTAATATTGTGTGGAAAGCACACTTCTAAACTGAATTTGTTTAAACTTGTATTTTTAATTCTATATATATTAATGACAGGATGTGGCTAGAATTTCACCACTAGTCTTAATGTGTGTGTTCGTGTTCAATTTATGTTTCTTTTGCTGATGTACTGGAACATATATGATTTTACAAATGTATTTAATCATATACGGTTCTTTAAATGTCCCCTGGAGATAATAATTTTATGCCTAGCCATATATTTAATAATTAAATTCCCTGCTAGGCGTTGTGGTTGGTGTGACATGGGCACACATCGATCTCTTATTCGCAGTAACACTCACATACTTTTTCACAGCTATACTTCTACTAAAAAAGGTTATTAAATCATCTCAGTAATTCAGCTGATATGTCAAATTAATTAGGATTCTCACATACGTTCATTCTTCAGATAAATTTTAAAGTGGGTCTAATTTTAAACTTTATCACAAAAAAGTCAACCAGGAGTAATGAATAGAAGTGTAAAATAATTCAATATCAGTACTTTATCACTTTGGAGCCTATAGTGCTTGAAGGTGGCATTAATCTGGCAATTATAATTTCATTAAAATCTATAAATGGAGAATCATTAATATTAGATCAATTCACATATTAGCACGGATTGTGCTGCTGAATGGTCATTCCAGAAAGGTCTTTTATGTAACTTTGTTGTTCTGTAACTTACCTGTAACCAAACATTGGCCTGGGGTGGTCACAGGGTGCGGTTTTATACATGTATAATTCTCGTTGACTGATGTTTTCTTCTCAAAATTGACTTGTTAACTAAAGTAATATGTTTTTATTTCTGCTTCCACATCGGGTGGCCAGGGTGACGAATGGTAATGACAAAACACAGTCATGCTTGTTTGCTCACAGCTAAGGACAGACTTGCGAGAAAAGAAGAGAGCAGCAAATTACTTTTGCCTGAAAATGAAGAATAAAAATATGCAGGATTACCTTCATTTACACCCTCCAGGATTATAGAGTTACAGTTGCATCCAGGGTTAGGTTTGAGGCCACTACGCAGTTGCAAAAACCATACCCCCCTACCCCCCCCCCCATTTCTTTCTGTCCCCTCTGTTATATTACCAAACCAGACATGAATGTTAATGTACTCCATTTGTTCACTCTGTTCACAGTTTTTCCACATTCCTGACCCTGGGCTAAATTCTTTATCCTTGGATGTTTCGTGATAATTCACTGAATAATAGAATGTACAATCATCAGTTAAGTTCTGCGCGTTTGCTCATACATTTAAGTAAAGCAATTTATTTTAACATAGCCTCCATTTTCTAAAAGTATTTGGAGTTGTTTCATTTGAAATTTCGGTAGCACTTTAAATTATGGATCAGTAATAACAGGGTAATATCTATGTAACTATGTTCAGGAAAATTACATAGTAGTTACTGTATTTACTCGTAGTTAATAGTCGTTACTGTTTCTATTACGGTTTTCCTGGTCCTTTCCTAATTTCCCAAAAAAGCACCACAGTTTGTAACCTAGAAACAGAGATGGTCATTTTGACATAATAACATGGAATCAGGCCTAAAAAATGCAACATTGCCTTTTTTCGTTTTCTTAGTTTTGTCTCTTCCTAATACCTCTTCTAAGCCTATATGTTACTTTGAAACAGAGATTGTCGTTCCAATACTAGGAAGGGAAATAACAGTAGAACTGAACATTATATATAAATGACCATCTCTGTTTCATTTCCCAGCCCTGCTTCCATATTGTTATATCGAAAAGGTCATCGCCGTTTCCATGTAACAAACAGGCTTAGAAGGGATATTAGGAAAAAACATGGTTTCCTATCATCTTCAAACAAAAAATCATGAGTTGAGGAAGTATCCTATTTTTGCACTTTTGCAAGGTAAGACTAAGGTTAGACTTTCATTTTCAGTGAAAAACACTTTCACTTTTCCCATTTGCTTCCCTTGGAAACATTACTGATGTTTTCTGCCATAAACAGGAAAGGAAGGTGGTATTCTATCATTTTAATATAAAACTTGAAAAGTTTAGGCATCCCATTTTTCCCACTTTTTGGAGGTAAGACTATATTTATGGTAGAAAAGGCAAATATCTGGGAAAAGTGTATTCCACTGAAAATCAAAATATAAGACTGTATTTTCTTCATTTCCTGTGAAATACATTTGTTAATTCTCTTATGAGTTCCTTTTACTCTCACAGGTACTAAATGCACATTATTTTCTACCCTTTCAAAAAAACACGAATTTAAGAGACATTCCATTTTTTCACTTTTTGGATGTAACACTTTGGAAGAGACATTACTCACTCGAGAAATATAACTAGAGAAACAGGTAATGTTGCATTATCCAACTTTGATTTCATGTTATTATGTGGAAATTACCATTTATGGTTCCCAGTAACAAACCATGGGCTTTGCTGGGATATTAGAAAGGGACCAGGGGAAACTACATCAGTACCTAATACTAGTAACTACAGTAAATTAGTCATTTCTGTTAACGTGAAAAACTTACAAAGTTAATACATAATTTCTTCCAATGTGAAAATAAACTTAGATGTAATAGGAGCAGCTGAGAATAATTCCACAACGCTGGGCCACGTGCCACTCTGAGTTTCGGAATCCCATTCCCCAAACGGTATTCGCTCGCTCTCATCCTATCGAGATCGAGTTAAATCCATTGAGCAGCCGGGACTTTGCGAAATCGCGGATACTTCTGAAAACACAAGAAAGCCATTTCACTGCTGCCAGTGGTCTCAACACAATACTCTTCATCAATATTTCATATCACCCTCTTATTGACCATTACAGACCAGAAATATACAGGCAAAAATTCAATCAGTGCATTGTGTCCCCTCATCTCCTCCTCCCTACAGTATGAGGTGGTGTGCCGGGGGAACACAATGCTTCTCATATGGTCAGATTCCAGTCATTCCCCCTCGGTTATTCCATTTGCGATAAGCCTTTAAGATGTATTTCAAGTAGTACAGTCGGCCTGCCTTATCCATGGGTTTGGCATTTGCGGTTTTGACCAACTGTGGTTCAAAAATATTTCTTCAATTTCTGTACACAGCGTATGCTAAAATACTGTTGTCAGTATGATTTACGTGGGTTTTAGCAGTTCTTAGTAGTACATATAGGTGGGGTTTCGAGTTATGAACATGTATAGGGTAAAACAACGTCATTTTATATGTTAATTGTAAGTGTCCCGAGCATCAGCGGTTTTTGCATAGCCGCGGGAGGTCCTGGAACCATATACCCGCGGATATGGAGGGCCGACTGTAGTCCATTGTAATTGGTCGAGCTGTAACATGCCCTTTTGTTACATTTGCTCAGATTGTAACCACTAATAGTAGCATCTAATATACTGTACATGATATTATATACTATACAATCCCGCTACTAGTAATAAACAACACTGTTAATTACACGGCTGTAAGGGATTTGCTTTTCAACGCTGGTCTTGAAATGAAATGCTCATTTAAACCAAATGTTAGTTATTTGTTGAATGATGTTATGGCAAATCAGAAATCACAGGATTTAACTTGTCATCCTGTGTAAATAAAAATGTAACACTTCCATGTATGAGTAATTTAAAGCAGACCACATGTTAACTGATTCCTCTGATACATGGATGAAAGTGTCTACACTAGAACTCTCTGCAAACATGCCAATTTTAATAAAATGTAATCATATCATGTTTCCACAGAGTTGTTTTTTCTTAATGATACTGAATAAAACTATACAGGATCTACCATTTCTACATATTGAATAGACTTCCACTGAGAGACTGCCATTTTTATAAAAATGATGCATGCATTGGCCTGTACTAGCTGTTACTGTTTGTCAGTAAAATACATAAGTATATGTATTGTTATCGTAAAATAAAATCTTTCTGGGCCAAGATGGTGCTGAAATTTGCCAGAAATTGATTTCACCACAGGGTTTGTACACATTATGTTAATATTTTGCTGGTTGCATCATGTTTGCATGGTGTATATTTATCTCAAAAATGTATCAAGCTATCATAAAATGTTGATTGCCAGTAACAAAAACGAAGAGCATCCAAAATTATTTTGCCAGTGTTGACCAATAAGGTTACGCCTTCAAAGGTCAGAGGTCACCAGGTGAAAGGTCAGACATTAAGAAGCACTCTCCAGGCATGAAGAGGCATGGTGCATTGAGTGGTTTTCTCTCCTCAGCTTGGTCACAGACTTGAAGTATCATCCAGAGAATCAAAATAACCCTGCTTCTCTGACCAGTAGGAAAGTGATAAATTAAACAGATGCTGCTGTCAACAAATACAGGTTCTGTGGTGTACTATTTCCTCTAACCCTTTCATCCTGGTGCCACGCAGCCGGTACCTAACAACCTCCCTTCCTCTCTCTTACTCAGACACACACACACACACACACACACACACACACACACAAACACACGCAGCACACACAATGATAATGTCTCAAAGGAAAGAACAAAAAAATGCAGTATTTATAAGTTATCCTGCATCTGCCGTGTGGCTTTCAAGATCTGAGGCTTTTAGTTTCCTGTGCAGGGTTCGTAGGTTGTGTGCCATTCGCTCTCCGGCAGACGAATGAAATCTCAGACACCGTTGGTGCGGGAGCGGTAGGTAGCCGCCACGAAATCCGCCTCCCGCATCTCTCAGGGAGCAGCGCTGGGTCTGGCTTTCAGCGGTTCGTTACAATGCATCTGGCCAAGCAACACAACCCACCCCCAAAGTCTTGTTTTTCCTTCTCAGAAGCAAGAGGCCTGGTGTATCAGTTTTGTTCTTCGGATTTTTATTTTTAATTTATTTTTGGGAACCCTGCGGGCAACCTGTTTACAGCTCCTTGAGGGCTTCCCAAAAAAAAAAAACCGAATGCGTAGTTTGTGCAAAAAAATAACATAAAAAATGACCTAGTTTATGACAATTAGCCACTAATAACGAACCTAATCCCCTATACATGGTGCTGGGTGGGTGGGAGGGCGGGGGAGGTCATGTGACAGGATGTCTTCCCATCCAAAAGAGAATAATTATGTCCGTCTGACATTTAATATTTAGGCATGCATGACAATCAAGCTTTTGATAAACGCAAATCAGGGCAAGCCTGAAGTCATGTTGATGTTCACGGAATTTTTGCGACAGACCGTCACCAGCCTTTGAAACCCAAAATCTGTGAATATTCCTTTCCTCTTCTTTTCCTCTCCACTGATAAGACAGGGTTTTTGGCCCCCCCCTACCCCCCACCCCCACCTCCTGGATTTGTCAGTTTGGCATTGATAAAATCTACCATGACAGAGGCTTGTGAAAACAAACGCTGTTTTAAAAGCGCGGGGCCGTGGAACTGCAGATGCATTACTCGGAAAGAGGGGTGGGGGTGTGGGAGAGGAGCGGGAGAAAAAAAGAAAAAGAAACACCCTGCTTACACACGAGATGATCTTCTGTAGCACCTCGGTTTGAGTGTTATTTGAGCAGCACACCCACATATCTGAGTCTTGTCACTGCGTGTGAATTATCCTGCTTGCACTTCAGAACAGTCTCTCTCTCGCTTCTCTCTGTCAGCGTCAGCAACCCTATGTTTGACACCCCCTAGTGGTCACCGAAAGGGTGGAAGGGTACACATTCGGCACAGACAGAGAAAGGCCGGCCCCCTCTACGGATTGTTATCAGTGACTAATGGCTCGTTGATTAGGAGCATGGGAGAGCTGTCTCTCTTTTTGATTTAATGAGAACTTCAATGGCACGGAATGCGTTGCTGGTTATCTACCCAACCCCCCCCTCCCCAACCATGTCATTTCCGTCACAACGTTGATTTGATTTCCAGAGATTATAGTTTGGGATATCAGGGGCGGGGGACTGGCGGGTGGGGTGGTTGTGTTCCGGGGTGGGTGGGGGGAGAATTGGAAGGGGAGGGGGAGGCGGGGGTTTGTGGGCGCTGGGGTGAGTAGAAAAGGGCAGCACGATCCGCGAACGCCACCGCATATTAAATTGCATTTACTTTCCTGGGGTAGGTCTCTATGGGTTGTGTAGCTGGACGGATTTTGGCGAGACGCTCAAGGCCAAACGATTTCGCTCGGCTGACCCGCAGGACAGGTGCCAAGGAATGACACTGACATTTTCCTCACAGGCAGTCGGGTTCTGCCGGGAAGCAATTTTATAAGACGTCAGGGGGAAGGGGGTTGTTTAAATTATGCGGTTTTCTATCTAACCTTTAATCAAAAGATGCTTCATTTTTATCTACTTTTTTCTTCACTTTTTTTCGCACTCCTCTGATTTTCTTTTGAGTCAGATGTCTTAAACAACAAGCTTTTTCATCCGTTTCTTAGGAGAACATTTTACGGAAATGAAAAAGGAGAGAAATGAACCTGCTTGACTGCTTGTCTTGTCTCTAATCTGCACAGCTGCGGTCTGAACTGCACCGAGACCTGGGTCGTAAGCATTTATGAGGTACGGTGAGGTGAGAGCCGAACAGCTGTTCAAAGAGACCCCGCCTGACTGACGAAAAAAGAGGGGGAAAAAGGACAGGTGTGAGGGAGTGTCGGGTCTAACGCCTGTCTCCTCTCCTCTCCTCTTCACTCCTTTTCTTTTCTCTCCTCTCCGGCAAATCCGCTCCTTTGATCACCGTCTACCAGCTTTTCCTTTCCGTCTCTTTCCGTCTCTGTTCCTGTCGCCACCGCCGCAGCCGCTGCCGCTGCCGCCACATCCTGTCAAGGGCGCGGGAGACCGTGACTCCTCCCGGGAGTCGGTCGAGCGTTTCATGGGAAGAGAAGGGGGCATCCTCCCTGTTCGCGTCGCGTCCGGGGTCCCCGCCGCTGTCTTCAGTCGCCGGGGAAGGCGGTGCGACGCGGCGAACATCTGCTCGGCCGTTTGGGTAGCCGCCGGTTTCGTCCCTGAGTCTTCCCGGCTCGCCTTCGACACGTCTCACTCAGCCAGCTGTGTCTGCTCAAATGCTAACCCGTTCACGGGCAACTTAATGTGCGTGAGTCCTAAGGGCCAGTGGGAGATATGAAAGGAATCCACGATTGCGAGAAAGCTCTATGTGTAAATCAGAATAAATGAGGAAAAAAGGTCTACATAAGATTTAACTTCAAAATAAATTAAATAAATAAGCAAGAACAGGTAGAGATGTAAATTGAAACAAAATAAACATTGCAAACAAAAAAATAAAATACCTTACAACGAGGGTTGTAAGGCTGTTTACCATAGTAGTCACTGTAGTCTTTAATGTTAGCAATATTTACATTTTCATATGCAAAGTCTGAATTGAAAATGATGTATTTTGCCAAAAAGTCACATTGATTGTGTAACTGCTGTACAGTTAAAGCATAGCATAGGAGAGAGTGACATTATTGTGTTCAGAAAGTCAACAACTTTAAAGTGGTTTCCAAGGCAACACCGCTCTGGAGTTACAGGAGTCCCTTTGTGACAATCTTTTAAACAGAAATATATTGTCTTGCTTTGCATTTATTAAAATGTATGAAACGTGTTTTTCCAATCATTTTCTTTCAATATGTATTCAGTGAAAATGTCCTTACTCAAGAAACCCTCCTCCACCATCCCAACCACACACTGAAAACTCATCACAAAACCAAGCATAAATAAATATGATAAACATAAGTCTAACAACAGATCTGTGTTTATCAAACAGCAATTCATTTTCATAAACAAAATCTGAGTATTCTGTGTTTACACCATAATTTTATCAAAATCTGTGTATACAACAAAATTAACTTGTATTTTTGTGAATATAGAATACAAATAGCACTGTAGAACCACAATGAAAACATAATCCCTTACTCGTGGTTACCAAATGTCAGAGGAAAACGACTGAATTAGATTTACTATTCTTGATTTGATGATGGATTTGAGATTTCAATGTTAAGCTGGCCAGCTGTAAGGAGCCGAGATGCATGACTCATAGCAAACAACAAAGCGTAAATAAACCATTTTCTGAGAACAAATATATACACATACGTATATCTAAATATATTTTATTGTGTAAAGACACTTGAGATAAGTCTAGCATGAATGAACCCTGGGTATTGTAGTACAATGGGCGAATGATGTCATTCCTGTCTCATTCTGGGATATGTAGTCATTGTTTATATGCTATATGAAATCGTCAGGATATCACATGCATCATAAATCCCATTTTTTAATGGCTATTATAAGATTCTATGGAAACCTTACCGCGTCTGTGGCCATCCACCCATATTTACGCATTTGCTTTGATTTATAGGTATGCTTTACCACTTGTATTTTAAGGTAAAGTATGATAAAATATGTGATGCCCGTTTGAGTTTATTCTGTAGAGAATGTTGGCCATTTTGTTGTTAGGCAACTGTTACTTGAGGCTGATTTCAGTTATCTGAATTCCTCAATCGCTTTCGAATATTTACCTTGGAAAGTTTATGATATATATTAGCTATCGATGGTGTGCATGTGGTGGCTGCAAATCAGGACGACCTGCCGCATGCTGTCAATCACATTCCCTTGGAAACTGCAGTTGTCATGGTTGCCCCTTACAGATTTAGTTGCGCAGAGCTCCGCCACATATGAGACGACTCTCGACAGCAGCGGTCGGGATGTCACCCACACGGCCCTCAAGCTCACCTTGTGACCCCGGGAGCCAGGGAAATGCGTGACACACGAGTCCAAGGTGGACAGACGAGGGCTATCACCACACCGCCATCCCCCTGCCAAAGGCCCTCTCGGGTCCCAGGAAAAAAAGACCTGAAGGAAAAATGACAGGACCGAAGAAAAATGTAAGACAAAAAAACATCTGGGGTATTAAAACAATGGTGATCATCAACTTAAGAGATTTGATTTAAATAGGGGTATAAATTACAATCATAGGGGTATAAAGATGTTATTATTTTATCTCTAAGAAAATATGAACTAAAATATAAAAAAAACTATTATTATAAAAAGTTTCAAACATAAAATACATCTGTGACTGGCACATCCATATGCACAATATATGCTTTATGCAAAAACCACAACAATAATCATAATAATATACAATATGTATACATTAATTAAGGGAGATAGTTGAACTACCTGAAATTCTGGTCAACTGAACTTCACATGAGTGATATCATACTAATTATGCCTCTACAATTTAGATCTTCATGATAAAGGGCAAGCAGTAAACTAATGACTAAAATGTCAAAAAAAAACTGATAAAGGGACAAGTCTTATCAATACAATTGTGTGTAGAATTACTACAACTGGGGGAAAAATACAAGTTGTACCATTAAATGTGGCTACCCTACTAAAATATTATATAATTAAATAAATATCATAAAAATAAGTGATGGTTGTACCATAGTGTATAGGTAGCCTTGCTCATGTGAACTGCAGGTCTGCGTTCAAGCAAGTCAATGAGAGGAGAAATCTGACTTAACTGTTAACATTATATATGCTCTGTTTTGTGTTGTTTTACTGCTGCATTTTAGTCATATGTTTTACAATGCAATTTTTCTATGAGAACATGAGCCATGATTCTAGAATAAAAATGCATTATTCATTTCATGGTATTCTGAAATATGATCATGTTTATAGCATGCACTTTGCGGATGGATTCCTTTTCTATGCATTTAACAATTATATTGTTTTCTTATAATCGCTCGTTGTCAGGGACACTGGCGTATGAGTATGTCTGCATCAAGGTCAGGTTCCTCATTGCGGAATTTGCATCTACATTTAAGTTACATTTGTTTGCATTGTTTTCCTCAGTCACAGATGTTCCACCCAGTCTCCAATATACAGACTAAAAACATTCAGGAAAAAATCCCAAATTTGTTACATATATGCATACTATTCCAGAATATATTCGCTTGTGACATCTGCATTAACAAGTGTATTTTCTTTTTGTTTATGCATCCTTAAAATAGGGTCTTACACCTTCAGAGGTTATGCGCCTGGTATAACTAACAGAAAATGTGGGTTAAAATATCGCTTCATTAAATTTGTTAGTGGATGTTAAGATATACAGCAGCTAGATGTAAAGAGAGGCTTGGTCTGAGATATTAATTTGAGAAAAACATGTTTCCAATGCTTTCTCTGACAGGGAGATGCCTTTTCACCACTTGACTTGTCCTTTGTTGTGATAACGGTAAGAAAGGAGGGACTGTCCATACCAGACTAAGCCTAGCCATTTACTGCATTTGATATATAAATAACATGATGAACCAAATCCAAATGATGAACCAAAGCCAAATCCAAATCCAAATGCGATGCTGTTCCTCTGGTTGTCTGAGTGATTGTCTGTTCCTCTATTTAGGAAAAATTGAATATTGTAGCTTGTATGAAAACTTTGAGTGAAACAATTTTCAGACCAAGACCAAGCAGAAATTATGTTTTCTAATATCTATTTTATAGCTCAACTTAGGCAGCAATAAGACAAATGTATAAGCATCTACTGTTTAATGTTTAATCAGTTGTGAATGTACTTTTAATTAAGAGTGTCATAAAGTCACAAAAAATTAATTTACAAAACACATAGAAGTAATTGTTTTATAGGTCTTGTACAGTTTCACAAGAATATATTGGAAGATAAAAAATAATTTTCATTCGCAGTTACTTTGTGGTTCAACAAGATCAGAAAATTTACTATAAGAAATCAAAACCAAGGAAATACATTATTCAAATATTGTTAACTATGACCCTCAAGAATAATTTCAAATCCAAAGGTTACCTCATTGAAATGGTTGAAAACATTCCCAATAGTTCATAAAAAGGGCTTCATTTTTACAATTTGACCTTGTCAAAATCTGTTTGCAACTTTCCAGACCCAAACTGTTCGTGGAACTGAGATGCTGCATCTCAACCATAGTGAATCATACATTTTGCATGTCTTGAAAAAATAAAACTAGCAAACAACTTTGTCATAACTGCAATCTTGAGGAGGAAACTTGAGCAAGAAGATAAAAACAGCGTTATTAATTACTTGGTGCAGGTTAAAAATTTTTTTAAAAAAGTTTATTCCAAGTTAAATTCCGACAACATATCTTCATACTGTTTCTTGTAGTCAACAGGGAGATCAACAACCATGAAGTTGTTCATTTGCTCATCAGTAACCATTGCGAACGCGACTGGAGGCAGCGATAAATATCCACACCGGTTCCATGTTTTAGACATTTTAAACATGCCCATTCGTGATGTGTGGGAGTACTCACTCAGGGGAAGCTCAGCCAATAGGTCCCTCCTCTTCCTCAATCATCTAAAACAATGCAGCCATGTTCGGCCTCGGTGTCCTCCGCAAGCTCACTTTGTCATTCATGGCTTATGGCGATGCTATGTAGAATACATAAACTCTGATGCATCTCTATCCATCTAACCTAGAACCCTGTACAGTTACTTCATCTTCCTCTCACTATACACTCAAAATACTGCATTTATATTTCCTGTGGCACCGGCTAGAGCACTCAGTGATACGCTGTAGGTTCATGTAATGACTCTTCTGGTCGTTTGCGGCTCTGAAAACTTGGCTTGGTGCGCTAGCGCACTGTAGGCACTTGCATGTGTAAGTCGGGAATGTAGAATGTAAACACAATGCGAAAACGTGAGAACTTTGAAGACGGTGAACAAAAGAACAATTACTCCAATGGTAAAGGAGGGTTAATGTTATGAAAAAATTATAAGAAACACACACCAGAAAGGGTATAGCAAAAGATGCATTCATCATAAGTTATAGCTTTCTAAACAAAGAAGAAAAAAGCATTAGGTGCGTTGGTGTCGTCAGCGCAAGGTGGGTGTTGGATGTGTGAACAGTTGGAACTTGGGTGTTGCATAGTGTGAAAAACAAAGAATATGAGAGCCAGGAAGAGGAAACAACAACATCTGAACGGTGGATGGCGGTAACATGAACGATATCATCTACACATCAACTAACCGTGTGAACAGCTGAGCAGAAATGCCAGGTATTCATGAAAGGGTGTTCCGGAATGTTCCGCTTCTAGTCAAAAGTGAGGGATTGCAGCGGACTGCATGGGGGATTCTTCTCCAAATGCGAAGGACGCAGTTACAAATACGAGCTGCGTTCTCTTGATTGTGGCGGAGCGCCCAATTCGTGCTCCAGATGAAAGGTCAAGGAATAAAATATGAGGTGGGAAGAGAGAAGACCCTTCCTCTTTTACTCTGTCAAAATTATCTATGGACTGGCATAAAGGTTTATTATTAATAATAACAATCATCATAATCATAATACTTGAAATGTTCAAGTAGAACAGCCTAGATTTGTTTTATTTGCCTTGAAACTTCATTTAAAAAATAATGGTGAAGTGGAGAATATCTCAATCGAAGCACATTCATATGACAGCAATTTCAAAGCAAATATAGTCCGACTACCCACAAATGATTAAATATTATTTTGTACTTGGATGATTGCACGGTGCATCCCATTAAGTTGTTGATGAGAAGGTGAAATCCAATACATATTTACAAGACGGGCTTGTAGGGTAAGCCATTTATAGCTGGAAACTTTGGTTATCTGCATACCATGCCCAATGAAGGTTAATCTGTGCATTTACATAATTTACGGAGGCACTAAACCACTGCTGTTAATGCCGAGAGCTGCTTTATATGGAGGTATCGCCCCCCGCTGGTTGGATTTGAGAGTCACACCCACCAATGATGGCAGTACGGGCTTTTTTCAGACACAGAATGACCCGCCTATGTCAGGGTTGTATGCTTACAGCCATTTTGGGTATGATCAAAGGGAAGAGAGGTTCCAAAAACGTCTGTGGGCAAGATAACCCAACCTGCATGTCAAGGTACATTGTGATTAAGCAATATCGATGCCAACAAAAACAACAACACCAAAATATGAGAAAATATAGGTCAACATAGATCCCCATTCTCTTCCACAGAGACTAAACTCAGCAAGAGTTAGACTTGTTTTACTTGAGTGGTTGACATCATCCTAACACATTGCAACTTGTAATGCAACGAGACACACTGTGTACAGAGAAAAGTACAAAGAACAAAATCAAGATCTTTCTCTGGATGATGGAATAAATGTTGATTGAGTTAGAACTCCAGTCATTGAAGCTCAATTCAATTATCAAAACCTTTCTCAAAATCAATCTTTTATATTTAAAATGTAAATTCATATTGTACCATTTATTTCATTTGTATCTACATACCCAAACATATTGCACTGTATAATGGAGACAGACTGACTCAATACAAAAACACACATACTGAGGAGGCGAGTGAAACTTAATTTAGCTCCCAACTGTCTGTCGCAGTTGAACAATAGAACCGCGTGTATTGTGTATCCTTATATTTTGCACATTTCAGGAAAGCAGGGCTTGGTTTTTTGAGTAGGCTGAAAATAGGATTTGCGAGGTAGACCGTGGGCCGAATCATTACAATGCAGTTTGACTAAGTTGGGTTGATATTGGCAGGATTCCCTCCAGCTGAACGATTAACCAAACAGCATCTGGTCCGCTAGTAATTGGCTCCTCTCTCCACACCACACAGTTTCTCACCTTATTTGTGGACTCTGACAGCTGGTATGTAAATTGTGTTATTGTGCCTAATTGGGGATTACCTTGGTAACATTTTTAAGTCTTTTTTTCCCCCCCCTCAAGAAATTCCACAATTAGCGAACGTAAATACGGTCCATAGCTCCAATTTTAATAAGGCATGCAACTTTTCAAAATAATGGTTTACAAATCGCAGCTTATCGGTTTTCTAAGCAGAGAGTTCTCCGTCATTGTCCTCCATAATGACATGGACCCCAGTAATTGTCCCATTTTTTCCACAATACATCCATTACATACACTACTATATATGGTACAAAGTCTATACATCTAACAGAGAAGTGCATGATTGAGACTAATCATACAAATGTTCCATTTTTATAAATGTTTTCCTCCTCTCCCCATAGTGATTCTTCTTCTTTGTGGTATTCAGCATATTAAAAATAGCAGGAGGAGATTAGATTTTAGCTTTCATTATATTAATAGTGGATTATCTTTGTGGAAGGAAAAAAAACACACATGGGTATATTTGCTCAAAAGCCTTATGCTGCCAAAGCAAAACCGTGAGGGAAGTAACCTCTCGCTGTCATTTAATATATGTAATGTATGCACTTTTTTCATTATTCTTAGATTTTTCAGTTTTATGATACTCCCCGTATGCTAAAAACAGGAGGCAGTGGGGGAAGGGAGACTCCACGGCACGTTTCAACCCAAATGAAATTGCAGCAGACCGATATTTTGAAACACAATGCCTCTTACTTACAGTGTAATTATAAAATTGCACTAAATCACAAAACCATCTTATCTCAACGACACATGGCTTCCTAAAATGTTTACTACAAACATGGTCTCACATATATGTTTTTGTCATAAACTTGGGTAAACACCCATATGATCAGTAAGATTAAAAAATATAATGCCAAAAAAACAAATTTTAAAACTCAAATAAATAAATTTAAAAATGTAATATTAACAATTTAATACTGATATAAATAAATGCAATATGATGTTTTATTTATATTAATTATAAATAAATAAATATCACATTCAATAACACAAGACTGGACTGTTATTATATATGTGCCATGTACCATGGTGAGAAAGAACAGTTTTATGGGTTATTTGTCACCATGATACGGCCGACACAAACTTCCAGGTTGTGTTGAGTCAGCCTCAGGCTGTTTGATCAGCATGTGTATTCCAGTGGAAGTCAGTTTGGGCTACCTTCTAGCATTCCCAAGTGCTTCCCGATGACATTCCGTGAGAGGTCATCGCCTAGCCATCGTCTTGCCACACAGTCTCATCTCTCCAAGTCCCAACCATGGTATGCCAGCAATCTGCCTGTCTTGGTTTACCCATCATCCTTCACTCATAGAGTTTAGAGCCCTCACGTCACGAACCTCTAGTTCCATAAATAGGGATAACTGGGCCAACGTATTTCCTTTTTGGACCAGCAGCAGTGGGTTTTCATTGGTCATGTGTACCCTTAGGGTGCCTGTGAAGGCTTGCCGCTCGACTGACAAGTCTACGACCTCATGATATGCTCCAGGGGAACCATGTACTCCCAATGTATGCATAAAATTCCAACAGGAAAGTAATTAAAAACGAATACATTAATAAAATACATAAGGGACAAAATCAGTGCTACATTCGGGTTTCACTTCTTAATGTGTTTACTACATTCCAAATTCCCAAATGGGTAATACAGAGAAGTGGGGTGTAAAAATTAGAAAGTCCAAGAAGATTAGGAATTTTGGGGACTATGTGAATGACAGTGAGCAGAGCAGTCAGGGCGGGGTGACACAGGACTCAGGCGAATTTGGGTCTGTGAGAATAAGAAAAGGCATATCCAGTGTGCTCGCAGCAGAGCTGGTACTATGTGGCTTCCTTTTCGAAAGGACCGTGGCTGCTTTTTTATTTATTTTTTTCATGCTAGCATGTTCTTTGTGGGCAGAATGTACAGGTCTGCTGACTGCACATTCTGCCCACGAACATCGGCGAAGACCGAGGTGGGGGAGCTTCTCATCGCCCGCTCCAGACTCCAGCCCCGCAGTGATTAAGAGGTAGGCTTCACCTGCCTGGGGAGGGAGGGAGACACTGCAGATCTGTAGCCTGTGAATAGCTACCCCCCCCCACCCCACTCAGTCAGTCTTTGCTCATGTTTGTGGGCAGAATGTACTGTCAGCACCCCCCCCCCAAACCACCACCAGCACCACCTCCACCCCTCAAATTCCCCCATTTTCCCATAGGGATGCCCTCCTCTGCTCCTCTTCTCAGTTCCATCTCGGATATACTACAATGTGCATTGTGAAGTACACATCTTTGCTGCTGGGGACTTTTTAACTCATTCCTTCATTGGTATCACATTAACAGAAAGACTGTTCATCCTACTCACAAGCTCTCTTAACCTCTCAAGTTCTCCTAATCAGTAGAGTAGAGAAACATGTATACACCAAGAAAGGGAGGTATGGTATAATCACCTGATTGTTTTTCATTTGCCCTTGCATGATGCGCAGTTTGACTTTATGACAGTATGGCAGTTTCTAATTCATTTGCAGTTAAGTGGTTGTAAGGCCTGCACTGGAGCATATGTGTTTATGCTATTAGAGGCTTTACTTCCTCAACCGTTGTTCAGGTGTATTGTGCCCATCAGCACGAGCAGATGGCATCGGCGGTTGCACTTTCGTTAAATCGCTTCGGTACGTAGCTGCATATGCTCTGGCGGTGAGCATATTTGCATTTCTCATGTCTTACCTCTTGACATAATGCCTTTTCCAACCCCCCTCCACATTCACCTTTGGCAATGACTGAAAGCTGTCTGTTTTCCCTTAACATATGCCAGTTAATGTTCTCTGTATTAGACTCCAACCTGCACAGATCAATTCTACTGTGAATTACGTATTAAACTATTTGAGTTATATATTATGGAAAACGCCCTCTTGCAAATGGCTCGAAAAGTTATTCATACATCCATTCTCTCAGCCAAGGTGCCTGTGGACAGTTCATTAATCTTAATTCAACTTTGCGAGAGGGAATTTACAGACTGCATCAAGTGCATGTCATGAACCATTTAAACATAATTCCAGGTGGAAAAGTGACTTCTTATTTATATTGGTCGACAGTAAATCATTTTGTGGAAAAAAAAAAAAGTATTTAAAATTCTTTCCAGCATCGTGGAGATATGTAAGTAAAAAACAGTCATAAAACTTTTCAAAGATGTTATATTAAAATGCCATATGTGGTAGGCTTAGTCATTGTGAGAATTGTTCTAGTCAGACATTTATTTCGGCAATTTGTTGTCCATCTGTGCTTGTCATTCTTGCAGGAAGTGATTTTTTTAGCACGTTAGCATTGCGTTGTATACATATTAAGACCATGAAAATATTCTGAGCATACACCTACTTAGAAATGTTACGAGAAAGAAGGCGTTCATACATTCAGCTTTGCAAACAATGTGTTGGTAAAGAGATTATTGGTCTTGAGGAGGTTTTCCGTGTTCATTAAAACCATCAATCAGTTAGTCAGCTTTTCAGGACCAAGGCTTTCCCTTTGTCAGTTAATACATCTATTCAAAGAGCTCTCCAGCGACACTGAAATGCACCGTGCTCAGAGACATGCGTCTGTGCGTATTTTGCATGTATGTACAAAAGAGAGTGCAGTCGCTATGAAATATGCAGGAGCGGCTCTTTGCAAATGCATGGTACCATTAAGTACAGCGAGAGGTTTCCTTCATTATATTTCCAGCAATCAACATGATCACGACTGAAAGGTTGTGTTCCATATAACGGTAACTGTGCGGTACAAACCACTGTGGTTTGGTCACGTAGTCCACGGCGCCATTAAAGAAGGTATTTAATCTGAGTTACTTAAACAAGCTCTCAGTTGTATGAATGGATGATGATATAAATGCGAGTTATGTCAGTCTCCCTGAATGAGGGAAGACTACTGAGCAATTATATCATATGTTCTCCAAAAGGGGTCCTTCTAAAGCTCAGTGGGTATAATCGGTGGTCTTTTGGTTGTTGGGAAACGGTATCCACCTAACAAAAAAATCAAGATGCAGTGAAAAAAATGTTGTTTGCTGTGATAGTGTATGCATATTGAATGTACATGTTCTTGTTTTGAATAATACTTAAATTTACAGCATTAATATACTAGTTTTCTCAGAAATGCTGTCTTGGGTATGTTTTCTTAAGTCGTGTAGTTGTAGTTTTGCAGTGCTCAACTCATTTTAAACAAGGTCTTTCAATTGCGAATCCTCCAAACACAATGACGAGACACTCTCTCATGGTAGGTTCAGGGAGAAATGATAAATCCACTTTAAGTTTGCAAAATACAGTGTGTCACCGCCACCCAACCCCTGGTAAAAGCATTTGTGTTGGCGACATACAACAGAATTCCGACCCATAGGTTTGTTTTTATAGCCTTCTCTTTCATAACGTGGCAAAGATTCAAGTGTGTGAGAGAGGGCAAGCTTTTAACCTCAACCTGAGGTTAGCCTCTTCGGAGTCGGAGGGACTGAGAGCTGCTTAAACCTTGGGGATGAGTAGTTATCTAACAAATCAACCAAATGCGTGCGTTAAATTCACATGTTTTTCAGGACAGTGGAAGCTGGGAGTGGAGAGGGGTTTGGGGCTGGGTTCGGGGGTGGGGTCATCTGAGGCCTACAGGACCGCGAACTGGTGATGTATGCCTTTCTCACCTCCCACTCCTATCCCAGCATGCTATTTGTCAACGAAGGAGCGGAATCTCATTGAAATCTGGCATCCCCATTCCCAAGAGGCAGAAGCTTTGTCCAGAAGTGACAGGTCCTGCTCTCTCTTTCCTCATCCCTTTCCTTGATATCTCTCTCTCTCTCTCTCTGATATCTTTCTCCCTCTCGTCTGTCCTCCTCCCTCAATCTTTCTTGAATACTTGGGCGGTGACGGTAGCACACAGCATTTATCTGCCTTCTTTTACATCGTCTCTGCTGGAGGTTGCCCAGGGTGGTGGTGGTGGTGGATCAGACGAGAGGGGACAGAGGCAAGGAGAAACAGACAGTGTGAATGAGGAAAAGCAAAAGACAGTGAGACAAGCTGTGCGGGAGACAGAAAGAGACAGAGGAGAGAAAGAGAGAGATGAGTTTTAATTTATTTTCCAGTAAACCCTGCCGCACAAGAGATGGATGACTGACAGAGCCACCAAAGCAAACAAAACCAAAACAAAATAAACAACTATTCAATCAACAGTCAGAGAAAAATAAGAAACATTCAAAAATAAACAAAACATTAAGATAATAAACAAATAAATAAATAAATAAATAAATACATACATACATACATAAAACAAACAAACAAACAAACAAAACAATCCGTCCAGGTCTCACAAGTAGCATTCTCAGACAGCACTACCCATGAGCATTAAAAATGTAAAATCAACCTGGCAGAGACCCTCATCACACCCCATGTTGCGCAAAACCCTTCTATGTTATGAATTAAAACCATAGTAGGCAAATTCAAGACTTAACTGTGCATGAGAGCAAGAGAGACAGTGAAAGAGAGAGAGAGAGAGAGAGAGAGAGAGAGAGAGAACAGCCATGTGGTTTTAGTACAGGTGACTGGGGATAAGAAGTAAATAAATACATAAAAGACAACACAAGGAAGCAATACCATCTTTCACAGAAACAGCCAGGTGCTGACTGCTGAAATAAAAAAAATGAATGACTAAAAAAAAAGAAAAAGATGAGCTGACTAAAAGCATGTTCACCTTGAAAAATAATTGCAGAGTCAGTTGTGAAGTGAAACCTTTGCTGGACAAGGTTACCATGAATTCTGACAGTTGTAGAATGGTGTACATAATTTTTTTCTACACCAAAAGAAAAGAAAAATCACATATACAATGCTTTCACACCAATTACAAAATGGTTTTAGTTCCAGGAGCAAAGCAGTGAAAAGGATTTAAGGAATTAAAAGCAGAAGCAGCCGACCTCCTGAGATTAATCTGTTCTGATAATTGTGATTCTACCTTTCTTTCATCTTCAGACTTGAGAAGGCTGTCAATTTGCTGCCAGTCTGAGTGACTTCCGTGTCTTTATAATTCAAATTGCGCCCACATCCTGTCTCGTCTGCGGTATGTCTTTGCTTAGTTGATGCCCTTACCCAAGGAGGCCAACGTAGCTTCCGATTTTTTAAAAACATATCTCCGTTTTTGTAGCAAGGTAGCTACTCAAAATATTCAGATGAAATACAAGTGCCAAGACTACCGGCTCACTTTCATGACAAAAGTATCCTACATGAAACCTTCAATAACCACCCCCTATCCTTTTTTCCCCTTTTGTCTTGTTTAGGCAACAGTAAATAAAAGCACAGACTGAACTTCAAATAATATGCAGACAATAACAAACAAAGGGATTTTCATAAAAAAAAATACAGAAAATTCACTACTGGGTTACACATCCTTTCAAAGTCCTCTTTATTTGTATGGATGGAACCAGCAGTCTGGTATCAGATCTGTGTTTGTGGAAACTAGTTTACAAAACTGGCTATTACTATTCTTTTGGCGTATGGTGAATATGATGAGATAGGCTATTTGATATCATGCTAAGACTGCCATGCTCTGACATATGGAATACATCAGAGTACGTGTCTGCATCTGCTGGTTTCTGTATGCAAATGCATGTCACCTCTCTCCGCTGTGGTCCTGTGCATATCTTTGCATGCGGAGGTGATGCTGGCAGTCCTCTTGCAGGCTCGGATTATACGGTCCTTTCAACCTCATTCTCTTAAATTGGTATCTGCTTCTCGGTGTCATGCAAGCCGGGGCACGACATTTTAGCCCGTGTTTTCAGCTCTTTGAACATCACAGTTGTTGATCGATCGATAACGTGCTGCAAATAAAGGCCTTTTCTGAGCAACTGCAACACAGTTGAATGTACATTAACAATTACAAGGCTTCATTCATGTTATAAACCGTCAATAATGATGAACACATAATATTGATTGAAAAAAGTAATGCAGAACAGTGTAACAATGTACCTTCCTCACAAACATTATATTAAAGCTATTGAGTGGAATACTTATCTTAAAAAATACTACTACAAGTAAGAATGATTACATGGTAATTACCTTGTAAACATCAGGGATTAAGTAATTTAAAGGAAATGAGATGGTCAAATACCAAAACTGCTGTGCTCAAAAATTATTCAATATTGTACAAAAATTTGCTTGGTATGATGTAACAGAGTTTTCCAGCTGAAAGGTAAGGTTTCTGTATAAGCACTTGAGATGTTTATGAGTTACTGTACATTACATACACGCTGCCCTTTATATCAGGAGTGAAAGCTCGATAAATTAATGATTTTTAAAGAGCCGAAAACACAGGCTAAAATGTCATGACCTAGCTAGCATGACACCAAAAATGAACTGGCGAGATGTGCAAACTACAATGAGTTCCAATAAAATAATATGAATTTTTTTTTTTTTGTGAAAAGAGGATTGCATTTGACCTTTCTGAAGGGATGGAAGTTATCTTTAGGACATGTGCATGGTGAAGACCTCAGTTTTCCTTCGGAGTCTCATTATTGGATGCAGTATCTCAGCAAGGGGTTATGAAAGTCATTGGATTGATGAATGAAGCACCATGTTTGTATGGTAAGTATTTGAGGCCAGCTGGGTCTCATATATTTTAAAGGCGAACATCCTAAAGAAATAGATTTAGAGCATAAATTCAGTCGGAAACAGTAGTTAAATGTAACAGAACAGTAAAGAAAAAAGGAAGCAGAAGGTACACCAACAGAATCTTCCTTCAGCATGTATGCTAGTTACGGACTCAATCTGTTCACTCGTATGATTACCAATATTTCTTTACTTATCTTTACATGTTTTGTCATTTATAACTCAAAATTATTGGGAGTGTGTGTATACATATTCATTTCCTTCACACATAATCTGTGGTATTAATTAGATGATCTTTTTAAACAAAATGGATAAATCATAAAATATTATGGTTGTATTCTTGCACATAATCACAAAATATTATGTATAAAGTGTGTTTTATCATTCATACATGTTATCTATAATTATACAATATACAGAATATCCACAGACTGTAGTGGAAAGCACTTGATACTCTTATTAGACCAGCTATTGGCTTCTTTGAAAATGCAAAGCTTTATGGAGATAAATACAAACACAAGTGTCATTTGTAATCACGAAAAGAATGAATTGATTAAAACAGATGAGTTGATCAGACAGGCTAAGGCAAATTAGGTGCATAAACACAACATACAATCATTCTTCAAGGTTAGTACACTGAAATTAACCTCTATCAAGTACATCAGCTATGGTTGTTTTTTTTTTTTCTTATTCAAAATCTATTAATCTAAGTGGGGGTGGAAAGAAAAGAGACCCTCTGACACGGCTTTTTAGTCCATACAAACATGGCCCTTGAAAGCTGAATAACCACATTGTGCATAAATTAACTTCTCCTTTACTTCAATAAGGAAACAACGAATGTTGCTAAATTAAAACTTGGAGCATCACTGACGACACACATACAGAAATCAATCAACCTCATTAATCCCATGATGATGATTCTATATGTATGTGCATTTTTATTCCATGAACTGAAGATATTGCAGCAATACGAATGTGAGGCAAAATATAACTGAATTATCAGGACTGTTTTTCATCCACAGAAACATGTTCATAGTTATTTTCACTCTAACAGAGTTCATATGAGACCAGTTTCATAAGTGTAGGATCAAAATGTACTCTATCAAAGTTGAATCAACACTGAAACTTGTTAACACTGAATAATTTACAGTGTGGCACGAGCCGTACAGTTCTAAACCTGGGCCAGCAGTACTTAAAAGAGAGGAACATTGCTCAGTGAGTAAAGTGGGTATCCTGTGTGTGCTTTGTGCGCTGTTGTAAGGAGCTAATACAGCAGAAAACGGAGGACCCCTGGCTAACCTAGACCTGCATTATTATCAGTGGGCTCCCGCCAATTCGTTCCCACCTCTTTGAACTGAGAGATAGCTGGCTGGATATTCTGACCCATGAAGTTGAACATTTAAAATCTGGTGCTTCAGATGTCTAACGAGCAAATCTCTATTTGAGAGATGTCTGGGGACCGCAACAAAAACCATTACTTTTGTCTGTCAGAGCTGTTTTAGTCCAAGCATGAAGTGGTTCACAATCACACTTCAGTGAGGCAGGGTTACTTTTCTTCAGAACTAAACATGTTTTGAAGAAAGAGACGTAACGCCTTGAAAATTTCTCGCCCGTCGATTAATGGTTCGCTGGAACCCGACAACGAATGAAAAATACCATCGGGCGAAGTAAAGAAAACAGTTCGAGGTTTGTTCGTGGTATCACTTCCGAAGGCATCCTGGAGTCGCAAACCGGATAAATTGAGCAGGGAGGCATGGCGTAGTCATGGCAGTGTTAAAGAAAGCTGTCGGACCGGGAAAGGAAATATAGTTGCCACGGTCCCCAGGGAGCCCTCTGAAATGAAGCAATGATTGATTAGTTGCCTGCCAAAAGCTATGAGAAATAAAGATGTCAAGACAATTTCGCTGTCAGAAAGTTGAGCACGAGAGAGAGCGCCCAGACTAGAAGAGAAGAAACTTTTTTTTCTTCTCTCTCTCTCTCTCCTTTCAGATGAAACAGTGAACAGCACTTAAAGTGTGACATTTCAAAGAAATGCAAAGAATCAATCTTGAGAAGCTCTTGGGCTTCTATGAACATTCGTTGCTCATTTGATCTGTGTTAATATTAGACAGAGGATTAGAACCAATGAGGAAAAATGAAACCAGAGACATAACGGTGTGAAATAGGGACGACGAACAGCAGCATCGCCACAGATATCATAAGAATAAACAGCAAAAATATGCATCGACCATTTAAAAAATATACATGCTATAAAATGCGGATGTGTGTGTCAGCTTAAATATGAGAAAAAAAGAGAAACACCATCAAAACAAGTAACACATTGTATAAAACTAATTATGGTTAAAGACAGACTAAAATCTTTGCATGTCCTCTTGACTCATGGTGATTACATATATCTTACGAAGAGCACAGTGCGTTAATGTGCCAAAATTAGCTGCTCCTGAGTATAAACGTTTTGATGCAGTTTTTTTTTGGGATGCACTTCAGTACAGTATGACATGGTGCAGTGGATGTTCATGGGACGATCGGTCTGTCAAACCGCTCCGCGGCACCGGAAACGACTGCAATCGGAGGGACGGCCAATCAAAAAAAAACAAAAAAACAGCGGATGTTTACCGAGAGGCACTGCCCGCGTTTCGGCCGAGCTTAATTGGCGCGGCTTTGCCCTTAATGGAAAAGCACTTTGTAAAAGCCAATCGGAGGTGCTCTCCAGAGAACAGTAAATTCCTTCGGAGCGACGGAGTTTTGGCTCAGATGGTGGAGGCTCTGCTGAGCGTTCTCTCCATAAATCACGAGTACCGCAGGCTATAGGAAATCGTCACCTTTTCATGCCGGACCTCTTACTTTGTACTTTCGGCCAGCCGCTAAATCGTCACTAAAAACTATGATTTAATCACACAGATCAATGTCTGTGCTACTCCTTTCACCACAGCTTTCTACCTTCTTTCTCCACTTCACATTAGCTGAACCAATTATTAAGGCAGAGCTCACGTATATAAATTCCAATATATAGTGTTGATAATATTTGGTGAGCTTTAAACATTGTGAGTGCAAACACATATGTGTGTACCCTAATGAGGGCCTTATTTAGACACTTTGGTGGAGGCAAAATTTGAGCAAATATGTCTTTATTCTATTTAAATTCAAGAAGGGAATTTCAGACTCTCTTCTTCATTGGTTAACAGGACTGACTCCTTCTTGTTAATGCAGGGTGCGTCTGCTGTGTTCAGTTTACACCCAGTGTGGAGATTGCATTTGAATCTGAAATTTGCATCAAGTACAATTTTTCTTGTTAGTTATACATGCTGAAATATCTTCATTATACTGCAGGGTTATGTTGTTTTCAATATACATGTCATAATATAAACAAGCATTGCTGGTTCAACCTCCCCCTTTAATTCATGCTTCTCTACTTTTTTGCTGCAGGCAAAGGGTTGAGCAGACAGGAAACAGGAAGAGCAATCTGGAGCCGGTGCAGTCAAAGCATAACTTCACTAGGGATTTTAGAAATGTTGTCTCTACATAACTGCCTGGGAGACTTTTTTGTATCCAATACCTTGTACTTTGAAAGCACTTCCTCCAAATTTGAAATGAATTGAATATTTTTTTTTCAAAAGCCATTATTGTGATCTGGTATAATATAATTCCTGAGTACATTAGAATCCCTTACACCACCATAAGTTTATTTCTTTTTTGAATATATTTGTTTCAACAGATAAAAGAGAATCTGATGGCCCCATGTCTGGGACTGGATTTGAAATTGCTTTCTCCCGTGTTCTTGTATCGGGTCAGCCTAATGACTTCTGTCATTAATCCTCTATCTGTAATCTTAAATGCACATCCAGCAAAGTTTTGGCAGTGCAAGATAAACGAGTTGTCTTCTGGATAAATGGGCACTGTAGATGCCGAGTTTTAAGAGTGATTATTCTAAAAACATTAATTTAGCAACGGATCAAGGTGTATATCCTCGATGGGACTAAGGTGGGCCACAGCTTTGTGGTTGCCTGTGCTGTTTTGTGACACACTCAAATCTCTTCTAAAAAAGAAACATTTGGGCAAAGGTTAGTTAGTTTTCCAGAATTAACCATGACTAATATCCAGTCTGAAGGACCATATCAACAGAAGATATGTTAAGGTTTAATGACCTTCAACAACACATTATAGTTCAATACTATTACAGTATTATAATAAGTTTTATCAACAGTTGGAGTATGGCTGAAACGTTCCTTATATTTCTTATAAGCACATTATGAATGCACTAAAAAATATATCATAAAACATTTATGCATCAGCACTCACTCAACTTACTTTCCTTGACACTGAAGCATGAAAATACTCCAAAACATAAAGCAGTACTTCAGTCAAAATATCTGAACTTAAAGCCTAACTAAAACACATCAGAATGATGGTGCATATAAACCCCAGCGAGGGTTACAAAAGTGGTTAGCAATTGGTTTAAACCGAACCCCAAATTAAGTTGCTACAACTGCTACATTGTAAGTGGCCTGAGAAGAGACTGGTCCAGTTTTAATGTAGGCCTCTGGTCATGTGATTTAAAACCGAGGTTTAAGCTAATACTATACACATTGCCCCACAAATCTTGCCTGACAAAAACTGATTTCTTGAACTAGTAATAAATAACGATTGGGTTTACCGTTAATTCATTTATTATTGATTAGTGGCCGACTTGGCAGACCGGGAGGCTGTTTATTTTGATTGATTAAATTATTGATTTATTGTTGGGCGGGTGAATTGATTGATTCGATACAGATTCTGTCCAAAAGATCCTACTGCAAAAGTGGGCCTAAGGACTGGCAGCAAAGATGTCTGATTTTTTTTTTCCCCAATTCATATTTCATTGAAAACATTCTGTCATGTTACTGGAATGTATCAATTCCGTGCCTCTTAAAATTGGTCATGGTACATGGTCAAGTATACAAAGGGAATTACCCCCATGATTGCATGTTTAAATTGTATAGGGGTGAAATGGTGCTGGTTGCCCTTCATGCTACATGTATATATTTTATTGATTGATGTTGGTTTATTTATTTAATTTCAATCGGTGTGCACTGCAAGAGTGAATTCCTCAAATTTGATTCAGTCTGAAAGGATGTGTGACTCTGTTCAGATTCATTATCTTCTAATTCACTTTGGGCTCGCTGTTATTTGGGAAAAAATGCATGCATTTATGTAGAATTTAATAATTTACATGACATAAAGGAATGTCAGATTGAAGCTTCATGATGCTCGCATTTATTGTATTTATATCTCAATGTTATTACTAATTATTATATCCAGATGGAAATTTTACCTAATTATGACAAAATGTAGCATCAGTGGTTTCAAAGATGTGT
This sequence comes from Albula goreensis, assembly GCA_022829145.1. Classification (NCBI taxonomy): domain Eukaryota; kingdom Metazoa; phylum Chordata; class Actinopteri; order Albuliformes; family Albulidae; genus Albula; species Albula goreensis. Next base: position 17,680,793 of record CM040763.1, read on the forward strand.
CATTTTGAAGAGATTGGATGTCTGAAATAATTTAGAGTCTGTGCTTATGAAAAAAATAAAGATGTTACACCTTGTGACAACAGAGTGGTTACTGAGTTTAAACGATATGAGAGCTGTCAGGTGGATGACTATAAAGTGTTACAGAAGACTTGACTGCATTAAGTTTCCATTGGGTAAACAGCACATTAACATGTATCATTCAGAAGGAAAGAAAACATAATGTTTACAGTAGGATGGCTCCATTTCTTTATATTATTTTTAGTCATTGTCATTGTTTCACAGTGACAGCACTCTCTGCGCTGTCACAATATAAAATGATAACTCAATCTGACACATTCTTCCTCAATATTAACTTGAAATGCTCGAAGTATAATGCAAAAATCACAACTAATAAATCATCGCTAAGTATTTTACATGTTGTAATTCGTCTGAACAGATCTGAACAGCAGCTATACGATAAAAGTATGTGCCAATCAAATGGAAATCAACGGAGAATCGTGGATCAGTGATCAAACTCAGATCTGGAATGAAATCTGGAACGAAAATGTGTTGACAGGGTTTCAGTTTTTATTATTTTTAATTTTATTTTTCTACATACATACATACTACATACTGATTCAGTACATAGACCAAGCCAGGATAAAGTGCTTTACATGCAGACATGAGTAGATACTACTTTTTGACCCACACAGAATTATTATTACCGACCCCATCTTTTTGTTCTGTTCTCTATCTCGGCTCGTACCTTAGTACTCGACGCCTACACATGAAGATGCCAGTAACACCATGTTAAATATTCCTGCCGACTAAAGTCAAGCTTGCTATCCTAACACTCTCCTATCCTACCACCTATCATCTCCCCTTGTTCTGCAGTCTGATTGCTGTAATTTACAACTGCTAACTACCTGCATGTGGAGGCACGGGATGTACCAACACCATGACGACTGTACTGTCTTCAGAAGAACGGTCCAATCATACGTTAGTTAATCAATGATTGGGTCGATTTCAACAACCTTGGAAAAAATTGTAAATGGAAGAATAACAACCTTCTCTTTTTCAATAGTATGGTTAAATGTGTTGGATGGCAAGAAATAAGAAATGATAAATTTGTAGCACAAGAGAACAGCATGAAAACAGGACAAGATGAGAACGTTTGCATGACACAATCCAAAATGGTGTCATCAATATTCAGCATCAAAACAAAAACTATAATTTATTGAAAATTGTTTGTCCCACTTCCTCCATCCTGTAGCAAGCACATTTTATAGGGAAATGATTTGTAAGATAGCGATCGGCTGCAGAGGCAGGGAGCTGTCCAATCAGTGCTGTGTATCACAAGCCCGCAGTGTGACATGTGATGGAGAGGGCCGGTCAGTGTCTGACAGTTTTGTTCGAGTCCTTCGGGACTGAGTTCCTGACACCGCTCATTTCATGGCCTGGCTGTCAGATCCGAGTGTATGACTTCTATCTATAAACACACAGGCCTCAAAACCCTGTGCCTGTCAGAGGCTAGTGTGCTGAAACTTGGTTTGTATACAGAAAAAAAAAATCCATTCACAGGCGTTTGACCCAAGAATACATGGTTTTCGGTAAAGTATGTGGATTTCTTGTGACTGACCAAAGTTCAAATGCAGTCTTTCATGACGATCGCACATATGTTTCAAAAGTTCAAAAGTCGACTCGCAGCATAGCCCCGGGATTTCTCACATCAGGGAAACAGCCTTACGCGTAAACTTCCAGTTGACCGCAGAAACCCTACATCGATTCCGCAGAAACATTATGAGAAATGTTAAACCGTTTGTTATTATGTATAAATCCACCGTTAATAAAGCAAAGAACAGACGTTAAGAAAAAAAAAAGAAATCACAGTACACAAAGTACTTGCCAGGAAGCCTCCGAACACTATTTAACTTCTAACACTGGTCGATTAGTCATTTGGCAGGAGACGTAAAGCAGATATTGGAGCCACTTCAAAATCAATTATTTTCTCACCTCTGTAATTTATTAACTTTCATTTTACACAGAAATAAAGTGATATTTCATTTTATGTCTGAAAACACACATTTGAAGGACTGATAATATGTGTATTCATTCCCTAAGGGCTCATAATCGATTCTGGTTGATTTGAAAAAAAAAAAAAATAATAATAATAATAAAATAAAAGAAAGAATATAAAAAAGATGTAAGGTGCTTTATGTGAAAAATAGCCAAAGACATGCACCTACTCATAATACACATTTTTAAACAGATAGAGTATCACATCCATACATATTTTGTGAAAAACTATCCATACCTTCCAAGGTCGTCATGTTTTTGACTTGTTTGGCCTTTTGTATATTTATGGTGATGAGAATATAAAGTTTTCCTGTCATCCAGGTTGTGTCTGTTTGTTTTGCTGTACAGTATTCCGGTTCCTATCCCAGGACTGGTTCATAGACGGATCACAGACCAGATTGAGGCCTGCCCTGAAGTACACTTTCCACATAACTCATCATTGCTAGGGTTGAGAGGCTTGCATGGAAAATGCACTTAAGTGCAGGTCTGTATTTGGCCCGCAGTTATTTTCCATTAATCACCAGCCCATGGTTAATCGCCCTGAACTGAGGTGTTTAACTGGGTCTGTTTGAACTTCAAAGATATTATTGCGAGAAGAAAAAAATATTAAAATTCATCATAATCTTAAAATGCAGCAAGGTTTCCATTTTTCATTTCAGGGAACTTTAATATTTCTTAGCTTCTTCTGCTATTTTCATTTAAAAATAAATCATAACAATATTATCAAAATATATCAAGCATAATATCTCGTAAAAATATTCAGTGTGCATGAAGTAATAACCTTCCTTTCCTTCATCTGATCATCACCACAGGTCCTAATATTGGATGGACAAAGATTTTGTGAATTCCCTCTTTAACCATGAGTTTCTGTTTACAGTGTACAGGTGTCAGGAGCTAATCTACATAAATCATATCTATTATATTCATAATAAAATAATAATTAGGGGAAAAAACAAACATCTATTTAAGGGTTAAGAGTTTTGAACATCCATAAGAGACACAAAAATTGATCTATGTGCAAGGTACTGTACCTTACATTGATACGATACCTGGTGTAGTACTGTAGTTACTGTGTTGTTCTACCATACTTTAGATCCTAAATATTGATAGTCTGGCTGATTATCTCTTAAATGTAACATGACCATATTGATGGAAGTCAAGCGGCTCAGTACATATAAGCCTTCTACCTGGAGTAGTCCAATGTATGTGGCTTGCATTCTATCTTTAATTTCAGTTACTAAGCATTAATAACAGTTAATTATTTTAATTCGGCACTGTTTAATTACACACTTTTAATTCCTAATGATACCATATTGTGTCAGAAACAGATATCCACATCACAAAGTATAAATGTTCCATATTCATCTACTTACTTATAATCAGTCAGTTGTGGGTTTTCTGAAACTCTTTCATTGCTTAGAACCAGTTAAAATGCTTATTAAGTCTTATGTTTTAATATTTATATATTTTTTTCAAAGATGCTCAAAATCAAAATGTTCATAGCTACTTAAATGATAACACAATACATTCTCATATTTTAAACACTGATTGGATGAAATTGAATGATGTACAGTATAAACTCATATTATATCAATCAACTATTGTCAGCTGTTAAATACAAAAACTATAAACTGCTTTAGCAAAGACACGCAACGCAGACTAGCTTGCCAGACATTTCTCATTTAACAAGAGTGCATCTAATAATCGAGTCACAGAAACCAGCTTGAAGTGTGAACATTTGTCACTTTAGAACTGTGTAAACACACTTGTTAATCCCAAGATGCAATGTTATTAGCGAACTAACCCTGATCGGTTGTCAGACAACCGCTGTAATGTGACAAAACAACTGATTCCTTTCTTTTCTGGTTAATTTTTCCATTAGCAGAGCTGCAGTTGGAAATCCTAACTACAGAAAGCATGGCTGCCTGGTCAGTGAAACTAACATATTCAGAAAAAACATCAGACAAAACACGAAATGTAGTGATGATCGAACTTGCTTTGTGTCAACCTCTTAGCATTATGGATGTTAAACACAGCGCATTTTCAACAACCTTTGCTAGGAACAAAAGCAGCTTATACAAGAGTACTCCAGACAAAGGGCTAAGAACCAATGCGGCATCTACAGTACTGTAGTAGGCATCCCATCATTGAGCTCTGGAAAGCACGGACGGTGCATAGATCAAACGAAGAGCCACTGTTCTGGTTTGAATTGCATGTCTATTACGACTACTGCAAACTCTTAGCACTCACTTAAAACACAGTTTCCATATAAATGCTTTGCTATTGCTTTCACGTAATCTACTAAACGGATTTAAGTATCGTGAACTTTAATTTAAATTTAGCTGAGCAATGGATTGCACAACAGCGGGTAGAAGTGAAGATTATCCACATTTTACATTGTGCCCTGTTGTTTTTCTTCTGCACCGGGTTCAACTTTGTTTCCTCCAGGTGCATGGGAAAAAAGGGTCGGGTACTCTTAGCCTCCGCTGCCCTTTTCCAACAGCGTACTGAACTAAATGAACACCTCATGCATCAATTAGGATGCAAGCACATGGGCGTCATCAACTCAGATTCAGTATCTAAATATAAAGGTCAAAGGTCAGTGGAATACAGCTTAAAGATCCAGTACAGCGAACTGCAATAATGTGTGTATGTCTGGTTTGCATTGGCACAGATTAGAAGACATGAAAAGGTCATGGAAAGTCTTTCATCGTGAATTATCCATGTCATCAAAACGAAGTAAGCCACATGAATAATGTATCACACATTATTAAGTCAAAGATTCATCCGAAGAAAACATGCACAACAGAATTAAATATGCAGGTCTTTCACATAGTTCTAGTGAATTTCAAAGGCACGAAATAGCCAGTTTCTGAAATAATGTATTTTTTTTTTTAAATGTCAGTATGTTGCACTTTGTCTGGATCATTCCGCAAGTTCATCTACCCTTTTTGCATAACTTCTACTGCAGCGTCACACATATCGGGTTCCTTGTCAATCACAGTTTATTTATTTATCTTTTTTTTACTGTCACACTCATTTCAAATGCAGTGTATCATTCAGGTACATAAATTTTCTGTAGTCTGATCTGCTCCAGTTGCATATCATTATCCTCATATAATCCAGAAATTATAAATAGTCGTTGCATCGTTGGGTGGACCCCTTTACTAATGCAATATCTTTGGTTCTCCTATTTAAATTAAGCTTTTTTTGGATTATGTCTTTTATTGTGTTTTGCTGTGTATTACACAGAATAGAAATAATTAGAATATACAATTTTAAATAGATAAAACTGACCTTAAACATGAGAAAGCACTAACACCCTCAAGACGTAAACACGGCCGATCCATAGTGAAATCAGATGTCCACTGCAACCCAAGAAGAGCGCTGGAACGATTGAAATTCGATTTCGTCTGAGACAGAGAAATTCAATTTGACATACACAAGCCACTGAAGTATGGTTCGAACTAAGTTTATTATCCATGATTAAAGATCATTGCGAGAGTGTAAAATCAAATACCAGCCATCAGGCATGAAGGACTGCTCAGAGATAATTGCACAAGTCGAAATGATTTTGCTGTTACTCTATTATTATCATATATAAGTGTTCTGGAAGCTCCTGAGGCCTAAATGTGTGACATTCGCAGTGGTCCCTCTGGCTACGAGGAAGAGAAACACTCGTCACATGAATGTGACCTCCGTTGACTCAACTGCAAAGAAACGGCACCATGTTTTTGAATCGCCTTTTCCGTTTCCTCGCTGCTCTGTAACAGATAAATTAATATAATAACGGTTTTAAAAATTATAGCTGAGCGCTCAAACGTTAATTAGCGTTGAATTACAGCCTCTTACAGTCTGAGTTAAATCCATGAATGGCGGAGAGAGTGGAGAGCCGGGCTGCATCGATATCTATTAAAAGCTGCCTCTCGAATCTGCTGTCATGTTACATATGTAGCGGAAAAGACTGATCCAGTCAAACTGGGTCACGCTGGCCCAAAGCATAGTGTGCGCATTAGCTTCCCCAAAGGAAAGGCGTCACACTGTTTTACACCAGTGAGGCTAGCCAAAGATCGGCCGGTACTCTCAAACCTATATTTATTACCCTGCGTATGCATAATCAGAATATAATTTCAGGCTTTCAATGCTGACAGAACATACAGCAAATTCTTTACACGTTAGCATTTTTCCACACCATTCTGGACTAGTGACCCACACAGATTCCCAAGATTAGCATACGTGCTTGGATTCATAGGGCGGTCTATGAGTGGATATCTCATTTCTTTAAGGAATGAAGCTTGCTTTAACAGCTTTAAGAAAATGGTAATATTTGGCACCATTGTAAGAGAGTTGTGAGCAATAAAAAAATGGCCTACAATGTGCGACAATGAGAAAACACTGCTTACAAAAACAGTGCCCAAAGGATTAATAGCATGAGGCATGTAAGGACAATGCTACACTAAACTCTTACATAGCTCCTCGGCTAATTAAAAACAGAAAACTTGAGTCATAATTATTGATACCTCCCACACTAATTAGTTATAAGTAATAAATGGCTTTGAAATTATCTGCACTCAGACTTTTTTTTATTATTTATGATTGTTACGTATCAGCACTGTGCCCACAAACTTTAAATACCGGCATCTCTTTAATCTTTCCTCATGATGTAGCCATTTGTATACTTTTCACTTCTTCAGTCTCTTGGAAGAGTTCAGCCATGACAATTAGTGAAGTTGTCATATGTGGACGATGGGGATAAAACTGTTTTGGCATGTGATGTACCCATACAAATGAGATAAGACTCTTAACTCTAAGGTTATTACCAACTGAAGAGGTTCATTCAGATCTTAATATCGTCAAACCTGAGGTCCAACAAGGTTCTGTCTTCAGCTTATGGTTTTCCACTCATCATCATTGTCTCAAGCAAAGACACACACACACACACACACACACACACACTCTTTCTAGTAAAAGTCAATTGAGACAATGTCTCTTTGTCTCTGTATCCCATTTACCTGATTACAACACTCCTTTACTCCGAGGTACCAAAACTAGATTTTGTCAATTTGGCAATTAGCTTAAAGCTTGGCTGCAGTAAATTGGGCAGAAACAGAAGAAATTGCCTGCAATTGTCTTAGCCCCTGCTCTGGACCTCCAATAAATACTGAGCAGGTTTCAAAATTCTGCTCCTTACCTACAAAACCCTGAACGCTAGCTCCATCATACCTTAGCAAACTCATTATTCTGTTCAGCCGTTCTAGACCCTTACAGTCTCAGGCATCTGGCTACTTACTCATCCACAAAATTTCTAAAGCTATAACAGCAGGGCATTCGGCTACAGGGCCCGGGAAAATTATGCAATGACTAAACCCATCATGTATAGGGATCAGAGACTATCCCGGTATTTATATTCAGATGAAAAATGCATCTCTTTAAATGCCCCCCCCCCCCCCTCATGTGCTGCCCCAAGTACATTCAGCACGGAGCTCGTTGGCTACTTTTCTACAGCCTTTTTCTTCTATCGCTCCATCACTGCTAAATTTCTGTGGGCCTAGGTTGAAAATGTACATTAAAATTACAGATGTAAAACGAATACCTGAGTATGAAAAAACATGGACAGGTGAGGGCTATCCCCAGTAGGAAGGTAAAAATTGTTGCTTCTCCACAAGACCTCTCTCAGTCTTGAGGTTGTAAGATCATCCATTCAGATTTTTTCCACCATCTGAAGCCTTAGGGTAACCCTGTATTGGCAAACTCTCCTTGTCCTCCCATGTAGTGGTGTTTGTGTAGTGGGGCGTTCGGATTGTTTCTGTATAATAATGTGCTCTTTCCTCACCACATATGTTACACAGCTCCTGGTGCTGGTCCTTCTCATCTCATGTCTGGACTACTGCAATTCCCCTCTCACCGGTCTCCATGGCTGCGCTACGAAACCCCTGCAGCAAATACAGAATACTGCTGCCCGACTTGTTTTCAACCATACCAAGTACGCTCACTTCACAGCCCTCTGTGTCTCCCCTCAATGGCTACCTGTTACAGCTCGCATCAGGTTTAAAGCCGTGGTGCTAGCCTCCGGAGCATGGACGGAACAGCTCCACCATATTTTGCGGTTGATCGTCAAGCTACGTTCCATCCAGGTAACTCAAATCTGATAACACAAAGGGACTAACTGACCCGCTTCCTGAAAAGTCATGCCTCCCAATCATGATGTCAGCCTTTACTGAAACCCCTCCCCCCCCTCTTCCCCTTTCCCCGTGGTGGAATTAACTCCCCGCTGTCAGGGCAGCCGAACTGTTGGCCATCTTCTGATGCAAGCTCAAGACTCACCTCTTCAGACTGCACCCGAATCCTAAGTGAGGTTTCACAGCCAACCGGCACTGTTGCTTAGCGGTGCTGCGTACATACATGTTGGTCCGCAAACGTGGTTACCGAAGATCTGGCACTTTTGCTTATATAATCATGTTGATGCACTTATGTTCTCCCACACTGTATGTTGCTCTGGAGAAGAGCATTTGATAAATGAATATAATGTAAAAGCACTTCGTGGAGAGGTAATCATAAGTTGTTTCTTTTTTTTACCCACTGTGCTTTGCAGAACCATATTCTTTAAACCGGATGCCTGATAATGTGCACATGAGTAGGTATGTACTTCTATCCTAGCTGGACATACATATGTTGAACTGTGCACTGTCTTCTTTTAAAGTCAGACCTGATGAAAAAAACAGGAACAGATGTGAAAAGTTCCAGTTGGCCTAAGCTGTTCTTTCCCAAAGCAAATTCTGCAGGCATCACTTCCTTATAAAATGCCTAAACAGAAAGGGAGAAGCAGAAACTTCTTTTTTTTTTTCATAAAATGAGCACATCATATTCATAGTCTTGTTGTGTTGTCTGCTGACTCTATATATTTAGATTCAGACCTTGTACACTGGTTTTTTGAATTACAATTAAGACATTTTGTACTAACGCACTCACGTACTCTGAATAAACTTGGGTTTGCTGCTAAAAATATTGCAGGATCCTGAGTTGTTCATATTTATTTTTCCCCTAGCTATTGGCAACACTACTTAGGTATGAGGAAAAACTGAGGTCTCCCACTCGTTCGTATGTCTGTGGGTAGCTTCAGAGACAGTTATTAGTTGTGGATTTTTGTATTTTTTTTCTGCTGCAAATCTGAAAGGGACAGACACATGACAAAAGAGAAAAAAAATAAAGCATTACAAAAAGCCTGTTACAAGCAATACGGAGGCAAAGGATTGGCAGAATATCACTGGGTGGTCCACCATGCTCTTTGACGCCCACACTCCGTTCAGACGCAACATCATTTGTACAGCACGGAAAAAAAATTAAAAGAAAAAAACAGAATCTGTGTGAACTTATCTCTTAATTAATTCCCACTGAGCGGGACATTGAAATAGGCGGCGTACAGGACAATGGTCGACCATGTAAGGCTGCCCTCTCTTAAATCTTCATAAATGTCGGGGCCATCTTCAGCACCTGGTGTCTATTATAATCAATGCTAACGTCCCACAGTCCAGCCAGACGCCAGCCAGCGCCTTTTATCCAGCATTAGGTGACATGGTAATGAGTTGATACAAATGACTTGTGTAGATTTCGCCCCGCGCGAGCAAGGCAGAGCAGAGCAGAACACTCATAAAAAGCCATTGTCGGCCCCGCGCGCCGGTTTTAATGCACTTCCATTTGATTTAACTCCACTGCTAGCTTTAAAAAAGGAGGATGAGAGTGCAGGTCATATGCAAGCTCAATTCCTTTTTATAATAATGGGGAATTTAATTCTGGGAAGAGATTGTATTTACAACTAAGTAGCAAGTGGAAAACATTTTCGCCTGTGCACCAAAGGACGAAAAAACATATCCAACCTGTTGGTTGAGAACAGAGTAGCGCATAATTGCTTTTGGTGGTTTTAATGCAGCTTATTACAGAAAAAAAATTAAACACAAAGAAGCGAATGGAACTGCCTTACTGCTTTTGAACAGGCAACAACATGCAGTGAGGTAGGTAGACTTATTAAATACTTTGGAATCTGACTTTAAAAAATGCTGTGTGTGTCTATATGTGTGTGTGCGTGTGTGTATGTCTGCTTCAGTAATATGACACTGAAGTGAAATAACAGCAAATGCATGTCTTAGGAAGCATTTTGTAATTACTTAATTCCGACAGAAGAAATATTCCCACAAGAAGACCTGAAAGCTCAATATTAAAGTAATCCAGCTGGATCCTATAGCAAATTGATCTGCCCTTTGTGACATGTCTGACAAGAGACTAAATTGCAAAGGCACATTTTATTAACCACTTGCCATTAAAACGGGCCCAAACATTTAGGTAGGGAAAAAGTGAGTCATCGCTTAATTAAGTCAGCCAATTTGTCTGAGCATGTTAGGAGACTGCAAATGGTCCTGAAAGTTGTAACAAACTTAAGACAAGTGAAATGACATTTTAATATGTGCAGTGTGTCTACTCTGCACCTGCGCATGATGACATGTATCAAGTGGAACAAAATGCTAAAATGCTCATTTTCCAATGGAAAATGATGACTACATAGCGCTATCATAAACATGCTATAACACCTTTCATAGCCTATCATGAAAATGACTTACAGCTTATAATAAATGCCATAAGACTGACATGAAGCATGTAAATTTTGTAAATGTTATTGCACATATTGGCATAACAACTCTTATGTCCCACACTAAGCTATGCTAACCATGATACAAGTGACAAATGTCTCATGTCATCCGACATGACCAAATGCTTATGTTCCTAGTGTCATAACCTGTCACATGTGTGAAGTATAACAGTGTTATGGCATGTATTCTATAGAGAAAGAGTTATTTAATGAGAGGATAAAATGCCATTTGGGTCAAGGGATTCTACAGTAGCAGTAAAATGAAAGCATGATGATGGGATATACAGTACAGTACCAAGTATTGAGCGAGTCAAAGGACATAATCATATATATATATATATATTATAGATGTCCTTCCATGTGTTTGTCAACCCACTTTCTAGGGAACATTCATGAAGGATCTTATCTGAGGCTGCAGAACACAGTTTCTATCATCATTGGGAGAGCAACAATTATAACGTTACCTCCATATTTATCAAGCATTGCCGCGCAGTTGAGACTCAGCCAAAGAGAAACAAAATGAAATAAGCACTACTGCAATCAAGCCACCGTTAGAGCAGTAGTTCTGCAGGTGCTTTTGCCTGTGACAAAATACTGAGGAGCACCTATAAACAACTATAATCTGCTGGTCCAAGAAAAAGACTACGATTCTGGACAAGTAGGTTTAGGAATAAAAGAAATTGAATCACAACAGGCACATAATTTGCCATTGTATAAAAGAAATAGCACTCAGAAACTAAGAGCAAACAGGCAATGTCTGTAGCAACCACAGCATATCACATGATGAGTGAAAGAAAGAAACTATTCCATGAGATCAGACAGGAACATAGCAATTCAGGTTATCCTTGATGGAGAATATGTTTGGTATTGAAGCGTATCTGAAATGAAGGACTTGCCAAAATATATGCGCAGTGCTAATTAACTGCAGCGCTTTGAACAGCGACAAGATGGGTTTGATGTTTATGTTGGTCTTTTATTGTGAAGAGTTGGCAGAGTTTGCCACCCTTGGGCTAGGGTTGGCAAATGTATAAATATGTTTGTTTAATGAAAGAATCCATCCATTTAACTTGAGAATCTCTTCATGCATAAGATTAGTAGATTGTGCAGATACATATTGTGTATGGCATGCTCTGTTCTTTTGATCATTCAGTGGAAGAGCTTCTCAGAACAGCGAGATCCATATAAGAAAGTTCCTTTTAAATTCACTCTTAAAGAAGAAGAAGAATTCATTTTCTATACGCGGGTTAAAATGTCTGAAGAGTATTTGAGTGCACTGTAGTTCACAAACAACCAGACTGATACTTCTGGTAATTTTGGCAAACAGTCGTCAACCTCCACTTCAGAAATGGTTACTCATTGAGAGTTCTTCTTTGGCTGAGATACAGATAATATTTTGAAGTTTATGAAGCAGAGAACATGGAAAACAGACTCCAAGTGTGGAGATACCATTTGCAATGGGTTGGTGCAGCCTACAGAGATCTACTAAGCAGAATAAGAAACTCCTTATTGTGTACTAAAACATAATAACAATCAGTCATGCCAAATAGTTAACACCGGCAATCATAGTGCCACAATTACTAAAAAAAAAGCATTTATATTTGCACCATGTATGATATGTCTGTGTCGTTAATGGTATGGAATTGTGTAGCACGGTGTAAATGCAACTACGACATATGTATCAATTAACTGCAGCTGAAAATATAACAAGGGAAAAATAGCATTATCGAGGCTACATAATTAATTCATATATAGTCTAAGTCTTTGTGTAAAGGGAAGCAGAAACAAAGAAAATGAAAAGATGGAGTGACCAGAGAGCTCATGAGGAAAACAAGAGCGAGCACTAGAGAAAGAATACCGCAGGAGAGACTCATTTAGCCGAGGATAAAATTATTCCGCGCACAGAGAGGGGAAGAAACTACGCTCATCACACTACAGCTTCAGGAGTTGATCGTGGCAGATCAAACTGTATTAAATCTGCAACTAGAGGCTGTATTTTCTTCCACAAGCTTAAATTAAACTGCAGAAAATCCAGGACCAAACCCGGTGCGTTTCATTCTTTCCTTTTCTCTATTATTATTATGGATATTCCATGTTAGTTCCCTAGTACCATCAGTGATATAAGGATTTAGGCCAGAATAAAGCAAGTAACTTGATTTACCTGCATAGAGAATCCAATGCAAACAGAATAAATATGAAAATATGTAATGTAGCAAATAAATCAAGAGATGTTCCCACAGTTTCAGGGAGTTTTGTAAACTGCGGTTAGATCGTAGGGTTGTGCATTTGAAGTGAAATTTACTGGCATACTATGTATTGCAGAGGATAAAATTGGAAAGTTGCTGGTTACAATAAATCTTGGTGTTACTAGCATCACTGAGTATAGCGTGAAATAAATGATTGATAATGCTTCAAGGTCCTATGGTTTGATACATTTCATCAAGAATTTATGTGAGGCAATTGACCCATGATTTAGCGCAGGTTTCAAGTCACTAATGTATAATTTATTTAGTCTGAACTGCTCATACACAAAATATTTCCTGTTAGCAAGGCTGACTTTCCAAAAGAAAAACAGAAAACATTTTATTCACAAGGCTTTATCTACAAAGGTTTCTCTGGCATCTGATGCTTATGGGTGATATGGATGGTTCATATGAGGATTATGAATGCCACATAAAACAATGAAAATTTCAATAATAATAGTTTCATTTCAAACAATACCCCTTGAAACATGCAGCATTGTACAAACATCGCAGGAAAACGAACAGGCACTCATCAGCGAGACGCTCACTGAATTAAACCAGGAACTGGAGTGCCTCGACACAATGCCACTCAACAAAAGACAGATGCATCACAATGTCACCGCATAATTCCATGCTACGTCTGCTTTTGAGATGCACTGTTCATATATTCTAATGATCTATTCATACACATTGACCGTGAATGAGCGAATTACGTTTTCCATGGAGCGCCCACTGAAAATGGAGTCTGACATAAAGACAATGGAAGAATAATTAATACCAAAATATGTACTGAACATTTACCTCACTGTATACTGACTAATTGTGTGTTTTAAGTCTGTTTTTGTGTTTTTTTGTTTAAATTTGGTCCTCCACCATCATCTAGGTTCTCTAGTCATGTGAAGATTGCCTTCCATTGAAATATGATGTTTTGGGATTCACAATAATTTCTGAGAATATAATAACTATAGTGCTTTAGTCCTCTCAGTCAGTAGAGGTAAATTTGTCAATGCAAATAACAGATAAGCAAATATTTTAAGGAATAGTGATACATTTTTTAATGATGCTGAAATATTTTTTCAGTTACGTTGAACAAATAAGTCAACCACTAGCTTCAATAATGGAAATTTGAATAATGTAAGAAAATGTAGTACATATAAAACTCAACAATAAAGTGCAAATAACCAGAATAAAAAATGAAGAACAATTAAGTTGGATGAGACCGACAGGAAGTCTGTTAGGTATTTTAATACGTTTGCTGTGCTTGGAAAAGGCTCTGTGGGTTTAGATTGGCCTCCTAGCTAAGAACATGCAAGCCCTTTCCATGCTTGCTGGACTCGGTACTCATAGCTGCCATAACAGAACCCTCTCAGAGGGAAAGACATCATTTCCATTTATTCATATTTTTATCCAAAGTGACTTCACAGTTCCCCCTGGGAGCAATGTGGGGTTAAGGGCCTTGCTCAAAAGCCCAACAGCAATGGTGTTCTTGCTGTGGCTAGACTAGGGCTTGAACTACCAACCTCCCAGTCATGTACCTGAGCCACTAGACTATGGACTGCCCTTCATGGGACCGGGTTAAGGGAACAAGGGGTCCATGGTGGTTTGGCATGCTCCTGGTCAGAAGGACACTTTCTCTGGGTACGCTGCGTTCGTTGTATGAAGTCAGTTGTGCATTTGGAGGCTTGCCGTCATAGAATAATCCCAACGGACCATTGAGCTCGATGTGTGTCTGGCCTTTGTACTCCAACATCAAAAGGCCACCCACACCACAAAATTGACTGGTATGAATGCAAATTTTGAATCTTCTGGAAGGTCCCAGAGGAGAGCCTCACACCAACGTGTGAGCTTTGAGACTTACATTCCTTGGTTAACCACCCGTCTTTTCTTTTATTTTTAATTTCTGGTCTGTTCAAGCACCAGATTTATTGAATCACTCTTCCTCTTACAACAGTCACAATGCTCACCAAGTGCTACAGTAAGGGCCAATGGGATTTTAGATACATTTTGAAGTAGCCAATGGTGATGTCTCTGGTCATATTTCCATTTCTTCAGATTTGCTGTGATACTAGATACTGTGATACCATCTACTAAATTCTATTCTCATTCAAAATTCAAAAAACTGTCAAATGACCATGAGAGGTTCCAGTTTAAAAGATGGAAAATTCTGTTAGAATTTTTCATGCACTGATATCATAAGATTATGATCCGAATCTGGATCTATCCCACTATCTATTTGCACACACACACACACACACACACATACATACACAGTCAAGAAAAAATAGAAAATGTACAAACATTTTCTATAGCAGTAATCAAAGTCAACTGGCGCTACTTCTTTTGCCACTAGACTACAGGCTGCCCTATAGTCTAGTGGCAGAGGTTATGGGGTCAGAGGTTAAGACTTCCCCTTTAACCTCTGACCCTCAGAGCAAATGCTGAAGTATTTGTTATAATGTAGCATCTTCTCTCTGATTTCAGCGTGTGATAATACAAACACCACAGAAATCTCTTCAATGATTTCAGAAGGGTAAACTATGGCCACCCTTTCACCGCTGGCATTCAAGCCATCTGCACAATGTTTGAACTGTCTCTTATCTCCAGGATTGATTTTTTTTTCAGCAGGTTTCAGTTACAGCTCTTTATGTGCACTTTCACTTTATTATTTGTCTATTTGTGGAATATTTGTCCAACTGCGAGTATCAGGGGGATAACATGAATTGGGAATGGAGACTCTAGGATGCATTTTAAATAGATTGAAATTTTCTTCCCCCTTGATGATGAACAGACAAAGAAAAGAGCAAACGGACCTGGCATTGTTGATGAAGAACTAATACTCAGCTGGTTTGCTTTTAATGAAAAGGAAGAGGAATGGGCGAAATTGATAGGATAAAATTGCATCAGACTAGATTACACCAAAATCAATTTGTTTCATTCCCACTAATGTACGTTTAATACAGACTCTCGGAGGGGTATAGTTATTTTAATGCTTGTAATTACAGTAGTTTGTGGGTTTTCATAATTTGATGTTTAATTACTTCACGTCTAGTTGTAATATTCTCATGTGTAGGAGAAAAAACTAACCAACCCAAAGTAATGGTGTTTATCGCATGACTGAAGGAGCGTGGGTGTGTCATGACAGGTATGAATACCCAAGTATGATCCATGTCTAACGAATTAAAAACATTGTCAGTTTAACTGCTTCATTTTCATTTATTTGATAACCTTCCATATAATTTCTATGTTAAATATAATTTTTCAGATATCGTCAGATATTTTGGTTGTTTGAATTAGGAGTTAATTCGAGTGCTCTCAAACCATTCAATGTAGTCAAAATCATCTTAGCTGATGCTAACCAAACATATTCTCCCCCATGACACTAGACCTTTGACGCAACATGTTTTCCTTATTTTTGGATGACGCACATGTTCTTCAGTGAGAAATGTTTGGTTAGACCACAAAATTAAGCTTCGAATTTCTTTTGTTGCAGAACTCAGTAGTATGCTACCAAAGAAAATTGTCAAGTTGTACAACTTAATTCACTGAGACAACATTTACAGACTACCCATCTTGCAAAAATCACGATTTTGTCTTTCGTTATAGACAGCAGACAAAACAACTGAGAGAACCTGCTGTGTGCTACGGGTAAACTAAACAAAAACAAAATACAGCTGAATGTGATTTAACCTTACCTTACCTTCGATTGTTTAGTTTACCTGCAGACATTCAAAGCAAGCTCTCATACAGTTCAGTCTGGACGGTGGATGGTTGCTAGGCAGCTGTCAGAAAGGGTCTTTGGGAATCAAAGAAAAGAAATACACAATGTGCATCACCAGCTGGAGATTCAGAAATTCAAACATGCTCTCTCCCCTCAGCAACACCCTGACCAAAAAGGTGAAGTTACGAGGCTTTCTGAAATATGATACAATATAAGACATCAGACAGTCCCTGAGTACCCCAAAAGTACATGGGGTACCTGGTGGGTAGGCCAACTCAAAACTTGAAAAATGATATTTGAAGTGGTTGGTCAGATATCCTCAAAATGACATACTGGATCAATGTGCACCGAAGCAGAGTAAATCTGTCCAGTTTGAGGTAAGTTTTTCCTTACCTGCTCATAGTAGAGGAGGTAATTGCAAGCTGTCACTACTTGTTTTCATTGAACCAAATCAAATGTGTGCAAAATTAGAAGTATCTGAGGTACAAACATGAGTCGCAAGTATATATAAAAAATAAGATACCTTGATAAAATATGACCATAATTTGCTCACTGGAAAATTAAACATACAAATGCATAACTCATTCTCATACATATTCATCCTTGCTACTTAAACTGGCATGCTTTCCCGTTCCTGAAGCCTTTCTTAAACCCGTAGACCTGTACAATTACCTCATCTATGGGTCTTTGTGTTTAGCTTTGTTGATTTGAGTTGCCTACATCTTACATATGGCATGGTTTAAATGTATGTCTGGAGATATTTCATCAAACTTTGCTGTTGAAACAGATGGAGCCTCCATTTTGAGATGTTTAAACATCTGTGTTGACAGAGAGATGATTCCTTTAAAAAGTTACTCCTCAATCTGAACTTGATTAATTAGGGACCTTTCTAAAATGTAACGGAAGCTACGCATATACATAATCAGTCCCTAGCCTAAATACGGCTGGGGCATTTCCTTCAGCCTAGACATACACGATCCATTAATCCAAATGTATCTATTTTCTTCCATTGCGTATTACTTATATCAGTGCCCAATATTGCTGTTTGTAATGGCTAGCATGCCATTAACCCTTCGACTGTATGAGTGTTTCTCGGAAAACTTGTCCATTGTCTGCAGAATGATTGAGTAACTGGAACGTAGTCAGCCCTTTGTGAATGTATGTCTCTAGAAACGAGGATCTACTTCTTAACAATTACAATGCAGCCCTGCAGAATACTTTTGACATAACACAAGCATTTAAAATTAAACAGTCATTACATCTCTGCACACTTGTGTAATGAGTAACCCCACAACTGTTACCCTTCCACCCAAATCATGAATTTTTCATCATAAACTACTCCCTTGTGATAAATCACTCATTTTCTAATACAGAAATATATTTTTCATTAGATTCTAAGCATACTGAGCTAAATAGAAAGACCATTGAAAGGGTTCAACAACACTGGCAAAGGCTGTGCAGTGCAAATACAGAGCAAGAAGGTTGACAATCTCCCTGACACTAACATAGAAAGATTTTACTTACTCAAAAGCGACTTATTTTAACAGCCTTATTGAATTCCCTATTTGTTTGACATATTTTTTTTTGTATTCATGCATATATGGGGAGAAGTTGGTATCTGAGAACAAACGCAATCAGTTTCACAATAACAACTACGATATACCTTATGCTTGGTGTTACTGCAAAGGCCACACTGGCAACCATAAAGATTCCTTCTTTCGTCTGAAATAACTAAAATAATTATGACTTACCCATGTCCTGTGTGTATTTATTCTCAAAAATCAGCTTTCCACCTGCTTAAGTGTGCCAACATTCTAAAAATATAGCAAATTATTATTTCTTTTTTTATCTCTGATCCTGACACCTTGAAAATAGTTGCAATCAAACCCGTACTTAAAAGCCTAAATTTGAATCTGAAACATCCTCATTATAGATCCATTTTATATCTTCTGCTTCTTTCAAAAATCCTGGTGAAAGTAGTGACACAGTTCTCTTTGAAATTCTGTGATATTTCTTGAAGGTTCTTGTAAGACCAATCAAGCTCTACCCCAGGTACAATTTGCAACACTTCACAAGAGGAGTGTATGTAGTGCTGGAGCTATAATCATAGGTTTCAGTAAAATAACACAGGTACATGAACCAACTCGCTGTTGATATATGATAGAGCAGTACTTTACCCTGAAGTCAATACCACCTTTACCGATAGATGTGACTGATCATCGAGGATAGTGTGTCTCTCCTCTCAGATGACACAAAACGTAATTATAACCGTCTGCAAAACTTCAGCAAGGCCACGTAAGTTTATGGTGGATAAAAAATATTTTAGCAATGCTTCTGCAACATGGGAATTTTGCCAGCCCAAAATCAGTGCTTGCCAGCCATGTTCAAATCAGACATATAATTTTCTTTTCATTTTCAGCTGAAGGGAGAGGCTAGGAGTGTTTGCAACCCTACAAAAACACCATAAATCGCTAGATTGGCTAGCCTACTTTTCTGGGAATTCAGAAAATCATTGGAATTAAATATCCCGTCATCTATTGACCATAACCAATACATTGCGATATTTAGCATAACAGTGTCATGTAAACAGGTATGGTCCTCAACATTGGCATATCATTAAATAGCATTGCTTGTACATGTTAAAAATATATATTTTCTGTGATAAGTATGATAGTATGAAACACTACAATTCTTTTCACAGCCCCTTACAAAAACATTGTCTCAACCTCCCAGATGCTGGAACATTGCAAACATCATGTGCAAAGCAGCCGGCATTTACAATGAATTTCTGCACAATTAAAACCAGAACGGCACAATGAACTTTAACAGTGTATGTGCGCAGGACGTGTTCAATGCTTGCTGATCTGTGAAATCTTGCCACAGGGGAAATTGGCCTAAGATTCTGGTACACACTGAGATTCTGAACTATTACCAGTATTATCATTATACTCACCACATACAATATGATTCTATTTCTACATTGACCGTGCTTGTTATTTCATAGGGCTAACAGCCCTTAAATTTACATGATTGTGTTTCAATTTATGTGAAAACATTAATACCTCATCAACATTTATTTGTCTCAACCGAGAAACCTTAATATCCAGAACCATCTGTCAAATATAATGGACTTTGGCATGGAATGTAAGACTGATACATTCTGACAGTGAAGCAGATAACGATTGATGCCTGAAATAATCTCTAATATGACAGATCCAGGATGACCTCAGCACACTGCAGGCACAACGTACAACTAAAACAGAGATGATTACAACACGAAGGACAGAAATGGGATCAAATACCATTTTGCTGGAAAATAATTAGAAACGAGCGTCTAATAATGGCACGCATTAGACATACAATGTGTTGACTTGTTCGTCGACCAGTGAGAAAACGTCTGACACGTCCGACACACCCAATTATCTACCTAACTTCAAGATGCTGATTCCAGGCCCTTTGGGATTTCATTTTGAAGGGGCTCCATTAGACAGCCCTCTGCTCAATTGTTGAACGAAAAGTGACTTGAATTTTAACCAACATTCCTTGATTTGGTCTAACTTTCTCCTCTGTTCTTAAATTAGTTTGTGTGATTGTGTTTGTAACATGCTCTGAACATTTCTTCAAAAACCTTATTTTATTAATCTACTACTTTCCTTTTTTGTCAGGGGCGTGGGTGGGCCGAAGGGCAGTGTTCTAAATTCAAAATCGCGGAAAGCACAAAAAAATCAGTAGATGCAGAAATGAACCGACGAAATATGTGTCTGCGACAAAGTAAACAATGATCAATGACTCCCTGTAGAGGGGGAGAAAAAGGGATCAAAGAACTGTCAAACATAGAAATTTAAATGAATCAAACTAGTCATCAGAACTGATACGTGCACTGTGGGTATGAAACAGGAGACGCCGAAACGTATGAAATGTTGTTTTTTATAAGCTGACGGAAACAAGGACGCGTGTGGGATTTATCTCAAGAGGATTTGAGCTCTGAAACATTGTGTGTTTTCTTCCGGCATACCGTTCTCTGGAAGCCTCACTTGCAAAAAAAGAAAATTTGCTCGTAATGATGCGCTTTAACAATGCTTTTTCTCGCGACAGTCTGTTCTCGGTACTGCTGTCTCGCATTGACATAGACAGCGTGAGAAATCATGCCGTGCGATTAATTAACCAGCTTGTCTGCCTTGCCTCGCCTATTTTGTTGTTGTTGTTGTTGTTAATTCGTTTGAAATACCACAAACACATTTGCTTATTGTGTGATTTGATAACTTCATTGTATGAGAGCCTCAGTCTGTATCAGCTGTATATTGTGGCTTCTTAGAGGGCTGTGGTGTAATTAGTTATTAGTTGTCATCTTTTGCCAATAATTATAAAGGCGCAAGTCAGTGAAAATCATTCATAACATGATGTCTTCATTTCTCAACTGCACACAAACGAGTTTGTCATTTCATTGAGGCTGAGAACAATTTAGCTGCTGACAGAGATAAACTGGAGCACAGAATGAAGAAAGGTGAATTAAAAACTTCCTTCGAACAATGAAAATTTCATTTCATAAGTTATATCAATGTTTTGGTCCTGTATATACAACTTCAGACTTCAGGTATTAATTATATGAATACTCAGATAGAAGGAATTATGTAATGTGAGTCCTTCTTGTGAAAAAAGAAGTCAAATGTGATGCTTTTAATGAACATTTATACAATTTGGAGTCAAAATATAAATTATAAAAATATATACATCCTTTCACTCAAAAAGAAGTAACATAACCCATAAATCATACAAAAAATGTATACCGTAAGTGACGGTCAGAGTTCATAATTTGAGTTTGATAAAACAAAGGCTTTCATAAAGGTATAAAAGTGTCATGCCCCACACTTCCCACCTTGCTTTTCGTTTCCAGCATCCCTCCTCCAACCATCTTCACCTCTACTCCTAATCCCTCTATCGTACTTTCTCAGGTCATTCTGACCCATTTCCGTCACCTGCTTTTTCCAGTGTTCGAGCAAGGGGGGGTCCTCCTACCGCTGGGATGGCCAGACACAACTCCACCCATAGAGCTCCAAGCCCAAGATAAAATACCAACATCTTCACTACTCAGAACTTTACAATCAACATTTTATAAATGCACTCGTGTTGAATGAGAATGTATTCTACTGAAAGCCTAAAAAGTTGCAGGAGGTTTATCCGAGAGCTCCACACCTCTTTTATTTAATCAATGTCATTAACGCTGATGATACTGACAAAAGACCTTCATTCCCTCTTACTGTTCTCTGCAGACTTATAATAAGCTGATACTAAGCAACTGAACAATGCTGTCTCCCCTTGTTCTCCTCCATAAAATATGCTTACTTTCCAACTGGGAATGCTTCACTTAATATAGCAGAAAATATGCTCATAATTACAGACAATTGTTACAAACAATAAAATACAATCGACCAACAACCCAGATGAATGCGCCGAGGTCCAGAAACCAGTTCTCTTAGCCTCTATGTTCGAAAACGGTGGAACTGTGCAAGTCTGCATTTTTTTCTGTGTTGTTTATTTTGATGTGTGAATTGTATTCTACATCATGAGCACCTTTTACACATCACAAAGAGTAATGAACTGATTACATGTCACAGTCTCATTTTGACAGTTTTATTTTAATGCTCGCCTTTTTCCATTAAGGTTTTAACTGAAAAGGTGTATTTATCATGCCTTGTGTTGCACAGATAAAACTTCTGTCATAATAAAAAGACCATGGAATATTTCATACTTGGTGCATAATTTGTTTGAAAATTCAGCGTGATGTCTGTCTCGGTTCATCTTACTTCTTTTTTGGAATGTAACTGCCACGTTCTACTCGTGTGAAATTCATACCACATAGTGAAATAAACACGGTAGCAGTTATAGCGTAATACGCTCCATTTGTTGTGTGCCAGTCTTGTTGATCTTGTGCCATGAGTTATAATGGAGTCCATTAATATTGGTTATTAATATTTAATATGGCATTTAAGGTAGATGACTATTCAGGCTTAAGGAGAGAAATGAAAAGCCCTTTTATATATGGCTTCAATTAAATCCTCCTCATTTAACAGTAGCAATTATTTGCAAACATATTTGAGCTAAATTATTACTGCAATAATCAATGAAAGTTGTTGCATAAACCAACTAGAAATGACTTCTCTCTGACCTGCCTGTGTATATGAGAAGCATTCCGCTGCATGCTATCTTTGAAGATATATCTTTGCCAGGTTGCCAGCATGAAACCAGAGTCACAGAACACCTAATCAAAAATCCATTAGTTAAAAATCAGCTTAATTACGACATGAATTTGTTTCTTGTTTAGATACATACCAGTGTGCAGGATGCAAACTACAGAGGAACCGGGGGGGGGGGGGTCTTGGCTCCTCTTAAGACATCACCTCCCCTGACAAACATGGAATTTTGGGGGTAAAATATTTACAATATGGCATTTTTGTCCAGTATTTCTATTTTTCTGTATCTTCATCATCATGTCATATTATGTGTAAAATTAGGCTATTATTGATGTTTGATTCATGCACGGTATTGTATCACACTGTAATGTTTGGGTTTGAAACATGTGGTCATTAACTGATTATTATATATCAGATGTACTGGTGAGGGGGGCCACATGCTTGCAGCTATTATTTCTTCTGTCCCAGTCAGGTCTCTTTTTGGGAGCTGGTGGAAGGTAGTGAAGAACTGAGAAATCTGACAACAGTAAGGGTGATAGAGGACAAGCAATCAGCAGAATTCTATAGAAGCAGAAGGAGACACTAGAGGGCATATTTAAAGCGAAGGTACAAAGTTTTTACTCAATTTCTATATGTAATATATACATTAATTTACATTGACATATATGAAAACAATAATACTTATACTACTCATACCCATAGCAATATTTTTTAATGAACAGTCATCTACCAAAGAACCAAGACCAGCTCTCCAACACTAATGATAAAGAAAGAACAAGAATAAAATATCACAATTTTATATCAGAATACGGGGTGCAGCAGAAGGGGACAAGAAATGATAAAGTATTCCTGCAAACAAGGCAAGCGGGAGCGGTACGCGAACCCAGACAAGGTTTTGTTTAGATCAGTGGTCCTGGAGGCCTGCAGGGTATGCTGGATTTTGTAGTTCTTCAGCACTTAATTACCACGTAACACAGTTAGCTCCATAGCTACCTCACCTCACCTGCTTTGTTGGTTCTGACCTTGCTGTGGAATTTCAGGTGAGAACAAAACCCTTCACACACTGTGGCTCTCTAAGACCTGGAGTGCGGACCACTGGTTTAGATGTTCTATAATAGGAGGTATATCCACAGTAGGTTTTTAACCACTGCCCTCACCATCCAAGTGAGGCATGCAGAGAGACACACATCTATGTCTCTGAGAGGGAATCAATGGGTCCCTACTAAATTAACTCATCATACGTTTATTAAGACTATGTAGATCTTATTTACTGGACTTCTACTGACTAATGCATGCAGGAAATAGAGATATTCAGTCTATACTTTGAGATAGGAAGGCTGAATGTTGTACCACAAAACTGGATGAAAGAGGAAAACATGCTGAGAACAGAGGAACAGTCCAGAGCGAACCGAGACATTCAGTTAAAGCGAGGCAACAAAAACAGTAATGCTTGCTTAATTTTGTTATTCAAAGGTCAAACCTCCCTGCAGATGCATTCAGTTTGAACCTACAAGCGCACAAAGAAACACAGAGACGTGCGTTCGGTGTTATTTCAGTTCATGACACACCATTATTCTTGTGGAGAGAAAGGGGAATTATAACAGATTGAAAGATCTTAAAGTTGTCAAGCTCTGTGGGGACACACACTGTATCACCATGGTGAAACATTTGCTATAATAACCAAAGTTGACTCTAGCAGTTATTTCAAATCAAACCATGGGTCATGTCACCTGGCACAACATTGTTCTTTTGAACTACAAGCCCATTCTGTACGGCTTTCAATATTGGTTTGTACATGGCATGGTGCCAAGTTGTCAAAGTCATTTTTTGCCTTTGAAAGAACTAGTGCCACAAACTGGCTTGCATACAAGGTTGAATGCATGAGTATCTATTGGGAAAGTGAGCCTGCCATTCCTTTATCAACACCTGCGGTAAAGAGAATTTCGAGGGTTAAACTGAAGATCTATTTATTCCCGATCAGATGCAAATTTCACAAGTCAGCATCACAGATCACATGATTATCAGGCTAGTATAAACATTAACAAAATAAAATAATTTCTAATATTTCATACTTTTATATTTCAGTTGTACTTTTTCATAGTTATTCTTCTAGATGGTATCATTTTTTTCTCAAACTAATACATAGGCTAGCAGGACACTGAGACAATTGTGTGTTTTTGGTGTGTTCATGAAGCAATGGTGGAACCAGGCCAAAATATCCTCAAAATAGCAATCAACTGGCCTTGGGGCGAGGCCAAAGGGGCATGGAACTCACAATTGGGGTTATAAAGTTAATTCTATGGTGCTTGGGTATCTGGTTGATGTAGTTCTTGAGCCTTTTGCAGAATGCTTTCCCTTTGGACACTGCATATTATCCTCCATAAGAGAAAATAAATATCGTACA
The DNA here is from genome assembly GCA_022829145.1 of Albula goreensis. Taxonomy (NCBI): domain Eukaryota; kingdom Metazoa; phylum Chordata; class Actinopteri; order Albuliformes; family Albulidae; genus Albula; species Albula goreensis. The sequence continues at coordinate 17,706,042 of CM040763.1, forward strand.
ATACAAAATGTGGACAATTACTGGATGTTCATTTTAAAATTACATCTCATTTAATTGTGTATCACTGCCATTAAAATGTATGTATCTGTTTTGCTATTTAAATTATTGGAGCATGTAAAAATGCAGAGCGTTTTATACAAAGAACACCTGAGTTTAAAGCCAAAGGCAACTGATACCCAGGTGCACTGAAGCCATCACCTTTCTGGGCCTTTTACGGAATTAAAAATGGCTGACTTGACATCACTGCTGCTGATGTGTGTCAGCAACTCCCTTTCTGGCTATGGGAAGGTGTGAGTGTGTGTGTGTGTGTGTGTCCATGCTTTAATGCAATTGGAATACAGCAGAGGATGTGCATGGTTGTTTGTGTGTATGCGTGTGGGTGTGTGTCAGTGTGTTTAGTGTGGACTTCAGAATGTCTGAACAATTAATGATACATCTATTTTTTCAAATTGCTATTGAGAAATAACAATCACAAAACGGACACTATGATCACTATTCAGACTAGGGTGATATGCCTAACCTGCAGTAGTTGAGCAAAGATAATTATACATTGCTACAGCTATTATATCAATCACTGTGATGCTATTTGGTTTTTCTTTGTGGCTCAAACATTGTAGACTTTTTAGAGATCTGCTCCTTGAAGTAATGCTCAATGGAAGCAATCGATTCAAATTGTAATTTTGACAATTACTGAAGGAGTAATGCATTGTTTTAGCCAATCAGGGACAACGCAGCAGGAATCTTACACAATAGCAGAGAGGACTTCTCAATAAAGCCTAATTGAGAGAAAGACAGGCACAGTTGTTATTTTAACTCAGCAGTGTTTTCATGAAAACACAATTACACATTCAAGGAAATTAAGTGGAACAAATGAGAACAAATTTGGCAGTGCTGTGTCTTTTTTTTTTTTTTTTTTTTTTTTTGAAGGATTCTTTCATGAAAATTCAGCTTCAATGAAGGGCATTCTTTTGTAGTTTTTTTTTACAGTTTAACTCTTGTTGCAATTCTGGAACAGACATTTTGAAAATGCAACTAATGGGATGGCACCAGTGGTCCCCAACCCCGAAAATTTACATGTATAAAGAAAAAACGTTTTTATTTCAAATTAGTCCGTAGTTTTTTTTTGAAAAAATGACCAGTGTTAACTTAGTCTTGTTGCACTTTTACTGAAGATGTGGTCCTGAAAAGCCTCATAAAGCAAAATTTTCAAGTCTAATCCCCATTTAAATTAATGAAAATGAATGGGATATCCACTACATAGTTTTAAGTACAACTCTATTATGCACTTTACTGGATTTGTAAATCACCATTATAAAAATTGTCTTCTAAACCGTGTCGCTGGTTTAGACAACATAATACCTGGACATGAATCATTTATAAAAATTTTTGTCCAACTTCTTATTTCTGCTTTTTGTTATTTACTGTTTCATCTAGCTGCTTTTGTTGCAGTGCTACCATTAGTCTTTTGCAGTCTGGTGGTGGTTCCATATGAATGGTGTATTAATATAACCTTAAATTATTGATTGACTTAAGCAATGTCAAAAGTTGAATGAAATATGTACATTTGATGAATGTGATTCATAGCTGACTATGAATCACATTCAACATGTTGACTAAGCTTCATTGAGTAAGTGTCAAACATGAAAATGAAATACATTTAGCCATAAAAATAATGACAGAAGAGTTTTTCTATACTTAAGAAGTAGAAGTGTAACTTTCTATAAATATCTCAGCACACACAGCGGTACAATATTAAGCAAGTTTATTAACTATCATTTGCCAATGTATTCAATTCTTGGGAATTCTAGCAATTCAGACGGACTAAAGGTACACTCACTGTCATTTGTATTCCATACTTGCCATACTCAAAATAACAAGCGACTTAGTATTAATCCATCAATGCTTTTAAAAATTTGTATATGGCAGGTAATTGTCAGTTTACAGAATGTGTGTATATACATCTTATTACATGTTACTACTATTATAAGGGAATTTGTAATACGTTCAATTTTCCTACAATGAACTGGCCCATTTCTGTATTTTGAATCTGTACTTTTTAACAGCTTGTTTAATTTATTTAACGTTAGCTGATGTGTTTTACAGAGGTGTAGGCCCTGAGAATGGTAATAGCAATCACAATGAAGAGCTAATGGGAACTTTAGTCAATTTAAATTAAGGAACGCACCGTTCCTCTCTCCATTTGAAATGCGTTTGAAGGCCAGGTGTCTTTTAAGGACCTTTTAATCGCACAGTCCTGTCTGTTCTTCGAAACATGCCTCATTACTGAGTAGACCTTGTGTACTCCGTAAGGTTTTAATTAGCCCAAAATAATTGAGGATGTTCAGTAAAGTTCTTTTATATTTCTTTTTAAGAGTCCTACAGGGCCTCATCAGTTCTTTTAGAGCAGAAAAAAAAAACCTTGAATCAAAGCTCAATGTCGGCAAACAGCAAAAAGGTAATTGGTCCATTTTCTCTTGTTCATAAAGGCCAAGAACACCTGCACTGAACTTTTGATTAATGAGAAACAAACAGGTGTTACATTATCAAAAGATAATGTCCAATCAACTTTTTTTGTCTTTGAATTATGTCTAATAAAAACATGACTAAACAGTGTTAAAGAGATACTCCAACATTTTCATAATTAAGCCGCTTTGTTTATTTACCAAGAGTAGACAATCCCTATGGTTCTGACCATCTTGCCAGAATATAGTATGTTGTACCTTCAAACAGATGTGAAATCTTCAAATGAGACTACAATACCAAACAGTCTGGAATTAGTCTGAAAAGTCTGTTATGTCAAGTTTAAAATATTTAGTGGTGGCTACAAGTTTGAGAAAACGAGCTTTGTTACAAGTTTGCCTGCTATATACCACCGTGTCTTTGCTAAATTGCCTCCATTTCATTCAACTGCAACTTGTCCTACCTTGATCGGAGGTTACAATGACTCTGTCATTTACCCTCAGCCTCCAACTTCACACATTCCGCATTACCTTATTCGGACTTGAGTAGGTAGGGGTGTGAGCCCGTTGAACAAAATGCAAGTTGTTTAAATGGCTTTCTGTCAATATGTTTCAATATGTTCATCAGCATGGTATAATGGATAAAGGCGAAACACATCTGTTTATCGTCTTTTCAGCAAAATTCCGGATATTTCTTTGTTCTGAATCCGCCAGCCAGAGAAAGCTGACGAGCGGAGGGCCCGCAGTTTGTGGTCACATGTTTGAAACTCAACGATTTGGGCGACCGAACTTGCCGGTTCCCTCCGGAGCGTCGGCGCTGAAGTGGGGGCCGGGCTCGCAGCGAGTGGCGTATTTAATTACAGAGACACCCCTGCAGGGACGTGTTCATGCGGTAGAGTGGACCCTCACGCAGCACTGTTATAGCTTAAGGGGATAAAGCAGTGGGATATTAACTCCTATATGAGCGATTTATATATTTCATTTGTCAAATTTAACCCATTGTTCTCCCATTCCTCCAATTATCAAAAGTGCAAACTTTCTTTGTTTTAAATTCACAGCACTTCAGTAATTGCACTAAAAGATTCTGCTACAGCTCAGACGGGATATAAACTGATAATTGAATCTCTAAAGGTACATTGGATTCTGCAAGTTTGAAATCTACCGAAAGGATGTGTTATCACCAGTGTAAGCTCCAGAATCTTTTAGCATTGTCAGAAGCAGACATGTAGCAGGAGCAGATTAGAGCGCTGTTAACAAAAGAAACAGTTTCGTTAATTGTTATCAGCCTAAAAACAACAACTGAATGTTGCTTATTGGTGTGGGACAGGGGAGTAATTTACATTTAAAACTCACAAACAGAAGTAAATGACATGATTCCTTAATTTGCTGTGTGCTAACACTGCTAACAACAGAACGAAAGGGAGGAGGCAAATACAGCTAATGACATCATGCTAATGGGGAACACCATTAAAATTGAAGAGAGGTCCAATGGGAGGGCCCAAGTTGCCCAGAGATTGTATATTTTCGAGGACCCTACCTTCCCTGCATGATCTGCTTTTGGATAATGAGAGGAAGAGGTCAGCAGTGATAAACTTCAACTTAACTACAGTGTCAAATAGCTCAATTAGTGACCACACGACATAAAAGAGGTCATAATCAAACAATCCTTGAAGACCAGTAAAGAAAGAAGATGCTAAGAGGCTGTGATATATCATGAATATCGCAATAGTTAGAGGTTGCTGTTAAGAACATGCATGTCAGCTTCTCGACAACGGCAGTCTCTGCCCCTTTCTGCTGTATCCGCCATCGTTTTGGCTAAATAAGTGCCTCTCCTGGATGAAAAGAATATAAACGACTGAGAACAGTCAGATCAAAACATAAGGCAGATGAAATGATATTACCAAATACGTTACAATTCAATACTTCTTATTTTCCGTCAGTTAAAGATCATACGTTAGCTGAAAGGCAAGTTTACCTGCTAGCTAGGGATCACACAGCTAGTGTATCAATAATTTAACTTTTACACTTGCTATTTGTGACACAAAAAATAACAGCAACAAAATGTTGTAACGCTCAAGAAAATAACATTTTAAACTGCCCCCAGACATTCCCCCTCCCATAATCTGAAAAAGAAAAAAAAAACTGAACTAATTTTCCTCGACTTGTTACTTGATGCAGTAATCACTAGGATGAATTCATTTCAATCCATTTGAACTTGAATCTCGTATTGAATGAACCACCACCCCCCAACGGCACCCCCCAATCCTCAACAGCTGTGTCATATCTGCACCACCTTGATGATTTTATGATGTGTGTAATTCATGTTTGGCTTATTTACATGATATCAGTGTTAAAATGTATAAACTTATTTACAGTGTTTGTGGTGTAGAGGTCACTGTAGCCAGTATTATATCAAGTCTCAGGATAATTTAGAATCAATGATCAAATGCTTTTACATTAATTCATATTATAATTATGAGAGTGCTAAGTGGCAAGACATTGCATATGAGTGATAGTAATGCATTTTTTATGTAAGCTGTACAAACAAACATAATAAATCAATGTATAAATAACATTTCAGAAGCAATGTGCTTATGATTTACCATCAGCAGGAGTGCTACTGCTTAAAGTAATGCAAAAAATTGCAATAAATTTCCAATCTAACTCACAATATCAGTAATACTAATAATACATTAATACACTGGAGGGAAGCTACTGCTCACCCAGAAATAATTATTATTTAAGGAATGACATACTGGTTAACAAGGAAATTCAAATGTGTGTCTGTGTGTAATTTTGCAGGGAGTATTTAATTTTGGTCTCTTCCTATCTGTATCCTCAAATGCTACTAATTCATTGCAGTAATGAAAATTTCTCTAAATTGTTTGTTGGCATTTGAGACAGTGTGAGTATTTATGTCAATCAGGAATGTAATGATGGAACTCAGAATCATAAAGATAGTGATATTATAATGTTTTTAGTTCCCCAAAACAGAAAAAAATTGTATTTTTTAGTTCTAGGCTTTGACATTTAACATCATATCCATGACTCCATCTGATTCAAGATTCTCGCATCATGATGAAGTCCTTTGCTTTATATTGAACTCCGTATAATCTACACTTCATGGGGAAAAAAGTCAAGAGTACAGAAGCTAGTAGACCCAAAGGGCCTTTGAACCCTTATCTTTTCTTCAGAGGAAAAAAGGCATTGGGTTTAATATGTATGTGGAATAGAACGGTAGAAGATTTCCTTAAAATTCAGCGAATCCCCAATGCTAATTTCACTTTAAAACCCTTTGTCTTTGTAGTTCAACCAGTACAAAAGCATGGTGAAGGAAGCAGACCCCAGACTTCCTGGTAACACAGTCAAACTAAACGCACCCTGCATGTACTGCATATACTACATCCCCACACTTGAGGAATTGATTGGCAGTGATTGTCTGTCATGTTAGCGTGTGAAATTGTGTTCGTTTACAAGATACGAAAGTGCGAGCAGTTGCTCTGAAGACAATTTCGCTAATCACAGGTAGTAGAACCCCAAACACCACCACAAACATGATTGATTACTCATTCATCAACATTCTTTGATAAACCGTTTCAGAGCTGGTGCAGCTCCTTTCTTTGGTTGGCTACGGTTCTTGGTCAGCTGACATTTCTATGATTGTGCGTTTGCATGTAAGTCTGAGTAAATGGGATAATATGAGAAAGCATGTCTGATTTTGATGTAATTGCAGTACAACAACAAACAAAGTTACCTCGACTACAGAAAATTCACAGATCAATGTAGCCTAGGGGCATAATCCCAGAAAAACTGAGACATAATTGAAATTCATTTGCCAAAATTCAGCATTTAACCTTTTGTATTAACGGTTGATACGATTTTGCACGTTCATCTCATTTGTTTGTATTGCTGTAAGGCAATATATTAAGGCAAGTAAATATGAAACCAAGTGAAACAAAGTCAATCCAAAAAGCACTTGTGCTGAGTCATGAATTCCCTGCAAATCGCTTGCAAGTTATGTTTGTGTTTGTGGACTTCCAGATCACAGGTATTTCTTATTTTCTTTGAAGGGATGAATGTCACTAATGTACACTAACTCATCTGAAGATATACCATATTTACAATGAACTGGATTTACCACAAGGGGGATTCCAACTTATCCATTTCCTTACGTACTGATAGCACAGTCAGATATAGTCATAGGATTATGATTAAAATTGACAAGTATTGGAATGGTATTCAGGATACAGACCATGAAGAATGATGTACCTACATATTAGGTACCACATACATATCCATATGTGATTTTAATGGGTAAAAAGACGCTCGTTTTACAGATGTCACTCTTGACAGTCAAAAGCTGGATCACAGTGCTGCTTCTCACACTGGCATTTTATTTAAATGGTAGGCAGGGATATAACCATTCATGTACAGTCCCTCATACTTTTGCCTTTTATCTGTTACCGAAATATTACATGTTAGCAACCATATGACCGCGATACAATGAGGTACAGTATCAATATGACTGGATATACATTTAATGTCACTCACTACATCAGAGCTTGCTAGCCTGAACTCTACAATCCTCTGATTTCTAGCAGAAACGTTTGGGATATGTGGAGCTGTATTGTCTATGTTTGGGAAAAGGGAGGCACCTCAGACCCAAAAAGCATGGCAGACTAAAGCGGATTTAATGACACAAGCCCGTTTATGGCATGGTAATGCAGTGTCCTCACGGCTCTGCTCGGAGACAGGAGCTCGTGAATTTCCAAAGGAAGCGCTGAACACAAATCGCTGTCATCCGATTCCGTCATTCCTTCTTTGATGCCATTTCTTGGCCTTTGGGTGGGTGCTACAGCAAAGATGTCGGAATCTGCTTAGTATAAGGTTTTTACCTAAATATCTGCATACAAAACCTAGAGCTGCATTGCACATTCACTGCAAATTCACAATGGCATTTACCATACTGTTCAAGTACAACTGCAAAACAACTAGAATTGATTTTTTTTCTGATGGTGGCAAGAATCAGTTGCATTCATACAAATCGTCAACACATGAATGCAAATCATTGTACTCATAAATGTATGCAAGCATACATAAATTGTAGTGATTTTGTTTTTGTGTTACATCACGAGTATTTATAGACACCAGGCTTAGGCTTTTAGGAAATGGGTACGAAAAGTCAGACACAGAACCTGAATAGAATCTTAACAAGATCATAGCTCGATTATCTTGTCAAAATTCAGTGTGCGTTTCCATATTTGAGACCACCACATTCAGCCTTTTAAAGCAGTGCTATTACACATCAACAGAATCATCTATACTTGAGTAATTTATGAATTGAGAGAATGATTTGATGAAAATGATCCTTTTTTACAGTTGTAAAATAGCAGTTTGGGAGAAACGAGGGAACACCAGAGGGATAATTGGATTCATAGAAGTGGGGATAGTGGAGGCTTGTGGGTTGCCTGTGGATATTTTAAAGGCCCCTCCGACCGAGAAGGTTTCACCATCACTGTTTTTTTTATAAAACACCCGTAGCCAAAGTCACACAATCTGAGCAGGCCACAGCACGGTCTCTTTTTTGCACCGCCTGTGGGAATTTCTTGAGAACCTTCAGCTTAGCAGGTTCCATCATCCTCGCCTTTCCAAAGCACGCCAAGAGCCCATACCTACGTCAAGGCTTCCGCTGAAATCCTTGCATTTGCTTTCTGCCCTGTGGACATTCAACGGTCAAAGTATTTTAGGACACCGTATGTGATTGCTAAGAGCAGATTCAAGTGGTGCAATCAAGATAGATCCTTCTGTTTACCCCTTTAAACCCCAAGGTTCACAAACCCTTGTGAGTTTTTGGAATCCCTTTGAAAAAAGTTCCAGAAATGGCGCTCTAGCCAGAAGATGAACTTCCAGACGGAATATTGAGGCTGGATACAGACTTGAAAGAGCAGGATTCAATTTGTTTTAGCTTGTAAGTATAAATCAATCATGCTACACAGCTGACAATAAAACTTTATGAGATACCGGTCAGAAAATTGTATGTCCAATCTATGCACATTTTACAAGCGTAATTAGGAGACAAAGGTTGACAGTGGCTTGGTCTATTGGGTCATTGATATTGAAATAAATTCTATCCAAAGACTATATTTATGGAAATAGGTTAATTAATTTGGGTCTGAATAGGACTATAAATTTAATATGAAACTGGTTTAACATGAAAATAAATATATAATCAGATTGTTTTAATATAAAATGCAGGTGGTCCAGACGCTCATTTGGAGAAACTTGGCGAGATGAGTTTGCTTATCAGTGCTCAGGATCACTGTGGCACAGGGCTTTCCATTTTGGGAGTTCAACCTTAAAACGTCTCCACTGGAAAAATGTTCAGGCAAAACATTCTGAATAATAGAAAAACGAACATCTGCAGGAGAGTTGCTGGCGCTTCAGAGCGACACCACGGTGGCACTCCAGGGGGGTGGGGCAGGGCGGGGGGTTGCAAGGTTGGGGGAGTGTGGGAGGGGCAGACGGGGAGGTACCGTCCCTACAGAGGTTGCCACCGGAAACAGCTTGAGTTGGCCTAATCAGATCAGACGACTAATGGCTGGAGTTTCGCATGGCCTAAACGGCCCTGGCAGGTAGCTCCGCGCGCGGTGATAAATGCTCGCTCCGTGAGCCGCAACTAATTACAAAGCCTGGCAGGCCCAGAGGATTCTGCTAATCAATTGAGACGGGCTTGCTTGGGCATGTATAGAGATGCCAAAGGCTCTTCCCCAGGTCTTGTTATCAGCCTTTTCTGAGTAATTCTCTCAATGTTATGGTTCGAGTGAGGGCTCCGTGATGTCTGTATGTTGCCAGTTGGGTCTGGTATGAGCCAGTTCCAATGTAGAGGAATTCCTGGTTTGAGATGCTGGTCTAACCTTGATGACCATTGGCTTGGTACTGCTACTAAAGCTCCTACTGCTAATCATTACTGTATTTACGAGACACATTAGCAAAGTGTAGTGCTTCAGAACTGTTTTGGAATGAGATACTGTTAATTTGATTTCCAAGCTTATATTTGTACAAATCTAAAGAACAGGGGTTAAAAAAAACATTATAAAACAGTCATCCAGTAAATTGTAATACCTCATATTCAATACAGCATGCAAATATATGCGTATGCATAGACTGAGATACAGAGTTAGTGGTAGGTTATAGTTATAAAATAGATGTGAACATGAAATCTTTTCTGTATTTGGTTATCCCCATATCGCTGAGATTAACCCGGTTTTCATCATCTAAATGATTTCAAACTATTTTTACACAATTATGAATACATTGAATATTAAGCAATATAACGGCTGGGACCTGGTCAAATGCAGTTTGTCTCTTTACAGGCCTGCTCCAGTCGAAGTGCCTCCCTGATTTTGCCTGAAGAAGTACTCATAAAACGGGGCCAGACAGTTACTATGACCTATGACATCACTGGCTGTGTGGAAAGTTATGCCCCCTCATTGGCTCAGTAACTTTATGAGCAGGATAATTGCATCACATCCATAATTTATGTAAAAATGATACAAATGAAATAACGTTAAGAGGAAGTAAGATAATTGACTTTCACAAACTAAGTACAAATACTTTTAGTAGCATCAATTTTCTAGACCTGGATAATTTTGCAAAACCAAAACAACTAAAAAAAGGTTCTAAGGTTGGAACATATAGCTTAAATATGAGTCAAGAGGGCCTTTTCCACCACATGCTACCCAATCAAACATGGCTTTACATCAGATTTTCATGCAAGACATGAATGTGTTCTTTTAATTGTAAGATAGAATAGCATATATCCATATCCATTTACACTTAAACAGACTAGGACCGCGATGTAATCAATGTAACAATTTCATGCAAATGTTCATTGTTATCTTCACTGACACAGTTTGCAGAGTACTACAAGCAACTTGACAAGCTGTTCTTGTAGAGAAAAGGCATTCAATTGTAAGCTAAAGTTAAGAGGAGATGTGGATTGAAACGCAGTTCATCATAAATGTTGAAAATTTAGCTTTGTGTCCAGGTCTGCGTGCTTTCAAGCATATTTATATTAGAAGTCATAGTTCATAGGAGCAGCGGTGTTAATGTGAGCCAGAATAGCCTTTTAGCAGTCATTAACGATATCATAGCTTACAGTCATTAAAAAAACCCATTGACAGCCTTTTCATTTTTTTTTTGGAATATCTGGAACGGAGAGATGTTTTCATAAAGGTACCAAGGCTGTGAGATGGCTCGTGTGTTAGGGATGACATCATTGTCAGTGATCACAGCTTCATTTTCAGATGCCTGGTGCTTTTTATCTCGGTTCACTGGATCACAGTCAGAAAGATTTTTTTCCATCCCCCCATAGAATTACCTGGTAATAAGCTTTAGAACAATATGAACCGAATCCAGCAAAGCAAAACAGAACGGCGTAGGCTGTTTGTTATGACACTCGAGTACAATGACTGTTGAACACTTACAGTTAACAGTTGCTAATTCTTATTCTTTAAGATTAATGTCATCTCTTTTATAACCTTGTACAACGAGTCACAAGAAGACATGCTATCATTAAGGTCATATTTTCATTCAAATACTTGTTTTTTTCTTTCTAAATATTATTCCTTACTTATCTGACAGTGACCTTACTTATCGTTGCAGTTACCTATACCAGAGAATGGAAAAATCTGGAAAAGCAGTTACAGAAACGTCATACAAATGTTCAAAGATGAATAAAATCTTTTGTATTTCACTATGTTTCCAGTCTTTCTTCACACTTGTAAGGGCCTTCAGAAAACAAAAAACCCAAGATTATAAATACCATACACTACGTTATTAAAAAAGTAAGCCTGATTGTTTGTTTTCTGAATCAAAATATTCATATTTAATCACGACTCAGTACAGTATTCAGTAAAGCATTGCAAAGCCCTCTGCAATTAATCCAAGCCAGACATTCCCTATATATCCCTAAAATGCAAATTATTGTTTTGTACTCAACCCTTGAGAATTTATGAATATTCACCTGACTGTGTCATAATCTCTTTTATCAGCTCAGATAGAAGGGCAACACAGTCCTCTTTTCATAGCTCAACTATCTCTCTGGAATCTGAAGTAAATGTCCTCTTTGAAAACTTTGTTTTATGTACATAATATATTTAGTCCCCATTGACATACCCCCACACCCCCCCCAAGTCCCCACAGAGTTGCATGTTGACAAAGTATTTAATAAATGATAACCTTACAGAGTCAATGTTACATTTTCATTGTTGTTAGAGAAAATTCCATCCGGGGTTTTGGGACTGCCCTCATTTTTATCCATCTTTTAATCAGTTTCACCAGATTAAAATTTCATTATAACCAAATGAGGACTCGGAATATATGCATCTCTAGGAAGTAATTTCTTGTTTGTGTGATTTGCAAGACAATGCCTCCGCACAGTCATCAGCAGTGTTATCGTCCAATGGCTGCTTAGCTCACAAGGTCAAACGTACGCCAGGTGTGTGTGTGTGTGTGTGTGTGTGTGTGTGTGTTCGTTTCCATGACCATTAAAACATTTTAATGTGCCGCCATTAACATGTTTAGGCTCAACTTCCCTTCCTAATTAGATTATTTTATATTAAACGCCTGATAGACAAACATATTTGTGACTACGTGATAAGCCTCACAGTTGACATAAAAACTTGCAAGGGCATACAATAGCAATATCACCGCTAAGCCAATCATTCCTACGTGTGTGTGTGTGTGTGTGTGTGTGTGCGCGTTAGGTCCTGCTAAGTATGTCCTGCTACATATTTCATTCTTCTTGGCTTTAAACTACATGCAGCTGTATTTATACTGAACTTGAGAGAGTACTCTAGGAGCCAATAACGACATACATAATCATTAGCATATTCACAATCTTTACAAATAAAATTTCTAAAATATGAATTTGTGAGACAAGTCCACACAAGCAAGAACTCACTTATCACAATTACAGTTCATGAAACACAATTAATGAAACGGTGCTGTTGTCGTAGCAATAGCAAGAGACAAAAGTGTCTCTTGTAGAAGACGGGGAGGGGGCAAAACAAAGAGAATATGATTGGTTAGGGTTGGTTAGACTGGTAGTTTGTGGACCAATCGCTGGTTTTCCTTTTTCCTTTCATTTGGGTTGGGGGTTTGAGGTGGAGGTGGTGGTGTGTGTGCGTGTGTGGGGCATGTGGATACGCCTATCCGATGAAACTCGAACCCCCCGACGGTGATATCTCAGGCTTTAATCAGAGCGGAGGATTGGCCGCTGCGATGCAGTCGCCGCGCGATGGACAGGGCAGAACCAAACAGCTGTCTATGTAATGAGCTCAGAAAGCAGCCCCGGCCTAATTCAAGACATAGGGCACTGGAGTATCAACAGAGCCATTAGGAAAATAGATTTTGGCAGGGGAGGAACACTGTGGCCGTGAAGACTTGGCTCTCCGAGTTTGAGGGCTGGCGAGCAGTAACCTGTGTGACAGTAAGATTGAATGTAGGCCAAAACTGACACTTCCTTTAGACTCACTGTACGGCAAAAGCAAAGAAGGTGCAGGTCCAGAAAAGACCAAAGGGCTATACTAGCATCTTAATATCTTATTTTGAATGCAGCAAATACATTGAACTAAATCTTCCAAGTACATGTGATACATTAAATCTAATTTTGTAAATCATTCAACACTGACAGACCTAAAAAGACCATGGCAGGGTCTAATTTTGACTATGGAAAATTAGCAATTTGTCATTTGAGATATATCAACAGCATTCATTGAAATATTTGCATGGGATTCGCATATACTGAAAAACTGTCTTCCATTTCCTTTATGTTTAATTTATTTCTTTGCCGTTTCTAAAGGCACAGTGATGGTGGTGATATACAAGCAGCTCTTATGTCAGCATATCCAATACTGGGAATGCATATTTTTCATACCTTTATTGAACTTGACATATTCTGACTTCACGTCAAAGTATACAGCGAAGTGTAACTGGCCCGCCATAACATTTTCTCACAAAAAACATAGTCATCTTTTCAACCCATTTCTGATAAGAGAAGGTAATTCTGTGTTTACAAAAAAAAAGAACTCAAAGCAAGTAGCACTTCAGCTGCCAAGACCCAAATGTAGTAAAACAACCCCAAAGTGACATTGTTTCTTTGATTTATTGCAGCGAGATTATTCAGTGATGGTAACTCGTTCGCCCAAGGCCAATACCATCTCTGTAGCCCGAGCCCTGTCCACTTTGACATTAAACCTGTTTCAGAGCTTGATACACATGTGGTGCCGCAATTACTCTTTAATTTATTGCCTGGCCCTGTCCAAATTTGGCTTTCAGCATCGAAATGACTATTGACATTGATATGGAATAAAAACCCACAGCTGCCTGTGTCAATTTTTCATTTCGCCCACATATCCCACGGCCCTACCCTGGCTGCCATACACCCCCACCCCCCACCACCACCACCACCACCACCCCCATCCCCTCCTTTTTTTCTCTTTTAAGACAGATGGAGGAAGCCAGAGAACTCTGCCAGGGTTTTGAGCTCTGTTGGGTTTAACATGACCTAATTAGGCAGGGATCTCATCAGACATGGAGGTCCGATCAGTCTTAATTCTGCAAATGAAAAACAACTTGAGGACATCTTTCAAGGCAGCGGGCGTATTATTTATCGTGCATCCGAGATCCATATCCCAAATTAAGCAGGACCTATGGTGTTGCAAAAATCAATGGTGCCTGTTCTGTAACACAGGAGAGAGGGGTCATGGCCAAAATACTGAGTTCACAAAATTTCAAACTTTGGATCATCGGTATGGAGTTTTGTCTACATTATGAAGCCAAGATGGCCTGGATAAACACATTTTCAAAAGAAGTATTTTCAGAAGTACTAAAACAAGTTGAGTTTGTGTGTTTTTGCTCACCTTTGCTTGGCAATCCTGCATTGTTAATACATAGAATGTTTCGTCAACATACATTCAGATCTGCGTTCGCATTCACACTGCAAATTGTTTGTGCAAATTCAATGTACGTTTGTCATCAATTTACTGATGGGGAAGAAAAAACAAGTGTTCACAAGGGAAAAACCATCCCAGATTATTATAAAACTGAAAGAACGGGTTATAGTAACCTTTGTCATAAATCTTTGTTACTCTTCGTATTGTTGAGGTATGGAATGACCATTCACGTCTTTGTACTATTCATCTCTTCGAGGACAGAATTTCAGGCAACGTTTGCTCAGGATAAAGCTGTTAATTCACTTAAACAGAGATGGATGATGAAAATCGCGTTGTGTCCTCGCTGTCCGAAACTTCGGTCCAGCAGGACTGTGGGAACATTCAAGGCCTTTGCTGGATGTGTAATAAAGTAGATAGCACTGTTCTGCCAAGCGTTTCATTTTCACAATACTTGTTTTTCTCATTTTCAATGGCTGATAGTGGACTACATACAGATCATCGTGCTGTTTTACTTATACTTCCATTCAGTTACTATCAAAAAATGATTTTTTTCAGTGTATTTTAGTTTATATTGAATAATTATTCCCTGCAATAACCAGCCAGATGCTTGGGACTGTTACTTGTTTATTTGATGTATTTGTTTTGTATATTCTTTCACTTTTTGTTTTCATTTCCAGAGTTCAAAGAAAGGGTCGCACAATCCTCCGGACGCAGGCCGCCACGCGAATTAATCTTTGTTGCGTCCGCCTTTTCAGCAAACACGTTGAAATAGTTTATATTACTAATATTGATTATCCCTTCAATTGCCCTAGTTTCCTCAGACAACTGTTTCCTATTAGTGTTGACGGGGAAAGATTTGTCTTCCAGAAGCCTGTCGTTGAATCATGCTGCCCTTTGGAGAATATGTGGAATTCTGAAGCATTCATCAACCCTCCTTCACTCAGAAAGAGCTTGGGTCTTATGCTCGTGTGATCAAATTTCCTGAGAAATAATTTAGCTTTTTTCCTCTTTGACATTCTCCAACAGCTTAAAATCATAGTTTTTTTGGGAAAGAAAAATGATGCTTTAACTTTTTCCTCATTTATTTGTATAAGGGATGTCTATATTCGAGCAAAATACCTTCTGTGCGGTACCACTGCAGAACACGGCGCAGCTATGTATGCATTATGTTTTATTAATGACTCCATTACACATCATTAAAAATATAAATATAACAGTACTCATTGTAACCTTGGAAACCATGACTTCCTCTTTAAAATTCAATTTAGTGGAACTGCAAAGCATGAAGTACATTCACAGATGACCTCCACAAATGTGCATTTCATAAATCCTTTTAGGTGTAATGAGTACTAGTACTTCTTGAAGTACAGAAGTACTGAAGTACTTCCTCTAGGATTCAACCAATACCCTTGATCCACCCAACCAACTATACTGTTTTCTGTCAACCATCTGGTAACTCCTCCGCCTAGTCCTCTGTAGTCATAGAGTTATGTTCGTAACATTGAAGCCAAGTTTCTTTACCCCCTCTCCTATATTGTAGTCATTCAGCAACATAAAGACTAATCAAATATAAACAGGGAGTGTTTTTGTTCTCTTTTTTACATTCAGTGGCCTTCTATTTCATGTCAGACTTGTCACAAAGTCAGTATGAAAAATGAAAGCTGTAATTTTTTCTGCAGATGCTAAGGCACGCATTCGAACCCGCGCACCGCGCTGGACCGAAGCAACATCACATCTAATTGGCGGTTCCACCATTCACTCTACAGAAAACTCTGCATTGTCATGAGGCAAAGTGAAGAAGAAAGGAGAGAGGCGAGCGAGCAGCGCGGAGGCAGAGACGTCGTGACCTTGATCATTTTCGCCCAAACGGCGGCGTGACTTTGAATTGAAATGTAACGGTAGTAATGAACCGTCAGAATATATGAATCCAGTCGGTGAATTAGGCCACGTGGAAACAGTGGACGTGACATTGCTGTTCTCCTTTTCAAGGTGAGTCAGACTCAGCTGAATGGGAAATGTAGACCAAAAAAAATATAATAATGCAATAAAATCAGTCAGCATAACACGCCATGTCGACAGCAAAGTTCCTACACCATTATTCCACATTCACCCTCAGAAAATGGAATCCTTTGGTTGAATGATGAATGTTAGTAAGAAAGAAACACTCACATCACAATTAACTTTTTTTTTTTTTGGTTTTTCTACCAGCAGGATATGGATGGCATGGATGTCCGAGAACACGTCTGCAGTGTCCTTTTTATTTTCTTTTCTTAAAGGGGAAACTCATTCCTAAGCAACTACACTTATAATTAATTTTCAGGCTAAAAGCTTTGCTTGTCATGTGCTCTCGTTTGCACGTCTTTTAAATATTCATGAAGTTATTCGCATGAGCTGGCACTGTGTCGATGCTTGGCACATCACAAAGGGTTCTTGAGATATTTTGTCTCTGACAATTTGTGTGATGGTAACAGACAGGTTGTGTTTTCCCCACGTTCACATTTCTTTCACTGTTAATTCTGCGATCAGGAATTTAGAAGGGAATCTCTGTTCAAAATCTGTAGCTTGGATATGATATGATACATATGGGTGTGTCTCAATCATACTTCATGGGAAACACACCGTGTTTCTTCAATCTTTAGCAATTCTCTCACTGTGATAAAGTATCGTGCTGTACATTCAAAAGGCAATCGTGATCACACTACCATGCTCCAGATTCAAAAAGAGAGCTGAATCTTAGACCACTGTAGTGCACAAATTCAAAAATGAGGTCAATTTATTTTAAATTAAATAACATTTTAAAAAATCAACAGGAAAAGTATTAAAAATCATGTGAAAAATGAACGTGAAGTAAAATGTTTTCATTTTCGAGTAGACACACAGTGCACATTTTAGCACTGCCATTGACATAGGACTGCTTTTCACCATGTTTTTCATTTAGTCAATGTATCCTTATGGACCTGTCGCAAATACAGATGATGTGTAATCGATGTGTACACAACGCAGATTTTTTTGTTGTCTTGGGAGTAAACGTTCAATCACTCCTTTGTGTTTCTAAAATGCCTGCTTCCATTATGGTCAAATCAGACGTCTTTGCAATGAGTATTTGAAATGCTGGCACATGGTAAATATTTAAAGTCATGGGACAGAACTACAAATCAGTGTTCTGCTAAAATACATAAGAGGGAGATTAGTCACAGCTAAAAGTGTAACAATGCTCCACTGTTTCGAGATGCATAATTTATGGTCCATTGCATGCAAGAACGGAGAATCGTTGTACATTATTTCAATTGAGACATCATCCAGCAAACAGCTAGGGAAATAACCAGATACATTTTGCATGGACCCTTAAGAAATCACAGTGCGTGTTTACACCAGACTACTTTTCCTTCTTCTTATTTTTCCTTAAGTCCCTGCATTTTAATGAGGTACTTTATTTTCAAAACACTTGCATACTAATGCACATTTCTATAGACATAATGCATTTTGTTATAAAAAGGTATTATATATTGATAAACCCTGAAAAAAAATCCAAGTGTTTATAATTATTATGCATTAAAGAAGGCATGCAATATTTTGCAAGTGCTGGCTGAGATTCAGTTCAAAACACTTAGTCACTTTAATGGCACATGCAATTCAATCAAATAAAAGCCAACCTTACTGGAAAAATCCAGTACTGTATCACAATGATGGCTGATTTTTTCATCCACTGCGGTGAGATACAGCCAATAAAATACTATTTATACCAAGCGATGTAACCAATCAGACAATGCGATTTAGTTGTGCCTGATTGGTCAGATAGTAGTATACATGCCTAACTTTTGTCTGCTTCCTTGAAATATTTCAAGCATAAAAACCAACCATGATTCCTTGTTTTACCATAATGTTGAAGTAATACAATTAATTACTATTAATTAATCACTTATTAAGAGATTATTCTGGAAATTAATCTGATTCTACCAAAATAGCCAATTAAATGAAGCAGATTTGAATCTAGATGTACATTTTGGCACAGCTCATTATAGCAAGTACAGTCCCAACATTTGTATCCCACACAATTATAATGAATTTAAATCTTTACAAAAATATCTCTATAATAATACTGTCACTTTGAAGAGTGGACTTTAAAGAGAAGAAAAGATATTCTGGAAAAGACATCACTTTTTGAGGGTGATTGCTTTACTCTACTGTTAAAGGTACCCTCCTGATGTGAGGGATGGCTTTGATCGCTTGCAAAAGTCCAGAATTTTCTAAAGCGTAGCATTTCAGTAGGCTTTAGCACGACCGCTTACAATGCCCCCAATTATTTCCATCGCCTGTTTAGTGATATGTTCGATTTTATTTTCTTGTTCTGTTTAGTTAGTCCACTGAACCATGAAATGTGGTTGAATGTAATGACAGACCTTAGCTCTGTGTTTTAAAAGGGAAGCCGAATGTTCTGATTCAGTTTTAACTGCCTCCGTTTGCACGATAGCTAAACACACAGATTTGCATGTTTCTTTGAGCTGATATTTCTGTTATGTTTACAAATAATGTGTATACCCAAATACGAGTACTCTGTGACTCGACCAATCCTTGAGTTTGGGGGGTTTGGTGTCAGTAAGTATTGTCCTGAGATTGGCGAGGATATTTTTGGCAGGGCTGCCTGCCTGTTTGTTGAGGGGTAGGTTTTTTTTTTTTTTAGAGTTGAATGTATGTAATCTGTGAACAATTTTTCATGCCAATAAAAATATTTGATCACAAAAAAAGTCAGCAAACTTGAAAAAAGTTAGTTAAAACTGCTTACAATGACAATTAAATACATACTCAATCGTTCTCATGTGTCAGACAGTCCAAATTAGCCTGCTCCATGTCCTGATGTCTTATTTCATCCATCATTTCATAACTTTTACACTTATAAATTACACAAATGTGATATACAAATCTAAGTCGTCTGTAGTACACACCATACTGAAACCTCATCATGTGATTCCCTCACACGATTCCTTTTGTAGGTCTGATCAATGAAGGCAGAAGGAACAGTGAAGCATCTGGTTAATCCTAAAATCAGTATGGGACCTCAAACTCACATATTAAATATTTCTTCTTGTAAGTTCTTTTTTCCTGAAGTAAGTGGCGGTTGTGAGCCCAGACAACATTTCCTTAGATCATTTGGGCCTGTCACAGATTCCCTAATGAAACCAACCCCACTTGCCACCGAGGGATATTAATTTTGCACAGTGCTGCTAAAAAATTAGTGCACCAGAACTTTTAACTTTTTATATTGAGTGTTTTGACATGGGAAAAAACTGGTCTTCATGAGAAGATATTCGCTGCAATCTTAGAACACTACAGTTTTAATGGCCTACCCCAGATATACTTCCTGGTTTTACCCAAAGCAAGGAGATGGATTAAACTTTTGGGAAATAATGCAGTGGATTATGGGTAATATTGCTTTGGAAGAGTGCTTATTTCGTTTCTATGAAACATTGGCAAATGCATAGTTGTAACTTGCCAACATTTTGACATAAATAATTTAGTTTGTAGCTACATTATTAGGAGTTGGGGTTTTGCACTTGTATGAAAACCTTTACATTGATAACATTTTGTTGAGATTTTGTTATTGTGCGATTTCTGCGTCTGCGCAGTCATAATATAATGTCACTGGGAATGGTGTCTGTCTAATTCTGACATTTAGGGACTGAGTTAAATCAAGATTTGCTCATAGTGAAATCTGTGGAGGTAAGTTCCTGGTAAACGAGATTATGTAGGTAAATTAGGGTAATTGGGGCGCAACTATACGAATTTACCTACCTACCTGAAAGCTTAACTTTTTTTTACTTTCTGCACACAGATAAGAAGTGACCCAGCCAAGGTGTGATAAAACTCAAAAAGCTTGAATTGGTAAGACTTAAGAATAATGGGGAATGAAAACAGCCCTGGGTTTGGTTTTAGACTCAGATCTTTTCGCCGCTCTCTCAGAAGTACACAAACAAAGGCCAGCAAAGAGCTGTGTACATCTTCATCGTTGCTGCATCAATATGGAGGGAGATATTAAATCTTCCTACAAAACATGATAAGCTGTCATTGCTGTCTAAATGCATTGCGCTAAATTCTGCGGAGGCGCTCCGTGTCGGCTCACCCAAGTGTTCCGTTGCGTTTGCGTCCCCGTTTAAAAAAAACAGATGAAAATGAAGGCTTGCTCAAGTGTGTGACGTAGGGTCATTTGAAAATGAGGACTGTCAATCAACGCCAACAAACTAAATATCGATGAGTGATCATTAGGCAATCTAGACTTCTCAGTCTGTCGAGGGTTGAAATGGCACGCCACGTCTCAAAGCATATATCATAATGATTTGTCAATCTTGCATTGAAGACAGTCTCATTTGGTTTTTGTTGCACTTTCAGGGACAAACTAAAATGACTTTGATGAGTTTATACAGTCAGAATTGTAGAGACAAATAGTTACAGACTAAATACACTGCAAGTATGCAAGCTGTATGAAGAAACACAAGGACCACCAACCATTTACTGTTTAAGACAGCACAGAATTCCAGAATAGGAAAACTGAGCTAAACTGAGATCTAAGTATAGAACTCCATAACACATTTTTAAGACCAGACAACTGCCTGAAGATGATTCGTAACATCAGGATATGGTAAACATTAAAGGCAATTAAGGATATTCTGTAGGTTTGTGTGGATAATAATTATAGTCGTCTGATGCTCTTACAGCTTGGTATCGTCTCCACCTGTTGTTGTAGTGTATTGTATGCGCTTTTGCAGGTTTCTCTGGATAAGAGCTTCTTGTAAATGTAACGTGATGCATTCATATCGCCTTAAATGTCTTCAAATGCATTGAACTGCAATAGGGATGACTAAAATGAAGAAACGTATTCGTATGTCTATTGAAAGACACTGGCATTCAGCTGGAGCTCTGATTTGATTCGACGAACTGATCTGTTCTTCAACGGCCATTTACTTCTGCTGGATCTCTCATCCACATCACAACAAGTCACAGTGTACGCATTCAGATCTACTTATTTATCGGCCAATTAGTGAATCTACAAAGAATATTTCTAATTTTATAAGTCATGATACAGAACATGCAACTATATTCACAAACCCATCTCCCCTGTACTGTATTTTGCTTCAAAACCTTAAAATATATCATTGTCATGACATTGGGCATTATATGGTATTCTTTTCACTCTGATAGGCCTCCCGTGGGATTTGTTTGTTGTGGATACCAGTAAGGTAATTAGCATCAACAAGGACAAAGCTAAGAATAAACTACAAGACACATTAATTTGCTTATGTTTAATCAGTAGAACACAACTTATTTTAGTACTTACAAAATTAATGAGACAATTTATGTAGACAAAGATTCACATGGATTGCTCCAAATTAATTTATAACTGCTGTGTAAATTAAAGTGATGATTTGTCTAAATGAATTAGAGTCAGTGTGCTGTATGAAATAATATAAACAAATGGATCAGGTCATGGTAACAATGAGGAAAAAAATCTGATCACCCAGAACATGTAATTTGATTTTTGCACCATAAGAAGCAGTAATCTTTACCAAGAAATGGTAACAATCAATATGTATTGATAATAGTTTCTGAGATCCTCACACAGTTGGCATACATGTGGAAATTGCAAATTCTATCCATTCAATGACCAAGGGAGTGAAAGAAAACCCATTTTCACATGTGAAAATCTTGTTTCATGTCAGGTGCGAAGAAGCAACGTGACTTACTTTAAGATCTGCCATCAGTGCAACGCTACCCATTATCTGTACAGCGGAATACCAAAATGTTCATTTTCGCGTTATGTATAGCGGTTGTATAATGGTCTCCATGACCAATGACCGACAAACTTGAAAAACTGCACCTGGTTTCGTGTCCCATTTATCTCTCTTTGCACAATAGTCTGCACCTGCAGACGGCCTCATGTGAGAGAGGCCAGGTGTAAGGTTTTAATGGAACTACTATGAGAGTACCTTTTAACTGCAGTGCTTCAACAGCGTTGATATCAGGAATAATAGTGTCCAGGCACTCATTCCCGTGCATGCTTTTACACTTTAACAAAAGGTATCTGCATTTTTCAGATGGAGCTCTACAAGAAACCTTTTTAAAATACGTATTTAATCAGCGCCCTGCTTTGACTCCACTTAGCCGTTTATTTCAGGTCAGAGTTAAAAATAAGAGAGAAATATTTGAGGACATACGTTTAAAATGTTTATTATTAGCATCCTTTATTTTAGCAGAAGATCATGATATGGTGTGGATTTTTTCATTAGAGTATATGGGATGCATATTATTAAAAACAATAACGAACATCTCCTACAAAAATATTTTTCCCCCTCAAACTACCCAAGAATAGCAGAAGCATTCTATGTTATGGCAGGCTTATATGATTGTGTTTATCTCTGAATCTAAACACCCTCCCTTACACCATGGCTTGATTAATATGCTATTCTGATTGGGTATTTTAATATAACCTGTATGGTGACACTGCGTAATGCATGGCTAATGATGCAGAGTTGTTCCAGTGAAGGCTTACAGATCCAGTTCCGGTGATATAACCATGGAAATACTCCTCAGATACTTCTAATTATTTTGCCAAGTATGGAGCGTATGATACGTGAATGACAGCTAGTCTGCTAAACAGTCTAGCTGTTAAAAGAGGTCTGTCAAAATGTCTGTTTCTACCAGAGGAAGTGCTAGAAGTGGGTGCTGTCATCTACTGAAACAAATTCTCGCCCTTTAAGTTATGGCCACTGAAGCAGCGAACACTATAGCAAGAACAAGAATCAGTCTCTCATGTCCCTCGTTCAAACTGCCTTTCTGGTGTCAATTTTTACCATAACTGGATGTTGAGTGCCTCGTTGAGAGATGGCACACGGGAAGAAAGAGCTCAGAACCAAAATTCTAAATTATCAGTCAAGATAATGATTCCAGTTTACAAACCTCCAACTGTCCAGATTAGTGAATCAAACAGTAAACTGGTCACATGATGGCTGATTATGTTTCTCTGTTTTTTGTTTTTCATATTCTCTGACTGCCATTTTGATGGCAGTTTTAAGGGCAGGTCCTCCACCTTTTTGGAACTCCACATGATGTTGGAGTCATACTGAGCCTTACCACAAACCACAAAGGCCTTTGTGGAAACCATAAACCAATGAGAAACAGGAAAAACCAGGACACAAAATGTATCTCCAATATCAATGAGTGTTGATGGTGAATACTGAATGCATGATAAATTAACGTCCTGCCAAAATATTATCCTTTTTGCCCAAACTGAAGGAAACCTGTGCTTATCATGTTTTTTTTGTTTTTTTTTGATGGGTGACAGGAAAGGGACATTGCATTTTCCATTCCAAAAGTTTTTTTTTTTTCCTCTTCTGGGATGAGATGTGTTTTTAATGGAAGAAAGAGAGGGAACATGAGGAAAAAGTACCTTTAGAGCCTGCCCTACATTACGGAGCACCTCCGATCTGGAGACAGTGCCCCCGGGCTATGACAGAGATGACATGACACGGCAAAGAACAGCAGCGGTATTCACTCTAACGGCTGCGCAAGAGTCTCTTCCACCCCCCCAAACCCCCATTCTCTTTTAATCGGAAATTGTACCTTTTCAAACCCAAATTAGAAGGTAATTATCATGGAACATGAAAAACAACAGTCTCATTCCTGTCAATCATCCCTTATATTTAAAGAGAAATGTCATTAAGCAAAAGGCGTTCAAAAATAACCCTAAAAATACTAAAAAAATATGCAAAAAAAAAAAAAAAAAACAGCAGCAGATATCTGGAAGTCTGCAAGTGATAAAATAAAAGTACTGAATAGACAAATACAGATGATGATGGCTATTAATTATCAATAATCGTATAAATAATATTAACAGAGACAGAGGATAGGGAATAAGAGATGAAGATGAGAGATAAATAGACGGCAAGTTACATTCATAAAGACCAGATAGCATATGCACTTTCAAATTCAAAGTCGACAGAAGACCAAACACTAAAAAAGTAAACATATCCACTGACTCGAAACGGACAGGCATGCCTTTTTGTTTTACCGGGGCTAGTGTCTGCATAGGCCAGAGCCACTTCCCCTCAGAATCAACAGAGAAGTGTCCCGTGTGGTCACGTCCTCACCGGGGTACACCGAATACAAACTGACACCCTCTCCGCACAACGCAGGTCGACATTAAATTGCGCCTGACAGTATCAAATGCTTCCCGGAGGCCTCCGAGGGACGTTTGAGTAATTGGACCACTTGTCTTTATTCATTTGACCTGGGGTTTCGTGTGCTTATTTTTTTATTTATTTATTATTCCTTAACAAATAAATATGCGGGCATCTTGTCAGTACAAAGCGTTTGGCATTGCATCCATGCTAATCGTGCTAACATTGTTTTGACCTTTAGTAATGTGGGTGACCTCGATGGCATATGCTTAGATACACTATGGAACATTCATAGACTAAATGGAATGTTCTAGTAGGTGTACTGGAAGGGTAGGAAATCGTTCCTTAGAAGCACAAGATGGAAGTAATCATTTTGTGACCAATAAATGTCTCTGACCTCATTGCAACTCGGACCATGCGGTGAGATTATTGCAATATTACTTTCAGCCTTGACTCAACGGCGTTTCACAGACTGTAACTCAAACCGGGTCAAGAGTTTGACTGAGAAAAGATTACCGCTCACTTCTTGATTGGGCTCAAACATAAACAAGCTATCCTTCACCTTCAAGAAAGATGAAATTTGGAGTTTGGCTCTATAATTAGTAATTGACAGAGTTCAGGATTTTATTTTTTCTTTACTTTGTCTAATTCAATTTAGCTTCACTCTGAAAAGAAACTCGAATTGCATGTTCAGCAAAATGTAAAAATAACTTGGTCATTATAAGTGTCCATATTAATCACTTGGAGAAAAAGTGGACTCTTAGAGAAAAAAAATTATTAAATAAACATGATCTCTATAAAATGATTGATGATGGCAATGTGTATCCTAAAAGTCAGAAAAAAATGTCAAACACATCATCTTAAACATCTGTTCAGCCTTAGGGCAGCAGAAGTAATATAAGTCTCATGACATTACATCGTGACCGGGGTTCAACAGTTTATGGGGGTGATGGTCATGTGCGTTGTTACTGAGTTCTAAAAAAACGAAATGAAAAATCATTGTGCTTTGTTCATTGTTCATTACTTTGTGAAAGAGCTGTTCTCCCATGTTCTGAACCGGTCTAGACCTCATTGCCGCGATCGACTTTAACCCTTCCAATTCTTGTACCACTTCTCCGATGGACAGAATGAGGGCCAAGGTCAGACGGGAAGACGAACAGCTGCAATATATCAAAAGCGCTGTAACCCGTGTCCCATTTCATCAGAGCTTTGCCAGCTTGATCTCACAGCCATTGTTCTCCCGTATCCACTGGGTCTATGTTAAAAAAAAAAAAAACCCACGGACTTAGTGTTCCAATTTATGAAAACCATGGTTATGGGTGAAATCAATGTCAGAATCATTTTCACTCATATCGGGGATGTGAGAACAAAGGCCTCTGGGACGAAGAGAAGCCGCTGAGAGCTGAATCTTTTTTAAAGCAGTACAGACAAATGGAAGGACTGCCCCAGACTGACCATTCACCCTCCATAAAACTGGACAGTATAACGTGTTAATTTTCAATCAGAGAAATATCTGGAATGCTTGAATTTTCAAACACTGACATATTTCTCATTTTAAAGTCATGATTCCAAAACTAAACATCCAACCAAAAAAAGTCCAATTAAAATCATTTGAGTTTGGTTTGACCTTCATTGGACATCTCCCCACTGTCAAATTTATACATGACATACCCCCTCCCCCCAGTACAAAATAATTCTGAAGCTAGGCTGGCCCCAATGCAAAATTATTAAGTTACAATTTTAGTGGTGGGTGGGTATCACCTAGATCTTGCTTTAACGTGGTGACTTTATGAATATTATTGTGGCAGCTCCAAGTGGTTTTAAGAGGTGGTAAAACAGAGGCAGTGATTTATAATTTCAGAGAGCGGAGGGCTGACCTATCGTTACGAGATTTCAGAGGGTGGGGGAGGTGGGACAGCATGTGATTAAGCCAGATGTGTGAGGCTCTAAAGGTGGGAAGGCCGTGGGTGATAAAGGAGAGAGCGTCCGGGTGGCTCAAACGTTCTGGCCCACGCAGCCACTACTGGCAGGCCGAGGTCTTTAGAGCTTCCCGCTCAAAAGGAAGACAAAAGGAAGACGCGGGCCAGACCCCACACTGTCGGGCTTGTTAGCTGGATGGCTTTCCGTTCCATGCCAGCGGCCTGCCTGGACTCTGTCGCCACTTTGATTCCAAGATTTTCCAATTAAATCAAAAAACGACGGGGAAAAAAAGCATACCGATGCCCTGCAAGCGCAGAGACGATAACTGGTCACCAGTCTGGTGTGCGCACATTTGCTACAGAAACACTTCAATGCCGACTACGCTCCTCTTGGCTGTAGATACCGGCTACCTCTTGGTCGCAAGCCCATGAGGTTAAGCATTCTGACTGAGGCCTTCAGCATGACTGTCAGCCCTTAACTTTGAACACAAATGAAGAAAGCTTTAATATATAACATGGATAATACACAGTTGTTTGCAGAAGGTCACGTTTGCCACGTTGTCCATCAATTGCAGAAAAGAGACACTGTTGAAATAGTACACTGAATGGATGGTCTGATGAAGCAGAGGGATACCACAGGGAGAAATTGAGATCATATACACATGGCAACAAGACGGATTGGAGAAGAAATGCCGTGTTTGTTTGAGTCCCCACATGAGGAGAAAACCCATATGCATGCAAAACCAGATCTCTTGCGGCCTAGCCGTGTCATTAGTTTCTTTGCTGCTTGTTCCACTTCGACACTGCCTCCAATGGAGTCGCAGTAGGACTGCGTTGCTCACATGTCGCTCTGAACATCTGCAAAAATTACTATCTTTAAAAATAGAATAAAGTTGGCCTCAACAGCAGAGCCACCAGTAGATGGACGTATTCAGGAAGTAAGTATCCAGCTGTGAAAATCTGCTGTGGTTTGTGAAAATTAAACTGTCCAACACTTACTTTATCTTCATAAAGAAGCAGCTACACTTCATCACCCTACACTAACGCACGCGCGCATACACTCAGTCACACACACACACTTGTCAAAATTAGAGCATGAGCAAACAAGTATACATCTGTTTCTAGCTTTATTTTCAAATGGGATTCCCAGTTTTAGTGCATTCCACTAAATTGCATTCCAAAATGCATTTCTTCAAGCCTCCAATTATTTCTGTCATTGGGCTCTCCTGACGATTTGATTGTTCGGGACTACAACTGGCAAGCTTCCGTCGTATCACACATACACAAAGAGGCACAGTGTGATCCCTTCAAAAGGAACAGAGTCACTGGATGTACTTCACAGATTTTACGAGCTCTGTTTCCATCCCATTGTGTTTGAAATAGTAGTATATTTGCACAAGGTCAATAACTGAAAGTGAATGTCAGAAATGAATTAATGAGGTAACACAAAGGCATGACAAAGACAGGTAGGTCATTAAAATTTAGACAAGGATAACAATTTTGTCACAGGGAAAGAAAATCCAGAGCACAGTCAAAGTGGCACAGACAAAAATAATGGGAACGCATGAATTTCTAACAACTAATAGTCTTTTATATTAATGTCGATAACAATACCAACATTAATATGAAATACTCATTTACAGACCATTTTAATCATGACTTAGTTACTTCAATCGTTGCTTTGGTGTGTTTTTTTTTTTTTGTATTTTTGTATATAAAGAGAATCGGTACAACCGAATGTAATAGTTTTGTCAAAAAACAATCACACTCACATGTTCATCGAAGTGTCACCAGGTTCTTGAAACAACCCCCCAACTCATTCCACTGTCAATTTATTTATTTCCATCCATGAAACTATAATTATGTTCCCAGATGGTGCAATACGATTGGATCCAATCTGAGAAATGTCAGATTTCATGCTAACTTCAAAGGATCAAATGCCATTCGTCTAATAACATTCTGGATTTTATGATGATAATGTATTTTATCTTTGTTGTCACCTCCTTCACAGGAAAGTACCTTGAAGCAGTATAAAAAAGCTCTCATTTGTTTCATATATTATCCAGATTCCAGACTGTGTTGGCCATATGTAGTTCATAATTCATTAAGGTGCACCTATGAAATTATAATTTATGTCCTTCCAAAAAAAAGGCACTGTCAATCAGTTTGAGTAATGGATAGGTGTTGATCTTTCAAAGATATGCAACATCTGCCTGTCTTACAAATTCAAACATCTGCCACTTTTGCCATCCTACGTGCATGCACGTGTCTGTGCTAATGAGAAAATTTAGAATAGTTAGAAGACTTTAATACAACATTGTGAAGTGAAAAACTGTTATTGCACTTACTAAATATAGTGATTCAATAACTTAAGTACCTGGTTCATCAAGCATTATGTGTTTTTCACTGCTTTTAAGAATTTTAATTTCAGAACATTCATATTTTTTTAATTAGCTGGATACATTTAAATCGATAGCCATTTAAATTCCTTGTGGGTAATTTAAATACGGAATGATCTGTTTGGTAGCAAGAGACTGAGCATTGTACTCACATCTGCTTTGTTTTTTTGAGCTTTCTTTTGTTATTCATAGTACATTGTTTGAGCTATTTAGATCATTTATATTTCAAATAAGTGTTGTTTTTCAAATTCTGAACATGCCAAATGCAAGACAGAGTTTTCATTACGCATTCTCTGAATTCTGAAGTCATATTTTGTCTCGTACATCGATGCTCGGTTCCACGGAGAGGATAAAACGGTGTGGATTGCAAGTAATTGTGATTAAAACGCAGAAGCTACTTCATCTGATAAGATCATCAGGGGGAGAAGTAAGCTCTCTAATCAGCCAAGTTATCAACCAGCGAGATTACATTCTTGCGGAGTAACTGACTTTGCACAGTTATGCTGAGATCGGCACTTTCTCTGTCGGGGCAGGGAAGAGGAAGTAGATCTCCCGGCTGCCAGGACTTGCCAGCCGTAAGCCCTGGGAGTTCGGGGCGGAAACAAAAAGAAGGGATAAATATAACTGCCAGCGATACTAAACAGGCTCTTGATTTGTAGGAAAACAAAAACCAGGGGGCTTATTGCCGCCGTTCTTTCTGGGGGTTATTCGGGGTGGCCCGACAAGCTTTATGACGATCGAACGTTTGAGCGACAACTCCGGACCGCGGGAGCAGGGGGGGAGGGGGGATAAATACTGACAAGGAAACGCGTTCATTAGAGGAGATGGCTAGAGCCCGGGAGAGGAGAAGACATTTTAGCATCTGGACAGTCCATTACTCAGGCCGAGTAACGTTGCCAACAGAGAGAGTTGCGAGGCTTTAGCTCTTGGCAGGAATCCCAAAACCGTTGCAACCCATATTTTGACAACATGGATTCAACCCCCCCTTCCCCCCAACCCCTTCCAGCCCTTTGTAGGTGCTTGACAGTTATTTTGTCCAGGATCCAAAGTATGTGTAGACTCCTTCAAAGTGTTTTGACCTGTGCAATCGCAGACTAAAAATCACTTCAACTCGGGTGGAGGTGGAGATGGGGGTGGGGGTTGGGGTAATGTACTGCCAGTAGCGTGCAGTGTGAAAGAATGTGGAAATTCCTTCTTTTCCCAAAAGTAAGAGCTCACTGATAGCACCTCTGCTTTCCATTTTTACACCTTTTTTGGGGCAATTTGGACCCGCGCCAGTCGAATATTTGGATCATACCCCTTTGTTTTTGGGTGAATCGCTCCAGACTGACTTGAGACCCCAACACGGTTCTTTCCCCCGAACCCCTGGAGGTGCGCCAAAATCGACGCTCGGCTGCCTGGATCCGAGGCTGGAAAGGTCTCCGCGAGATGAATTGCCTGCGCGCGCGACATCACGCCCCAGTGGTTCGGCAGAGGGAGGCGGCGACACGGGAGCCCAGGTGGAGAGGACTCAAAGCGACTCAGCTCCTCGGGGGCGGTTTCCGCTGATTAGGTTTCGCCCTTGCTTTCTGCGAGAATCAATCGTGTCCCAGACAAAAGGCAAGTTCAAACTGAAAAAGGGTCTCTCCCAGGTACCGCGGCAGCAGGTGTGTAGCCTCAAACAGCAACCTTATCCGTGACCCCATGGTTATGCGCAAAGTTAGGAGGCAACAAAGATCATGTGCATTAACCGTAGAAAACAGAGAAATTGCTAGAACATGCATTTTCTATCACTCGATCTTAAAATCTATTTTAATATTCATGCCAACTCGCCTCACTGACTGCTGAATAGAGAAATCAGGGCATCTGAATTTGCTTTCAGCTCCTTTTTCAGGTCCCAGTTTACTTTTCTATCTGTAGAAGTTTCTTTAAAGAGTTAAGAAACACAAATTCACTGTTTGCCATAGGCAACAATGAACTGGGAATGAAATCAGAGCTTTTATACCCGTGTAGCTCCCAGACAGCCTAGGGAAATGGCTCAAACCTTCTCAGCGCGGGCGAACTGAGACTGTGTATTCTTTATGCTTGTAACTTATGATTACACTCAAAGCAAGTGTATCAGTGCAACTCTGTTGCAAAGAATTTCCAGACAGTGGGCATGCTTTTAACACATTCATCACAGTGACTATGCAGGAGACAGACCCAGAATACAGTGAGTGGTACGATGGTATTTTGCTGAAGCTGAAGTAAGGGACTTCACCTCCCCATTCGGACTCGGAGCAGAGAAAACATATCAGTGCGCATGTTGTGATGGGTATGGTGGAGACTCTAGGACTTTAAAAGTCTGTATCATCAGATGCCACACTCATCGGAACCAATGACGGGGATTTGAGGTTGTAAAGATTCTTGATTGTTCTCAGAAACGGGCTGGGTTCTTGCAACCTTATTTATCTTCCTTGCTTTATGTGAATAACTTAATTTTCAAAGATTAATACAGATGCTGACTCTTTTACTGCAAAAACATATCACTTTAATGTTGTGTTAAATAGTAGATGCGGCCCTGGAAAATTCTGATCGACAGAGCCACCTAGCCAATTCTTTTCACTTATAGTGTGAAACCCATAGTACTCCACATAGTCCTGGGAAAAAATGTCAGAACCTGCCAGAAACCGAACTGCGGCTTATAGCTTCTCTTAGGAGCAATTATCGTCGCTTGCGAGCACCTGACATAGTGCAAAATGTATGCCGCGAAGCCGATGTACATTTTCAGCGAGGGCTATTATCGGGCCTGAAATTGCACTGCGTGTTATTGGCTTCTCTCAGTCCCTCATTCTTGTTAATGGAATTCCTCTCCTTGATTCCCCTCTCATCCCCTGACAATGACATCACTGTAAATGTGAGGGGGTGTGGGGGTGGGGGGCGTTGAATAAGTAGAGAGGTGAAAACTTTGAAATGCTCCTTATTACAACCTTCATTCAGGGGGACGTGGCATTATCAAAACTCCAGTTCTATGCATTTTTCCCCACAGTCTCCAGTGAGAAACCATGAAAGGTTATTTTAACTTTATATATAGGTAACAGTACAACAGGGGGACATTGCATACACAGAGTTAACACGGTAGTTAACCTGAGTCATGTATTTATTAATAGTTAATAAATACTTACTAAACACATGTTAATTATATGCACGCAAACTAAAATTATGTTTATCTAGCCAGCAGTGATAAAATGGTGTTGTTGGAAGCAGGGATGGGGTTCAAGATTAAATCTTTCAGGCAATGTTACCTACCGTTGCTGAAAACTATTCTCATCTATCTATAGCACTTTTCTTTCACAAAGGTGTTGATTTTTGTTTGAGAACAGGAATATTAAGATATTCACTTGTGATAAATGTTGATAAAGGTATTAAAAACTTTCACTGTAATGAAATGGTTTAATTGGGGAACAGCTCGATGTATCTATTAGCACAGAATTTTCAACATATGTTTTTCCAAATCAAGTATTAATGCATTTATGGGGTGAGCAAAATATGGAGAACCGTGACTCAAATAAGAATAGGAGTTAAAAATGTAGGCCTACCTGGTCAAAAACCTATTCGAGTACTTGGTACAAATTTTCTTACCACACCGCAAATCTGAATTATTTAAATTCTTTGTGTTGTGAGAAAACGTACATGTTACATTTGTTAAATTTCTCGTCTTCATTTCATAAAATATGACCATGAATTTTGCTAAAATTACATTAGACCAGGAGTTAAATTTGGGTGACGATATCAAAAGTGTTATTTTGACACTTTTTGGTGAGTACCACACGCAAATTGTGTTGTTTTTGACACCCACAGTGTTAAATTTGATGTTTGCGAATTGCTGTGCATAAATAACATATAAATAAAAATAAATGTAACTAATTCAAAAGGTGGGAATTAAACTGAATATTTATTTTGTCCACAGATTAATCATCTGAGATGATCTGGGGAGTAATAAACTCTAAAGCTCAGTACTGGCTGCTATGCGACAAGTGGGTGACTCAACTGTTACAACCATGACATTAGCTACGTAAAGGTTTGCAAGGATTACAGTCTCTGTATGGGCTATTAGCCAACATTCCCAACTTTAAAACTATAAGGCCGTGTTCAAAAACCAATGTTCAAATCATTCAAAGATAGGCTAGTCTGTTACCAATATACAACAACACGCACACAGCATATTCTAGTCTTCACAACAGTTTAAATATATAAAAATACATTAATACAAAAACACTTTGTCAGACGGAAATCACTTCTCGCAATCAAAATTGGTGAAATCGAACAACATCAAAAATTAAGATCTCAAAAAAAGTAAGAGTAAAAATAAAGGCCAATATTAAAAACAATTAGAAAACTACTCCTAACTAGAACAATTAGAAAACTATTCCTAAAAAAAAATGATCATTTACTCATTTGTAATACTTGCAATGTGTTATTATGCATCACTGTGTATGACATCACAGTTAATATGAAAACAATAAATCGTGAATAGACACAAGTGTTACAAATGCTATTACTTAAAGTTAACTTG
The DNA here is from genome assembly GCA_022829145.1 of Albula goreensis. Classification (NCBI taxonomy): domain Eukaryota; kingdom Metazoa; phylum Chordata; class Actinopteri; order Albuliformes; family Albulidae; genus Albula; species Albula goreensis. Next base: position 17,739,479 of record CM040763.1, read on the forward strand.
AATACAAACCTATCTTATTCCAAATAACCTCACCAATATGTATACATATGAATATATGAATTTAGATTAAATCAAATTCCAATATCTTCAAGGAAAATGCAATCTTAGCATTACACGGAAGCAAGTTACATCTTCTTTTGGAAATTGATTTTTTTTTTTTTATCTCTCCAGAAATATTTGATACACTTAATGTTTAAGCATTTGATTTCACCGTCCCTTTTTGCACATTTCTTAATATAGACCAAAATGGATATAACGCATCTTTATAATTTCTATCCCTTAAGAAAATGGATATGATTAGCAATATGTCATAGCTGTGAGGCTCTGTAAGTCGACTCTGTGCGTGTGTATGGAGTCGTGAGTGGACACCATCTTGAGCGCAGGTCGCGAGTGAAATGGTACAGGGCTTCACGTCACAGAAGCTTTTGCCAGCCCGTCCATTTTAAAACTCCCAAGAGTGCCCAAAGCTTTTAACTGCAGCTGTTCTGACTTTCATTAGTGTGACATAAAACATTACGGCAGAGCAGAAGAATAAAATAAACAAAACCTGAAAGAGGAAAACTGTAAAATCATTAAGCGTATCCATAATATGTTAGAAGCAAATTAAATCTAAATTGTCATTCGCTATGGGCTGAGAGTGCCTGTGTGCTCTTCTCAATGGTCCTTAAGTCAGCCGAGATTAGCTTGAGTTGCATGACGGCTCTCTTTGCCTTCCTCCACTCCATTTAAAAACAAATTAGGTGATGTCTCGAGAGAGAGAGAGAGAGAGAGAGAGAGAGAGAGAGAGTAAGAGAGAGGGAGAGAGAGCATCTGGATGATTTCTTCAAGGCTAAAAAAACAGATTCATTTATGGCCTGTTGAAAAACTAAGTTAAATATGCAAATATTTTGAGATTAAAAACCACACTTTTTCTGATGATACAATTCAGCTAAATAAAAGCTGCCGTCTTGTAAAAGTCCGACATGGGTATTGTTAGAAACAAATATGAACTTTAAAATTGTTTAATCTTAGCCTAATTCAAGTTGCGGTGCATCGCAGTGCATAAATGTGAATTTTAACACTTGATTGAGGAGAACTCAAGGGTAAGGCACTGTCATGATTTAAATATCTCATGTGGGTTCAGGTATATTGGTCCTTACAGGCAATTGTGCTACGTCCCACATGACTGTGCAAGGAAAAAAGATGAAAGCTATAGCAGGATGCTAAAAGTTCAGGAATAAATGTTGAGTTGACAGGTCAAAGACAATGAAAAGACCATTTCTGGGATTCAAAACGTACTCCACCTACGTTTTCAACACAAGACTTACCTAATTACATATAAAACGGTATGCCCTTCTCCAACCAAGGCACTATACTTTTAAGTTATTTTTAAATGATGGCTCAGGCTGTGTCAGTTACAACCTTAATTACGTTTAGGACTTCAGTAAATTGTTACCCAGCAGAGTAATTCTCACGACGGTCATTTTTAAATGATGCAAACATGAGAATACTTAATAGGTACCGTGGCGATAATGGCTGTGGAGCTGCGATCGTTTCACACTCCGAGCCCAGCCAACGGGACACTTAGCAGTCTACCACTTATTCTATTCTGAGACACATTATGGTAGCACTGTTGCGTTTGTCATTGAACCCGCTCGCTGAAAGTCATCTCTTGACAGACTGCAAATGCACCCCAGCACAGGACTGTCAGTGAAGAGTTTGCTCCATCAGTGTTTCGCTTTTTCATACCGGGTTCAGGTTTTTTGGCAATGGCTTTTCTGTCAGTTGCTCGAGATTTCCCGCGGTGAATATGGTGGGGGGGGGGGGATTTATTGCGAACGTTAAACATCTGAAGGGCTAGCTTTATAGCACTGAGGGAACCATAATCCTCCAAGATGAGAAAACAGCCTATTGGAATAAATATAATTTTCTCTTTCACCAGGAAAAAAATATTAAAATGGCTGTGTGGACCACTTAATATATGTGCATGCACATACGTGCACGCATGCACATGCAAGCATGCACACACACATAGGGAGGACGGCTTGAATGTTCTCTGGATTTGCTGGTTAGAGGTACACCAAATATAGCAAAATGAATGTACATTACCATTATCTGCAATGGTTAACACACTTGTTTCGAATGGAGCACGGCTGCTGATTTGTATCTACCACCAACTGGTTAAAAAAGCTTGTGGGCTCAGTGACTCTCAAAGTGTTTAATAAATGCAATAATTACAGATTGCTTTTATTCTTAAGGTCATGCATTTAGTATGTTTAAAGGTAGTGTGATTGCATGTGACTTCAGTAGATTGTATCTATGATTATCCCTCCAGAGATAGAAAATTGTAGTGTTTTGTAAAATGTGTTTTGATTACACTTCTAAAAACAGAAATGTGCTTGACTTTTTGTAGATTTGTTTTTGCTTTTTATTCTGCTCTAGTGTGAGAAAATAGAGAAAACTGTGATTAAGACCAATACAAAAGCAATGTTTAGCCTCCAAAAAGTCTTCTGACTGCTGTCAAGCTGCATTTTTTTCATCAATGATTCACCTGCATAAGCAACGGGAAACAGATGCCTGGCATGAAGCATAAGTACGATCTTAAACTTTTGATCATAGCGTCTATTGTACCGCTTCCATCATGTAAACAAATGGTAATTATATCTATTTTTATCCGCAGTTTACACAAGCAATGTGTGTTCTAAAAACACTTTGCAAATGACTCAAAAATCAGTTGCTTAAAGACTCACATTACCTAGTTTATACATTACAACATATGGGTGAAGGACAGTGTATGTGCTTTTACAATCGTCAAGGTTCGTCAGAGACTCAGGCATAAAATAACCGCAGATTATTAGCGGCCGAGAACAAGGTTCAAAACACAAAATCGTGGTCAGAGTTCAGGCAAGGGTCAAACCAGGAAGACACGGCAGAAGTACAAAAACACAATCCAGAAACAAAGTCAAAAAGCAGGCAAATAGTCAAGACCAGAAAAGCTAGGCAAACAGGTACAAAACACAATCCAAAAAGGGAAAAACAGGAAACAGACTAAAGTAATCATAAACAGCAAAACAGGCACAGAGAAAGTCTAGTAGCGCGACAGAGAAAGAATCAACTGAGACGAACTGAGAAACACAAGGGATTAAAATACAACAGATAACGAGGTGAAACAGGGAACAGGTGAGCAAACTGGTAGGTGGAACAGATCAGCCAATCAGACACTTAACAATCAATCAATCAATGAAACAATCGAGCAGGGGGCAAGGGGGCGGAGCAAAGACGTGAAAGAAACCTAAATGCAAGCACATGGCACAGAGACAGAGGAAAACAAGGAAGTGAGACAAAATGAAAACAAAAACCAAAACAGACTAAGACACAGGTTTACTGACAACAATACTGGTATCTGGCTGACAATTCTACCCAAAGCAACTTACTGTTGATTATGCTGGCCAGGGGAAATATGGGGTTAAGGGCCTTGCTCAAGGGCCCAACAACAACAATTATCTTATTGTGACTACACTGGGGTGTCAACCACCAGCCCCCGAAGTTCCAGCCAAGTAACCTGGCCACAAGTCTATTGGCTGGCCCTCTGATAGCTCATTGGCTTTAGCTCCTTCCCCGCTACTCAAATGTCACACCCCTTGGACAACAAAGACGGACACTGAAATGCTTCATAACTTTCCTGAAGCACCACCAGGATACACAGGTATGCACAGTGTGACCCTCAAGGACCAACCCTATTGCCTGTGTGGACTTCCATAAAGTCTGAATGCACTAGAGCCCATGGTAAAATAAAAGTACAAACTGAGAAAATCGATAGAACATCTTAATCCCCATATAAGTCATAGCTGAAACAACCTTGTTGAATGTTACTTTTTTTCTAGGCCAGACTAGAGTTCTGCTTGTCGTTTTAAGTCTTTTTTTTCCCCTGTTACCTTTATTTTAGCAGACGTGTGGCTCATTACCTTTGGAGTTATGGAAAAGGTAATAATGTTCACTTGGATTTGTAATGTATTCAGTAGTCTTCGATTATTTGTTTTGAGACGTGTTTGCAGAAAATGACGATAATCGTTATCAAGGCTTCTGTGATGCAATACTTTTGAGGAAAGTTTTGGAAATTCAGCTGAAATATATTTTTCTTTCATTTGGCTAACACAAGCAGCATTTGACATATTATCCAAAGCATCATTCTTATTTTTATTATATTTAATAATATTATATATTTAAATATATTACTCTTTAAAAAAGTAGTGTGCACAAACCAATTTCACACCGTTAACACCAAATTGTTCATGAAAATTAACCATTTGCACACTGAAGTGCAGCTTCTTCACCACTGTGAAAAAGCTGATCATTAGCAAGTCTTCACAACCACTACACAACTAGAGCAAGCAGCTTTATTTGGGTGAAAAAAATGTAACTTAAATGAATATTAAGATAATAAACACCCACAAAATCAGCCTTTAATTAAAACATATTGCACAAACAATTCTGGAAGTAGGTGAAAATTACAAGGAGTGAGAAACAATTTTAAGGCTCAGGTAATGAACCGTATTATATCAATGATGTAGGAGGACACAGTACAGAGACAAAGTATCAAGTGTAATGATTGAAAAGGTACAGTTAAAAACTTCACCTAATATTAAGACCTATCACGCTTGCTCCTTTCCTAATTTAATCTTAAAATTTTAGTTGTAAACATGTTAGTGTCATGAAAGCTTATGCTGTCAGTAAATAACGAGGGTATAATTAGTAGGCAATTTAAGATCTGCTTGGCTACATCTGCTAAATTAAGATTCATGCCATTTCCAAAGTTACCTTCATTGCTGTTACATCAGTTATTTCACTTTATAACAGACTTTGGAGACTCTTTGGATATTTCCAATCCATTTTACCTGCATAAAAAATGTTTTTGTGTTCCTTTAAGTTTGATTGCTTTGAATTTTATATTTACTGTGTTTTGAAACTCTGTTGTTTTATTTTTGTCTCCACACAGCTATCGTTTTAATTTAAGCATGCCTGAACCCTAATTTGCAGTGATTACAATGGTCTATTTCAGTGTATTTTGCTCTCCGCGTTAAAAAGTTACACTTCTTAGAAAGCCCTATGCCCTGCCCCACCTCCAATTCCTACAGGAGATTGATGATTAACAATTAGCATGTTACTTATCTTTAGAAACATCTTTGATAATGTGACATGAATAAGACAAAACCTGTTTGTGAATGATAACATTTTGTGGATTTAAGCAAAGGTGTTTAGTCTTAAATATAGGAAAATATCATTTATTTTTTCTTCATTTCTCAAACAATGTGTAATACAGTCCAGTTCACTTGTGCACAAATATTCCTGGAATTCTGTAAACGATTACTATACAATGTATAGGAACAATTATTTCTACAACGAAATTGTAGCTAAACAAAATGGTGGGTCATGGCAACTGTAGCCAAATTAAAATGTATGCTGTTCAGTGTGAAAGATAATGGTTCACAACAGCAGCAATTGAATGAGCAATCGTACCCCATACAAAAGGTATTTGCTCACACAAAATAAGTTTTGAAAAACCTAAATTATTAACAAGCATGGAATACTCTGATCGCCTCATTTTTCCTCAAGTTTGCCTACGGAGTTTTTATTGTTTTCGTAAAGAACTGTCTGCTATTGCCTTTCTGTCTCAACATTTTTTTTTTTTTTTTTTAAGATGGGCATTCTTGAACTTCAGTCAACTCCAGTTTTTTTTGACTGTAGGTATTTGATTCTGTCTGTCTGTCTGTCTGTCTTTCAGGTCATCTGCCTGGTTATTTGTAGACATACTATAACATACTGCGCACAGGTAAGTCCCTATTACTTCCTGATGTAAAGCACCTGGAACACATTCATTATTATTATTATTATTATTATTATATCTCTTCTCATTTACTGCAAAATACAAGGACTGTGCTTGCTCCATTTTAGTACACAACCAAAACTGTTCAATATCTGAATGGACACTCGCCAACAACAAAAAAAATATAGTGAAAAGTGAAGGGGTCATTCAAATGCCATGGTGTCGAAGGTCAAGATTATGATGTATCATCGTCCGAGTCATCTGTGAAAGGCTATTGAGAGGTCAGTCATAAAGGAGTTATGAGCATAACTGGACTACTGGTAATATCCATGATGGCCAACATAAAAGGCAACACCGAGCTTTTCATCTTTTGTCACACTTAGATAGACAGGTAAATGAAAGTGAAAAGGAGAATGGATCTCCTTATAGTGATACACACCAGAAACTAGTCATGGAAGGAGATAGACCTTGACCTGAAGTCCATGAGAGAGGCCACCTAATGTTCAATTTCCTCCTACGCCATACACCCATGTGTATATATACTATTATATTATTGATACAACCTTTATGTCCTAGCATACATTCTTTACATTTTTCACGTTCACATACAAGTCGTTCGGTTTTTGTTGCGAAGATGACACCCAACGGAGGAAACACATAGGCTCACAGGGAGGGAGAGGAGAGGAATTAAACTCTTCAAGGTCTCTGGCAAGACCCGGAACTATCACATGGTTTAATACAGACGATTCAGACTGAGCTGCATAAGGACAGTAGGGGGAAGTCAGGGATGAAGGGGGACCTGAGATGACTGCAGTGTAGCCCTGTGGTTTTACTTAAGAGCTGTTACTGCTTGTCTCCATATACGCATGCTTTTAAAACGGCACGATATTGATTGATTGACCCATGCATCTGACTGGCTTTTCTCATTCACTTAACCTCCCAGGATATTTACCTATGATTCTGCAATGTTTAGATATTGAGATGGTTAACTCACAGTGTATATATATATATATTTATATTATTATTATTTATTTTGTCTGTGCGAGTGAATTCAATTATTGATATTTGAGGAATTTGAAGAATGTGAATTACTTTGCAGATGTAACAATGAATAATTGATTCATATCCATTATTCAGTTTTGAATGATGATTATTAGTAATTGCTATTGATCACTCTGTTTAGTTTGGAATTGATTTCATCATGAATAATTGATATCCATCATTCTGTTTTGCTATTGCATTCAATTAGGAGATTCATATGTACCAGTATACCTTGTTTGTTTGTTGATATATCATAAAAACCATTTGCATTTACTGATATTTTAACATTTTATGATAATGGCCTTCATATCCCACTGGTTTGCCCCACTTTGTAAAAGCACTTTGCAACACCGAGTTATGTTGGACTCTAGAAAAACTTCAGTGAACTCCTGCATCAATTTCATATTCAAAAAACCCTATGTCATCACATTATTGTGGGTTTTTGGCAAAATATGGATTTTGGCCCTGAAATTAGTACACAAAAATATGAATATACCTCAGCAAGATAAATTCTCCCAAGAAAACTCGTTTAATGGCATTTCTATAATTGCTTTTCACTCTCACACAACTTTCCATCCTTGAAGATTACGTTCATTACCTTCTTGAGATTAATAGACATTATGTAATGCGGTTCCACTGCAAAATTCCATACTGCAACAATCATGAACTTAGAGAAGAAATAATATGGGAAAATATATAGATGTTCTTATGAGTAAAATAACTCATATCGCTGGATTCATCAGAAGATGAATAACCACATATTGAAAAGGCAGCATACATTTTTAAAATATCCCAGGTTTAATAAGAAGAAAGCTGGAGTCATTGACAGTGTTTCATTGGCTATAAAGGGTGCAAACATCACGCGGCAGTGTATTGAAAGGACATTGACCTCCAGTGTGGACATGAGATCTTATTGATAAGGTTGTTTTTCATTTCGAACAGTACAGGGAAATAGGTAATCAATGGCTTGAGCTTCAATCACTCTTCCATGTATGGTGTCATGAACTCTGTATCCATAAACACACACACACACACACACACACACACACACACACACACACACACACACACACACACACACACACACACACACACACACACAGTGATCATATTATTATTTTGTTCCCTTCCCTTATACCTCAGATTGCACATTCAGACCATCTTAGCAAATTGGTCATCTTTGAAACTCAAGCATGCTGAAGTTTCCATTATAAACATTAACATGAACAAAATGTCCAGACAATACTATGTGGGGTCACTGTACTGGATGAGAACACTTCAGTGACTGCTAGGGCAGTGACACTAGTCAAAAACCTTAGCTTGAAGCTAAGGTAAGCTAACATGCTCAAGTTAAAAACCAAAAGATATCAATAACATTTCTGACCAGAAGAATGTAATTCATATGTTTTTTTGCTGACAAGAAGACTGACAGTGTACAGACAGGGCACTTTTCCATCATCTCCAATCTGGCGTTACTACCTAATTGTACTTCTGTAGCCACAGGGCCAAGTTGTACGCAGTGTTATATTGTATGTTTTTAATTGGCAAAATGTTTGTCTTTCGTATGCAGTTCAACAGTATATATTCGATGGTTTCCCTGTGGCATCCACTGTGAAGAACTGAAGAAGTATGTGAAAAGTATATGTTGGAATTTAAACTGTAATTAATATTTTAAATGCACTCTTAGGGACAACCACGAGAGGTTATCTCCATTCAAGTTACAGGTGTCTGTTACCCTCAGCTAAAATATTCAACATCCAGAGTAACTCCTTTGGACAGAAATAGAGAGCACGTCCTCCTCCTAAATTAATGATTGTGTGAGAATTGGGTTTGAGCCTGTTCACACAGAGAGGGTGACACATTGCCTCTTACAATGAACTGTGTCATACTTAAATTAGAGATTTTTTTTCTAAGAGCTCTCCTTAACAATGTTCTAATTTTCACAGTTGTCACACTCTCTGTGTGTTAATATACATGCAAATTAAATTCTCACATATTTCTGCACAATGATAGGTCAAGAGCGGGCAGCTGACTGTCTCGTTTACTTGGAATGTTTGATTGTTACGTTGATGCGATATGTCGTTCTCCTGTTGTGACTTCCAATGAAAATACGGTACCAACTTTCTGCTTGGTTGAGTTTGTGCCACCTTGTCTGTCATAGCGTCTCTGAAAAATGGTTGATCTATAGGTCCAAGTTTTGACACAAACTCTTTTCTGTTTAATGATTAATTGTCAGTATGTCTTACCGCACTGCATTAGACCCTGTATCACATTTAAAACTCATATTTTATGCAATTATTTTCTATATCACAGTCTCATACTCAAATTTAAGTCAAAAGTATGCAATGAGTAAAATTCTATTGGCACATGATAATTAATGTTATTTGCACATGAAAATGTGACATTTGTTTAATTAAAGCACAGCTCTAAGAACTACATGTGTATCTATACTTATGTCTTTGTAAGAACGACAAGAAGGTGAAGAGGGGGTTTGGGATTGGTGGGAGGCTCTAACAGTGGTGGTTCTAGACCAATTCAATGGGGGTGGGGGTGGGGGGGCAGACCAAGGCCAGTTGTTCCTTCAGAGGCGCCAGCTACAATAGACCTTATTGTTCTTAGTTTTCCTCTCCTTAAACTTAAGGGGGGCCAGGCTGGCTGTCACGGGGGGCACTGCGCCCCCCTTAGAACCTCCAGTGGGATATCTGTACCTAAAACAGAGAGGTGAGAGAAGCGGGAAAGATGCTTGATTTTTAGGATATAATGGGTGGGTATAACAATGGTGAGGACTGAGGTGGTAGGACCTAAATCGCTTCCTTTATTCCACAGCCAAAGTATTCATTTTATTACTGTGATCAGTGTATTTTGCAACTGATTGCCATTTTGCGCATTTGGGCACGAATGACTTAACAAATGTGAGGTGAAAATAGAAGTATTTCACGCTAGACTGAAGCATCTAAGAATATCATCTGTATGTGTCTATATAAAAAAGACCAAACCCTCAGGATATCGTATTAGACACCGTTTTAACATCTACAGTGACAGATTACCTTATTACTCGACATCCATTGGGCTTCAACAAAGCAACGGCAATCACTCAACAGCATGGCAATATCTCTTGACCTTATCAAAAAATGGCTGACCGGCTGTCGTTCAGTGGTGCGGTTTGACTGAGCTGACATTGACGGGTCAGTTGTGTTTTCTTACTAACAGCGTTCCACAGAAGAATTTTCCTACTCAATTGTGTACGAGAGCAGAGATGTTTATGCTTGTAGTTGTATGTCGAATCAATGAGGTTAAGAACAGTGAGACTGAAGTAGTCATGGGGAACGAGTCTAAGTCCTCAGAAACTCGCTTGTTTTTAATGACTGTGGTATGTGAAAGTTTATTTTTATATCGTTTTAATTAATCAGTTCTTACACTAAGTTGACGCACCAAGTTTTTTTTTTTTTTTTTTTTTAATGAGCAGCAGTCGAACCTCCATTACCCTCAAACTACTTAAAATGGAAAAGAAAATACATTTTAAAAAAGGCAGTGCTTGCTTAACACGTTTTTATTTGCAGTGAATTGTTTCCATGCTTTTAAGCACCCACCTTTTGTATAATTATACAGAATTTGATTGAGAACACTTAATTATACATGTATGTAGGGCTTTTCAATCATCGGCCGGCACTTAATCCACTCCGGGTGTGACTAACAAAGGGTTTGTAGTCAGACACCTCTGGTTATCCCATCTGTGGGATATAGGCACCAAAAGTACAAGCATAATGACATGGGAGATGCTACACTTACCACAACTGTCCTGATCTACGCCACAACCTGGCCACACTCTGGCCAACGGCAAGCCACCTCATCGCACTTCCATTCCTTCCATTTAACACACCTTCATACTGGAAGTTATGTGCAAGAAGGGAGAGGAAAAACACAATCGCAGCTGCAGCTCAAAGGCAGCAACAGAGACCACTCTGGTTAGATGGAATCTAGGCTTGAATGTGGACTCAGGGTTGTCGGTGCGATGGAATGGAACTCTCTTTTTCCTTCTTCCTGGTTTTGCTTCTTCTCAGCGTTATCCACAGTCTAAACATCTACTGTACGAGCGCGGTGCCACAGAACTGAGTCATGTGATGATCGTGGCAGTGTCTTAGGGTAATGATGGTTCTGTCTAATCGGGGATATGGCCCCTGCGATTCCACTGGAGCCTGACGGAAGCCAAAAGGGAGGAGGGCGAACCCGCAAACGCATCAGCAGAATTACTGGAGCCAGGGCGTATGGGAGACCGAGCTGCTCAAAGGCCTTTCCGGGGGCACGCTGACAGCTGAAACACACGATCGCTGTCTTCCACGGGCCACGGAACACGACGGGTGGCAAACAGCGTGAGCACTCGAGTGTTTAACTTCCCGCCATAAGCGCTGACAGAACGGATGGGAGGCAACCCGAGAGAGGACGACGTGCGAGGGTTTCGCGGATCCCGGAGCCCATACCGTACCGGGGAGGGGGGGGGGGTTCGAGACGTTCGATCGCCAAGCTGGTTGTGCGGCAGCACTACATAGGTGCGATGGAGGCAGAGTTGAGCCGAGGGACTCTTTCTGTTATCCGTTGTACCTGCTGCCAGGATCGCATATTAAACTGGCGGAGAGGTGCCAAGCTCCCGGAATGACAGTGGCTTGTCTTCAAGAAAACAATGTCGTGGACCTGTCGAGCCAGCATATTTAGTGTCCAACGGAACATCTGTGGAGTAGCCGTGCCAACTGCATCAACAGCGACAAACCATACCCCCGCGACCCCCCAACCCCCCCATACCCCCCTACCCACCTGGTCACAGCTGCAGCAGGTTTACGGCCAATACTTCCCCCTCCGCAGTCCACTTCCAACTGCCAGGTGCGTGTTTGCAGCCACAATCAACTGCGTCAGCATTTAATGCAGTTTCATGTGAGCGTGCATACCTTTGCTCCCTACAAGAGTGGAAATATTTTCACTTGGCAACACAACCCAACAACAAGGTCTATAACGAAAAGTCTCCATCGAAAAGTGCCTCATATGGTGCACGTTTGCTTCAGTATCGGGAAATTTCAGAGACAGTTCTTATCTTATTGACACCGTTTTTAAACCTGGAATGCACACCGTACCCACCACTGTTAGTGAAAATTTGCACGGCTGGGTGTTTGAAAATAAAAACATAGAAAATCGTACCCGTGATGAAGGTCTGACTGGTGGGCTTTCATCTAAGGTAAGATAAAGTGTAAAGAGAGGTCTGATCTGATGCAGGTCACTCAGAGGAATCTGTGCTCTGCTCACGGGAAAACTGTGAACTTCCCCGAAAGCATTTCTATGAGGCATTTGTCTCGTTTTTCCTTTATAAGATTATGCTCTGTAAAATTAGATCAATGCGCTCAAATGAGGACATTTTCTGTGTAAGTTGCAGAAAGAATAAGACAGAGCAGGTAATAACATGAAAGTGCACTGAAGGATCATAAAAAAACATTAAGAACCCAGCGCAGTCAATAAGATGACAGTTAGACATGAACCACATATGAACGTATTTTACTACAATTTCTATTAGCTTGAGGCAGATGATTAAAATGTGATTACGTTCAAGGCCAGCTTTAAAGCTTTCAAATGAAGGAGTTGGATATGCACTTTTTTAAAAATAACAACGACTACTCCCCTTTTTGTTTCTGCGAGGAGGTCATCTTTCTTACTCATCATCGGAAGTTTTTCTTTTTTTTTTTGGTTTAAACTGAAGTTGTTCAGCTAGCCATGTTATCAACCTTCACAATGTTTTCATTCCTGAAATGGTTTGGTTGGAGAATGGAAACTGAAAAAATATAAATGTGGGTGTATTTGTGTGTTTGTGTGTGTGTGTGTGTGTGTGTGTGTTCATGTCTGACAGGACTTTTATTTTATGAAATCTTATTTATGAACGTTATCTCGTTATTATGTTGTAATAACAGCAGGAAATGCAGAGAAACACATTGTTCATTTCCAGTCTACATGAAACACATCTACATTCCTGCTCGTGGTTACAATACCTCTTAAATACCAGACAAATTTTGTTTTTGGTCCCAACAGATTCTGCACGTGGCTTATGAATTTGTTGCTTTAGGTGAGAACATTTACCGCTAGTTATGTAGCATTGACTGCATGCTACATTTTATTTGATACCAGTAGCCTTCCACAGCAAGACTGGATGACTCATGAATACTTTATGAAAACTATGGATTCTGTATCTGCAAAGTCAATTACCAGGTAAACTAGTTGCATTTCCAGATTTCGATATAATTCACTCCCTTGAATGCAGTAAGTATATCACAACTGCAGATCTGTAGTTTGCTTACAGCTTTGTGTGTGTGTGTGTCTGTGTGTGTTTTCCAAGGAAAATATGTTTATGCAAGGCCAGTCCTTCAGGGGTGGACAGAACTTGGAGCTGCTAGAAACTGGAAGAGGTCCAGTCCGCTGCTTTCAGGTAGGTCATCCGTACTTGGATTTTATTACCACACTAAATTACACTTAGATGAAACCTGACTGTTCTGCTCATCCTTCCTCCACCTTTTTTCTCCCCTCCCATCCCTCCATCTCCTTTTCTCTTTAACCCAAAGTCAGGGTGCTCCTCTCGTAATCAGCCCAGGCCAAAATGTGGCGGAGCAAATGAAACCAACAGTGAAAACGCTACTTCGGCCTGCGACGCGTAACCTCTTTGTTCTCATCAGTCCAGGGGGAGGCCCAAGAAGGCCCTTGTTTATCTGACCTCTCACTAAACACCAACACTTTACCCCTGAGATGGAAGGAATCCACAGTTTCTTATAAGGCGTGTCCCGCACTAAAAAAGGGGAAGAAGCGGCAGGGGTATCGGTCTTACGTCCCCCCACTGGACGCTCCTATTAAAGCTTTATCACCCTGACCTCAAATGTCACTCCATTACACCGCAGAGTCGCATGGCCGGGGGAGAAACTGAGCGGATCCAACCTGTGCTATAACACAGCAGATACAGCCGAGGAAAGAGTGCAGCTGACCAAAAACACAGTGCTATGGAACCTGTTCTTCATCCTTTCTTCCAGTTAGTTACAATTTGCCATGTGGTCAAAGAATGTACCTGTGCTTTTCTAATGTATAATAAGACCTTATTTCCATCTTAAAGATAGCATTTGACTGGCGTGACAATTCAGGTATAAATGTATAGAACGCATTTATGATAATGTAGTGAAGCTTGTCAGACTGCATCACATGACATGTGACATGGGAACCTGCAGGATTTAATGTTATGCTACGCTCAAAATGATTACTAATGGCAATGAAATTGGTGAAATTCTTTTGTGAAATAGTTGCATGCTGTGAGGTTGTGTTGATTGTAGTTTTTTCCTTTGCACTTTTCATGCATACGATTCCAACCAATCAGATGTCGTAATGCAAAATGGCTTGCTTGTGACTGCCAATCACCAGACATCATTTCTGAGCATCAGAAGTGGTGAAATACAGCTCAGTTTAACAAAAGGATATTTAAAAGGTAAAGAAATAACAGTTGCCACTGGTACAAGCAAATCAGTCAAAATCTAGATTTACTCTTCATAGTATTGTAACACATACAATCTTAAAACATGTTAAGCACTGTATACTGTATACATGTTTGTATATGAGTCTTTACTGTCAAAGATTTTGCATGAAGATGGTGAAAAATTACGGAGGCTTTGCCGTGCCTTGCTCAGGTTACTTTATGTCTGTGAGAGGGAGCTAGTACCCATCCCTCCCCCTTTCCACACCCCCTTTCAGCGATCGTCACTTTGATTCGCTCGGTGACACTGTCTGCATGTACATCGAGGCAGCTGACATTGGAGCATCTTAAATGATCCGACTGTTAAGCTTTTTCAAAAGGAGGCCAGGAAAGTGCATAAATTTGGAGATTAAACTTGGTGTAAATCATATTTTTCTTTCAAGTGTTTCAAGGCAAGTTTTACAACTTGAAGTGCTGTGCTGTTAAATCTGCTGTATTCTTGAGGAAAAACAGCCAATCATGCAAAAGATTAAACACAAACAAAAACGTTATGACACAACTGAACTGTAAACAGATTGTGGATATTGTCTCTGGGTCTCATTTTGATGTCATATTTGTAAAATCAATAATTTTGAATTACACACATGGGGATGTAAAAACAAAAAACAAAATGGCAGTTTAAAAAATTAATTTGGCAGGGAGAGATTAGAAACATTACCTGACTGATACTCAGATGGAAGATGTGAAATGACACCTTCTGGGTTTACAGTGTAAATAACAGCATCCATGAAACCATCTTACAGCCTCAAGGTACAGCTCTTGTCTTTCATGTAGCTTTACTATTCAATTAGCATTCTTGTTTGTGAACTGTAGTATGTATTTATTCAAATGTATTAGTTCATAAATAAGTGTCAATTGTTTAATTATCATTATTATTAGTAGTAGAAATAGTCTTATTAGTATTAGCAGTATTATTAGTGGTATTAATGTTTGTCGTTGTTGTTGAAAAAAATTTTAAATGTTAAGAAAATGTAAAAGGTTTGTGATTTTATTTTGCTAATGCCTTCAACTCGGAAAGCAGAATTTAAATACATTTTTCCGCACACGTTTCCCATCATCGCAGTGACAAGATAAGCAGAAAACGCACTTTTAAAGCAGGGCTGAATTTGGCCTTAAGTGAGTAGCAATACTTTAGGGACAAAATGAGCCTTTTCAGGTAGCAGTTTCCATTATCTTTCACTGTGATTGCCATGTATCTCTCTTGGTTAATGCCAAGCCGATTCCTTGATCCTGTCTCCTTACGAAACCCAGCGCCTCACAACGCTTTATCATTTATTCTGAGTCTTCCACCTCCGAGTCTGTTTGTGCTGTCATTTGCCAAAAGACAGTAAGGTTAAGGCAAGGACGCAGATGAGTGGAAGTTAAACTTTTTCATTAGTTCAGAAGTGCTGTGACAACACTCAAACATGAGGAGACGTCTGAAGTCTACTGAGATCCAAGTATCGAGAAGTGGTTTGTTCTGTCACAATGAGTGGTTTTGAAGTAACTATAACACCACTCTAAAGAAGATGACAGGCCTTAAAACCTACTTAAATATTTATTTATTTTTTCCTTCATTAATGTTTAATTTAAGGATGGAACATCTTTTTACCAGATGTCCCAATCTGATTTCCAAGTGCTCTATTAAAACTTCTCACGCACCAGGGACATGATTAGAAATCATATTATACCCTATTGTTTTTTCTGAGCTCCATATGTTAATTAATAATGAAACAACATACCATATTCTGTCAGAAGAATGCGGTGATTGAAATGTATTTTTTTTACTGTAAGTTAATGTCACTGTGGTGAATCAAGGAAAAAGGAAAATTCAGGAAGAGTGTTTTCCTGGATACGCAGTGTATCAATTCGGTTCTGCACCTGAAACTTACTGCTTCCCATGTGGCATAATTTCATATACTTACCACTTACAGCCTTTCTAGAAACTTGAGGGTATTTTTTTCAGGTTTTACTGCCATCTCATACTCATGAGGCGAAACACTATTTCAGAGAAGAGTTATGAAAAGTGCTTTCGTGTGGCTCTTACCGAATTTTTTTTTCATTTGTGCTTTGGGAACACGCCACTACAAACGTGCGCTTCAGGATCACCTATCTGGCGGCCCCTGGTTCTTCTGTGACATCACTTCCTTCTTTCTGTAACCGTTCAGGGGCAGCAAAGGGGATGTCAAACTCCGCTCTTGCTTCAAATTTTCATGTGACTAGCCCGCAAATAATTAAGTTACTAAATTTTCTTTACAAATGACGACTGTCGCGTCTGCGTGTCTTGGCACTTGAAGACAAGAGTCGAGACGGATGCTTTGGTCTGCCGAGAACAGCGCTGGGTTTGATTGAAATGTGACGTGTGATGGCTGACTGAAGATTATAACAAGCAAGCAAGCTCATGAAATCAGCTTGAAAACACCCTTCCCTCCTTCTGAAATCTTTTCATTACAAGCATCAAATTTCCAATATACAGTCGGGAACATGTAGTACAACGAGACAAGCAGTCCGGCACCGTGACTTCTTGGTACGAAAAACACAAAAGGCATTGATTTAGATGAAGCATAACAGCATGTCGTATTACATTCTAGATGGTTTTTTTTTTCTTCCCACAGAGCTGAAGCCCTTTATCTCATATATGTTTATATTCGTTAAACAGAAAAGCGACTGGAGACGGTGGGTACCTGGTGATGACGGCTTTGCCCGAGTCATTCATCCTAATTAACAGCGGAACTGAAGGGAAGCCGCGACAGAGGGGGGTGTGCGGCGCGATGCGCGTTTTTAACGAGGCGTCTGCGGTCTTGTTCCTGTGTCGCGCGACGACGTAGTGTTTGGTTTTTAGTGTCAAGTACCACTGAACTGAGCCTGGAGACAATATTGACATGTAACACACGCAGGGACGTTTGCAACATTTTATTGTACAGTAACATTCAGTTTGATACAGATTTTTAAAACTACTGCTAGCTTTCAGACGGCTTGGGCTTTTGAAACCATATCAATGCAGATAATATTTAAGCAAACAAGTTACTAGTATTTGGACTTTAGTAATTTTTAGAATTATTCCACATGTAAGGGCATTTTAAATATATCATTACCATTTAATGTTAGATAACCTTTTTTTGTCTTGTGTGTTTATTTATATCAACATTTTCGTAGGAACAAGTATGAAACCTCATAATACATGTTTTCGTCAAACAATGATGAAACATTACTCAAAATAAATGTGTTAAACTGAGCAGGGGCGATATTGAACGTTGGGAAATCAAATTATTTGTGAGAGTTATAATTAATAACACCTCCAGGGTTCAGACACATAAAGTGAGCTAAGAAAAGTTGAATGAACTCTTCCACTTAAACTCATGTGAAGAATAGAGATGAGAGAGTGATACTTTAAAAAAATCAAATGACGGTAGATACCACAGTGTCATAGATTCTCCTTTAATGACTCATATGAGTCAATGAAAACAAAATGCTCTCTCCAGCAGACACCAGGATTGGTTCAAATCAGCCAGCGGCTTGATGTCTCTATATATTTTGGAGATTCTCAAAGCCTCCTATCGCTAACTGTCAGACCAGAAAGAATCGCACGATTGAGCGGTCTGGACCCCCTGAATCAATAGACCTGACGCTAAGTAAATGTACTCCAACCCAAACGTTGGAAACATTGTCATTACATTCATCATCGAATGGGCCCATGGCAAATGTTTTGTCTATATTTGGCGTGATTGTTCCTTTGGGAAACATATTTCACACATTACTCCTGTC
Organism: Albula goreensis; assembly: GCA_022829145.1. Taxonomy (NCBI): domain Eukaryota; kingdom Metazoa; phylum Chordata; class Actinopteri; order Albuliformes; family Albulidae; genus Albula; species Albula goreensis. The sequence continues at coordinate 17,757,610 of CM040763.1, forward strand.
GAAGTCGCTTCGCAGGTAGAGTTCGGGCAGTAATTTCACACTAGACTGACCTTACAATATTGTGTCGATCATACGAAGGGAACTTCAGAAAACCCATCTCTGTTTTTTAAGCATACAGAAAGAAAGAAATGATTTGTGATTCCTCTTTTCAATGTCAGCCTCAAACAAATAAGTATGTTGCTTAATTAGTGTCAGCTGGGCTTATTTCAAGATTGTGCGGAGCTTGATTGTACCCCTTCAAAACGAAATGAGTTAAAATAATAAGGCCATATTTGCAAAAAGAAGACGAACCAAAATGTTCCTCTAAATCAAATACATATAAATTAAACAGTAAGATTATCTGTTAAAGCAGTCGGTTAATGGGATCAGATTACGAGTTTGGTAATTGTTATAGTTGTGAGGTGTCGCATCTTATCAAACGACATGGACGTTCAGTGATGTCAACGCTACACTTGAGAGTGGTTGAAAATTAGGATAAATTATATGGACTTTTCTTTTTTTCAGTAGATGCTGTGTTTTTTTTTTTTTTTTTTTTTGGGTTGTTGCTAAAACCTGCTTTCGGATTCGAAGCAAATGGTGATGAGTGTTTTGCGTGGTAAAGGTGAGGTATTTGCCGTGTGGGATCCTGACCTCTCCGTTCTCTCCAATATATCACTCAGCAGGGGAGACCAGAAGCAGCTGTTCCCAAGCGGCCTTCTGAGAGCTGTGTTAAATGACCTTGAGAATGCTCCCTCTTCGGGGGTTTGACAGAGGCCGACTCCACATGGTAATGGGGGGAAAAGAAAAAAAAAAAACCTTTCCCTTGCTGAAACTTAAGCAACCATTTTTTTCTGGTACACAAAATATTGGAAACACCTAAACAATATACAGATGTATATTAAAGGCGACTGGGGTCACCGTTTGCTTTCAGAGCAGGCGCAGTTTTTGGAGGGGGCTGTAGTTTTCTTAGAGATAACAAACGTGGAAATCCACTCCACACTCCATATTCACTTCACTTAAAAGTAGTGTTAATATCTGATACGTATGTAGGCCATGGAAGGTTTTTTTGTTGCAGCAGTGTATATGCGGGCTATATGTGGTCATTACTGTCTCTGAATATGGGACATATTGAGAAAATAATGTGTGTATCATGGAGCGCACCTTATCGTCAGGATCGCTTTGCATTGCTAGGCTGTAATTCTACCATGCAGTGTAAAAATGAATCCCAAAAAATGCCTGCCAAAAGTATAACACATCCATGGCTATGATTAAAGTTTGGGAACAGGTAGGGTTAATTTCCGTAATGTGGGACTCTGCCTAATGTGGGACACCTTAGCCCCAGTGTGTGTAGGTCTTCCTCAAACAAATTAAAGTCAATAAAACGATTGGTTAACACAAGCTTTTGGTTTGATTAGGACATTCTGGAATGTGGATTTAATGTATTTGCTTCATTTCGCAAAATATTCTAGCAGTCTGAAATGCAAAAAATGTCCCACATTAGGCTAATTCACCCTAATGTCAGTTTAAGGCTTCTTTAAGCTTTCTCCACACGTAAACCTTTATAGATGTAGGAGAAAGAAAAAAGGACAAATAATCACATGATATTACTCTCTTCCACAGCTCAGAAACCCAGGTTTCATGCTCATTGCACCAGGTTGCTCATTAGGGTACACTGGTTTTGGTTACCTGCAGTTTTTGAATGGTAGCCCTACCATACATGTCAGCTTTGTGATCCTCATGGCATACAGAGACTGGTTAATGAAGGCATAGATTAATTTCTGTGGTAACTTTTGAGGCCATTATTTTGTGGTTTTCAACAAGTATTCATCTTTCGCTCTCGTTGAGCTTCAAGTGCAGTTCATCTGCCACCTACTCAACCTATTTTAATAGCTGTTCAATATTGTTGCTTTGGTAACTCCTATATTAAAGTGTTGATTTGAATTTTTCTATTAGTATTGTAATTAATACGTGAAAAGTGTAGAATATTTTTTAATTGTCACTTACATGGTTGTTCATTTGGATTCCATTTATTAGTTTACCCTTATGTATAGGCTTCTCTAGTTGTGTAGCTACGGAATTACGGCAGCAGTAGTTTGCAACAGCAGGAGTATTCATATAGCAGTGATTTATACAACCAAACTAACTTTGGTTACCCGGCATGCTAATTTCTCTGGCTAATTTCTAAATATTACCAAGCAATGTTCCTTTGCACAATTAAAATAGTACTTTTAAATCAATGTAAAGTGTGATGACATTTCACATTTTTGTCAAATAATCAATCAATTGTGTAAGGTATAATTGGACGGGTACAAAAATGTTGGGACCGTGCAGGATAATATATTACGGATTACTGAGGTTCACTTGCATATACAGTATATGCAGTGTATTTACCAATCTACTCACACAAATTTGTGGACATGTATGTATGGGTGCATGCACTGTGTCACATTCACATAACTTCTTACGTCCTTGAATGTCATATTCTATCCTACAGGGATAAAGCACTCTAAATGGAAACAAAAGTATGAGTTTAGTCATTCAGTTTGTAGTCAATTTGGATTTGAGTGTAGAAAACGGGGTCAGCGCAAACTGAGAATGGACACGGATCGTTCCACGCCAGCTCAACCAAAAAAAAAAAAAAAAAAAAAAAGTGGAGGTCGTCTCGTTTCTTTGAATAAAACTGAGAGGAGGGGGCAGAGCCCACTGAGTACAGGAATTGAAGTAATTTATGCTTTTTTTTTTATTAATTATTTCCTCTTGTGTGGCTGTGACCCGTTAAAGGTCTACCTTACATGAAAGAGTTTCAAAAGGACTATGATCTTGTGTTGCACTCGCGATGACTTTGGGGTTTGGAAGGAGAAAAAGTTTGGGTGCCGCAAACGACTCTTTTTTTTAGGATGAGGCGAGGCCTAAATAAGCAACTGCACCTACTCACTTCTGAACATGTTAAACTGAAAGAAGGTGCAAGAAATGAGGATGGCGTTTAAATTAGACCAACACCGTCCCTTTCTCGCTCTAGATTGGGCATTGTCCGATTTACGTTAGCAGAGCGATAAATAGAAACAAACAGTTTACTATTGCTACTTGTCCTTACCAAATGAATTGTTCTATGAGGTTGGAGAGATTTGGGCTTTGGAACTGGGTTGAGGGCAGCCCTACTGGCATGTCATGGATCTTGCCTGGGGGAGGGGAGGGAGGGGAGGGGAGGGGTGAGGGAGCAGGTTAGGTAAACTACCGCCCTACCACTGAAGGCAGGACTGTCAGAGAGCTGGTGGAGAGAGAGAGGAGAGGAGGTGGGAGAGATGGAGATCAGTGGGGAAAAAAAAGCAGATCGGCATGAGAGTGTGACCTTTTTAAAGGGTAACATTTGCACTTTTTGGGCGAGAAGATACTGGAGTGACTTGAAAACCTTCCCTGGCAGGACCACCACAAAAAGCAAAATATATGCCAGAATTTGTTTATGTATTTATGACATTTTCAGGATAAAGAATTTTTTTACTTTATAAAATTATCTTTGATTTATCTAGAGGCCGACCTGTGATTTTCTGTTTTTAGGACATGTAGCAGAACTCGTCACTGCTCCACACATCGGAACGCTTCCACCGATTTCAGCCTGCGAAATCTCACTTCCGTCATAATAAATTAGGATCAGTTGAGGAGAGAAGAAAACTACGCACATGAGCTGATCTGGTGACAAAATCAATTAGCCATGTCAGTCCTCACTTTGCAAGTCACATTCACAGGCCCCTGTATTTCAGCCGTGAATTGTGATGGAGCAAGTAAGAATACCTGCAGCAATAGCACATAAGCACCTCGAGGTACGTCTCCGTCCCTATTTGCGGTGCCGTGGTTAAGGGCCCCAAACACACAAAAGCCATCTACACAATTTACTCTCTTGACAATCCTCCACAGGATTGGAAACCCAATTTGCAGCGCGGGCCGGGAAGATGACACGTTGCAAGGCAATAATCATTCTTTTCCAGGTGCAATAATTGGATCTGGTTCCATCTTTATGGCTTTGATTCCCGTTGTTCAAAGCAGAGTATCACATTTGCCCAGCAGTTTTTTTTCTTGCATGGAGAACATCGGCCTCACCTTATTTCAATGTTGTCTCACATTACACCTTGATGTATGGAGTCTGGCAGCCATTGCCTCGAGAGCATCGGTGCTTTTTAACAAGAGCAGATACCATCAAAGATCATTTCACACTCAGCCTTCTAGCTCTGTTTTAAAATATGTTTTTAATCTTCCACCAAGAGTGGTGGGGGGAAAGAGGGAAAAGGTCTCTTCTCTTCTTCCTCCCAAAAAAAAAATGTCATGATTAAAAAGAAGTGTGTGTTTTACATTCTGCGACGAGAGCGTTTCCGAACGATCAAAAAACCAGCAATGAAGAAGAACTTCACAAGTGCGAGATTCATAATCATTCGATTCATGCAGACGATCGGTTCTGATCATTGGTGAGGCGCCTTTTCCCATTTATGTTAGAGTCGCTATGCCGTTTATGCCATGGCAACAAAGCTGTTTCTGGTTAGAAAAAAAAAAAAAAAAAAAAAAACTAACCTCGTTAACCATCTGGGTATGGATGCGAAAAGTAAATAAATAAATAACGTCTGTCTTTGCGGTGCTACACTTTCTAAGACTTGAAAAATTAAAGGTTTAAATTGAACCATGGACCCGGGAGATGACACGTATATTCTTAATGTACCTGCAGGCATGCAATTAGCGGAAGAGCTTCATCTTCCAGAGTGCATCATTTGATTTGAATTCAGAAAATCTGCTCGACACGGAATTAGTTCATGGGGGCCCGAAACTTACATGATAGGTCTTGAGCGTTTTGAAAAGGGTTTGAAACCACTGCCTTCCTACATGAGAACTGCAGCTGTGTTTATATGCGTGAATGCAATATTTCCCATGCAATGTGGATGCAAAATCAAGAATGACAGAATGGACTGAGACTACCTACTGAGGGTCAGACCCAGTGAGTAAATGGTATGTAAACATAAACTGGAAAATAATGAACAACTGTACATTTCAAGGGGCGGTATAGAGCGAAAGCTGACTGGACAATTAATGGTCATGCCTTCATTATGGATGCATAGCAACACATGGATATGCCTTGTGCCCCGATGTGACCTCATCACTCATTTTACAGCTTTGTGTAAAACCATGATGTGAAAATATGAAGTTTACAGCACACTGTACCAGTGTACTGTACCAGCACAACTTTCATGTACAATTTACAATAGCTCTATAATTTTAATTTTCCCCAGGCTCATGCTATAAACATAAATACTGACTCATAGATGAATCCTATTGGTCCACCTTGCATATCATATTGAAATTTTCTGACTACATATTGTTATAGTCAATTTGATTTTGAGAGATTTTACTGCACTACTTTACCTGTAGACACCATCTACAAGACTGACAGTTGCCCCGCTGAATTTGCACAATAGTGTGAGTGTAATTAGTTAATTAGCTAAGGTGAATTTAAAGATAGCACAGAATTTTGACACACAGTAAACACACGGCATAACTTGCAGAGTTAATTTAACTCTGTTTATATCAGTCAAATAGGATCTGCTCGACCTAAATAAACACTGTTTTAGGTAAATTACCATTGCACATTTTGCTGAACAGTTGATTCTTTTTTGTACATTTGTTGCATTAATACATGGTGTAAATGTTGCAAACTAAAGTTGAAATTAATAATAATAAAGAATTTAAAATTTTGCACTTTTGTATTATCTTACTGACAAACTACAAAACTGCCATAAAAATCTTCCCTAAGGAATGAACTAGACTTTATGAATCTTTTTTTCCCCTCAGCATGGAGACAGCTGAGCACAAATGCCCTAGAATATTGAATTTAACACTGATGTCTGGTTTGCTTTTAGGAAGTGGTGCACTACCACGCACTGCATAATGATCAATTACATTGTCAGGAAAATGAGTAAAACAAACACAATGTGTTTTTCCGAAAAGCCTTGGGCCCTGTCTGGAAAGTAATCTCTTTACGGCAGAATATCAATTACATGGTTGTATACAAATCAAACAATCAGAAACCCTTGAAACCCACTGTAATTCTCTTTATGCAAAACTTAAGTTGGACGGCGATGTTGATACCACCGTTCACACTCCTGATCAAATTTGGCAGCGATGTCTTTCTCTTGATCGTTTTTTAATGAACCAGGACACAGATCTCTATGAAAAGTTTCTTTTTTTTTTTTAGAGACAGTATAAGTACATATTGTGTGGCTCTGGTTTTGACTCTAACGCAGTGAACCTGCTTGTGAAGGCAGAATGTTCTTATCTGTCCTTTCAAATAGAATGTTCCAAACAGAAGTCATCAAAAATGCTTCCTTCATTGGTGCCTTGTTTCAGCCACATTTGAAGTCAGCATCCAATATATCCTTCCCAAGGTAGGATATCCCATAAATCTTTGGAGTGACCTCAAAAACAGGGAGCAGAGACAACCGAGTCGGACCAGCGATGGCAGCAAAGGAGTGCAGTTGTATCTAAAAACCGTATAATTATTTTTTAAATACAGTTATCGACTGTCATTGTCACCCAAAACAGGTGAGCCCACCAATTATAAGTTTGGGATCATTTGAGCATAGAAATATAGTTTAAATAAAACTATTTTTATGAGGAACTGAGCGAGAATCTTCCACCAAAATAGCAAATTGCTACATTCTGGAGAGGGGCACAAAGGTGTACTTGTAAGAGTAACATTCGTCAAACTGCGGGAAACTCTCATCTCCTTTAATAATAGTGTTTACTGGGAAGCTTTGACCTCTCTGATAAGGCTGTTAAGAGGAGGGAGTCCTACTTTAGACGGAAGATAGGGCTGGAGTGAGGGATGAAGATTTTACATTTAGCATTCATTCCAGGAGTCCCAACAGGATGGCACATAAATCCAAAGTCTGGTCTTTGTGAGATACAGTACCGAAATGGCTGTATTGTTTATAAATAATCATAATCATAATAAGATCATTCATTTCAGGAGTGTTTATTGACATGTAACTGCATTAGTTCAGATGGAAAGCTTTGCTTTTCAGGTTGTTGTCTTTGAAGGAAGCACAGCGGTTGAATGATCAAGCTGGGTGATAAACAGGGAGAAAGAAACTATCTGACTAATACCTATTGACAGATAGCGGTACATAATAAGAAGGATGGGGCTGCAGTTGTTGTAGCAGAATGGCAAGCAAAAACCAAAAGGCAGAAAACATCATCTTTTCAGCAATAGTGAGTACACTTGAACTTGTATTAAACACATTTAAGTGTTGTCACTTTCTGATTGGTGCAGACACCGATGATGCGAACATGACGCATCACCTGACTCATCTTGCTGTCAGCTGATGCAGACTCTGACTTCAGTTTCCTGCCTACGACTCGCTTTGCTTGATTTTAAGACAGCAAAATACATCGTTTGTTCACGCAGACTGTAATCTCAAATTTGACAAATGTTTAGTTTAAGTGAAACAAGGGATTTTGATCTCTTGGATTTTGGACACATTCAGAATAACCTGTCTCTTACTGCTTACTGTGTGTGTGTGTGCACTTTATGATTTATCCCACATAACTAACTGTATGGCAGTCCATTCACACAATACGCTGCGTACAGGAAGGGAGGAGAAACATAATCAATCCACTTCACTTCCTGTACAGCATGGCTCACAATACAATCCTTGCCTGTAATAAGTCATTCATGACGACCAGAGCTGCTTCATTCTGTATTCACAGATTAAGTATTTCAATAGATTTTTGCATAAATCTGTTCGCTGGGAATCTGGATTGGATTTACACATTCGCATGAGAAAAATATACTGTGAATTGTATTTTTACTGTGATTTACAACTGTTTTGTATCTGAACCACCTGAGAGAAATGGTCACATAGGGTTGATCAAGAACTTTTGATTTCCTCCACACCAAGGGGTTCAGGGAGACCAGTATTGGACTATCGTGACAATGGCCATTATCACGATAGACAGTGTATTTTACATCATAAAATAAGTGGAAGAACTGTTAGTTAGCTAAATATGAATGCAATATTACAATAATGATTAAAAATTTAAGAAACTTGGGGACCTTTCGCTACTATAGACGTATAGGTAGGCCTACACATCGCTTATCATCCACAATACGTTCTGCGAAATAGGATGTTATGTGATTTGAACATTGTGCAAACACAACACTATCAAAGCTATATGGGATACGGTATTGTACCTGTATTGACTAAATAGCCAAATACTGTACACATACAGTGTTGTATTTCAGCTAATGTATCTGGCAACGTAATATATGGGTTAAATAGGTTACGTCCTCCACGTCCTGTTCTCCGATCTGGATTTCTGAACTCTATTATTCATACTAACTTCTACCGTTATGTGGTGCATACTGATATTCATTGAATGAATGGTGTTTTTACCTGTTCTATGATATAGCAAATAAGGGCCTTACTTTTTTATTTATAATATAACATGTACCGATGCCATTAATTTTCTTTGTCCCTTGTCAATAGATGGAATGAAAATGTATTTTAATCGTATTCAGATTTTTAAAAGAAACACCCATCCACATCAAGCATATTAATTATGTCTCGGTCTCACCTTGTCTCTGACCACTAATGTGACCCATTGCACGTTGCCCAAAATGGAGTCTTACAAAGGAGACGTTTAAACGTACATTTCAAAGCCACCGCTATAATTGTCCGGGTGTAACATTTACGGTTCAGAACAAGCCATTACCAGCGACAAAGGGACAAAAGCCGAGGGGGGGAGAAAAATAAACGTTTTCAATTGAATGTAAATTGGTCTTGCATTATCACCACGAAACTCTTCTTTTTTTATGTTCTGAATTGACTCGCGCTACATTATAATTCAATGTCATTTTCAAACATCCCATCTCTATCAGGAGATAATGACTTTCCTTTTAGCTGAATAGTACTCCTTTCATCACTTCTCTTTGAAGGGTGCCAGCTCTTTATTGGAGATAAAACGTCATCTAATGTGAGACAATGAACAGGGGCGCGATAAGCAGGGTGCCACCTCCCAGTCTCCTCTCTGCGGAATCTGGGTTGCAAATATAGCCAACTTCATGAAACTGCGCCCTGTTTGCCATGACAGCTTGCACTCTCTATTTTATATTCATTTGATTATAACTTTGCTAGATATCAATATGTCAGGAGATAAACTCCAGATGCATATCTATAAATGTATCAGGATTTTAATCTAACAGGACAGGGGTTCCCAAACTTGTCAGCCCACGACCCACAAAATAACGACGTCAGAGACTCCCGACCCCCACATATCCCCGGAGGTGGTTGAAGCGTACAAACGTTCGCGCGCACACATACTAACAGGCCTATTCATACAGGGCACACTGCTTTGGTAACACAAAAGAACACAATAGCCCAACAGCCACCAACGACTTTTTTATAGTAAGAAAGTTACACTAAACTTACCGAATGAGATGGGTGGGCACTATGCAATTATTACACTCTTGATTTTGGAAACCCCCCGGGGGTGCCAAACCCCACTTTAGAAACCCCCGTTATAGGATAAGAGCCAGACAATCATGTACAGTACACACAATGTCAGTCAAAAAATATACCAGCTTGGTCTGTCCAATACCAAGACTTTCTATTGATTAATGTTCTCGTAGGGCCACCATAGTTGTGTCTTTTTAAAGTGCAGTCAATAGGTACACAGCATTAGCGGCCAATGACTGACATGTTCCAAAACATTCCACCATATAAGTTGTAAAAGACTATCATTTTCCATTGGTTTAAGTCATGGTCAGATAACACATATGTGGCTATGGGAGGGACCCAGTCTGGTGGTCTAATTATACTCATTGTTTACACTTCATTTGATGTGTTGTGAGCATACAGTTGGAAGATGGCTGCTGTTAATCTCTCCCAGCAATCAATTCTTCTTCTTCTTCTTCTTATTATTATTATTATTATTGATGGACATTTGGTAAATCTGATTAATTATGAAACTGGTTGTTTCCCCTGCTTTATCACACATAAAGATAATATTTCTAACGAGACAGTGAGACATCGCATAGACTGTATTCATATCCAGTCTCATTTTGAAGAAAGTCTTATTGTTGGTTGAACTGTTTGAGTTCTCAGGGATTAAAACACATGACCTATTTCCCTTTAGCTCGGCCAGAGGGCTGGGCACAGATGAAGTGCTGGGTGATAGACTGTCATATATTATTGCTTTCCTCTGTCACATGTGCCCTTTGGCCAGTGCCACTGGGTTCACAGACGTCATTTTACAATTGGGAGATGTGAAAGTAAAAGAGTGCTCCATGATGGCACTAGTTATTTCATGCACTGCCTGAACACTGACCATATGGAGAGCTAAAAATCTCACCCGATCATGTGTACAGTTTGATTTTATTATATACTTATTTTTCTTCAAGAAAGGAAGACAATAAACAAATCAATAAACCCATTCACATGACAACAATGCTGTCCACAGAACAGCCGCATGACGTTAATCTGGTTGAATTTATGGTTCATATTTGTGGGGAAAAAATAGGTCTTATTTTCTATTCAGTAGTTTACATTTTGAATATTACGTTTAAGAACTAAAACAATGTAAATGGAAATATTAAATAGTTATTTATAGTAGCAGATTTATTACATATTCCGTTAAAGTAAACAATTAAATGAAATTACACACAGATTAGAATTGGAAAGAGCCAATATCATATAATAGGCTGTACTAATCCCCCGTATTTGCAGTTAGATTAAATGGTAATTATGTTTTCTCATGCTTTATTGTATATTAAATTGTAAAGTGTTGAAATTGGATGTGGTTGCTTTTTTAATACACTTTGCAGGGTGGGATCTTTGAGATTATCATTTTTACTTTAATTAAAAACGCTTTTATTATACAACCAGCATCGAGTCTGAGTGTGACACTGAATATAGTATCAGTAAACAGTAAAATCTGTTTTATCATAAACAATGAAACTTTTTAGTTCGCCACTAGGAAGTGTGTGCAACAAGACCAAAGACATTCTATCACCTCGACCTGCAAAATAGTACCTGCCTAGTCTAAAACTGGAATACCTGAGCTTTAATAAAAAAAAAAAAAAAAAAAAAAACATGATTCGCTCAAAATGTATTAAATTTTACTTTCAGGACTGGTACCCCGGTAATAAATTAATGAATACAAATATAAAAACATTCTCTCAAGTTCTCTACTCCGTGAAAAGTAATCGGGAAGTAAATTTGTGAGAGTATATTGTGATACATATACCACACCTATTTCATCAATAACACAAAAAGTGGGGAAAAAAGCACAGGGATAACAGGGGTGTGTTTTGTAACGCATCTGTATTTAGCCATATCAGTGCTTAAGCTTCCCTCTGCATGAGGGCTTGACCTCCAGCTCTCGAGCTGACATTACCCTTGTGGAAGTGGGGCACATAAATCTCCAACAACTTCTGTTGACTGGGGTCAAACCTTTTTTATTTTTGCACTAGTGATTTTTAAAAGCCCCTTGGAATCCCACTGGATAAACATTTCTTCCTAGACATAAAGACCTTCACTGTATTATTGAATCAAACTGTATAGGAACGGACCCTCCGTTTTAAGTGACGATGCTTAGTTGTTGTTCATTAAAGCCACCCCATTAGTTCAGTAAACACAAGGAAATACATCCATATATATTTTTTTTTTTCTGGTGGAAGCAACATGCTGGTGGATTTTTGTTGTTTGTTTTGTTAATTATAATCCAGAGTGAATATGTTTATGTAATCATGACAAATAGCAAGTAGGTTTTAAATCTAATGATACTTAGTGGTTGCCCCATTTTGGACTTAGGGGGTCATAGTGGTTATCCAGTTTTTTATCCAGTTAGTGTAAATGTATTATGGATTTATATTACCATTTAAACCATGATATTTATAGCTATACCTTCTTAAATGGCATTTGCCTTTTTACTATGACATAGATGCGGCAAAATATTGATTTAATATACGGTCTAATCATATTTCGATGAAAAGTTTATGGATGTACGTTTCAGGATCAGAGTAACTCATATTATACGTTGTCATTTCATACAGATGCTGGGACAGAAAAGTGATATTCTGTGGCCGAACCATAATTTGTTGTCACAAATCGTCACAAAAAGTTGTCACTTTTTGAATCAGCAAATTCCAAGCAGATCATGACAGAGTGAAGGCCAAAACAGAACGGCATTTAGGTAAAGGGGAAAAAATTGAAAATGTCATTCGTAAGTCTACCTCAGTTAAGACAACTTCATCCTCATTGTTTAAGGGTCATCTATGACCACTTCTATGATGACAGAATAACTATGACTAAGTTATTTTTACCTCTACAAAGACCACCCTTCATGAACCGTCTGTTCTAAGAGAACAGGAACGTGTGAAAAAGAACAGAGGTATATGGCTCACTTCTCAATGAAATAAAACTTGTAATGCATTTTTGGCATCTGAAGCTATAACCAAGTCATAATTGTTACTGCTGAACTAAAACAGCCCTGAAATCATAATTCGGACTCTAATCCAAACATTACTTTATAAACGCATCTTTCAGTGGTCGAGTTGCAGCACTAGACCTTTGACACGGCCATAATTTGAAAGGCTGCAACCATTTGAAAAACTCCATTCAACGCACTTGAACAGACAGTGTAATCAATCACGATTTAAAAAAAATATATAAAATAATAAATAATAAAGCGGATTGCTGGCGATATGACATGTTTAGACCTGTCCACAGACAAAGGGTGGCATAGATGGCACCGGTTACATTTAGCAATGACACCGGGTTGTATTTTTATCGCACGCCGAGTTGTTAATGTATGAGATGGCTTGTCAGGTCAAGTACAGTGCTCCCGCGTTTTACCGCCACCCCCCTCATTATCTGGCCACCTTCGCCTTCCGCCATCAATTCCTCAAATGTCCTCCCATAGGAGAGCACTGTCCCCTGATATATCACCCACAGTGTTCTCCATCCCCTGGACCCCAGGGCAATACAAACTCATAGGTAAGCACACTGTTTTACCGCGATGCAGTACCCATCGGAATTGCGGTCATGGAAGATCGCAAATAGAAAGGGAACTGATTAAAAATTTGGTATCATAAAAAGGCAAATGCAGACTTTATTATTATAATTTTTTACTATTCTTTTACGTTTTTTATTTTTTATTTGTGTCCTAACCAAGATTGGCAGAAAAACGCTGTAAACTCACAACCTGTTTAACTTTCCTGTTGAGCGGAACCTTCTGTTGTGGTTGTAATTCCAAATTTGACGTAGGATATCCCATATTTAGTCAAGGATATCATGGATAAGAAAGATCAACACAACGTTACAGTTATGCTGTTCTTCAATAACGTGAATGTATGATAAATGCTTCCACGACCTTAAGAGATAGGCAGCGTATAAGGCACTCTGCAGCAATACAGCGTCACAGATTACCACGTCTCATAGTGTTTGTTATGACTAATAGCAATTATTAAATCTAGTTAAGAGTGCCAAAAATACCATGAAATATGGCAAGGAATGAAAATGAGAAGACTTAAGGCGGAAAAGAGAAATTTAAAGTATACATAAAATAATATTCTAAAGGAAAATAAAAAAAAAAACAACTGAGTGGGGGGCCTGCAGGTTTTGATGTCACGGTACTCAAAACTATGCTATTGCTAATGCTAATGCAAGGGATGGAATTCTTTGAGAAAAGTTTGTGGCATGCTGAAGCTGTGTGTAATGTAGGTTATTAAAATTATTATTATTAGTTTATTGTTTCTCTCCTGCTTTACTAACATTGTACTCATGCAAATATTTATGGAACCCTTATCCAAATATATTGCAGGCTATCAGGAAAAGACATCACTACAGTCATGGCTCTGTGTTTGTAGGTACTGAACTGTGCATCATTTGAAACAACTCCCTTTTAGCCATGAATACATCCACGGTCTACAAAAGACTGGAAATTCTCATGTCATTACCTCCTATTATAATATAGTTTTAACCATGGCAACTAGTATAGTTGTTATCAATGTCACCAGCTGCTGAAGTGGCTACGCTGGCCAGACAAACCACTGGTTCGTATCTTATCAAATTGCCCCGACCTCTACATGTAAATGACTAGACCAATCGTGCAAATGCTCCGGGTTCACCAAACAGCTTAAGATCTCATGTTTTCAGCTTCATTCTCATCAAGCAGCGCACAAAAGAAAACTGCGGACCTGAGAAACCGAGTCTCTAGCACAAGGATGGTCGTGGTTGTCAGGATGCGTTAAATTATCTTGTGTGTGTCATTATTTTTAACTGAGAGGTTTAAATATGACAGCAAGGTGTAAACAGTATGCAAGAGACAGATGGTATAATACTTTTTTTGTGTGTTATGTTTCGAAACCTCCCCCCAGCAACCGATTGGATAGTCTGTCATTAAGAGTGCGAAGCGCAGTGTTGTAACGCAAACGGCTCAAGACGGTTCTAATTTTTACTGTGACATATGGTCCAGTGCTGACAATGTGGACGAGTCCATGGTGTTAAAATATGTACTGGCTGTTCATTAGCGCGTTAGCGCAGAGTAGCCCAAGCACAATAATTCCATCTGACAAGGAAAACCAAATGATTTGGCAGGGTTATATGTGTGTTTCTTCGTGCAATATGTCCCCATGCACGCAAATGCTTGTGTGTACTTAGTAAACGCAATGATTATTTTGAACTTCTCTGAAAGAAATTGATCAAACTGAAATTCAACAACACAAACATATAAACTGAAACAATGTTATGGAAAAAGTTGATTGGACTTTCTGGTAGATTTATAAGTTATCATATAAAATACACTCAGCTGCACTATCAACATGTTTTCGGCGAAGGTTTGTTTTGCTTGGTCCTACTCTAAATACATATTTTATTTTATTTTTTAAACAATGTTAGATGTGGCTTGGGAGAGGGAAGGAGGCCTCAACAGAGCGAATCTTGGAATACAGGTTTACACCATAAACTTCTTTGTTTAAATTTTTTGTCAACATCAAACAAATATAGGTGCAGTATTGTAGGCTTTCTCTTCATCTATGCTGTGTAAGGATGAATGGAAGATCTTGAAATGTAACAACCAGGAGCCAAAATTAAAGAATGCAAAAGGGTTCAACGCTTTTGTTTCACCCTCTTCTGACACCGTTTTTTTCATCATGAATGTGATAATTGTAGGTCGGCTACTTCCCTTAGAAACGGCGGTCTCCGAGAGAAACAATAATGCGTAGCGTAAACATTTCAACAACGGCACCATTAAAGGAGCACTTCCTTGAAATGAAATAAATAAGTAAGAAAAAAAAGGGGGGGGGGTATGTCTTTGTTCTGACATGGAGAACAAGATGTTTCTCAAAAAAGGAAATGCAAATTTCCATCAGCAAGAATGAAATATAACAATTTCAAACATATGCCACACTGATAAGCCATGGAAGACATATCCTAATGAGCCGAGAATACAAAGAAAAGACATTTTAATCTTTTAAAACCTAGGCTTACAGCACATTGTTAGACAAACCGAGTGTCAGCATGTTGATTTGTTTGTACTCTTCCTGTTTTTTTTCCTTCCCAGATGTTTATATATTTATTTCACGGTTTCCCGCTGCTCAGTTTAACAAGGGCAGTGGTATTTGAAGAGTTCGCCCATCACTTCAGGCATGGATTTGCCATCCTTCTGAACTTCTAGTCAGACAAAAAAAAAAAAAAACTCATGGAATAGTCTTGCTTGCTCAACACCAGCGCAGCAGACAACACACAGAGTGAACGAACGTGACGATCAGTAACTCATGTAGAAGTACGCAAAAATATAAAGAACGAGAACATCACACGCGTTCTCCAATTTGCACACAGTTTTAAGGAGGTTAAAATATGTGAATGTGTCAAGTCACTCAAATTTTTATATTTTATTGAAAACGTGACTTTCAGACAATAATGAGCAATTACATGAAAAAGTCGTTATACGAATATAATTTTCCCTACTGAAGCTAAAGGGTTAACACATGTAGATTACTATATAAATTTTCATCTTTAAATTTCATTTACAGGTCTCTCAAATTTAAATTGGCTAGGATTGCTTTAATTTGTTGCTTATTTTTGAAGATGTATTATGACAGTAAATTTAGGTCTCGTAACCTCATCCAAATTAAAATACTAATTATCTCAATGTTTTATTCCAACAAGCATATAAGAAACATGTTAACTGAATGTAAAACAACACAGATATGCCTTCTGTCAAATTCTGTGGTGACCATATATTAGCCTATCTCAGGTCAGTGCTAATTAAGGTCAGCTTCTTGTCATCTTGTGGTAGTTCTTATTGACATATGTCCTTAAGTACGAGTGAAAATGTCATCTCATTTACCCTGGGGACAAAGTATTGTGAACTCTGCCACCTGTTGTTCTTCCTGCTCTAATTAGTCTTCTGAGCATGCTCCAGGCGTGACATGTGACCAAAATCAGACCACAAGCCACAGTTAGCGACTATGTGTTTGTGCCTGTGCAATTTTTTTACATAAAATGTCACTAATCAATGACAGTAGGAACGTGTTCTCATTTCTATTGACATTCCAAACCTGCTACACCCACACACACCCGCCAAATTGGACACAGTTATTGATCCCCTCTATTTTCACATAGTATGTAATACATGAATGTACAATTACATGGATGTGACCAAATTGTAGCCCAATCCACATAGGTGGAGGCGAGAAACTCATTAGACTGTTACTCATTATGGAGATCCAAATCATAGAATACATTCTGCATGGTTCAATGGGTCACTCACAGGAAGTGGTACATTGACATCACACATACAATTGAAAGTACGGTTGATCCCCCAACTAGAATGCTAGCATCAATTAGAGGTAGGGGCGTCACCAGACCCTATTTACTGGGGTACATGCCCCAGTAATAAGTTGTTGTGCCCCAGAAAATGATCATGAAAAATAAGTATTTTTTTTGCAATTTATCATAAATTGCATGTGTGAGGATGAGAGTGCTGGCAACATCCCTGATTAGAGGCCACTATTACTAAGGGCAACCGGTAACCTGTAGATACCAGGAGAGAAGCTCGGCGCTCTTATGCAGGGGCGATCGAGGCAGCCAGGGCTGACTTAAGCCCACCCTTCCCCGCAGGGGATGAATCCCGCTGTGTCCTACAAGTGTGGCCAGCCAGTCAATAGATAATATATTCCAGACCCAAAATAGGGATGTCTAGGCTATAGTTTGTCAGGCGGTTGACTCTAATGACTGAGCTTCTCCTGAGCCGGCGAAAAGCATCTTTCTTGTTATGTTGCTGTCAAGACTGTCAAACAATGCATTTGTGGGGTTTTCGCGTAGCATATGGAGTAAAGATAAATGTGTGAGATGCAGCCGGGAAACCTGTAGCTTAGAGTTGGAATCACAATCGCAATATTACCACCTATGGCCAGATATTTACAATGGCATAGAATAATGGGTACAGTACATAAATTCATCAGTCTCGCTGTTTAGTGTACTGTCCTCGTGGTTTTGAACTGAATGTGTGATAACTTAACATTCCTTCATAGCAACGTGATTAATGTTGTATCTCTGTTGTACAAAAAAAAGCAAAAGTTAATTGCCATGCGACTTGGTGAAGTCATGTGCGGCTACATCTTTCTGAGGGTTGATTGCATAGTCCCCTTTAGCTGAAGGAAAGGGGTGTAAATCGCATCTTTTGTTTTAATTCACACCCTTCAGAAAGCATGATTGCTTCTGTTTTGGTTTTGGAAACTATTAATGCATACCATGTACCGTACCGTTTTTCAGAGCCCGTGTTGCCTGAACAGATCTCGAAGAGCGATCTACGCTCACCATGCAAGATTAGGCGGTCGCGTTTTCAATGGAGGCCCAAGGTCCTTTCACACTTACAGAAGCCTAATTTACCAACCCACAGAAATATGCATTAAAGCCACATGTAATTTGCATACACAGATTAGAGATTTTGTTCCTGCGAATTAATTTTACGTGTCCTTTCAAGGAGCGTTTGATTGGCAAAGGTTTGGGTCCTTAACCCTGTGCATCAGCCTGTATAATTTGCAAGCAAAGTTGCACTAGAGGGACTAAATCACCAGTGAGGAAATGATCAAAGGCCTACAATATGGCTAAGAGCAGTAGGGTTGTCTCTGGTAGGTCACCGAAGGTGTCAAGAACACAGGTCGAGACTGACATTTGGTAGAAATGACATTTAGAAGGCCCGTGTAACCGTGTTTTTGATTTTCCCCATCTAAAAGGCGGTAGAGACTGTGACACACCCTTCTGCTTAGCCATTGCTCAAGCCTCACCATGGGGGGTACTACATCAGTCGTAAATCACCAGCCCTCTTGAGACGAGCTGGGAGGGGGGTACTTTCGGCTGGACCGAAACAAAAAGCAAACGCCGTTCTGCTCCAGGTATTTTCTCATCCCCAAGAGAGACAGGAGCCCAAGAATGATCCAGTCCTATTCTCTCGTTTCTTTTTTTTTTTTTTTTTTGCCACGGGCGACGCAAGCAATTCATCAAGGACTCACGAGCTACAGGCATTTCCTCGGCTCATCGGAGAAACAGAAGCAGATTCTTTGTCTTCTCCCATGGTCTGGCCTTCAAAGCCGCTATTTTGCCAGTATGCACAGCATTAGCGATGTGGTCACTGCATAAATGACACACTGATTTTTCTCCGTCCTCCCCCCGACCTCAACTACATGGTTGACTCTGCAAGTCTAAATCTTGACCAAATCCAAAATCACACATGATTTAATCCAGAGGGGACAAATATTGTACTGTCCCACCAGAGCCTCTTTTTCTTCACCAAACTTCTGCTCTTAAAAATTTAAAGTAACCCAATCATTTATTTAACCTCTACATTTACCCATGTGTATTAATTAGCGGACAAAGGTCGTGAGTAACATTTTAAAATGTTCTCGTACCAATACATAAATGTTTTACCATGGCCTGATCTACAAGAACTGCTGGAAAAGGCCTGTGATGAGCTGAGATTCTGCTGTCCTTATTGTATTAGGAAGTTCATTCCACCGTTTGGACTGCCAGAGTGGAAAAGAGATAGACAAGAGGGACCCAATCAGGATGGGGAGGGCCAGGTGAACAGAAAATGTGGATCGGGGTGGTCTGGCAGGTTTAATTTCCAGCTAATATCCACAGCTAATAAGCTGATTGACACAGTGTAATTGACAGAAACAACAAAAGACACACCGGTCATCCAGGCTCGGAGTTTCTCATCCCCAGAAATGCCCTCAGTGATGAGCAGCTTCTTTTTCAGTCTGCCTTCCTCTCCAGATACATCGGCCTCTCAGGTTCAGCCTCCTGGAGTTCTTTTCCGGACAGTGGGGCGGTGGCTCGTGGTGTCCATTCCTCCTGGGAGGCCCAAATTACCCCGCAATGCCTCCAGCCCAAACATTCAGGACCGAAATACCTTATTTCCCCCCCGGCACTTTAACTTCAAGAGAACTCACAACTGCCTCTGCTTATACTCTTCACTCTGAGATAGACTTGCAGACGTACAATAATGAAGACGCACAACGACACAAGGAGACGCTAAAAGGTAAGAAGAAAGAAGAGGAAGACATTTATTAGGAGAAAGGATTAATTAGTCTTGCTGGGAGCCAAGGGATAACATTTTTTTTCTCTAATTATGCCAGATAACATGAGCTAATCTAACGTGAACATTAATGTGCGTTCACGTTTTCCCAGGAAAAAAAAAAGTGAAACATGAAAATATGTGGATATGGGAAAATTAACTCAATGTAAAGTACTGAGCTGGACGTACCGAGCTTGCCATAACTCAACGGCCATTTTAAAACTCTCTTTCCCAACGTTCTAATTGCTCATAAAGCTACCACTAGGAGCCCTTTAAAAATCCTGGCTGTTTTACAGCCAGAGAGAGAAAAAAAACATCAGTACAAATTGCAAAATTATTTAACAAGATGTTTCATTATTTTTTTATTATCCTAGAGGGACTTATCTGAATGGTACTGGAACTTTTATTTATTTTTAGATTGGATTACTTTATCACACTGTAATAGGAATGTATTTTCACCACAGCTTTTACAAAAATAAGCACAGGTAATAATACCACTGTACAGCACAGTGCATAGACCATACAATAGTAAACAGATAGTCATTATCACACGACTATGCCATCATTCATCACCTCGGACCTAAGTTGTTTCTCTGCTCTTATAAAACATCCAAAAAAAACCCACAGGCACATGTGAATGAAGGCCAAACATATATATTCTCCAAATACAAGCCTCGGCCCTCTATGGATTCTGTGAGAATACATTTCGAAATGAGACGTACATTTCAAAACCGGAGGGACCGAGAACAGAAAGCAGATTTGTCGTGTCCACCGCACCGCGCATCAATCATCCAATTATATGTTGTTGCTACGTCCACATACTGAAGAGAGGGAAGTATCAAACAGAATGGAGCCGGGAACACTGGGGTGGCAGTTCGGCGTGTTATGATTTTATCAGCAATGAGTTCTGCCTCTGCTCAACATTTGCCGGTTGGAGAAATAATACACAAAGCGGGACACATTTGCAGATGATCTAAAGGTTCGACACATGATCATAACTGACATGTGTACCCCAGATGTGTGTGTGATTTATATATATTTAAATCCACACACACACACACACAAAAGGCACTGAGACAAGCATACATTTCTGTATAAACACGGCACTGTTTTTTTTTTTTCTACATGCCAAATAATTCTGGTTGGCTCAGAGGAGTCAAAGGTATCAGTCATTCATGTACATATCTGTGATGTGACTCTGTTCACCATCACAAGTCATATGGACCTTTTTAATGTGGAGATTTGAAAAATTCAGTTTCTTTATAAGCATAAAGAACACTGCCCACTCATTTACCAAACAACCATACACACTAGTTTGATAGTATAGAATGTGCACTGTGATTTATCACTATGGATATACCTAAGATCAACTGCTTATGACAGCTCCATACCTGCTGGTTGCCTGATAGGAGAAAGCTTTGCAGAATATATCTGTATTTTACATGTTTTTCCACCCTGATGCTGCTACATGGAAGTCTATATGAAGACACATCTAGACAGAAATAAAAACATATAGATACATTTTATACGATACAGAACATTCAGGTTTAAGTAAAGAAAAACAAGTTGTTATTGCTGTTATTATTTTTATAGTTGCCAATGAAAATAGCATAGAGTACACCTCACATAAATTCATCATACTGGCCTCTTTTTAAAAATAAAACTGCTGTAGTTTTGCTTTGCATCTCAACCAGTTTCTTAACCAGTGACTGTCTACTGAAACTGCAGGTAACTGCACTGTTAACCATAGACTAAGGTTCTTTCTCATTCTGATCGCAGTCATGAAATGTGCTTTCAAAAGACAAGGTCACCTTCGTGAACACACAGGTAACCACACCTCATTTTAATGAAATAGCTGGGAAGAAAGAAAAAACAAGAACATGTATTTCTATATCCAGGAGACTGGTTATAAAGCACTGTTATGGAGTCAGCCCTAGAGAATACCAAACTCTGGGAGCAATGGTTATAAGCCACCCAGGCTATCAGAGCTAAACAAAGCTTTGGTTCTGACAGCTTGTCAAATGTAATGACTTTAAAAAAAAAAAAAAAAAAAACTTGGTGTAATAAAACATGTTGGAGGCAAACAGTAGCCCAGGGACCCATCGGTCATACATTTTCATAAGTTTTATACACATATATATTTTTGTCTTTCATAAATGCAAACCTTTGGCTATTTTTTGTTTTGTTTTTATGAATAGCCGAGTGTTATTAATATTGTAGAATCGCTGAAACATTTCCCCCCACCCCCCACCCCCACCGCACTTTCAGTGGAACTCATTTAGCACGATAGCGGCAGCTTGTCAATAGCTTCTCGATGTGACTGAGGGTCATTTTAAACCCGATCCCATCGCCTTTCTAACCCCCCCCTCCCACCCCACCACCCCCAAGCACCCCACTGTAATCACAGGACTGTTGTGGCATTACAGCGTGAACTGGGCTGTTAATGACGCGAGATGTCAAGAAGATGGGATTGCGGTATCAAAGCAATCTCTGCCGAGGCGATGGAACGGAATGCGGTTTTATTCCACACCTCTAACCTCCTCCTACCAACATAAAAGCGTACGATATGGTACGGTGCCCAGAAAACTTCTGATCCGTTCTTCAACCATGAAAAAAAAGCACCAACGTTGATGCATTGTACTTCTTTGAAGATTACAGGCATGTCTTACCTATTGAAATGTAAATGAACTACAACGGCATCACAGTTTGAGATTCGGAGTCAAGTGTCTGCTTGGAACCCGGTGCATTTGCATGAACAGCAGACGCCAAACACAAGCCAAACACATTAGATCTGCATGCACTTTCAGGAAGATTTATTTTCAGCCATGCATGTTTTCACTGGGCCTAAACTAATACTGAACAGTTTCTCAGATATGAATTTTGTAACATTTATAATTATTCATGAGAGGGATGAAGAATAAATACATATGCATCTAAATATTCCGAGTCAGCTTTTTACATGATAAAATGTTTAATTGAGGGAGAAAACGGCACGAAACAAACATCAGACCATGTTTATGCACAGCGTGTGGCTGAAAAGGTATTCTGCAAGCTACATGCTTACATTTTGCAATGCACAAAAAATCTGGTGCGTTGTAGTGACATTGTTCTAACAGTGTGCCTCACCAAATAGCAGGGAATTGACAAACAACCGTAAGCAGGATTGATGTCACCCAGCAACCAATTTCTTACTTGAGGAAGAATTCACAAATTAACTTTTTTTGTGATACTGAGTAATGAAACACATCCAATAAAACTAATCTGGTAAATTTATGAGCATACTGTGATGATATCTTAATCTAATATGATCTAATGAATAAAATGACAATGCATCAAAAAGCAGAATGAAACCATCAATTCATCACTTGTTGCGTAGTCAACACATTATGAAGTGTTAGCGTAAGCAATGAAGTAATTATTCCACTTTGACATAAACACACCTAGACTTCTGCCGCTCCGTTCCCCCGCATGACTGCACCTGCAAGATCTCACACAAACACGGCGAGCGTTTTGGCGTGAGCATGTGTTCCGCGACCGAGCGGCGTTCCTCGTACATAATGATGAATGGCTCATGAATAAACCACCATGTAAGGCAAATTAGGGCCGTTCAATGGGCGTGGAAGTTAAGCTTTTTTTGCATGTAAGCACATTCAAAGCGCAAGTGTGATTTATCAGCCAAAACCTGCACGTGTGTTGTACACAACCAATTTTTATGCGTATGCTAAAATTTAGCATTAAAATTTACGGAAGGTTAGATAAATGAGGCCTCAGGTACTTTTGTGACCTGCGTCTTGTCAAGAGCCTTAAAGTGTCATGATGCATTTTTGTGTATGTTTAGTATATCAAGTGGGAGGAGGGGTATACAGGAATTTCGAGCTAAATCTAATACATGAATTAAATCTTTCACCTGGAATTTTACTTAAACTCAGTTCAGAGTCTTACTTTTTAAGACGTGTATTTTTCAACATTGTTTGGGAATTCCTGCATCTCTTTTACCCAGGTATGTGGACTTAATTTGCTCCTGAATTGCAATGGTAGTAGACCATTGTATAGGCCTAGATTTAAAAAAGCCTACGTTCTGAACAAAATCTTTGGACTGAAATTAATCAAAATTCTTTTTCATGAATGGTACATATTCATTGAAAAATGTACGTTTGTGTCTGATCACAAACCATGGCCATCTGAGAAATCTCACTTTAGAGTTCAAAGAACCTTGCACTTCTGTGCTCGCCAATGACGCAAATAGGCAGCATTAGTCATGAGGTGAAACAGAGTATGGTCCAGCCAGGAACGCTGAATGAGCTTCAGTAATGTGGAGTCACTGAGAGATTACTGCTTCCATAAGGCTGAAATGTATGGGGCCAAATGGCTTTCAAATACAGTTGTTTTCTAGAGGCGCCAGCTCTTCGATCAGCTTTTTGACCGTTGCATTGTTTTTTATGAATTTGGGAAAAAAATTGGGGAAAATGATCTTATCACCACTTATCTTTACTTGGCTGAGGGTGGTATCCTGTGTCTAGTAAAATCATTAAAATGGAGTCTCCTCCTCTTTCATTTTATAACGCTCTTCAATGTTCCATTTTATCATCTTAAAATCTCATCATGAACGAGCTCTTGATGACAGATGGCAGGCCCTGCGTATTATGTCATGGTGCGTCCCTGAGAGAATCAAGATTACAAACGCAATGGCGACGCTCTCTTTTAGTCAGAGCATCAGAACAACATGGGTGTGGGAAGCAAGAAAAGCTGGGTTCTGACTGAAGAGAGCCAGAAACCCAGCATGAAATCTAAGAGGGGAGCACTCCAAAAAAACATGTGCCTTTTTCAAACTGTACGTGCCCATTTACACAACACCTGATCTCATTTTTTGGGGGTCCCACGGGAGGAGGATTACGGTGTGAAGATCACTTCTCAGATTCAATCGAGTTCCCTTCCTCTGCGTGTCAAAAAACCCTCTGTCTGGTCTCACCAATTTGCCCAGATGGCGGAGTTGGGGGTGTCTAAATGACTGCCTGATTGGATAGTCGGTGTCTTTTTATTTCTCTGTACTTTGAGAGAAGACCCACAGGTTCCTCTGTTGACTTCAGACTGGATTTATAGCATCGACTCACAAAGGTATATATAAAGGACCATATTTCCAAAGGATCCTTTTTGTCTACAAAGAGGTTATGATGTTGTTTTATTATCTGTTCCAAGCTGAGCCCTATGGCTTTGACCACGAATGGGGAACCCTGGCATCAGAGAGCCCATTATGACAAAAAAATAAATAAATCATTCAATCTGTCCTCCAAAAATCCTCTGCTACGATATGCTAATATTAGCAAATACATTTTGAAGCATCAGCTGAATGCAAACACGTGTTGTGTACAGTACAAAATAATTAATATAAAACGGATTTCTGACTGGGTAGTCAGTTGATAGGATGATGTATTTTTATACAATAAAACCTCACATATGTATAAAAGCAATTCAACTATCTTGCACACAACATATACTAGAGCTAGTTTAAGTAACACTGGATGTTAAACTCTGTTCTCGGTTGTAAAATCGTACATTTATTGTTAGATTAATTTGTGTCTTTTATACATTTGCTGAAAGTAAACTTCCAAATAATACTGTACGCACATATGGAGAAAAAAAAAGAGGAAAAAACATCTTTGGTCCTACAAATGTCTTCCCCACTGGCAACTGCGTGTCTCATTAGTGAAATAAGTTGTGAGCATATCGATTAGAACATTTAATTTACTCCTCCAATGAATAACAAGGGGCTTTGGAAAAGAAGGCCGATGGCCCCGAGATTTTAATCAGATACCTCGCTAAAACAGATCCATGAACCCCCCCGCCCTTCATTCCTGTCTTTCATCAGTTTACCTGAGCGAAACGTCAATGCCAGGCTTTGCCCCATAGCCAAGTCATATTAATTAACTAATAAGTGGTTCTGGCTGGAGCTATGTTTAGATGCAGTCATATCATGTATGAAAATAGTTTCTAATGGTGGACAGCGGACCTCTGGCATGAGGTTTACATGGAGACAGAGGATGGAATTTGAGGTTGTCTATGCTAGAACAATGGATCCAAAATGGCGCACTAATGGAGCCGAGCCTGACACAAAAGCCATGTGACTTAATTCAGTGGAGGTGTACATGACATGGGGAGGGGGAGGGGGAAGGGCTTAATGTGGTTGTAATTGGGCTGGTTAGTGAGGACGACTGTTCTTGTTTGTAGTGACTAAAAACAAGAAACAAATCTATGGATAGTCCTCAAGATATTGGAATTACTGCAAAGGAAAATATTTTGTCTTTTCGCTACATAGTATGCTGCAATGACGCTGTACGATCCTCAGCCCTGCTAATCATGTCTGACCGCCGAATGAACTGCTAAACGCAAGCCAATACAAATATTGCTGAAGACTACTTCAGAGGATATTTGTAAAATCAAGATAGCGTTTATGTGTTTCATTCAAAATGCATAATAATTCAAGAAAAATTAAATTCATCCATTTTCAAGGACTTCTAACCCAAATCAGCCACTTTCACAACCTTGAAATGGACTCAGGTTCAAGACTTACATGACCGTGTATCTTTCTAATTCAGTGCCTCACAAAGGTCAAATATTATTGTGCTTTTGGGGTCATATCACTATTACAGAAAGCTGTTCATCCAAGTTTTAAAAGGGCCATGATCCGCATTTGTTTGAGTAAGCTATAATAATCATACCTAAAAAATCATAGTTGTTAATGTAATATGCTTGAAGTGTGTGTGTGTGTGTGTGTGTGTGTGTGTGTGTGTGTGTGTGTGTGTGTGTGTGTGTGTGTGTGTGTGTTTGTGCTGTTGTACCAGACTGTTCCTTCTTCAGATTCCAAGCACATCACCGATGGGGAAGATTTGTTTTAGTAAATGACTCTCAGCTATGAGGCACTCAGAAAGTGATGAGAAGCAACACAAAACATGTAATCTGTGTATGCATTTAATTTCCATTATTCCGCTGTTATTCTTCTTCTGCTGTTTGGCCGAGAGCCCTTTTTTTGTAACAATATGTTGCCATGGTAGGCAACGCAGGCATAGATCGGTTATGCGTACCAAAGCATTAACTATGCAAGTGCTTACTGAGGCAGTACAAGGAAACACATCTACTGAGATTTCCTGCATGAATCCCCAGTGCACAGTGTTTGAAATTCCATGCCATTTCTAATAACAAATGAACCTTAGTCACCATGCTGAAGGTCGCTCAGTGGGGGCTAATGTACATGGAAGTATGGAATTTCAATGAGATACCAATCAGCTTCAGTCCACCTTCTGTTCTACAACATGTACTTTGAATTTCTGTGCAATGAGTGGCTTGAGCAATATACATCCTTCTCTAGGTTGTTATGTATTGTCAAATGACATTGTTGGTGCTGTTGGAAACTATCGACGTTGAGTAAATTGGGAGCAAGACTGATGAATGTACAGGTACGCGTTGCTTAACGTCCACAATATGTTCTGTGAAACAGAACATTATGTGATTTAGACATTGTGCGAATATGTCCATACTATCAAATCAAAGCCATATGGGATACTGTAGTGTACCAGTATTGCATAAATAGCAAAGATACTGTACATGTACTGTACTGTATTTCAGCTAATGTATCTGGCAAGGTAATAAATGGGTTAAACAGGTTATGTCCGATATGTCCCGTTCTCCGATCGGGATTTCTGAACTCTGTTTGAACCTTAACCTTACAGGACTATGGACATATATGCGGCCTGACGTTGCCCAAACGGACGTTTTGCGGCGCATACCTGTACTTAAATTATTATAGTGGGTTTATAATCTGGTGGGGTCAGTTGGAAACAGCATTATCTTAGGATTTCAGGGCTTTAAACCCATCCTTGGATCATAAATTACGAATTAAGACTTGAAGCATTTTATATAATGCTCAGTGACTGAATATAACTTGTGACCAGCAACGCTCGGAGTCATTAACACAGGCAGTGGGCATTCAGTGTCACTGAACCGATCTCTCTGCTGGCATACTGGCCAGTGTTTGCACGGCCAAGAGAAGGCAAGGATTCCCTCCAGAGAAAGCGAGAAATCTTGGAGCCGACTGCATCCTTCTCAACTTTTTCAAGTTGTTGCTAATCAAGATGAGACATTTGAGGTTGCTGCCCTGGGAATGCCTGAAGCTATTTTCCAATTAGTGTCACCGGGGAGACAAACAAGGAGAAAACTTGCACTAGTCTTGTGGAAGGCAGGGAAGGAAAAGGGGGGCGTGGGGGGTGGAGAGATTTTTTAAAAGACTAGACTAAATGACTGTGACAGCGATCTCGACAAAACAAAATACACGAGCGAAGGAAAGACGGACAGACAAGCAGATATCCGCGCCAGGTCTGTCCGACTGTGTATTTATTCATTACTGTCAAAGCGAAATAGATACGTGCAGAGGTTTCACTTTGCAGCAACAATTAGCTAAGGGTCATTTGAGATGCCATGCATAAATTAAAGTCAGTCCACCGGCTGCACTAAAAGGGATTTTCTCTATTGACTTTCTCTCTTGAAACCCTATTTTCCAGGAAGGAGTATTCTCATGAAAACATGACAGCTTGTAAAATACTCATATGACACGTGAGAAAATACAAGATGGGGTTATTGGCAATTTGTTCCTTTCTAGTGGGTTGTAGACATTTAAGTGTACAGTACATACCAGTATTACACATCCACTTAGTTCTGTTCATTTATTTTCTGGAGACACATTTCTTTGAACATATAATCCTAAAAATTCAGACAAAAACCTTGTGGATGTTATGGAACTCCATATATTTATATAAAATGCATTTGTCACACCAAAGATCAGGATGCATGAAATAATAATATAATATTTTTCACCCTCTCTACCAGATGCATTTCGTAAGTCTTCAAGTGCCAGCAATTTCTACAGCCAAACCTGAATGAAACATTTACTGTGCAGACATTCTAAGCGTAATTTGTAAGGAGATGTGAAATCAGTGTGCAGAGATGGTGATTTTCACATATCAATAGGCAAGAATTGCCATATTTTGTTGGATTTAGGATGTTTAAAGAGGCACTAGGCAGAAGGAACCCGATAGCCCCGGCTCTATCGTGTTATTGAGGTCAGATTCTGCAGTCTGCTTGTGTAATTAAAACCTGCAAGTACAGCGCTAGTGCGTCTGCGCATCGTTAGTGTCAGGGTTCCAGATAAGGCCAGCTGTTTCCTGAAAGCATCGAGCCCCCGTTTTCAGTCAACATTTCACGGTCAATTGAATTGGTCAATGTTTATCAGGCCATCTACTGAGCAACCGTGTATTTTCCGTAATGTAAACCGGGCAAGGAATCACGACATCTCACATGGTTCGGAAGGGAGAAAAAAAGTAGTTCCCATCTCCCTGCTGCAAAGAATCATCCTCAGCCTAAAACCTCATGTCATGCATTAATCAAGGCCTGTCGGCGTTTTACATCTACTGAGAATATCTGAAGTAGCAGAAATCCATCAAGAGTAATGGTATTGCTGTATGCCTGGAGGGCAGCCATCTTATTGCTCGGTCCCATGCAGAAACGGAACGGGACGTACGCAATCGCTGCTCTGTCTTGTTCAGCGACAAGGGAAGCGGTTCCAATGAAGAAGCCGTGTTTTCATGCTCTATTTAAAAAGGCATCTCATTTTTTAAAAACTTTTTTTTTCAAGATATTTGTCTTAAACAGATGTGTCAGAGCTCTCCTTTTCCCTCTCCTGCCCGCTCTGCAACATGGTCGTACGGTTCCGTAGCAGGTTTTTCCCTTCCTGTCGGCCAACCCACACTACAGATGTGGTGTGCTCTCGTGTTGCGCTTCACCTTGGAGACCTTTGTGGGATTGACTTTTTTTTTTCTTCACGCAAACTTCTCTAGTTTTACTTCTGCCCGCTTCCACAGCACTGTATTTCTTAATACGCATTCGGCCCCATTACCAATCACTGTCATCTTTCAATGCCTTTAATTTATGACTAACAATTTTCCATAAAACATACGATCATACAAGCAAAGGTCAGAATTATTGCAATATCAAACTTATCGGCATTTGAACATGGTTAGTTTCAGTCCAAGGGCTGAACAGGAAAGTACAAACAGTCAGTGAAACAGTGTGACGTGCTGCTGAAAAAAACAACGCTATATGTTTAAAATAACTCTCTCATAGGTCTCCCCTCTAGAGACATAACACAGAATTTGTTTCTACTAGAAACTTTTTATGACATAGTCATATATGTAGTGGTTTGTACACAATTTTTTTTTTTTTTAAATCAAATGTGAGATTTACTGCTGACTGCATTCATCACAGCTTGGAATTTTGTGAGGAATGAAAAATCATGAATTGATTATAGTGTCTTGAAGGAATTTTAATGACCACCTGCTTTTTTAAAATGGCCATCTTGCTGTAGGGCTCTTCTGCGCCCCTTCCAAAGCGTGTTCCAAGCGAGGAGCTGACGGCAATGGCAACCGACAGCCAAGAGGAAAACACTGTGGAAGTGTTAGGATGGCGACCAATCGACAGCACAGAAGCTGAATCCAAATCAAACCTCTGACCCACCCAACAATCCGAGCCTGTGGGCTAATGGGGGATCTCATTCTAGAACTAACGCAATAAGCTTCTCAAACAAAAAAGGCTCCACTCAGTGATAGACCTTGTAATTTCCTGTAAACAGCTTTTAAAATGTGAAAAACATGCTTCAGGTTTTATTGGCTTATTAACAGCCACTATAGCTATGCTGTTCCTCATATGCTGATTTGTTACATTTCCATCAAGGCATCATGCTATGGACTTCGTTCACAAAAACCCTGATCATGTTTTCATGGTGATATTTCACATAGTCCAGTCTCCACATATGGTGGAAGAAGATTTGCACATGCTAGCATAGGTGGAAAAAAAATATGTTAATAAGTAAAAAAGGACTTTGATGTCCCCTTTTCTTGTACTAGGTTATGATGGGAAAGGTTTAACATTCAAACGAAACGCTCCTTTGATCCATGGACACATGCAGTACATTTCACTGTAGAATAACATTTTCCTGATGGATTTAAATGCACACTTTAAATTGTAATTGCTAGGTACAGGCATTACGAAGCCATAATCATCTCCGAATCCATGAATTTCTCCCAATGTAGTAATGGCACATTTTAAATGACATTATTACTGACAAACATTCAAACAGATGCATTTTTGTAGCAAAAAAAAAGCACATTTGATGGCAGGGTGAGAATGATTTATCACAACAAGAAAAATAACCCTTCACCCATTCACTGGAAGTGCTGTCATTAAATCTGGCCACCTTGTCATGTTTCGTAAAAAAACATTCTCGCTTCATCAAATGACAGCGTCTGCCATTGGTCTCCTTGGACAGGAAGCCATCAAATCAAAATAGTTTAGCTGCCATCGCCCTTACTTTGTATTCACTCCATGCCATTCAAAGCATCTAATCAGAAGAACAAGCGCATGCCACTAATTATACATACTACAAGTAATGATGGTGGTTTAAAAAATATAAAAAAGGTAATAATTATGTACTGGCAAAGATAATAGTAACATAGGCAGACGTTGCTTAAAAGTTGAATTTTTAGATGTAGAATGTACAGTCCGTGCATGGGCAGTTCCATCCCTGTTTGTTGTAGGGGATTTTTTTTTAATGTCTAAACCAAACTTTGCAGCACAGATAATGCAAAGCCCTTTTTCGAAATGAAAAGGTAGAGCAGCAAGAGAGCACTCGGAAAGATCCGGATGACATGGCGAGGCAAGCACTTTGTGTCAACTTGGATTAAAGCACAGATTTGTGTCTCAGCCAGTCTAATGCCATGTCAAATTATGCAAATCCCTTCAAAAGAATGTAAAGGGTATTTGTCTGTATTTTTTTTTCCTTTTCGCCAATACACTGTCAGGTTTCCCCCAGACTGACCTCAATCTATTTTATTATTTCTCTGCGATTCCTCACTCAAGGAGATAAGAGAGTCTGTAATGAACTTTAGTCCATAGATGTATGAGAGGATCATATTTCACATTAGGGAATTTTCTAGAAAACAGCGAGAAGCTGTTTTGAAAGAATCATTATTCATATCTGAATACTTCTTCCACTGGTTCCTGAAATGGATGAATGAAAACTTGGTAACAAACAGTGCAACAGATGTGAAAAACATTAGACCCCCCACCAGAATAAAAGTTTACTTGGTACCAAAGTCCACAAAGACACGATTCAATCATTTGTACTTAATTTTGACTTCTGAGAATTTGCCTGGGTTACTCCGTTTCTGAAGAAACACCTCAGATGTGAGAAAACATTTCCATTTCCCTCACTCTGTTAATTGCAAGGCTTCTCTGCAAGACTGAAACTAATTTAGGGGTTACCCTACCGACTGAAACCATAGGCTGAAACCATCTCCATGGACAACACTGCGGCTCTCCTATGCTCACATATGACCACTATCAGCACTGGAAAGGAAATATGTCCATCTTGGAACATACGGCATGTCGCCGAGAGATTAGTTCAAACGCAGAACAGTTGTTGGATGTGTACAGAACAGGTGAGCTGGACCACAGTGATGTGAGAATGAAACAACATCTCTTTGGTAGAGATATACTTCACCATTCTGTAGGTAATGAGCTTGGCAGATAAGAGTTCAGTTAATCAGGTTGTACTCCCTTACTTTATACTGAAGTTTTCCATCTTAGTTCAATATTTGAAGATAGCACTTGAGTTACAATAATGAACATTTCTTCTGTATTGCAAACAGAAGCCATTACTGAAAAACATCCATTTGCGCTTAAGATAATGGATACCCTGCTGACACTTGACCAAGTCAAATGTGACCCTAGAAGGAGTGCATGGCACACACACACTCCTACAGATGGCTTTAGAGTACTTTGTCACCCCTGTTTTTTTAAAGTTATGGATTTCTGGAACCATAGGAGGGTGACCCATGAACATCATGTTAATCTGTGACTCAAGTCCGATATAATGGTACAGGTGCCTGAGTTTTCAGCAAAACTGTACAGGAGACTCACCAACCACAAAATGGATGCTTCCATGTTTAGGTCATGCAATTGAGGGGGAGTCACACTTAAATCACAAGCAATTACAACTGATGCTTGTATTCTCATGGCAATATTATAACTGGTATGTGCCCAAGTTCACGGCAATAGTGTGATTTTCTTTTGTACAGAGAAGATGCACAGAAAAAAAATTCTATTGCACTTGAAACATCCAACTGCATTCAATGTATATACATAATGGCCATTGAAATTGCATACTTCGTGTTCAAATTGTCCATGGAAGTGCTTTGCTCACTTTCTCAACAATGCACAGACTTGTCATCGATTGCAAATACTATGTAGGCTGCCCAGTACTTACATTTGCTTGATTGTTGTCCATCAGACCAAGTTTCAAAACCTGTCTTTGTTCAGTTTATTTAATACAGTTTTCTTGCATGTCTACATGATGTACTGTGTCCTGTATATTAATGTAGACATGCAATATCATTCTGCCAATTATTTCTGTGAAATTATCGGGACAGTTGCATTGGCATGACAAACAAGCCTGACGCACAGATATGAAACCTGTTTCACAGCCAGGTAGCAGTTCAACTAAATATGGAACCAAAATGTGTCAGCATTCATTTTGCGAAGTAAGCAACTCCCAGGATTTCATGTCAGTATCATAACTTACAGTAAAACGTAAGTGTCTTGCTTGTAAAATGTCTTCTCACCTCTGAGCAGTTTGGTCATATAAATATTTAGCATCAGGTTCAAACTTAGCGGGAACCAACGGCATATAAGATACGTGCTTAAATTAGTTAAGAAGACCTATATTTAAAGTGTCTTGAACTAGGAGTGCTTGTCTAGGATCAGTTTTGCTATTCAAATCTAAATGGTTAATGTTAACACATGGAGAGGGGAAACTGATCCTAGATCAGTATTCTTACCCTGAGACACAGAGAAGTGTATGAACATGAGCCCAGCCTTATATTTTCATTTTTGGACATGTCCCAAATCCTGGTTCCATAGGGACGGTCCCAGATGCAGTCACATGTGTGCTTTTTCTGTACGACAAAGCAGAATCCTTACAAATAACGATACGATGTTCGGAAAAACCAGCAATCTGTAACAAAACAACAGACCGTTGTATCTAGGGGACTGAGCTGTCTTTACCTGTATACATTTAAATGAATATGTGTCCCACATGAGGCATACAAGTAAGGGAGATGCAACAGTGCAAAGCAAACGCCAAAAAAACAACAAAAACTCTCCCGCAGCAGGCAGAAGCCGTTGTGTAGATGGTTTGTCATCCCTGATAAATAACCTGATTCTTCAGTCACACACCCAGGGAGCAATTTTCCTTTTTTTGGGTTATTTTACAGGTCTATAACCTCATAGCAAAGAGTCCTAGATGGGTTATACACTAGCGGGGTATCCACAGACAGCTTGAGGTCAGTTAGCATGCTATGCAAACGCTCCTCTCTGCCTGCGCTCCTTAGGTACGCACCGCGGTTGATTTCCAGCCAGGCTTTTTTGGCTCGCCTGACGAGATACTAACAGCCAGGTACGTAGCTGTACCTTGTTCGTGCGAGCAGGGGCACAACACAAGCAGTCACTTATCTGCAATAAATCACTCGAATGTTCCTTGAAGCACGAGGTCCACAGCCTTCTTAAAGTGACGGGGACCATCTCCTTCGCCCTGCCCCGATATGACTCTCCGAAGTAGTTATAATAGTGAGGTTTCCCTGCCTGCTGAGATTGAATGGGTTTAAAAAGGAACATTATTTGTCTTCTGGCTATTGAGATCTCTGATTGAAACCAGTGCTTTAGCATGCTCTACTGGCATCAATTGAGCAGTCTTTGCCCTGACTGGTTTAATTAAAGTGGAGTCCAAAACAGTAATCCCCACCTGTTGTTTTGTCTTGCGGTTGGCTGCCATGAACAGCAGCCGTCTTTCACTGAATTCGATAATGGATCCTGTCCATCTGAACAGTCGAGACTAATGGAGACGAAGGATCATATTGGTGGCGTCTGAGAATTGGAGATGGAGGGCAGGAAAATTGTAAGTAGAGAAGGAAAAATTGAGAGGGCATATTAAGTATCAAGTTGTATTTGAATGCCGAGTGTTAAAACTAATTCAGCCAATGGTGGACGTGTATTTTTTTACAGTCTGTTTTAGGCTATGTTGAAGAGATGAACAACGATCCCTGACAACATGTATAAAACCATGAAACCAAGGGGTCATCATTCAAACTTCAAGTGCTGTATACAGTAAGTAACAATATCACTGTATTATATCACAGAACATACCTGCTATCCCAGGAGATATGAGAAACATGCAAAGCTTTACAGTTTGAAGTGTTTGCATTTGTTAACATTTTAAGGGGTTGTACCATCCAGTCAACAAATGTCTAAATCTTCAAATCGGCAGCAGTATGACCCACTCAGTGCATCCACAATATAAAATTAAGCAATTAATAACATGACTTTTGGGCCTCCTAAAACGACTAAATTAATAAAGTTGCCAGTTTTCATGGTTGATCTCGCCGGATTTGACCATAAAGTTCCAAGGGCACATCAAAGTTGTAGCCAAGCAATCGAGTGAGAGATTTATAGTTCAGTTTGGCATATATTATCATTCAAAGAGATCTCTTATGGTAATGGCTTTTAAGATAGCTCTCCCCAAAATGCCAATCGTAGTCATACCACGCTATAAAATGTAGAACAGCACTTTAGTACAGCCTGCAACATAATTGCCAAAGAGATATTGGTAAAAGAGGCAAGTTTTTTTTGCAAAACGTTCACTGGAAAAAGAATGTAAAACTAAAATATTTTGTGTATATGCAAATAACTCCAAACAGTGTGAAGCGGTGTCAAAATATTAAAACTTCAAAATAAAATTAACTACAAAACAAACAAACGCAATGACGGTAAACACAGCAAAATAGCCAAAGTTTGCCTTTAAGCAAAAGACACAAACAAATACAAACACGGCTTTTGAAAAGAGGAAATCAGGAGGGGAAAGCTTCATTTTCAGTCTAACATCTTGAAGAAATCGCGTCTTGTTAATATATAATCCTCACAGCGACAATAAACTTTTTTTCACCTTTTATATCCCACCCAAATTCGTAAATAATTCATGCCTTTTTACTTTTAAAGAGTTCAGGTGTATCAAAGTCTCTTCCAATGAGAAATAAAGGAATTATTGTTGTCATATACCAGTTATGTTCAAAGATGATCAGAAGGTTGTTCACTTGTTTACTTTTTCTTTGACCCATAAAGGTATTCTAGTTTTGAGGTCCAGTTTGGGGGACTATAACCCTGATATATGAATTATATGAATTCTGACAATAGCAAGGTATTTATAATGTTCTCGACAGCAACTTTGAGCAACAGTATACATGGTGAGGTATTTGCTCTCCAGCAAGTTTGTTCCATGCAGAACTTGCATTTTGATGAGATTTTTAGTCTGCATTTGAATCATATTAATACTTTTTTTTCCTAGCCTTTTAGTCAAACAATTGCCAGATGGATGCAATACACTTGGCGAATTGAAAGATTTCCAGATGCACGCTGCAAAAGCTTTGAGGCCGAAAATGTCATTCCACAAGCAGATCATGTACCCTATGGGAAATTTTCATATTGTAATTTCACTACTGAATATTTCATTTTTCCCTTGTTGAAATGTTATAATTGTAATAATATGTAAATGTGTTCACAACCATGGGTGTGAAGGGGGCGCCTACGTATTGCTAAAATCCATACAATGGCATTTTCATTGGAATCAACATGTTTGTGGCCTATAACCAATATGCAACATTGGAATATTGTTTGACTAGGGGTTTCAATATTTAATCTGCATGTTCTAGTCTCCATGGAGATGAACCTATTGAGCCAAATAAGGCTCTGGAGCCTTAAAAAGCCACTGTGACATTTGCAGACGAAGTCATGGAGTACTTCCCATTTCATTAACTAACATTCATGGGTTGCAGCAGCCATTGTGCATTTTGGCATCAACATTTAATTGTAGCTTTTCTCATCCAGAAGAATGCACTTAGTTTAATTACTTGGCAATTTTTTGCGAAAATCTGACTTTTTCGTCCCTGTTTTCATTCTGATAAGGGTTTTTTTAATGATATGTTCACTAAAAAATAGATACATACATGCGGTTCATTAGAATACATTGTATTACTATTACTGGACTACTGTTTAGGCATGTTTTCCTGTTTATAGAAGTACAACTATCCAATAATTGGGTGTAGATACATCAGAAAAGTATGAGAAATTGAAAAGTCAGGTGTTATTTCATAAAATAACTGAAAAACATTAGTAGACTAAACACAGTTAATTGTATTACATTATTATTGTTTTTGTATGAAATGTGCAGTTTAAAAAAACTGGAACTAAAGTACTAGAAATACAAGCAATAATGTATAATATATTTCCCATAGAACACACTAATCAGTGTGATTATTCCTATATTCATGTAGAGTACTTACAGTGTTAATCTGTGTGGGTGATGACTGAATGCCGACTGAATTTCGCTTTGTCATGAAGGTCTCATTCACCAATAATTTTTGATTACTGTACCGCACTTCATTACCCTAACAGGTCTCATTCAGCAAGTGGTTCTGCTGCAGAAATGGAAGGCCTTTATAAGAATGAGTGTGAGACGAAAAAACCTACCGTTGGATTATTATGCATGGTGCAATGGTGAATTTCGGTACAGTTGGGTTTTTGAATACTATGAACCTGCTTCACAGCTATGAGCCGGGCTGATTTCTCTTCCTAATTCTTCCCAACTTCCAAGGCTGAGCTTTGCTCATAAGCCAATGTATAGTAAGTACTACTTACAAATCCGTTAACTGAGTGGGTGAGCACATAACATGATAAAATGGCTAAGCTAACCAGATCCGCAAAAGACATCCGCTAACCCCAACCAGACTGCAGGGATCCTACGCCAGGAGAGTTAATGAAGTTATCCAAACACTGTGCTAGTTGGTCCAATTTTCTTGTCAGCACTTGTCTGAGCCCCTCTGTAGCCCACGGTCTGTAGGCCGTTTGCAGTTGGGTGGCAAGACTCGGGGAACAATGTGCAATGGACTTCCTCACAGCGTAAATAAGGTCTTCCTTTTACATTCTTCCTGACGGAATCCTGTGTAAAGGCTAATGGCACACTGACATTCTGAATAAAGTAAAGCTGCAGACTTGGGGGGGGGGGGGAACTGACACCTTGAGGCAGCCCTGTCTTGAAATTTCACAGCTGTTACCACAACAAGGAAGGTCAAAAAAGGCTGGCTGTTTGACGTGGGCCTCTATATATCCCTGGCAACTGTAAATTGGTATATAAAATAACTGTGTGGTAAACACTAAGGGTAGACAATGGATGGATGGGTGGGTGGGTGGGTTGGATTTGGGGGTAGTGAAAATACAACAACTGTCAGTGTTATGGCCAATGTCAAAGGGAATTACTGCATGTCGTGAAGAGGAGACGTCAGCTGTCATTTCAATCGCCGACAAGGCGCCAGCCTTACAAATTGCATATGGCAAGCTATTCCATGAAGTTGAAAGTGGGCTAGAGAAATGCTTGTAGCGCTTGTGTATAATGGGAAAATTCACTGAAGCATTTCTGAACGTCTGTGTTGTCTTGTCGTGTAGGGCTGCTGCTACCAGTTCAACCTAACTGCATTCTTTTTCCACTTTTTCTGTTTTGTTTCTTCTTTCTTCCAGTTCACCACAGGCTACAGATCTGAATCCATACTGTATCTGTGTGAGAGACAGATCCAAGACCACTGAAGAGAATTAGCATTTTTCGCACACAGCAATCGGTGACCAGTACTCACTGCATCGGATTGAAACTGTTTCCTTTTTGGCTGAAATGAATGTGACGCAGTTTGCCAGGGTTGAGTAGCACAAAGTAATTAGGAAATAAGACTTACAAAAGCAGTTTTTTTCTGGCTTATATCAAGGGTGAAGCACTGCTGTTTTGCCCTTGAGCAAGATGTGCCAAATTTTTATCGTAAATATACAGTGGTATAAATGAACAATTTTTTAAAGGTAAAACAGGTTCCCTGGATGAAGGCACCCACCATGCAAATAAATAAAGAAGTTTATGCTCTGTCAGACTGGACCATAAAGATAGTACTTTATACTTAAAGCCAGACCAAGCCCTGCTAATCGACAGCGCCGTTTCATCACACTGCAGGATGTTACCGAAATGCAAGACAAATTTCCACATGGGCCCGCAGGTTTCTTGGAAATATGTTGCAAAGTCGGCACTCTGGCACTTTTGCCTTTGATGTCTGGCCCTCCACGGTGTTCAGCTAATGGCTTCTCTTTTCATCCGGTAACTTGGAGGATGAGGGGAAAAAAAAAAAAAAACTTAAACACAAACAAACTGATAGCCTCATTAGGAGGGTGGACTGCACGCCCCATTTTCGGAGGTTAAATTGCAGACAGGTCTTCATTTTCCACCGTGCGCGTTTACTCATCTTTGGGTTCATTAAGGCTCTTTTCCCGAGGACCCTGGTGGGACAACTCAGTGGGGGTGGCCTTAATAATGTGATTAAACAAAGTGATATACGAGGTATAGATGCTGGTTGTGTGCGACCCGTGGGAGCGCTTCTGCTGAATCTACTGGCCCAGAATGCACTGCTGTATCCGGTGTAGATCCGGTGTCTTCACCATAAGATTGAAACTCAGAGATTCTTCTGTAACTCTTTCGTATCTGTAGGTGCGAGTTCTTTGCGATTTCCCATATCACTTCAGGCAGCATACACACACCACTTAAGTCATCTGATTGTATGGAGAACAAGCTTTTGGAGGACTTGCCGGATTGCACTTTTTCGTGCTCTGATGTGGTGAGCGATTGAGGGTGCTCCGGGGCCAAAACTGGAGGCCTTTGGAGGTCTGGTGCCTTGATCTGCCCAATCCCAGTTTCACATTTCAAGATTTCATACATTCCTTCTCACCAAGGGTTGGATTAAGTTAATACTTTGTGATGTGTGATAGGTCACCGAGTCAGAGTCATGGCCGAAACAAACCAGCTGTCCTTGGAGGTTAAAAAAACAAATGACAGAGCACGGCTGTTTTACATATCGCCCTGCAAAAGTTTTCAGATCGTTGCGGTTTCACATTTTATTTCTTTACTTAGGAGCCATTTCTATTTACATATTTCCGAGGAATATATTTTTGAACCTAGTTTAGTTTCAGATTCAAATAATTATTGTAAATCGAATATGGTGAACAGTCTTTGCTCACATGATTTTCAAAAAATAATTTAAACAAATAATTTTTGCAATGTCCATCAACCAGGTGAAGTTTTAATGTGACACCCAAGGAGCTTCCAAAACAACTCAGGGATAAAGTTACAGAAACATACAGATGTGAAGATGTGAAGGAACACTTAAAACATGCTGACTTGTCTGTATATTAATTGTAGAACATTTAAACATAAATAAAGAGGTAGATATGTTCATAATGCCACCTAAACACTGAAACAACCAGGCTGCCAATTACAACCACATGTGTACCAGAAGAATAAATTATGTCTTGCGAGGAACAATTGGAATTTTTGATGCGATACAATGATTCATTTATCAATTTGTTCATATACAAAGCAAGACAAAGACAAAGCAAAGTTTCATGCTCAAGGTGATTTCACGGACAACCTGAACCACAAATAAATGTTTTACATAAGGTGAATGACATTTTCATCCCTTAATCAGGAGATTACATGAAAAACAGAATTAATCGTACGCGTTGATGGCCTACTTTTCACAGATATTTAACTTAATGCTTTGTTAGCAATTAAATATGCAGCGACTGTTTTCTCATCCCACACCCACACCTACTCTTACACTGTTCCTCTTCTAACCTTTGCTGCGAGTTATGGGCTGTGGAACAGCAGTTTCATTCGCCATTCTCCATCTGGCTCACCGTGCCCTCCGTACGGCCCCTCATCTCTCCATCCGCCTCAGTCCTTCCCCTTATTTATTTTTGCATAAAGTGAATGAGTTCTGCAAATAGTCCTGGAAATATAGAACTTTACCAGGTCGTAGGCTTCTACTCCAGATTAGCACTCACGTCATTCGATAGGGTTCTTAATTTTGGTCGAACTGGAAGCTTAGGAGCTTAGGGGAGGTGAAAAGAACATAAAAAGTTTCCCGGCTTTTAAGCAACATGGGAGAGGTGATTTTTCCCTCCGAGGTGTGTTTGTCTCTCTCTTATAGTGCCATCGCAAATCGCTCAATGAGATAAAGCTGTATGTTGACTTCCCTACAGCTGTCTGTCGGTTTCAGCACTGGACAGCTCCCATAAGGCAGGCTAGAGTGGAAGACTGTTTTGCATAGTTTCAAACAGGGTTTGTTGAAGTTCCTGTTTATGTTCTGTATAAAAAGATATAAAGTTCAAGGAATGTGACAGAGTGCAGTATATTTGCCATATATCTCACATAAAAATTCAAATGACACAAAACACATAAAAATACTGAATAAAATTATTTTGTTGAGTGCATGGTATGATGAACCAGAAACAAATGTTGAATAAGAGTGTAAAGCTAAAATTGGGACACCTTAGAAAATGTGAAAAAAAAAGATGCGCAAAATTACACATTTGTATTATCAATGACTAATATATGCATATTAAACTGTAATTTTGCATTTCAAACTGACTGTTTTGTATAACTTATAAAAAACTGAAAAACACAAGTAGACAGAGTCTTTTGCAGGCATGTTTGATTTGTATTTCATTTAAATTTGATATTTTATCATTCTGATTTACGTGACAGCTCTTTATAAACACATATCATTAAAATAGCTTTTCAAACATTTCAGTTCTTATTTGTTTCTGTTTGAACAGAGAAACGTGTCATTATTAAGGATAGCTTTCATTTAGAGTAAAATGTCGGATATCAGATCTGTGGGACACAAACTTTTGAACACTTTTTCTCTTTCCCCGTTCTCTCTTGTCAACCCGTATGCTTACTCGGTTGCTCTGATCGTAATTCTTTTTGAAACGTTCACCCTCGTAGGTTCTTCACAGCCTGATTATGCCAATCATTAAGTTTAATGACTTGTAAACCATGCGTCAGAAGTTTCCATGTCAGGTTTTAAAACAAATATTTGCTCAACCAGAGAAGTTTTTGCTTGAGTATCTGAGTTTAGGTCTCTTATTTTATTCCAGGTGAATGCCGTACAACTTCAGTATACCTTATAGAAGAAGAGGTGCTGCTTCAGATAGAGACAAGCTCCTGATACATTCTGGCAGTATGCAAAGGGGAGAAGACTGTGTGAAACCGTTGATTGCAGGTAGGATCCCCCCTCCCTCACCGAAATATGTATTATGAGAGATCGTATAATTGTTTACTGGTTACTGAAATTTCATATCTATATGAGAGAAAAATATAATGTACTCTCTGGATTCGTAGAGGACAAAAATCATGATTTTTACAGTAAAATAGAGTTATTTTTTATAAATGGAAATGCCATCCTTGACTACAGTAAGTGAGATATTGTGTAGATGAGATTTACATTTTGTGTGACATCTGAGTGTGACAAGTTATAAATGTTGCATGTGTTTTGGTGGTGTTAGTTATGATATGAATACCATACATAATTTTAATTGTGTCTTTCAATTTTCTTGATGTAAACCGGTACCCCATTAAATTCTGGAGATGAGTCCCTATATACTGGATTACTGAGTATGTTCTACCCTTCTGTGATGTCCGTTTATTAAACGCTGCAGGTCATATTTACAGCAAACATTTGCGATAAATAAAATGTCACTGCTACTGTATCATCCCAGCTTTATGTGAAAGAAATACCTTAAGAGTTTAAGGCCAGTCGACATAGCTCAAAAGTCTTATTTTTTTTAATGCCTCCTTCAGATTTGCATGCGTTCTCCACACATTCAATATTACTTCAGAATCCATGCTTTTTTGACTTTAAACAGAGCGGGGACTATCCCGCAATCTTTAAATCTGCAGGAGATTTGCATTTTTAGCGTCCCGCCAGGTAAAGAGGAGGGAGAGAGAGAGAGAGGAAAAAGGAAAGACAGAGAGAGGAGGCACAGAGGATTTCACAGCTCTGTTTTTTAATCACCCATCAAAATGTTTAAATCTCTCCCGGCGTTCAGTTACGCGATTCCGCTGTCACACAAAAGTCGTCGGAAAAGTCTCTCGACTTTTTAATAGGCTGCAGACCTCCGCTCGTCTTGGCATAATAATAAGCCCATTATTATCAAAAGCGCAGAGATGGACCTTTTTAGTCAATGTATCCCTTCAGGGTGCAATATCCTTCTAAAATGTCTGGCCACCAGCGGTTCTCTTATTCATCGCAAAAAAATTATGACGGGCCACCCTTTGTAAAATGAGTGTAAATCCTAGTTATTGTTGAAGAGTGAGTCATTACAAATAGCAAGTTGTATTGGCTGCTTGCAGTAGGTTATGAAATTCAAAACACAGAGTTTTGATGGACTGTTACTATGCAGGAGAATGATATCCACATTTAAAAATTCATTTTACTCTGTCTCTATCAATCTGAAGAAAGAAGAAGTGTATTACAAATCCATAAATTAAGCACACCGAAATTCTAAATAATGCTACACAGAGTTAATAGAACAAAGTCAGTAGTTTTTAAAATGTATTCAAAAACGCATGAAAGATAAGGATTCAAATTTCATTTAAGGAAAAATATATTCAAATGAACCCTGACAAAATGAATCCATTACTGATGTGATATGATAACTGTAAACGCGTTAATATGACTGATGTGGCAATGACACAAAATTAAAATGATAAATGAAAGTCAAGACAAATTGCAAATGATACTTGCATACTAAGTAAAGTGCCATTTGATCACAAAACATCACTTGACATTTCTGACAAGTGATGAAAACTAGATATTTGACACAAAACATACTGAACAGGGTATATACACAAGACATTCTGAAAACAGAATTGCCAGTGTGCTATACTTAGAATATCACAATATGAGCTCTTATTTAAATATAAACACATCTGCATAGGTTTATAATTCAAGATTTATTTTATGATTATAGCTTCATGGAATGAAATGCAATAAAGTGAATCATCTTCTTTTCTTTTTCTAATTGCTGTAGCCATTGTTTTATTCATTATTTATGACAATATATATGGATTTTCATAGTGAGGTAGGAAGTAAACTCCAAGTTAATGATCATAAGGCTTGAAGAACTTGACTAATACAGTAGTCATGAAGGTTAGAATCAAAATTGTGATCATGACACATAAGCTCGCTATCACCCTAATTAATCAAGCCGATGAAGGTAGCTGCCTCACCAATTAGAAACAAAACCATGCATCTCTGGAGGGCTCACACTGTAAGGATGCTTATTCCGTAAGCATGAAGCCTGTGATTGGGTGTTTGAGTCCTGGCCGCACCACTAGTAAGGCAATGATTAGCCACGGAAGAGATTTGGAAAAAGTGCCTCTCAAACTCTGGTCGAATGACTTTTTCCCAGCACCACAAAATAATATAATAATGGCCTCGAATAATTTCAAACATCTTCCTGCTAATTGAGACTTGGAACATCAGTTAATTCATCCAAACAGTGAGTAATTATGATCAAAGCTTAAAACAAATAGCAGAAACCCCGGGCTCTCTGTTGGACATAGCCGCAATAAAAGTGAATAATTATGACATTGATCCAAGAGAAAATATTGTTTGACCCACTTTTCATTAGAAATAAAAATTAAAGCATGCATTTAAATTGGTGCGCTGTGATAATCTCCCAGGTTTCATTTACGCACTTTCATTTGAGGTTAATACAAGGCTGGTAAATTTGTTTAATCCTCATAAGTTTTTTTTTTTCCTCCTCAACTCAGTTCAGGAGTACTATGCGCACAGAGTTACAGCTTAAATATTCACAGTGTGCAAGTCAAATTTGCCAGTGGCTGAGAAACTTCTGAATTTTTTTTGTTCAGAGAGAGAAGACTCAAAAGGGCTATTTCTCTAGCAGGCAATTTGCCCAAGGTGGTACTGTGAAAGTTGAGTACGTAGTTGTGGAAGCAATTAGAATGGAAGGGTTGCTATCTGCAAACTTAATGGTTGGCAGGGAACACACCATATCAACAAAGCGGTTTGGGGCCTTTTTTTTGGAATTTTCTAACAGCAATAAGTACACAGGCATCTAAGTATCTACAAACATTTACTTTCCTGTCATTTGACCTCATTTATGCCATC
Source organism: Albula goreensis (assembly GCA_022829145.1). Taxonomy (NCBI): domain Eukaryota; kingdom Metazoa; phylum Chordata; class Actinopteri; order Albuliformes; family Albulidae; genus Albula; species Albula goreensis. The sequence goes on from CM040763.1 coordinate 17,802,423, forward strand.
AGAAAACTGATAATATTTACTAAAACTGAATCCACAGGCTTGTATGCGCTTGTTTTTCTCGATCTTAAATGTCCTTGTCTAGGATAATATCACTTCAGGGCAACATTCTGGCCACAGTGGAAAGAAATAAACAGCTCACTGACCCAAGACATCCTCTATATGACCACACTGAAGTCAGACGAAGACGAAAGCTGAGGAAAAGCTTCTCGGCAGTTCAACAGATCCCACAGGAAACCACTCCCACCTCCTACAGAATTAACGAATGGAAAGCTCAAACAGCTCCTAGCACAAGGTTCAGACTGAAAATCTTCCCAAACGCACCAATCACAGAAAGGAGTGGTGCGTGCTAAACAGGGTAACGGTAGGCGCGTGCAAAGCCGGCAACAACATGGAAAGATGGGGCTTAAAGTTGGACAGCAGATGTGAATGTTGTGAACCTATCCAAGACCTAAACCACATAATGGAAAACTGCACTCAGTCATCCGATTACAGACTAAGAAAAGTGACTCCAGCTGCAAAGACATGGCTCTCCGCCTGGTGTGATAAGATATAATGATCTCAGTGCAGCACGATATGGAGAAAAAATGTGATATGCCATTAATTTATGGATTATCGCCATGGCGACATGCAATGCAATAAACCAAATATTAAGGTATATCTAAAACTTAATAACTACATTTCTGATATGCATGTTTCCTGTTCTTCCAAGGTGAATAAGCAACACTCTCAACTTTTCAAGGACTAGTAAATCTTTACCGCATTTCACTTCTGATTGAGTGTGGTCGTCACGTGTAAAAATCAAAATACTGCCACATAACTAAGGTGCTTCCTCGTTTAGGAATCAGATCACCTTCTGCAACTGCGACAGCTGCTTTGCCATGACCCTCAAGTTAGGCAGGCTAAGAGGTTCTCTGCTTCTCACTGGATTCCCTGCTCCCTGCTCGTCATCTGTGCGCAGGCACCTGCAGCAAGAACCCATTGCGCGCGCATGACCACTCTCTGCTCTCTACGTTTCCATACCATTGCCGGCTTATTAAATAAAAACAATCATTACTGTGATGAGTTCATCTGCAACATTTTTTTTAAAATGCAATATATCATACAGCCCTACTTTGTTGCGTTATATTGTGTCTCCGATTGAGTTTTCCTCATCTGTCTTTCCAGTTTACGTTGCCTTTGCTTATCTGAATAAGCCAACTCTGAGGTTCAACTTTAATATTTTGCATGCATTTGAAAGTTTGTTAAAACTAAGGTCTTGGATTGCAGCCTTTTTACCTGATACATAAAATTTTTCATGAGATCAAACGCACTTATTGGAGAGAAGACATCTTGTCTTTATGACGACTGTACAGAGATGATTGACTGTCCTTGTCCGCATGGGCCGTAGAGTTTGCTGGAACACTCAGTCAACCCCCAATCACAATACTAAGGTCAATCCAACAGGGCTTTGTCTCGGTTTTTCAGGCCTAAATCAACAGCTATTTGAAAGATGATTTTAAAGTACTCTGGTTCCAAGCAGCTCTCCCCCACTCTGCCAACCCCCCCCCCCGCCCCACTCACGCATATACAAATACAGAAACTGTCAGAGGTTTCCAATAGCGACGTGTTACAGAGATTAGTACCTGTCCCTTGCATTCTTGATGTGGGGATTACAATATATAACACTGATCTGGAGTGATAGACAACCTTTTTTAGGTTTAGGATGGGACATTTTTTTTTTTTTGAAGTGAGGGGAATTAAGACTGGCTTGCAATGGCAGGCAATTACAAAAAGCCGGCACGGAGAGATTTCCGAGTGTCAAAAAATATATTCAGAGGGCCGCTCTGCTCTGCTTAGAATGCATCAGCTTTTTGACAACGTTCTGAAACATGTCATTACAATATAACTTTGAAACGTGTCCATTTGATAGTCTGTCTTTGCAACAAACCGTCATGTAAATTCACTAGTTTTTTTATATTATTGTCCTAATAATTTTGGAACAGTAAAGACCACATCACATTAGAGATTCAAGAAGTTAATATTTCAAGTAGACTTCTTGAAGCGATTCAGATTAATATGTGTAGCAGTTTTATTAATATTAATGTTTTTAAGAGAAGGAAAAATAGTTGCCTGAAGCCATGTAATTTGAAGACAACAAATAAGACATAACCACAGGTATTAAAAAAAAAAAACGTGCTAGAAAGGAACGGAGGGGATTTCGGAGGGTTTGCATTCATTAGGCTACAAATAATGTACCAAAACCTTGAAATTTTATTATTATTAATATGGCTTCAATGTGTGTGTGTGTGTGTCTAGTAATAGAAGATCTCAAGGATAAGATCCTTCAGGGGCATGTTATTTACATACTTTAATTTCAACAGTTAGCTAGTGCATGGCTGGTTCGTATATTTACTGATCTGAGCTACATTCTGGCTCAGCCTGGTTCCTGACCAGAGGTTAGCGCACATATTTCACCATTTGCATTTGCAATTAAACAGATTTGGATTGTGTACAATGCAAATGTTAGGACTTGAGGTAGAACGGGCAAGTCAATGCCACTCACAGCCAAGAGACAAATCACATCAATGATCTCGCTTAATCTACAACACTATCTGTACCTCTGACTTGGTGTTTTTGTGACCTCAGTACAGTACAGGGCTATATGACAGCGAGTGATTATTCCAAGGTTGCAGTGGTACTGAATAAATTCAACAGACGTTTCTCTCTAAAATTGTAGCTGATACAAGGTCAGCAGTAGCAATTGTCTAGCTTTCCTGAAACTAAACATGTTCTACCTGTTGCCCTTAATTAAATATCTGCTACTAATTACTATTGAGGCTAAAGGCAGGGGGTGAGTGTACATGTCAATAAACCATTTTTCAGTGATTTACTCTTGTAATCCTGTGTTGATTTTTTTAAAAAAATCTCTCCTATTGTACCTATCTGTACATTAACAATCAATTTCAATTTTTAATCAGAGTATTCACAACTGAAGAAAACCATAAGTCTACTGTTGCAACATCAAATATCATCTCATTCACAAAGACACACACACACACGATTGTAATATACAGGGCTAACATTCCAAAGATTACTATTCATCTCATGCATTTCACTCACTACTTTTCAGGAGAAAGCAAAATATCTCTTTCTGTGAATCTTAAATGGTAATTTGTTGAACTCTGTCCTATTTTCTGTGACCAGTCTTATTACTCTCTCCCCACCCGGGCTCTTATTGGCGAGATCCATCTATGAAATGAGTACCATATTGGCATGCCACCAGGAGCGGTGAGAGGGCACCTTTGAAACACAGACAGTAAATTGGTTTTCAGATGAAGAGCAATCCACCTTTTGAAAATAATTGGCAGCCATTTTTTTTTGTTTAGATGAGAATTAGAATTGTCATAAAAGGAAGTGCCGATAAAATGTCTGTTGTCTAGAAACTCAACTTTTCATTTCAGACCACAGATGATAAAGGTTATGCTGGGAGTAACATTTTTTATGATAATATTCTCATATTTAACTTTGAACTTTAATCTGTATAACTTTTTAAAAGTGTATCGGAGCTAGGAAGGCTTGTGGAAGCTAACATCCAATCGGACTCAAAACGATTAAGAACAATTAAGCTTACTCAAATGTCAACCACCATTTTTGAAACTTTAGTGGTTATTTTAAGCTATGATATGCAATACACATCACATGGTTTCATGGGTCATGGTCAAATGCATAGATTCAGAGCGTATGAATCATATTTAATATTACATGTAATTCAAAATAAAATGTTTAATGCAATCTTCTCTTACGGTCACATTTTGACCACATGCAGGTTTTTCTTCTTATTGCGTTTACAAAAGAAGAGTGACTTCAGGCATAACTGTCAATTCTTAACTAGAGAGGAAAAAAAGGTGATGAATTAAACTGTTGCTGGCATTCTTTTATCATACAGCATAATATCTTTCCTGGATGATTTTTAAATATTAATACAAAACTGATTAATCTCTCGTATGTTCATTTCCATTGCACAACCAGTGGTGCCACTGCATACTGCATGCAAAAACTGTCAGTGGTTTTCCACTGAACCATACGATACATAGTTACATAATCACACATCTTATTTATAACAGATTTGCTATATATTTTAATGCATAGTACAGTCATTTTTTCGTGCTCATGTGGGGCGTTGGGGTTTTGGAGGTGGTCACGGATGGGGCTCCTTGATTATTTTAGACCTGCACTACAGAGTAAGTGATTGGACATGCGACCTCAATTTAATTTAAAGCCCATTATTCCATATGAAAATTGTTCAGAGATCTCTAGAAGCTTAATCCTTATAAATTGGAGGACCCCGGTGTCAGAAGTTTAAGCTGCTACATTTTGCTGGTGCAGGAATTTGTTATCCAACATTACAGTTATCCATTCTGCTCTTTCAAAAATCATTTTTTGAACTTTCTGTAGCTCTTGTATAAAAAAATTGTAATACTAAAATAAGTATCTGCCCTTATATTGGTCATTGCTAATAAGCACTATTGAGAGTAAAATCTGCTGCTTCCTTTTGCTCTTTGAGTGTAATGACATGTTGGGGGATAAACAGATGGGAATTAACGTTACGGATAACAATGAGAGGACATGTTAGAAGGCTGTTGTTTCACACCTTTTGACCCACGATTATGATGTCACAAATGGGGGTTTTAATGCGATGGATTTGATTCGCCTGGCTGTCGGGTCGCATCGTGGCCTGCTGTCAGCACGCTCCGACTGCCAGCCAAAGCCGCATAACGGATAGGCCGGATTTCACTGGAAAAAGGCCAGCAGGGGCCTGCAAATTCTGAGACACCCTTCAGAGTTTTGTACTGCAGTGTTAAAAATACGAATGTACCACAATGGGCGTCATTAAAGGAGAGGTGGTTAAAAAAAAAGCCTGGAGAAGAGAAATAAATTCCTCAGGATGATCATTGGAAAAATCTCACAATTTCAAAAAAATGGATGCAGAACATGCGCACATACACAGGTGTTATTGTCAGCTTTTTTATTTTAGCGAAATTAATGATACAAGCTTAAAGCTGCTACACACCAGTGGCGGCTGGCGAGTTCAAAACGGGGGAGGAAGACACTTTACATTTAAAACTATCATTACTTTCAACCTGTTCCCATTTATCTGCCTTGATGAACAATAAGTCAAATCGTTCGCAGAGTAATCAACACCAGCTGATATAAACAGAGTAAATGGTTACCAATTTCATTTTGTAATAGAACTGCTGTTCTTTCCAAACTAGTGCTACATTTGTTATATCCATGGATTTTTTTAATCTAATTATATCATTTGGTGTTGATTACTCCATGAATTACTTGCTTTATTGTTAATCAAGGGGGGTAAATGGGAACAGGTTGGACATAATGATAGGTATAACGGTAAAGTTTGTTCCTCCCGTTTTGAGTTCACCAGCCACCACTGCTACACACATACCTGTGCATGCTAATGAGACAACACAAGGTGAACAGGTGTGTTGCACTTAAGCTCTTAAGTGCTTTGACCAATAAGCATCCAGGACCGGAACTATCAGCTTTATACATGATTATACTTTATCCTCTGCAAGGAAATTTATTTTGCGTCTCATGCGCCAACAATCAGTTTATTCAGTACCCTTGAAATGTAATTCAAATCCTATGGAACAGACCAAAATTCTTTTAGAAGCAGTTTTTAAAAGTTTCAAAAAGAGTTTGAAAGGCAAGCTATTTCATGGACATCATAAATTTAAACAGCTGAACAAATCTTTCCAAAAAGTGGTATACTGCACAGACGGGTTACTGTGCCAGGAAGCATCGCGACTGTTATTGGGACAGCTCAGACAGGCAGCCAAATTTCTCCTTTTATCAAAGATGATGTGACCAACCGTAACTTAAAACTTAATAATGGCATTTGGAAATTTAATTCACACTGTAAAGAAATGAACAGGTGAACAAAATCCATCAGATCATGTCAAATGTAACGACGGAAGATAGCATGAAGATAATAGAGAGAAAAGAGGGAAAAGAAGCAGAAAAACGGTAGTTCCAACCCCAAAAAAATTACGCTTTCATCCATTTTGGTTTTAAAGTCCCAAAAAATCTAAGCGACATGCATTTTGAGAAATCCTTGATGTGCTCTGGGATCAATGTATAACAACCGATTCTAACAAATGGCTAAGAATATGCTAGGCTGATCAATACAAACAAGGTTTCATATCAGCTAATGGAGTGCAGTGGAACTTTCTAGAGTGCTTTATACTTTCATACCTGTATTGATCCATGGTGACAGAAAAATATGGGCGCAAATATGATACTGGATATTAGAAAGTGCGAGATGTCAGGATTACTGTGCATCAGTAGTGACACCATTTCAGAGTTTTTTAAGTAGGTTTGTAACTCCTCCTGAGTGGGACACTGCGCTAGATTGCAAAGTGAGAGAATTGTTTTATAAATGAGAATATCATGGCACTTGTATTATAAATCCATTTAGCTTCTCAGATATCTTTCCTGTTGTTTATGTCAACTTTTTTGGTGCATTGTGGTCATGAAGTTTAACTTCTCTAACAGTTCGTACCTGAGTAACTTTTGAATTTTCACCTAGTTTTTTCATAATTATGTGGACAGTGATATAAACTGGAAATTGATGACATTTTTTTCTCAGTTTGATGTAGATTTTGACCTTCAGAATAAAAAGAATGCACAAATTCAAAAACAACAAACAATGCCGGTGTACATGAAAAACAAGCCTTTTTCAAAACCTCTCAAATTCTTTTGGTTTTTTGTTGTACTCTACAAAGACACATCTTCCATTCTCTGAGTATAAACACAGGAAATGACATCTTTTTTTAAATGTGAAGAGTGCTTGTGTGCACTCAAATGACTTATTTATTCCATCTGAGTCTGATATAGAAATTCAATATATGCATTCCTGATAGAGAATGTGGTTAATTAAAAGAAAAGAAACCATGTTCACAAATATACAAGTAAATATTTAACAGCACATAAACTGTGAATAATGATTCCTGACAATTCAGACACACGTCAGTACTCAGAATAAATGGGTGAAACAATGCCCTAAAGCGTTAAGACATTACATGTAACTTTTATAATCCTTTCAACCACTGCATCATGTCGAGCGCTGCTAACTTCCCCATATTTCCGTGTTTTTTTTTTTCTTTTTAAATCTCAGATAGCTGTTGACGTAAAGCACTTGTGCAAGGATGCAGCGAAGGCAGATCCAGAAGGAAATGGAATAGGTTGCGTGTGTCATGCAATATACATGCAGGAGAGATCTGCATAAAATATGGGGGTGGGGTGGGGGGGGGGTTATGAAGGAATTCGAATGAGCGCTTCAATGTCGGAGGGTCAAGACGGGCAGATGTAAACCTACTGTTTAATATCGAAAATGCATTTTTAATATGGACTTTTCTCACAGATGAACTTTCGCCACTCGCGCTACCCATCCTCCGCCAACACCCAACCCCACCGCCCCAACCCCTCGTTCACGCATAAGCCTTTGGGCAGACTCGCAGAATTAAAGAAATCATTTCCAAGGTTTAGAGAAGCATACCACCACGGCTTAAGGTTTTATTTCCTCCCCCTGGTTTTACTATAATGTATTATTGTTACTTTATCATTATTATAATTTCTATATAACATCTGCAAGCGGTTCACTTTCATTCAGTGGGTCAGTGCTTTCGTATAGGAGGTTATGGTAGAAACGGGGTCTAGGTTAAACGATAAACTGCGGCCTGACCGTTCAGGCTTCAGGGTAATGGTGACAAGAAAATTGCTCAGATATGTAAACTCACCCGCCCACGGGCCTGGGACCGAAAACACTTTGTTATAGATGACTCGAAAACATGTCCTCGTTTTACATTTTGTCTGCTCTACAAAGTTCCTTTGAGATTTATGACCTTGGTGTGACTCGAACACATTTATATACTTTGTGAGTTGTGAAATTCTCACAGTTGTGGTTACATTTACCGATTACCTGACTACTTTGTTGGCACAATATTAATCGGGTGGTAAATGCATAATACTTTACCTGCCAGTTGTAATGTAGTAAGCTACATTAATAATTCCCTGGCTTGTCCTTAGAGAAAAGGTTGGGTGGTCTCCCTGCTTATACCTTTCTGTTTATAAGAGTATAAATCAAGTGTAGGTCCTCAGTGAATACAACTACAGTCAAAACATTCTCCCAAACAGTCCCTGTAGTTTAGCAATATATTAACAAAAACATACAAATAATGATGGAATATCTTCAACAGTATCCATTTCATCCCAAAATCAAAACATTCATGTCACATTTCTCTGAGAGACAAAAAAGACAAACTGCTCTTCAGACATACAAAGGATATTCATATAAGTACTTACCTGTTCTTAATGTTTTAAAGGATAACGGAAGTGAACAGGATGTGCAACCAATATGCTCAAGGACATCCATTTTGGAGTGTGTGATATTGAAAAAGAAAACACAACAGTAAGGAGCTTTGATCAATTAAGACATTGTAACTGTGGCCAAACCCTGCGTCTTGCTGTTTTCTCTTTGGCCTGAAGAGCCGTCATGACAAACTAGCGGGGGGCGAGGCAGCAAGCTGTTGGACAGTGATTAGAGGGGACGCAGCTGATGGTGAGTAAACAGACAATAAGCGCGGAGATGATTAATCTCTGTGAATTAAACACCGCTATGATAAACGCCGTTCGAGACGATATGCCGTCAGACGGGAGAGAGAAAAGAGAGAAGGGGGGGGAAGATAGGTGATTAGAAACCTGATATAGACACTTAGTGAGCCTGCTTTCGGCAGAGCGAGAGGAGTATCGTCTTTGAGGGGAGAGGGGGAACGCAATGCTTTCAAAGTGTTATAAAACAAAGATTTGTCAAGGTGCTCCCTTTGATTGCGCTTTAGTTCTAATCTGCGAGCAGAATTTGAGCTGCAATAGAAAATACATTATAGCATTGTGAACGAACTGAACAAGTCTTGGCCACAAACTTTTTCTGTGTCGTTTCTTGTTCTGGGCCCTCCTCCGGCCCCCAGTGTTTTGGTTGGTATAGAAATGACCGGTCATTTAGTAGTATAACAGAGTAATCTACACGACACATAGAAGAATTCCCGAAATATGTGACGAATATAATTAAAATCCATGTTATCTTTACTTTTGAGTTAAAAAAATCCTCAAGAATTAAGGTTTATTTCAAAAACAGCTTATACAGTAAGCTTATACAGTAAGAACAGAACATTTCTAGGATATGTTGCCTCGTTTTACAATTAAAACAGCTGTATACATTGGTAACACAAGATACAAAAACATCCTTGCCTATAACCACCAGGACTGCTGTCACCCTATTTCCTCGAGATGACTGATTGAAGGTCAAAAAACAACTATCGAATGTCTCAAAAACTGACACTTGTGAATGCTGTCAGGGCGAGCTGCGGTAATGAGTTACATACGGGACTGACGGACCGGCGCTGACAGGCACGGGAGGCCCTTACTGCTGCAGCAGGAGCACCGACGTAAAAGCCCTCACACAATGATTGCGATGTCTCTTTGACCTTTCTCATATAAAACATTGACCTTCTTACAAGGAAACCGATGCTACTTCTGCTTTTATTGCGCTAGACCTGCTAGCGGCCGACAAGAACAAAACGGGCGTACACTGTAGCCAGAAAAAGTGTTTACTCACTCACAAACTTTTCACATTGTCATCTCGTACTTTTAAATCAAGGTGGGACGGGAAGGAATATTTATAATTTACACAACCTACCTCACAATTTCAAAGCGAAACAACTTGAAAAAGGGGTATGTGACAGTTTTTTGGCAAACCTGGTCATTACTGAAGAAAACATTTAAAATCTCAAATTTAAAGTATTAGGGTCAAATGATATGCAGTAAGTTCTTGGACTATGTGCAAAACATCGCCCGGTCCAAACCCATTTCTGTTAAGCCAGTTTATGGAGTGATTGAGGTATTTTTGGCACAGAAGTATGTTCTCCCATTGGCCTTGCTGTAGTTTACATACCTGGCCGCTCACCAAATGTGAAATTTAAATACCTTTCCCAGGAAATGAAGGCTCTAAACAACGACCGACTGGACCGGACTCAACAAGACGGTCAGTGTCTGTTTATTTTTGCAGCCTTCACCTCACTCGTGCTCTTTCCAAAACTCAATCCCAAGTTGATTTGATAGCTCCCGGGTCTTCATGTTTCAAACTTTACCTCACGTTCTCTCCACGTGGGACCATACATTCCTTATGATGAATTCAGTTTTACTTATTTTTCTTGTCATCTTTCTGTTATTGCACAGATAACATTCAATGTTTTTTTTTTTACTTTGTAAAAACATTTAGCTGATATGATGTAGACTTGCTATTAGAATGGTGTAAAATATTTAATAATTGTACAAAAAGATCTCCTTATTGGTGTGTTTACTTTCTTCAGTGTGGTGTGCAAATAAAACAAAAGCCACAAGGATGTTATTTTACAGCTCCAATGTCATTGGTTGTAGTCTTTGAATAAATGAAAAAAGCCGAGGTTTAATCTAATCTTTCTTCAAACTCTTTGCACAGTGGATCTATGTTAGTCTCTTTGCACAACTGTATATCAAATTTCTATGCATCTATTCTGTGTGTGCATTAGATGAGTGTTTTAAGTTGTCATATATGCTACCCTTCTTGCGCTGTTCATATATGAATGGACGCTTCAACCACAAAAAGCACAACACAGTGGTTCTCATTCTTCATTCTGCTGGGTTTTACGCCGTACTTAATGACCAATTTAATAAGTTGATTGTACACAGTTAACTTGCCTCATCTGGTTCCTTTGTCTTTGAACTTGCTGTTGAGTTTCAGGAGAAAACAAAAACGAGGGTATACCGCGGCTCTCCAGGACCAGGGATATGCACCATCGGCACAGAGGGATTGACAATTTTTTTCCCTTAATACCTAATTTCAGTGTTTTTCAAAACCACGGGTGCTCAAGGATTCAACCAGGATTACTTGAGCGTCTTCCTTCCTAACTTTGAAGTGATTAGTGTCTTACTGGGTCATACAGACATGCATGGTGTACAAAGTAACATGATTATATATTTAGCATAAGCAGAATTCCTGGTGTTAGCCGACATCAAAACACATTGTGCGGCTGTATATTCAAAAGAGGAACCATACTGTTTTAAGCCTCAGGTTCCGTTTAAGATAAGAATGCATACTGTTAATTTTGTGTAAATATTGTATATCCTCTAAAAATTATTTATGTTTGATGTAAAACTATGTTTAAGTGGATATATCAACACCCACCTCCCCCCCACCACCAAAATTGAATTATATGACCATTCATTCCACCCCATCCTACCCCAGCCAAATGTGCGTGAACCTCTGGTACAAATTCAGTAGGTAACAGTCACACAAGGTTTCTCGAATTTATGTAAATATTAGCCTTTACTATTTTTAACACTCTAGATTTGACACTGATCCCATATTGCCTGTGCTGTCAGAGAGAGAGAGAGAGAGGTTGAGACCGAAACGCATTTCATCCGTAATTGTACAAAAAATAAACCAATAAGTTCTCATTGCTTAGACAGGAAAAAACTTGCAGCTGTTTTAGGAAAAGGATCAATTGCCCCATTGCGGCTCTATAAATTTTCTGCCAGCTACCGCTTATGGGACACTGACTGATAAACAAAAGTGACTGTATTAGTTCAAAGATGTACGTCCATGTTTCTTTATTATAGGGGCTATTCATATCAGTATAAGAATGCTGTACTTATGAATTCCAACAATACGATTCGCACTGCAATTTACAGACATACATAAGCATTAGGCCTGCCTTTCAGAAAATGTGGTTTACTAAGGATTATCACTGAGTCACAGTAATGAACTACTTACTTTACAGTTAAAGAGCCAATCTGCCTTTAACTCTAAATTATTTAGATTTTTTTGAAGTTTTGATCAGCTTCAGTCTTAGTCCTTTGGGATCAAAGTACATATTTATCTCTCCATCTCCTTTCTGCCGAGCGCTAATTACAGCGAGCGGCTCAGGAGCGGGCAAGCTAACAGATCAAGCAAGGTTTTGCTGAGTCACAAAGAGACAGCGTCTTCAAGGAGCCTACAGTATCTGCTGCGGCTGACGACAAATGCCAGCCCCTATCTGTCCTGTTTAAACTGACACCTCTCCTTGGTTGCCTTTAGACAGAACACATGCACAAACCAGGACCGGCGGTAGCCTTCTAGTGGAATTTGCCTTTAAAACCCCCATTTTCCCACCCGCTATTGTAAAACATATTGGACACAGAAAGCTATAACACAGCCATGACAGTATTCAAAGTCAGCTTATATAACATATGCTCATTATTATGTAATGCATACTTTTCTACATGTCCTCATGTTTAATTTATTGTGAATCGGTAAGTAACCTAAAGCAGGAAGTACTTTAAATCAGAAAGTACCATTGCTCATGTCTCACGGCTGTCACCATTTCACAGCCCTCATTTACCATTTCTCATTGCTGTCCCATCACTTCTTCCTCCTCACACATCTTTCCTTAGTGCTCTTATGTCTTTGCTGTGATTCATTGATGACAATTTCTCATCATTTCGAGTTGATTTTTGTATCATTACAGCATCATTATCATTATCAGTTAAGTCCTAAACAAAGGACACAGTTACTCAATCTAAATTACATCAATATTTTGGGGAAATAATATTGAATAAAAACCATGCATTTACTGCTATTAATATCTGTTTCATATCACATTATTTAGACAATTGGAAATCGATCACCTTGCTTGACGTAGCACGTACTTTTTTTGTATTCCATGATCAGATGTTTTAAGCAGTAGTGTGCTCTACCATTGATTGAAAAGAAGCATGAAAACAAATGTCTCCGATTAGAAAAAAACATGTTGTGACAGACCGGAGTTCCAGGCCTGGAAGGGAAACAGGATGTTCTATTCTTCTGCGTTTCTCCAGGTAACCCGCAGTTAATCTTTCAACAATTACACCCCTGCCAGCTGAACCGTCCTGTTGTCATAGAAGTAATCCATACTGTGTCGACTTGTGACAATGTCATTTATGTCCAAATCCCTACAGGAAAGCGAGAGCTATCTGTGCCCTAGTCGTTTGTCTGCAGTCTGGAAACCAGATGGACAATTATCATAGATAATTAAATTACATATTAATACAAAATCACAAATGATGCAACAGAAAGACATAGTCCAGCGTACACAAACATATACCTAATTTTCAATCAGAGGGGGAAAACAACTTCCATAATTACAGAGCATAATGTAACATTAAACACAATGAGGGGTATAATTGAACACTGAACTAGATTTTTGCAAAGCATACATTGTAGAGCTTACAATTATGCAGTTTAATGTAATGAAAAAAATCTTAACATGCAAAAGTTCTTGGTCATTTTTTCCCCATAAACCTTAATGCAACACCTAACATTTACATCATTGCTAAAATCTGTGCAACTGAACTCAAACGTACCGTATAACCTAGAGTTTCATCTCTTATATTAAGTGCAAACTTGTCATCAATAAGTGGAAATTGACCCTTGGAACATGAGCTATGATAACAACCCAGTCAAACATGATCCACAAAACTCATTCTTGCCACTATCAAAGAACATCATTTTCACTAATAATCACAGGGCAGGTAGAGAACATTTCTGTTTGTTTCATTATGCATACAACCCATTATGAATCCAGAGTGCACTGTGCTGTTTTACTTTGAAAATCAAATCATAATGGATGTGGGGTGTAGTTGTCGATTTCCTTGCACGATCTGACCGCATTGATGTACATGCGTATCAGCGCGCTCCCACCTTGACAAACTTTGTGCCGTTTGAGCGCTGCTCCTTTCTGTGGATTCCTGTCTTGACTTATGATGGACTCCTCATCTGACAAGATGACTGCCTCAAGATCCCCAGACTGGCCCTCCCAAGACCTGCAATTCATTTTCCCTGACTGGCATCACTAGAACTGCTGTCATTCAATTACGTGAACAACTTTCCTGACTGTATTTTGCATATTGTTTATGACCTTGCCTTTGAGGTAACTAATATTTAATTACCTGCAAAAATGCATACATTCTCACTGAGCTTAGGAATATTGATAATCTCTCACTTGTAATACAGGTTAACAATACGTTAACAATTTCACTTACTTTGATTTCCTGTCAGTTCCCTAGTTGCAGTAAGTTTGTATAGTTTTGTATATTGTATCTGGCTTTACAAAATCTCTTTCTTTGAATAGTTGATTAATGTAATATAAGAAAAACATTTTAAAATTACATTTTATTATTATTAATAAATGTGGTGTTCTATTTCTCTTTGCTTTCAGTCAGTGGGTCCGACTGAAGATTATTTCATAAACAAAAAGTAAAAGTATGTTGATATATGTTTTGTTTGAAAAAAAAATTAACTTTAGTGCTTCTTGAACCTTTGAACTTCATAGCATTCAAACCCATGGTTCCCATGTTTGCCCACAAGATCAACATCTTCAAGTCCTTTGATGAGCTTTTGAAGTTCAAAAGCAGTAATTCATGATTCCGAATTTAATTTGTGATGCATAGATCTCGTGTGTTGGCCTCTCTTAAGAGTTTGAGCTTCCCAGTTCAACCCCCTATTAAATTAAATTGGGGGTTTAACCCGTAATTAAATTAAAATTGTAACAATCGATTAGAGTTGTTCTGAATTGATATTGCCGTTTATAAACAGTGTATGCTATGCCAACTCAAAGACAGGGGAGTAAACACACAAAAATAAACATATTTTTCTAGGGCGCAACTCCTCTGCGATTATGTTACGTCTGTGATGGTACAGTGTTAGCAATGATTATACATTTGATTGTACAAATACACTGACATCAACACTGCACAGCATGGATCCCATCAACACTTGCTTTCATTTCAGACATTGTTTTATGTTCCCCATTAGGAGAGAAGGTTTCACAAAATAACAACAGCTTTACTGAGTGTTTAAACTGTGGAGCATCTGCCTCGATTACAATATCTTGAAAGAAAACATGAATAGACATGAGGAGTTTAATTGTGAGATATGTGCAACAAAGTAACTAGAACTAGAAAATGCATTGACAAATTCTTCGTCTAAAATCCTGTGTATGAACCTGTCAAACCTAAACACTGGAACAAAAGTCTGAATCTATCATCTTCTGAAGCTCTTCCTAACGTTTTGAGGTTTGTGGTGAATTTTAAGATACATCTTAGACCCTTCCCCCATTGAATCAACATGGAGTGACTCTCCCTATGAGGGCTATTCAAAACAAAGAAATTAGCAACTCTGTTATGAAACTGATTCAAGCTACTCAACAAAAAAAAAAAATCTCAGAGCCAAAGGAGCAGCCAATGAAAGGCCTTCTTTTTATAAACACTAAAGTGGGAAGGCGCTACGCGTGTTGAGAGAGGCTCTTGGGAGACACTTGGCTTGCAACGTTGCTGGCTTGCCTGAAGCGGCTATCGAAGAGCCTAACTAACCCCTAGCTCCTTGATCATTTATGATGTCTTCGGTTCCGGACGCCCACAAATATGGTGGCGTTTCCACCGTGACTGCACAAATTGAAGTGCCAGGGGCTAGCGAAATGTATAGGACCCAAAATTCACCCTTAGTCCTCCAACCTCGCCTACACACCTGCTTTACAACACATTGGATTTAAATTAGACAAACATCAGATGTGTAGTAGGCCCCAACGGTATTTCTTGGTTCACATGAGACAGACGTGTTCCAAATAATTAACAGCTTCAGGTGAAATTGATAATTAAGGTAATGCATTCAGAATAATTTAGAAACTAATAGAATTAGGTCATCTTAACACTATAGCTGAAATAAATGGAGATGAAGCATGGATTGTCACAAGGCTCTTTCCTCTTGAAGACATTTTGTTAGACCCATTTTTACCAGAATCTTCAATGACGTTGAATAAGCTGGACCTACTTCATAGCCCTGCATTTTACGGATTCACTGTGTCCAAAGTCATAAAAAAACCCTTGACCAACCAGAACTGAGTATCCAGCTCAGACATGATTTAAAATTGAATCTAAAAAAGACTGTTAACATTTAATATGGACCTAAATTCATCCCGATTTCTTCGTAAATTGAGGTCACAAGTAATCGCTTCTCTTTCTTGGTCTCATTTGCTAAAACACAGCACAAAGCCATTCTAAGCAGAAATTACACTTTCAGTCTATTCCTGGAACATTGCAGGTTCATTTTCAGAATTTAAAAGAATCCATCACCTTCTAAGCAGCTACTCTTGCCAAATCCCACAGCAGAAGAAAAAAAAAGAGTATTATTTATTTACCTAAAACGAATAGCATACACAATATTCTGCTAGGTAGTCTTACCTCTTACAGAGTCTCTTTTACAAGGGCGACCTAGCCCAGCATAGATCACCGTACACCAGGAGCGGGCACGTCCAAGCCCGGAGGGCCGGCGCGTCTTCACACTTTATTTCTATCAACGGGCCTGGCTAAATTAGCCAATTAACTGCACACATCAATGCGGGTTCGCTCACAGATTAGACCACGGTGAAATGTTTCATGTGCAGGACAAGATGCCAGTCTAGAGGTGTAATTCACTGGCTTATTAAGACATTAAGCTAAACTGTCACATGACATAAATTAGTAGGCAAACTAAATAAGCATTGAAGTTTGCATGGGATTCAGAAACACATATTGCGCTCTGCGTCCACCCAGTATATACAGGACATGGACAAACTGACATTACTTACACAAAATAATGACATGCAAGATAGAGGTGTGCAGCCTGTATGAGGTGAATAAAGAATACTGTTGGTTCACTATAACATCACTCTTAATGTAAACTGATGGACAATTTAAAACTAATAAAATTACGGCTGTAGCTATAGTATAGCCTGGTATGCAGAAACAGTTTTGACCAACTCAGCAATGCGCCGAGTACAAATTCTGCCTTTGATTCTTGTAATTTATGTACTCACCACTTCTGTACCACTCAAAACTGCATTCACAGTTGCAGGCATGAAAGTTTGCTTATCCAGGGTTAATCACAGTAGTCATAGTCATGTAGGCATTTACAACAAAACCACTTACTTGCAGAAATTAGGCATTTCTGGAAATTAGACAAAAATAGTCTGAAATGGTGTAATCAGTCATTAGCTCCAATGTCTTATCAACCAGCCATGAACTTTTTCCATTTGTGTATTCTTTCATCATGGTACAATATGGACCCGCCACACTGTCACACTGTCTTCCTACTTGAAGGACATTTAAAAGTTGAGCCGGGTCTCATTATAGCAATATCTGTG
Source organism: Albula goreensis (assembly GCA_022829145.1). Lineage (NCBI taxonomy): Eukaryota > Metazoa > Chordata > Actinopteri > Albuliformes > Albulidae > Albula > Albula goreensis. Next base: position 17,819,711 of record CM040763.1, read on the forward strand.
CTACCTTTTACAGTTGTCAATTCACTAAAAGAGTTCATATCACAGGCTTCCCTCTAGCGCAGAAGTTGTCATTTCAATAAAAACATCATCCTGATCTCTCCGCGCCCCGAGTAACGCGCACACTTTAATCTGCATCAGCTCCCAACAAACACAATTAAAACAACGCGTAATAAACCCAACCCATTTTAGCATTCCTCCCCTTCCACTCCCCCTCCACCCCCCCACCCCACCACCCACATTTCATAAGGCATTAACATTTTCATCACTAGATCAGAACGAGGATAAAAATACCAGGATCTGCCTTAATTTGCACTGCCGTTGTTTTTTTTTTTTTTTTGCGGCGGGTTTAAAAATGGACAAACTTCTTTTTTTCCCCCTCCCTCCTCCGAGCAGACACAAATCCTGACCTTTTCAGAAGTGACAGAGTGCCTCAGCATTATAATAAATCAGCATTTTTTATGAGAGAATGACTTTGAGGATGATGAAGTATTCCCCCCCGTTTGGTTATATCCTTCAGGGCCTTGTGAGGAACGGCTTAATTTGAAATTTTCGTCATAGTAAAACGCATTGAAGAGGTGATGAATGATTGCGTTGGACCTCTCGTATAATGGCGGAGGTATGGCGAGAGATACTTAGGGAAACGTTCCGTCGAAGCTCTTTTTTTTGGGGGGTAGAAGTAGTAAAGCATCGCAGCAATGGCCTACACCCCGGGAGAAGTTACACTAGTGTCATTACGTAAATTATGAAGCCAGTGTTTAATGAGAAGCAGCCCCCTACCCAATCCTTTACACTCCAGCGATAAAGGACAGAAGAGTAAATAAACTAGTTAATTAGTAGCTCCTTGGTTGATATTTACATTTTAATTACAAACAGAATATATAAACGGGCAATCTTTTTAAGGTGTTAAAAACATCAGCTGCCAATTAATCAGTCACAAGAAATACTATTATTATTTTTATTGCAGAAGCGGTATAAGTAATAGCAGTATAAGAGGTAAAGGCAATAAGACAGCAGAATCTTTGCTACTTGCTGCAGTTTTCAATCACTCAGTAGTGCCCATCACTGCACCAAATGTCAGTTTTCTGTTATTACCATATGGCTGAAGTGCTGTGCATGTCATTGGTGGAAAAAAGAGAAAGACGGGGGGAAAGGGCTTTTTGACCTGGCCAGGTTGGATGTGATTGGATCTGAGGTGACCACGTACAGAAAAACAGGGACTATCACAGTGTTCAGCAGACCCAGCTGGGAAATGTCATTCGGCTGTGTCTCCCTGCTGATGGGCAGATTGTAGAGATGAGAGAGGAGGTGTGTGTGTGTGTGTGTGTGTGTGTGTGGGGGAGAAGCACTGCTGACCCGGCAGAGCCAGTTGCTCAGATGAAATCAAGGATGACAGCTTCGGACTTGAAATATGAAACCACTAGGGCCGAGATGATACAATGACGGTGGGGAGAAATATTGTGATCGTTCTAATACCATGACATTTCGAAAATTAGGTGAACGTGCATTTTTAAAAGCAAAACATGCATTGTTCAAAACTGTGTGGGGAACATTTTCTATATTTATATCTTTAACCATATATTTTTATCTTTTTTAAAAAATGTGAGGGATGCTTTTCTCTCTGAAGGCTGTCGGCAAGGGCAACACTGCAATACTGTGAAGTTTCCATTTTAGCACATTATCATACATGCATGCAAGCTGTATATAAAAGTCAGACGGAGGGGAATCCGATGAGTCAGCTGGTGTCAGAATCAGTCAAACGTCACTCAGACATTTTTATTAGGACTTTGGATAAAAACTTGATAGTTGCAGCAGTTGCTCTGTTCGGGGAGGGGGGCGTTTGGCGGTCAAAGTGTGGGATCTGTCCGGGACATTACCTGAAAGAACTGCATCACTGTGCTCTGAAAGAAAATACCATTTAATACTGACTAAAGTACAGTTCGCTTTATCGATGTCTAGTTCATAAAGTCGCTGAAGCTTGCTATGTTACAGGCTTGTTTAGTTAAATAAATGTGTAATTAATGCAGCGCTCCTAGACCTTTAGCATTTTAGCATCAATAAAAGATATTGAATCAATTCCAGACAGTAAACATGAGTCAACATTCCCAAAAAGAATGCTTCATATATACTTGATAAATACAAACAAGTAGAAGAATAATGCATGCCATGAATTAGAAAAGTGTAGCTCTTCCACTATTTTATGGGTGCAGAACTAAGCCAAAGCCAAGACCATTTCAGAGCCAGCGACATCCAGATAATCTTTGCACTTGAGCCTGCTTTCTGAAATTGTTAAAAATAACAGTGTGATGTTTCAAATTTATGTGAAAACAAGTGTGAAATATCAACTGGAAGATCAATTAAAACAACTTCCTTTTTAGCACTTTCGTTTTTTTTTTATTTTTATTTGTGAAAGACCCAGCTGGTTCTGATGGTGCGGGGATGGTTAATTGGTTAAGATGCAGACAAAAGCATGGATTAAAATAAAAGTATCAATGAGCCATGAATAGCATGCCATAAGGGCTTTAGAGAAGGGTTCATCATTAAAACATTACCAGCGGCATTATTATTATTATTATTATTATTATTTATTTATTTATTTTTTACAACTGGTGTCATCTTTTAAGCCACACCTTGCTCAATAATAAGGAAGTCACTAGGATGGCCTAGGGGTGGATCTTAAAAGCACTGGTTGATATCAGATTTCACACGCAGGACCCCTCACTGTAAAATGCTATTACATCGGCTCTTGCCTCTTTCATCCCGGTTCCATGTGGTCACGATATGATCGACATGGGGTACGGATATGTGTGTTTCCCTAAGGAAATGAATACGAAGAAGAAGAAAAAAAAACAGGACAGTGGTAACCATGATAACCCAGCGGTATGTCTCAGGCCAGTTTTCAAATGACAAATTGGCAGAGCTGGAGAAATTCTGATGGAGGAAACTGAGAGAAGACAGGTGGCACACAGCGGAAACCAGCAGGGATCAGAATGTCTCTGCAGTGCCTCTATGTGCCGCAATTTTCCTTTTTCACCCATCTTTTTTTTCTCTTTTCTAAACTTCCCCTTGCTTTCTTTCTCGCTTTTTGCTCCTGCACTCTCTTGTTCTCTCCGCCTTTCTCTTCATCATTCCATTTCACCAATTTCTTTTCTCTCTTCTTTCCCAACCTCTCCTTCCCTGTCCCTTAATTTCTTCCTCTTTTATGAATTTCTATGGGTCTGCGGGCAGAGCTCATGAAAGGGGCTGTGCCGCTAAGCCCCTAATAAGACACTTCTCTTACTGCATTGAAGGTCACGATGGAGAAAGCAGCAAAGGGGATATTTATTCACATTTGTAAGAGGACCTCTGGTTTCTCTCAAAGGCCGTTGTGCTTCATTGACTCTGATTCATTGGGTCTGAAGATTTTAATGACCTTTTATGACTAAAAATAACATACAGCGAGCAAATTATCATGATAATGAACAAGAAGCACAACGATAAGGAACAGCCTTGCAAAATGAATTAAAAAAAAAATCAACAAGTCATCTTCTTTGAAGTTTACTTAGTATAAGCGAATGTGTATCTTACAATACAGATAAGCAAGGCATTTTAATTTGTCTTAATAATAACAAATTTGTTAGTAATAACAGAGTTATTACTGTTATTGAAAATGATCCCATACACGAGACAGAGTTTTGATCTATTAGTTACACTTTAACGAAGCAAAACCATGATGTAACTGAGCTTTATTAACCTGATCTTATGAGCGACGCCAAACCTTACGCTACTTTACACCCACGCGAACGTTAGCACTGCAACAGCAGCTTTTACAATTACGATGATTGACTTCAGAGGGAATAACGAAGTTCCAGGTTTCTCACTCAAGCAATTAGTCCAATCAGTGAATAGTCACGTAAAAAAGGCTGCAAACGATCTTCTGTACATGAACACGAGCCCCTCGACATGTTGTAATTTTGACTCAGGATTTTCATGGCTGTTTTGTCATAGAGAAAGGTCGCTTGTCATTCAAAAGATCCTGTGAAACCCAGTGTTCTTACTAGACCCTAATAATGTAATTAACATGTAAATGCTGACGAGAAGGCCAGGTCTGGAAGCTGGACACCACGAATAAAGCCCACCCGTCTCATGATTATTCATAAGCCAGATTTCTCATCGAAGATTATTTTCCCCCACATGTCCTGGGTTGAATCAAGCCTGGTTTATTTGAGTGATTAGCATATCTAAGCACACTCTACACCTCCATCGGAAAGTGAGGAATGCATGAAAACCACTTCAGCAAATGGATGATGATCTTTTTTAAAAGAAAACTAAAAGAAATGATGCAAGCGATTCATGAACCAAGCCTGGCAAAATGTTAAGTGTCCACAACTGGCTTTTTCAATAGTTTTACTAATTAGAAAAGTGTGCAGTTGGATAAGAACTGTTTATTTATTCTGTTTGTACAGATTCCTATAAAAACAAATACAATTTATATGAATGTAATTTAAGTGTATAACACTTTTAAGGGAGGCAAACCTATATGCATGCATAAAATTACTAACTACTCACCTTCTTAATTTACACAAATTTTTGTCTTGGCCATAAAAACCCAGAATATAGGGTCCTGTGTGTTTCTTGATGTTTCTTTTCAGCTACATTAGGTTTTTTTTCTAGTTTTATCAGCTATATGGAATAAACCAGACTGTGAAGTTTCCTATGCAATGACTATAGAAGAAATAAAGAAAAAAATTGTGTGTATAGCTATAGACTCATAACAAATGTCATTTATGGGGATGCTTTATCTAACGTGCTTTCATTGTCCAGATATGTGGTGACAACCATGAGTTGTGAAATTCCCACAGAATCCTGAATGCCAATAACTCTAATTGCAAGCTGTTAAGACTTTTTTCCCCCAATTATTCATTGTTATTGACATCTGAAAAAGGCCCAATAATCCAATGCAAGACACTTGGGTGACAAAGCTAATTAGCGGCTTGTACTATGCATCAAATAACTGAACCAGCGAGCACAGTGATGCTTTCGGAAAAATGGTGCCCATTTTGGTCATATATCAAGCATTAAAATAAAATTATGTAAGAAATGTTTAATATTTGTATTTTTATGCTGTTCAACTACATATATATACATACATATATATATATATATACAGAGAGAGAGAGTGAGAGAGAGAGAACAGCATCAAAATATTCTCTGGCTAGTGAGTTCATACAATTGTCTACAAGTAAGAAAGCATAAAGACTAAACATGGAAATGTGATATTTGTCTTTTGACAACCAGACAAGTAGTCATACGCTTACTTTGGAATACATTCCACATAATACTAATACACCTGACATAAGTAACTTGGCTTTCAAATAACAAAGCAGCCATTTTGAGGACCTGGAGCCCTGGAGAATAAGTCAGACTGTAGCTCAAACAAGTGTTAGTCATGCCTTTGTGACATAATGCCCCTCGTAGACGATGAACATCTGCACACACGGAGCTCTGAAGGCAAAAACGGCATGTTTTATTTCCCATTAGTACCACTTATACATTTATATTTTCATCGGTGTGACAGTGCAGCGCCCCTCTCTCTCTCTCTCTCTCTCTCACACACACACACACACAGACAGTTTCTGGTGTGGTTTAGACTGAAGATAATTGATATGGCATTTGCTTTGCCACTTGCACTGAGCTCTGGTCTTAAGCCCTAACTTCCAACTGCCTGAATATAATGTATAAAACATAGCAAAGCCTAATTTTTTTTTTTAAATTTAACTCTTCCCTTCACCACAAAAGTATTAATTGCCTCCAATGTCACTTTTTATTCAAATGTTTGTGACTGCAATGCTGAAGGTTTGTTTTCTCTATGCTGTTGCTTCGCTCATTTGCCGCTTTCACCGTTTTACGCGCCCGTCAACTGTGCTCACATCGACCCCCTTGAGTATGTGGCGTATGTCTATACGAAGGCTATGGCCTCCAGAGAAATGGTTCAGCGATGCAGTCCAAGTGGATTCTGATTACATTTTATTAGTTTCCCTGAATAGCAGAGGCTGAGAGAGTGAAACTGTCTTTGCGAGTCCCTGGGGTGTTATGTTTGCCACTCGACTGTGCTGCAGGTAACACACAGCACCTCTCAATCCTCCAGGTTATTTCATTTATTTAAATTCACAGATGGCACATCATTGTGCTCTCACTTTTGATGTCACATAAAAATAGCACACATTTCAAGTTTTCAAAGTGAGATATAATTTTCTTTCCCCCAAAGCTGAGAAAATATGGCATTAGTATACATTTATCAAATACCTATCTACCCTCGACAGCAACAGTTATCCATTAGTTAACGCCATGGTTTATGCTCACCCTACGTGCTTGACATCGGTTTTCTTTGGTCCATAGTCACCCATCTGCATAATTTTATGGCAGGGGACGGCTTCTAGTTTTGGAAATATGAGGAATTTCACTTCATTTGTGTCTTTGATCTGTTAACCAGCTCCAGGTTCACAATATGTGGAACACAGTAACAATATGCAAGTCATTTCAGGGCATTTATATCCATATCATAGACTTAATATTTATTAAACATGTCCTGGTTCAACCCATCTTTGTCATTTGAGGTAAATCGAACTTTCGCGTATTCCCAGTAACCATCGAAACGAATTAAAAACAAACACTCTCATATCTTAGGAAATTGTTAGACGAATGTTGATAGAAAGTAGGTCTGGATTATCTATCGATGCTAATCTGTAAAATCTGCTAATCCTGCCTATTCGCACATCACCTATTGCTGTGAAAGCTGCCCAGCAGTGATGGCGAAAGACCAAATCAATGCTTATTTGACAACACGTCATTTCACCTCAGTGGCTGCACAGAGATGGTCTCTTGGCAACTGCTCCATGACGATTGCCTCCACTGTCATTGTGGTTCAGCACAGAATTACTACATTTTCAACACGGTTCAAAAGAACCAAACTAACTTCAGAGGACTTTGCCCACACACATGCAAACGCATACGCCACACATACACACACACACACACACACACACACACACACACACACACACACACACACTCTTCAAACAGACAGCATGAGAATAATATTTGATGTAAGTGAAAATGTAACCTCCTTATTTTAGGATGTGACATACCCTGATTTTATACATTTCTTAAATCCCAGAACGCTGCCAAAAAAGTAGCAGGGGGAAAGCATAATGAGATTTGTTTCTCCGGATTTGGAGTCCTTACATTTCAAATTCTTAGGCTTCTCGTACGTTTGATCACCTAACATGTGATTACGTTATAGTAAGGGATTAGCTTTCTGTGAGAAGTCTTCTATCCCAGGTGTGTTTCGGTCCTGTAAGAAGCTTAGAGGAAAATGTGTGGTGGATAATAACCTTACACTTTTTTTTTGCTTTACTACAAAATCTGATTTTCTACCTTTCTCCAACTGATTTGCCACATTTATAACAGGAACTGCGGTGAATGTGAACTTTGTGCTTAAACTTTGTTTTGCAAAAAAATCCTTCAAATTTTTGAGCTGGCCTTTCAGTTCAACAACGGTTTGCTTTGATGGTCTGATTCTTGCTGTAATTTGGCAATGTTTGTATTTTTCTTCACTAGTTTTCCTCATAAATTTTCACATTTTTGGCATATGAGCATAGTTAGGTCAACAACACATACAATTACAAAGTAAACTAACCTTGTGGGATATAAAACTGATTTCAAAAACAATTTACTGAAACACAAACAAAACATACAGAAAGGATTAACTGGTATTCAAATTTAAGGGTACACTGAAAAATGATGCCTGTATGTAGTATGAAGTTTGCAAATACATAAAATGATTACCATAATGAAAGCACAGGTTTCTCGATCATAAACAGCAAAATTCATCTTTATCTAGATCACAGATTCAGGTTCACATATTCATGACAGTATTCATCATTCAATGTTTGTTCACTTTGACTTGGAATGCAGTTGTGGATTTTTTCCTCATAAACACAATTTGGCAAGCCAATTTGACAACTGAAATTGCCAAACTATGCGTGCCGAGAAATAAATGAACATTTTTCTTACACGTATGTCAAAGACAGGGATAACTGCTGATTCAATTAAACCCATAATTTTGTAGAGGGGAAAAATGTCACATCATGTCTCCTATAACCAACTTCAGTATCCGTTAAAAGCTACACAATAGATTGGTTAAACTTTCAAGCGTTTCTTTTTGAAACTTGGAGGCACCTTTCCTTCCCCTTAATTCCACCAAGCTAAATTAGCACCAGTGGAGTTCTTTCCCCTCCCCTTCTATCTCACACAAAGCCAACTCTCAAACACTGAATAATTGAGGCAATTTGTATTCTCTTTAACAATGTCTGATACAAGCTCTGGGGAATCAGAGTTAGATTAATTCAGTAGCCAAAAATTTATTAACTGCTGTTGGAGAACATTGGAAAGTAGGCGGCTTTGTGTGGATAGCACCACAATTACTAACGGGAAGGAAGAGGGGGAGAAACTGCACTTCGATTTGATGCTAGCGCGGTGTCATAAGATGGGATGCGACTGAATATTTTAGCACAGTGCAGTTCAGTCCAACGCTTATTCAAATGTCAATATTTTTGCTATTGTTATTCTTTCTAGAGGGTGAGATGTTGGTCGTGTAACAAACTGAATAATCATCGATTTGACCCTTAGGGAGATTCATATTCAACTTCATGTCAACAAGGTAGGTCTCAGAGCTAAAGATTGATCCTTTGAGGAGTTCCACCAAGTCTGTTTCTTTATTTCAGAAATCTGAGATATACATATCTTTTGCATATTTTGTCCACTGATTTGAAAAATGTTTCAATGATCACTGACCAGAGGGTACTTTATGAACTCAGATTTTTATAATCACTAATGAAAAAGATTCATACGAGCAAATGATTAAAATTTCAGTGATCATAAAAGATAAAAAGTCTTCAAGATGAGGTTGTTTTCTCCTGCTAAATGAATCCTGCTGTGATGAAGTGCTCTGGGTCCCCGTCAGTGCGGCCTGTCTACGGTTTCCGCACGCTAGCTTGGAGAGACGGTCTTCAACACAGGACCTTAGATCCACTTTCAGACTAAATTAGCTTCAGAACACTGACCCTAAATTACAATCCTTAATTCGGTTCCGATGAAAACTCAATTATTTTGAGCAAAAGGTGAGCAAAAACATTCACCGAGTATGCTATAACCATGTCACCATGTTCCATGTCTGGAGCCATTTCCACAAGACCAATTCCAGTGATGGATTGTATATCACCACTGCCAGCTCATCGGCAGTTCAACAAGCTACAGTCAATGTTTACACCACGGCGCAGTGTTTCCTGATGTCCCTCGGAGCAACAGAATCCAACGACATCAGAAAATAGCGATGGAGCCATGTCTTCCTCGACAATAAAGGCCTCAGCAAAGGCCACCCAGATTGAAGCCGGCCGATGGGGTGACAGAGAGCACATAGCTCTAATTATTGTGCGCTGAAAGACCAATCGATGGGGAGGTCCGAGTGTGATGGTTTGGCTGCGAGTGTCCGCTGACTCCAGGAAACTACTCGTAGTGATTGATGGTGGCCCCACTGCAGGGGGCTTTTCTGATTAAGTCCGGGGACCTTACTGGCCGCCTTTCATCCGCCCTGACATGACAGTTGTCTAGCTTGATGACACGCCTCCTCACGCCCATAGCTAACTGTACTGTCAGGCTTAAAGCTTTGGCCTTAAAGCATTAATCATGCCATCGATGCCCTATTTGCTGGACATGAACTCCCATAGAGCATTCACAGGAAGAACTGGGGTGACAAGTCACATGGAAATTTGAGGCCAGCGAGACACATTGTATTATTTCGTTAATCAGCAGTTACTGGATACAGCTGCACATGGAATATCGGATTTTGGAAGAGGTCAAATTGCCACAACAACTGGAACAATGGTCGGAAGTAAAACCTAACCAAAGGGAACAGATGTATACATATAGAAAGACCAAAAACAATGGCCTCAAAATGCTTGTTAATATTAATGTTAATAATCTATATACATTTCTATGTAATAGACCTGATCAGCAAGATCATTTGAATTGTATTTATTTCTGCCAACAAATATACTTCTTCATTACAAAACATACCATAACTCTGTATATAAAATTGTACATGTGTCAGACATATGTAGCATTTGCTGCTATAACATTTTTAAAAATTACATTTCACTTTACATCAAAGTCTTAATATTTAACTACATCTGTTGACTCCAAAGCAGTGACCTCATTTGTAATAATTCAGAACAGCTGAGACCTAAATGATTGACATTCACTAGATCTGCTTGCAGAAGGACGGAAGTATAATATCAGGAAAGTGAGGGTAAATGGAAAACATATTTTACGGTTGCGGACCATAAAATGTGTTTCACATATTGTGTTATGAAATGCAATATAATTATATGTAGCTAAACTTTTCATCACATAAACCATATTGCTTAAAAATCACATTTGCCCCACAACAGACAGCGAAGACAACATTGTACCGCAAAACCATAAACCATGATAAAATGATTTATGCTTGTAATGTCCCTCCTGTGGATAATTCTGGTACTTTATGGAGCGCCATAACAAATGAAATATTATTTATCATATTTTAGTGCCAGGTTCAGTTGAAGTTTGTTTCTTCCATCCATAACTCTCGACAGGCCAGAAAAACATCAATCAGACCTTGAACCAATGAAGGAGGGCACCTTATTGCTGATACCAAATTTCAATTTTCTCGTCTTTTGTACAGTACCATGGATATATTTAGAAAACGCTGATGCGCTCACCTGCATCCATGCTCATCTTCCAGCTGTCGAGGTTCCCAGTTGGAGACTTAAAGTTTATTACGGTGTTTTTAAGAGCGGTGTCTGGAAACGCTTCCATGAACATTCCTGGCTTATTTTTCACATTATCACCATATTAAATGGGATCTAGGGAGCGACTGGATACTGTGGTTATTGGGTTTGGCTCATCTGTTCTCTTAGGCAGCAGATTTATGTACTGTGACGCATCCGTTATATTTATATAACCCATGTTTGATTTGCGAATGCGATCTGTTGCACATGTGTTTTGAGGGAATGTAGACATTACTGGCCAGGTGGTCACACGATCAGAAAAAAAAAATCAAATATATAAAATTTATTCTTTTAAATTCCCATATACAGCTTCAAGCTGAATTAATAACTCGTATATTTTATATTTTTGTGGAGGATATGCTCTTAAATATACAGTATATACTGACCATATACTGTATTTGGTCCATGTTGAACTTATATTCACAGAAGTACATATTTTTGCTTTAGAAACAATAGAAATGGCCATTAGAAAAAAAAATACATAAGACAAAAGAATGTTGAAAAGATAAAGTTAAAGCCACCCTGACTGACTGAATATCCTAGGTGTTCTGATTTCAACTTTTTCTACCTGACAACAATGTCAGACCATGAATATAGAGTCATCCTCACACTCGCTGATCTCAGAATCATTTTCATGTTAAAATACACTATATTTTTTCATAATGCATTCATTGTCTGATCTACCATTCGTATGACTCAAAGATATCAAGATGGTTTGCCTTACCGCAGTTTATTCCTCATTTTTAATCAAGGATAAATCAAGGAAATAAAGTTTATTTTATATGACCAGTGTGTTTCAAATTACTGGGGATTTATTGTTTTTATGATATTTGTCTCATATGTTTAGTGTAGTAGCAGGTCTGTCTGCAAATGAAATTCCTGATATGGGACAGTAAAGATTGACTTTCCTATTTTACATGTTTTCCAGTTTCATAGATGCACAGTATATTTGTGAGAGTGATTCAGGTGAAGTTCCTTACACCACATATCAGTAATGCAATCCAATTCAGCGACTGTCTCGTTATGGGCACAGTTTATAAAGCACAGCATCTCTCGCCTCTCCATAATATGGCATATGATGTACATTACTGTTCCAGCCAGTCAGCAGGTAGTGTCGTAGATATGCAAGCCAAGGACACATTCATCTGACTTGGACAGTTAATGGAAGTGCTGGTCTTGTTCATCTCGAACACAGTTTGGCAAATTCAGACGCAAATGACTGGGATGGACACCCACTGAATAAGTGATGGGGAGTAAAGTTTCAATGAAACAATAATGAGAGGGCCACCTTATAGTATCAGTGACTCAATAATTTGAACCAATGACTGAATTGTCTGTGTGGAGGAAACATTTTTGATTGGTTAGTTGGTTCAAACATGTCACTGATTGGGTTTATAAACGTCATGGGTTCATGAAACCTTATGTAAACCAATTTTTCTACATGAATATATAACCTGAAGACATCTTTTGATGTAAGTGAGGCCCACGTATTAATGCAAACCTAAAAATCAAGTATTACGCTGTTCATGACCAGCGGCAATCTGATGCCTAGGTGTTTTTGTCGTTCAAACTCTGTGTTCGATCAAACATCTTTGAGAGTCAAATGTAACACTTCTTGCCCTGTACTGATCTCCCTCTACTTGGGTGTGACAGACTCGGTTAACAAACATCCTGGACAGTGACACCTCAGGCCGGTGTGTTCATACGTCGCCCGAATTACACATCGGCTTGCAGGTGCGGACCAGGGAGACAAAGCAGCCATCTTACATCCCCCACCAAGCCAAATACTGTATTCCCGACTAGAGGGAAAATGTTCACAAGGGCCTAGCACAGGAAAAGGAAAAACCCAGACAAACACGATTTGTATCGATGCTGTCACCTGGGAAGAAAGAGAGTGGCCCTGCGGACGGTGTCAAATTTTGTCGCACCGGGACACAGATGTGCAGGATCCCCAATTTTATTTCCCTCGATCATATTTATCTTCACACATGGAGCCGTTGGAATTGACTCCTTTGCCCATTTTCAGATAATGCGGTGGAGTTTTCCCCCTTTCCTTGGGTAATGGCCCATTCTCGTTCCTGCTGCATCGAGAATGATCGTCTCTCCATGACCTGTAATGTGCTTTCCTGGAACAGCTTATGGGGCGTTCAAGTGTTTCACAGGATATATTCACGCCAGACGTAAGACCGTCTCATCCTTTTTGAGCATGTCAGGATATCCGATAAGAAGTGTGCCATTTCTCAACAGAACGTACTTAGACTTCATTCCAGAAACTGATCAGGTCGTTTGCAGTGCTGTTTATTTGCAAAGCAACCTGCTCTTTGGAACGGGTAGGGAATATAACTGCAATATTGATGAGCAAAATACTAACCTGAACAAAGTTGCCGTTTTTAAACTTTGGAACTGCATTACCAATTATTTACAACACCAACACGTATGACAAAAATACACTTTTCTAATATAACACTCATTCTCTCAACTATATAGCAAATAGCTACAATCTACATAAATGTTAATGCAGTTCTACTCCAGTGGCAGGATAATAAAGCATCATTAATTAACCAGATTGATGACTGATGGAGTAACTGAGCTGTCAGCCAGAAGCTCATATGGACCAATCAAACAAATTATTGAGTCATTGATTATACCACCTTCTTAGGGGTTCACAAGTCCCAGGCACTTGTAACTACATCACACTACAGAAGTAAAACACAAATCACTATCAGCTGTTCCTTTATACACTGTTTATGTGGTTTGACTCTCGGAACATCCAAAGTAAATACAACCACTTGGACTTGAATCACAAAGGGTTACAGTAAACAATAAAGACTACCCTTTCAAAAAGGCTAAGGTTGAGAAATTCTCACAAACAAGCTTTGGGTTACATTAATTATAATTATGCCAGAACTCTTGGTCACATCCAACACACAACACTTATTATTCATGTATAAGAATAATGAGATAAATAAATTTGGGCATGGTTCCAATACGATTTATCTGGAGAGATTCAGTAAAGACCCAGCTGTATAACGGATAATTTTTCAAGCTGAAGGTATGTACAGTTAGCCGCCCTAAATAGGAGCTGCTGCTAAGCATTAAACTATGTAATAAAATTGGGGAAGGGGGGCCAAGTCAGGAATCTGAATGACCCAATTAACAGCGTGACACATTTGTTTAGCCATGTATTATTTCGCCATATAACTTCCAGTGTGGCATGCTTAATTAGACATTAATGACTGCACATATATTAATCGCTCCTTAAATAAACATGACATTATGCAAGGTCTCCCTTTTGCCACCTACCCCTTGGCAATAAAGACCATGGATTTTTCTTCTTTTTCCTCCTCCCAACCAGAACTTCGCTATGTGCTACACCTGGCAGAGCAAGGGAAAAAAATCTATTTAAAGGACAATAAAAAATGACAAACTCAGACCGCAAGCGTGCCGCAGTACGCGCGGCTACTAATCAAAATGTCAGGGCTCAGCAAGTCTAATGAGCGGAGGTTGTCTTACATTGAGTCTGGGAACCTCACACTGCCAGATATGAAGCAGTCTTCCTTGGCTAGACACTCAATCTTTTCGCTGTGGCCCAAGTGTGTGTTTTACTGTAACGTGCGGAAGGTATTTTAATTCAATTTCTCTGGTTTGACCACGGCTGAGTAGCGTGTGGCAGTCAAGACTGTACAAGCCACAAAAATGCATTTATGTTACACAAGAGCTAAGTGTGTGCAACAGACGGTGGTATTTTAATCTCCATCGGGCAGCCTAATTAGTTCACAGCTCAGCTGGAACTAAACCCCCCCAGAACTATGGGTAGGGAACACTGTCACAGACGTTCATCGTCAGCACCGGTCACAAACAAGCTAACTAGTTTGTCAAGACCCATTAATAAAAATCAGTCGTAACAACGTTACCTTGACATTACCAAAGAAGTTGAGCAAGACCTTTGCTGGGAAATGGTTCGTTGTCATGCTAATTTGTTTAAAAAGCAGGCCCTAAACACCTAATATTCCATGAACACAGGCTGATTACTGTTCTCCAGACATCACAGGTTCAAATCTAGAATATTCCATTAGATGGCAATGAGCAGAAGCCCCCAGAAAGGTGTGGCACAAGTTTCATCATCCTGTCAGACCATTATTATTTGGAACAGAGTCTGCATTAGCGCCCCCTAGCTACTCTCAGGACTCCTACAGGTTACAGGTCACTCCGGGTGAAAGATGATTGTGTGGTACATTGTGTAACCCGTGTTGTGCAGAGCAGAGTGGATTGTGGGCGAGTGTATTTTAGGTGCGCACACGCTGAGCCGCAGTGGTCCCTGAGCGGGTGCAGGTGCCGTGGTGATGAGTCAGGGCCTGGAACAATATGCAGTTCAAAATGAGAAAAACAGTCTCTAAAATCCATGTCCAATAAATACAAACATCATAGAGGTGTTGCAAGTATTGCGTGTTGTTTAGCCTCCTGTAGCGACTGTTTGTCTAAATATCCATTCATTTGCTACGATCGTAGGTGGTTCAAAAATAGGTATATGCAGGAAGAATAAAAAACAGAAGCTTATATCTTTGTTCATTAGCAAGTCTTCGTATATTACTCAACTTAATTGTGAATTTTTAAGGGTGTAAAACTGCATTCCAAAAAGACTTTTTTCAGAGTTCTGTGTTAGATACAGTCTATACCAAATGTTATACAGATTGATTTCCTTAGTTATTTGCATGACATTTGTAATTTTATGAATTAATTCAATTGTGAATTTTTTAGAGTGGAAATCTGCTTTTCAGCAAGAACTACATTTTCCTGAGTTCTACGTTGGACAAAATCTATGCCAAATGTTATCCAGACTGAAGTACTACTTTGGATATTTGCATGACATTTGTAATTTTATGAATTTTTACAAGGACTCAGCTACAGAATATGATCAGTAATTTGAATTATTAAATTCTATGTACATGAGAACGCCGAGTTTCATTTAGAAGTAGAACATGATACAAAAATATAACATTGGCATGATTTTAATTAGTTAGGAATGAAGCATCCAGACAATGGACTGAAAGTTAAATCCATTAAGTCAAAACTGTACACATGGACATATAAATGCATTTTTTTTTTTTTTTACTCCATGAATATTTAAACAGGCTATGGACACCAAGCGCAGGCATAACAACTGAAATAATTCTCAGCAATAATTCAGTCTCTGCAGTTAATACACTGTAAATCAGACAATAATAGCAGTTTTTTTTTTCTACATGTTGACCTGTTCTTGTCAGAGGGGTCACAGCGTCATCCCGTGAGGAATTTTTCGAGTCAGAAAAAAGGTTGTCTTCTGATTAGCGGGTCAAAGATTTCATTATATTTGACCTCGGAATTGTGAATTACAAAAAGGGTTGATAAGTGTAACATTTGTTCAGCGAACCCTGGAGTGTCTTTATTTCCACTGAAGATAAAGGACTGAGCCTCGCTAAGTTTGTTACCATGGATGGAAATACTGAATTCAAAACAAGATAAAATGCGGAAGCCGAGACAAATGCAAGAGCACAGAAAATGCTAGTATCGCTAGATCTCACGATCATATTGTTTTCATATCGAAAAAAGAAACATTTGATTGTGTCAAGGTGACATCTTAATTGAATATATCCCGCACTAGTTTGTCCAAAAGATTTTATGACTAACGCTTTGCTTCATGAGAAGCTGAAGGAAAAACAAAACCACTATTGGTATTCTGAAGGAACCAGAAGAAAACACACTGTAATCTATTCACCAATCTGGCTGCATAAACGTATTCTGAGTGTGACTCATGACGTGGTTGTATCCCACCTACATCAGACTACCTATGATCTGGGCTTTTTTTCATTTTCTTCACCTGATTAAAATGCATATTTAAAATGGAGACGTCCGTGGGCATTCTAACACATGAAAAAATCGCACAGTATCCAATGTGTTGGTGGCCACGTTGACATGACGATGGTGGACCATAATATGAAAGGTAATGCCACTTCCATAATTACCCTGATGTCCTTTTTTCTACATTTTTCATTAATTTGATGTATCAATGTCTCTGTTTCTCACTTCCTACCACCCCTTCCCTATTCTCAGTTGTCTGTACTTGCTGCAATTGACATTGTTTTTTTTTACATTCCGAGAGTTTGAAAGATATGAGAAAGCTTGAAAGATGAACCGGTATATTCAAACTGAAAAGACAAGATGAGAACATTCTGGAAGTGTGTCCCCTTTCAAAACCTTTATACAGCTGATGGTGGCATGGGAGGTTAAGCAAGGTGACAGGGCACCTTCCACTGCAGTTCTATCACTTTCCGAAGAAAAAAATAGAGAGCCAAGAGAGTTAACCAATACAGGAACAGATACTTAATTTTATCTCAACACCACAATTGGTACCACATTTAAAATTATGCAAATATATCTTAATACAATTACTCATTAATACAAATTTCATTAAGGGTGGACAAACTGTACATTCTTACCTGCTTATTTGCATACAAGACTGCTCTGCAAGTAAGTGTGTCGCTTCAGATAAAAATATGTGCTGCAAGTTAAGGAGCTGCCCATTATGGAAATGTATCTTGTACACAGGAGGAGAAATCGCAGCGTGTGATTATCGTTACGGTGCCTTGCTGGCCAAACTGCTTAGGTGTTAACGACTGGCGGAAATGAGCGCTGGTGTAGCGCGGTCACAGTAACAGGGCTTGTACCCGGAAGGTTGAAGGGTCGATTCCCGAGAGAGCTATTGTGTGTCTGTGATGAAAGCTCTTAACAGCGTCCGCCAAATTAACTTAAACCGCCGATGGCGTTCACGCCATTAAAGAGAAAGAGACTCTGCACTCAAGTGTTTTTGAGGACAAGGCTGAAAGCAAAAAAAAAAAAAAGAAAAGAAAAAGTAGCGCTTGCTAGTTAAGCACCGACTTTAGGCGGACCCCTTGTTTCTGTACAGCGATACCAAAATTGCCACTTTGCAAGAGGAAGTGAATTTGCTTTGAATTATGGCTGCTCCATTTCAACACTAAAGACATACTTGGATTTTATATTCTGTCTTGTATTAGCATACTACACAAAAGGGATGAAACTTTTTGGTATGAATCTGATCAGCTGCTTCGGAGATGTAAGCTTAAAGTTGTATTTTGCTGCAAAACATTTTGCAAATTTAACACTGTATAATCTCTGTATGTGTGTCGATGAATAAAACAAATAACCGGTCATGCTGGCAAGCAGAGATTCCAATAGCTGAATAAAAATCTGATTTATTTTCTGCTTCTGAAATCTCCCTTTAACCCTTTGATTGATGTATTTTGTGTTGTAAATTGCCCTCTGTAATCTCTGAGAAATAAATCACTTGTTTTGCGGCACAGAAACATTACCAAATTAAAAACTTGACATTTGGGGCTTTAAACTAAGGCCGAAATGTGTTGGCGCTAAGCCCCAGATTTCAGCGGAATAGGCCCAACTGCTCCTACCCAGTGGGCCATCATTCTGCTTTTATTGTTCATGTCTACAAACCACTGGAGGCCTGGTGTGAATAGAACGAGTTCATAGAAAATATGATTCCCAGAACATGCATTTATCGTGTTTTATATCATTTCCAAATTAATTGGAATGTTATACATTTAATTTTAATCAAATACAATCAGAAAGGTAGTATTTATATAGAAGCAGCGTGCTCTTTATATAAAACCAGTCTACAGAGCGTAATTGTTTATATTTCTGGTATTTTGTTATTGTGTTGTTTATATAATCATAGAACACAGGCACTGTATGTAAATGTTGGTGAATATGGATTGTGGAGAGAAGTGAGGACTTATTGTCATGAGTCGTGTTCATTGCCTCCTCCTCCTGCAAGAGGAACAGGCTGCTGAGGGAAGCTAAACAGTTCTACTATGCATAAAAGAAAATAGTTTTATTTTAAAAAAAAGTTCATGTCTCAATGTATTTGTGTCTCTCTTACATTTTTTTTCTTATTATATAGCATTGGTATGTCCCGTTGAGGTATTTCGTTGAAGCAGGCCCTGAAGACAGCCCATTGTAATGAAAGATGATGCGATACTAGCAGGCAAGAGAGATTTTACCTCGTAGCAAAGAGAATGTCAAATTCATCATGTCATGTCCAGGGCAAACGATAACATTTTCTATTAGAATAATTAGTTCTGGGAAAAAAAAACAGTGAAAAGAATGAGTAGATGACTGTAACTGTCCACTGTATCTGAATGGGGTAGACTCCAGAAAGTCCAAAACACAGGAGAATTCAAAAGAATGAACACACTTACGGGCTTTTAAGCACACAAGCACAGAAGATAGCAAGTAAACACAGACACAAATGGGATAGCATGGTTCAGGGTCTTTCATGTAACACTCAGAAGTAATGAAAACCATCTTGGTTTTATTTGGTAATCTCCTCCTTCTGTCTCCCCAGTATGTATCACTGTTCTTTCATGTGCACCCACACTAAGAGCACTGCAGCTAAAGTGAATGTAGTCCTCCAAATGTCTGTGGCTTTGCTAAAAGACATACTCTGTTCTCCACTGTAAGGGTGAAACAGTGGTATTTGGGCATCCAGCTCATTTCCTCATGTTTCTCTCAGCTGAGTGCAAAGATCAAGGTTCCTTCAGTGATTCATTTGGTTCCCTTTGAGTTTCAAGCCGGGTCCTTCACATTGGACAGCAACGCTACTCCAGACCTCAGTCCTCAAAACCTTCCTCTTACCATAGGTTACCATAGCAGATCTGTTACAAGGCTATGCACTTCTCGTCAGTAGCTGCCAATAGCATCGCTCAATCTCTCAGAAGTGCATCTTCAAGGAGTGAATCATGCACAGGATCATGTATTGACCTAGCACTGAGTGTTTGGCTGTTTAAAGTATTGTATTTCCCCCAAAAAAACCACCTGCTAGCTGACAGGTAGCTCCAAGAGCGCTGTATGTTTCTTCTAACCCTCCGTCCTACTCCAGAGTCGATAACTTCACAGGCTCTGAAATGAGCCCGAACGATGCGGATTCAATCATTCCGAATGGAAGCTTTCTATTTCAGGCCAAGTCTATGACCCGAGGCGGATCGAGGAAGCCGCGAGGGAGGAGATCTGCAACACACATCTAGGGAACACCCCCAGGCCAGACCAGGATTGAAGGGGAGAGGTGTAACAGAACTTCATATGAAAGGCCATGAAACACCTTTAGCAAATTTCGAAAAGAGAACAAATGGAAGCCTCCGTTCCATCACAAGCTCACCGAGTATGTCTGGGAAGTATCTTCAGTATGGATGTGTTTATTACGATTTACATTTATTCACTTTTTTCATTTCCCTCTCTCTCTCACACCCACACACACACACACACACACACACACACACACACATATATATATATATATATAACCCTACATTTCAATTCACTGTATTCTACTAATGTTATTCATTTGTTCAGTAACCCTCAAACTTGTAATGAAGTATTGGGGGAAAATGATATAATATTATCTTATGTTAATTCAGAGTTAATGCCTCCAGTGTAAGTTTACACTACGGCACACATTTTCTCTAATATCAGTGACCATCAAAACTGTATGATTTAAAGAAAAGAGGGGAATTAGGGGTTAAGGGCTAAGCACATGGTTCGGATGACCTGCAAAGTCTTCTACTTGTCTGCCTCTCGGAAAAATACGACTAAAATGTTCACTGAAGACTTGTCTTTGGCAAGCACACTCGGTCGTGCTGCCTGGCTCTGAAATGGCTCCAACCAGACGGTACGGACCTCAGCTTTCCTCTCGCGGGAACATTTAAAACCGCTCTGTGGTAGTCAATCTGCATTAAACAGAGGGTGCATCTTCTAATTCCCCCCAAAACGCCTTGCATTCAGACATTCTGTGGGGGGTGCCAAAGTTTCGACTGCTTCCAAAACACAGAGGTATGGCTGCAGGCCCACTGCGGCAGCGTTTCAGCTATGCATTCCATTGTGCAGTTCCCAAATCTGTTGCATTTTTAACAAATTGGTTCACCCGGAAATGAAAGTTGCGATTACTTAACGTTCAGTGACTGCAGCATAGCATTCAAGTGGTGTGCATTTTAATTTGAATATTCCACATAAAAATACCTTGTACACCCCACTCCAATTCTTTCCACATAGCTAATCTGCAGGAAAGAAATATATTTTCATGCAAAAAAAAAAAAATCTTTGTCCCTCTTTGGTGTATTATTTATTATGCATGTTTTGCTGACTCCAATTATTATTTTCAAGTCCCCAAATATCAAAAGATAACAAATACATGGTCCCAAAAAGCTGTGTCTCCATTTTGATTTTTATATTATCAGCAGCACACAGATATCAGGGGAGCTTATTTGAAATCTTTTCAGGAACTCATCGATTTTTATTATGCTGTAACATTTGTTGTGAATTGTTAACAAATGTCGGATTGATAAATAAAGAGGTTTGTTTTGTATCATTGTAGTGTTTGTAGAGTACATATTTGAAATGCATAATTCATCTGCTGCGCTTCTTAGATTCTGTATGACCCAAAACCTTATCGAAATTTTATGGCTTATTGTGCAGTCTGTCAAATTCTCTGTACTGTGACTTTCTGAACTCTGGCAAGATATGATCAACACTTTAAATTCTAATTTTATTAATATTTGCAAGGAAATGAATTTCAGAGTTTGATAATTATATCTGTGCAACATCTTAAGTTGAAAGCACAATCAACATTCATCTCTAGCATGTGTATGTATATTTGCATTGCCAATACACATTTTTTTCCTCCTGGGTGCATTAGCATTTTTGTGCGTACATCAAGTATTTTACATCTCCTGAGAGTGTAAGCGTGTGCAGTCCTGTGTTTTGTCTACATACACAAACAAGGGTTAAACAGAATAATGTAATCATTATTACATTACTGTAAGAAAATTAAAAGGAAATTATTCTGAAGTAACAAAATCACAACAGTCTGCCTTTGCCATTTACATCAACAGATGTATTTTGTCTACACACAAACAGACACGCGCACACACACGTGTATGTTTGAGCACACAGATGTCCCCCATGTATGCGCATTTGTCTCCTGGTGAGCTTTTGATCTTTTGTCTGCGTATCTCTGGTGTGTTTTTTGCCTACTTTGTACACTTAGTGCATGTCTGTCCAATATGTTTGTGTGTATGATCCTTCGTCCCCCGTGTGTGTACATGTTGTATTTATGTTTCTCCAGCGTATGTGTGTGTACATGTAGGTCGACCGTGTGCCTATCTCACGTGTGTCTCCTGCTTTCCAATGTGCACACATCCCCTAAGTGCGGGTACATTCATCTCGTGTCGACTTCTGTCTTGCATGTGATTCTTTGCAAGTCTCCAGCGTGACTGACTCTTAAGCATGTGCATTTCTATCCCCGTTTGGTTTTATGTTGGAGAGCATCTTGCGATTTTTCTCCTGTTTGTGTTTTCCTGTGCGGGGGATCGTCTTAACTGTACATGCAGACGTTCTGCAGGTTGCCTATGAGGGAAGCACTTGACAGGGGAGACCTGATGCACGTATCAGCCAGTCCAAAAGACTTTGGGCCTCTGAAGCAGCCCAAGTGCTCTCAGAGCATAAAGTATGGGCACCATGGACTGGAAGGGCCTAAAGCAAACACTGCTTTCAAGAAGGGAAGTAATCTAGTGGACGCCCTTCAGACATTTCCAGTGCATTTAAAGAAGACGTCCAGCATGTTTCGACACTGCTTAGTGTTTAGCTTAGAGCGGAGGCACTGCCCTTTCTGTGAATATGCTCTATCCCTACTCTTTATCTTTACATGTTCGTGACGAACATAGGCCGGCCATTCGCAGTAAAGAACATATTGTTGATGACGTTCAGTTGAAGCCACAGGCCCCCCCTTCGTTTTTTGTGTTTGTCACGTAAAAACGAGAAATCAGTTAACATAGAGAGCTAGTGTTCATTCCTTTTGATTTTTTTGTTCTTGTATATTCATATGCTGCTGTAAATGTCACCCTCCCCCCCCCAAGTTGACCACCCTGAGATTTTTTTGTATAATTCTGGATTTTTATCTCGTCTTTGCCAGGGAAAAATAAAACGCATGGGCACAGGGGTTCATTGAAAAAGATGACAGGTATCCTCCTGGCAGCTTGCAGAAAACAGTCCTGCAGGCAGCCTTTGGTTAGATCGCACACTTACAATGTTTCTGAGCCTCTCCTGGGCATTCCAACACCCAACTCTCCATGTAGATGTCGTCTTGGTTTCATCACCGAGCTAAAAACTTCTGAGCGCGAAAAACATAAAACCAATCTTTCTGATGAGGAAGAAAGCGATCATACACATGGCGCTTCAATGTAAGAATCTTAGCCCACCTCCTTCTCTCCACCTTCACACCCCCCCACCCCCCGCTCTCCCCAACACACGCTCCACAGAGGACAGGAAACTGTTACAGTGTGTGCGTGCAGCCACGCCGACTCGTTAGCTCAGGACCTCTTGGCAAACTTTCATATGCGAAACAAAACTCACATCAGATCTTGAACTCAAAATTTCCTTTTTTGTATCTTTACTAACAATTTAAACTTCGTTACAAAATGAAATATTAATTCAAAGTGTTATGTGACGGTCAAAAGACTGACGCTCCAAGCTCCTTGCTCTTCTAACGTTAAGCATACGTGGTTACGTACATATTGCTAGCTGGTTAACCAAATCAAAATTAATATAACTAAATGGTTAAGTATTGGCACATACATAAAAATATTCTGAATTATGTAATTTGTATAATATTCACTTGAATATAATGTACTTATAATAGACAAAAATATGAAAGTAAATCCTTTTGCAGAAATGGCTCTAACACAGTGCTTTTCCCCCCCCCCCCCCCCTCCATGTCTGCATCACTATTTAAACAGCTCCAGTCTGAAACCCACATTCATTTCGTGAGCGGGGAAAGTTTGCTTTTCTTCCACAGTGAATTACCAAGCAGGTTACGGCTGTGCATTTGTGGAAAAACCGTGACCCTTTTGCAGAGAGGTTCAGTGACGCATCTTTAGTTTCGCCTGTTGCTCCCTGCACAGGTTGTTCACGGGGGCAGAAGAGGTATGGAGTAGCAGTTAATGACCTGCACTCACAGCTACAATCTGAAAATCTTCCAGCCTTGGCTGGCATGTGGGATTCACCTACCTTCTGAACACTTGCTCTGTACTGCTTCACTTGATATCCGCCTAAATGAATAAGTAGTGAGACCTGCAGGCCCGTTGCCAGTCACCCCACATAATGTGCTTTGCTAAGCAAATAATGCATTGGATTTTAGGGGGGTTTGAGTTTCAGTTTGCGTCTCACATTCTGTGGTAAGTTAATCTGTTTCACTGCCATTTTTTCATCCTCGGTACCCGTCTGTCTATCGGAAAAAGGACTGTACTTCAAACTGCAGTTCTCTTCTTACGACTATTCAAAGATTAACTGAAGAACCGTGGTGAAATCTGTCAACTAACCCGGTATTTATGGGTATGAATGTGATAGACACTGATTTAAAAACATGACAGGAGACATGCCTTAATCGAGCAGGACAGTCTCAGTCATTCTACGGCCCAGAGAAAAACGGGTAGTTGCTACGTAACAGTTATTGAGGCACTTTCGATTCAACCACCTTCATAGCATCATAGTTTTCAGATTCACTTTTATACACAAGACCACCCTTGAAATCACATTTTAAACAAATTGTTATGCCAATACAGAAGTCAAACCGTTGTCCAATATTGACAAAACGTTGCATTGTAACCTATATTAAATATGGTTCCCTTAAGATTTACCTCCTAATGTCTGCATTTCATAAAAAGAATGTTTTATTTTTCCTGGTGGTTCACTTCTGTAAGAAAAATGATGCTGCATAGACCATACATTCCTGGATATTTCTGCAAGTCCGAGAGTTATGAATGAAAATGGAAGCGCAGATATTCTGTGCAATGTCGGTATGCGGTTCCAGCAAGATAGGTTGTCACGCTGATAAATAACTTAAAGGGCTCCGAAAATGCTCTGCTCGGACCAATGAATCTTCGGGGCTTGATCTGATATGACCACAAAACAGACTTTTACCACAGCTGTCAATGATTGCTCTTAATGCAGAGCATGGGCCGCTGGGGCTGGTTCGGTTGCTGGTGTCGTGTTCATACTCCAGTTTAATCCATAACAGGCTCGGCGTGGTACAATTTCCTGTCATGATCGCGGACCTGTCCTTTCATTTCGAGACGACACCTGAGAGATGGCAATTGTGCCGAATCAAAAGGGATCGAGATACCTCGAGCGGAAGGATTGACCACACTGCCCTCCCTGTGAGCGGGGCTGTGGGTATAGTCCTTGCGGAGAGTCTGCGATCGTTGGGGTGTCTTCTACTCCGATGCACCGATATGTATGTTCTGTCAGCTGCATATGGCTGACAGACATGTCCCTCCATGGTTCCAATCACAGCATGTGTGGTACCAATCTGTCAATTTATTCATTAAATTAGGATCAGATGGTCAAACTGGACAAAAACGAGTGAGGAGAATAAATACACATTCAAACAGCAATTGGTGGGATCAAAACAATATCAATTTAGTGGAAAGACCAGTTATGAAACTTAAAACCTTACTTAAAACAGGTCAATTTGGTAATTTAAGAGGTAACTTCACCATAGATAATATTTTGCTAATTTGACTGTGTTTTTAATGCAGTTATGTTCAACCTTTAAAGTCAGGGAACAAGTGGAAGTTCTGTTTAAGCATCTTCTCTCACTTTGTCTTGAAGTGTTCACATGCAAAGTATCTGGTTAAATAACTGAGGATTCATGCTGTAGACCAGTGTGCAACTACAATCAGTTTTCTTCAGTTTGTGCAGCATGAGAAATAAAACTGTAGGAAACATCACTCTTCAGTTTGGGTAGTGATACTAAAAGATGTCAGCTAAGTACACGTGAATTACCAGCACTGTCATTCCACTGAAGTCTGTCTTTGTCGCAGACAGGGGGTAGGAGTGCATAGACTTAAAAGTAGGAGACACCCAAGCAAGTACATTCTAAGTTTATTTAAAAGCAAACTTTTTAAGTTTCATTAGTCAAATGTTCTTATAGTTTGATAGGAGAGATATGCGACTCTTGTGCAGGAAGCAGAGGTCTCATTTAACAGAAATTTTGATTGAATTTTAAACATACGACTGCATTCTATACCAGCTTCTCATGGCAATAATCTTATTCTCAAAACAGATTTGGTTTCTCACTTGGAGTGACTCTTGGGAGGGTGTGACAACTGATAGAAGATCAATGAGCTGGGGCAAATTCCGATGAGAAACCGCAAGCTGCTCATTGTCATTTTCAAGCAAGATCTCAATTTCATGAAATGTTTCCCTCGTACCATAAGTCGTTTACAAGCTTGGGAGCAAAACGCCCATAAAAAACATCCGATCCAGTGCATTAATCTCATAACGCATCAATTCAGTGTGTTATGAAATAAGTTCACGATATATGTGTCCATTATACACATCATTACCATTTCATCTCTGCTCACACTGATAAGCGTTAGGCCACGTTACGCACCATCTGAAGAATGCATTACTTCAAAAGGACGGGCAACCTATGTAATTTAAAGAGTAACAAGCTGGGATGCCCCAGTAGGCAAATGTCTGTCCATGGATAGCTATGCATGTCAATGAATTACAATACGGTCTACTCGATTTCTCAATGCTGGAAGAGTCAGATCAAGCTAGATGTATTTAAATTGCGAGAATGGTTCAATTTCCACTCACCACCAAGTATGTAAGAATAAACCTAGTGTTATTGTTTTTGGTTTGAGTTTTAAGACCAAATGAGCCTGGAAAAAGATTAAGAAATAAAATAATTAATTCAAGGTTGTATTCACTGGGAAAAAATGAACTCCTGGTAAATTTGTGGCATCTGCTCTAAATTTTTAATACGACATATGATATTTTTTAGTATATTAGAATTCCAGGTGGATGGAAATGGGATTTCTCTGACCATTCTTTCCCTAGACCTCTCATAGCGAATTTATCATATGTGGTGATCACTTCACGACATGCATGCATATTTGAATTTCATATCAAGGGCATTTAGAATACCCCAATAAAACTTCCTGGGTTAGATGGTCGATATGAAAGGAGATATTGATTAGTCATCTATCAGATCCCTCTGCTTCCATGACGTGCGTTTATGACCAATTGACATAATCCAAAAATGACCTGCCTGCGGTGGAGTATATTGGAAAGCGCAGAAATCCGAGGAGCGGTTAGTCCCGCATTCCGATAAATCTGGGCCCCCCAAGGTACTTTGAATTCAACAACTCGACTCCGAACAGTCGCCATAAATTTTTCGACTGGCCATAACCTCGAAAACTGTCAAATTCTGATGAGTAACTGAAGTCCTGTAATTCTATCTGTCAAGAGGGCTTTTTATGTGACCAAGCAATGGGAGAAGGAAAAAAAAATGGCAGCAACTAATTCCAATTTCAGCCGGGGTGTTAAGGGCAGTTTGGAGTATGACTTATGGACGTGCCATTCAAATGAAGCATTCAGTTGAGATCGAAAGTTCACGCCGCACCACATTTCAGTCTTGTCACCACTGTTTCAGATTACGTTCTCCGTGCTTATCCTGAAATGTGAAAGGTGTTACACTGATATTTAATACTGTCCAAATAATTTTGTACACTTCAGAAGATCTAGGTATTATGGAACAAATAAAATCAGGATTAGCTCAGGCAAAGTTGGGATTTTTTTAAGAGTGTGCATTAAATATTCCTCAAACTCTTACAAAGTACTTGTTCTCCTGTGTTTTGAATGCATCTTATACTCATTACCTACTCTTAAGTCGGACTGTGAAAGAGAAATCTATATTAATATTTATGGGAATCACAATCCATCATGCTTAAATGCAAATCTCCTCACCACCTGACACAACCCCCCCCCCACCCCCCATCAAGCTTTTTCCCCCCATCAAAGCTTAAAATATTACTCCTACTTTTTTTTAAATATGGTTGAAAAGTACATTTCCATCTCATGCCAATGAATCTTTACCACTCTACATGACTTCTTGTCACAATTTACACCTTTTTCCACAGATCATCCATTTGGACACACACACACACAACACACACACACACCCCCTCTGATTGATAAACCAACCAATTTTCAGCATGACTGCAAGTTGTTTCCTTAATTTTGGTGCTCACTTCTGCTCTGAATATTCTGACATTTCCAAAAAGCCTTTGACAGCGAGCTTAAAAATAGGATACCATGTGAAACTCAAACAGAATTTACTTCCACATTTTTTCTCCCCTAACATTTGAATACAATATTTGTGACGTTCTGTGTGGTGAGGGCATGACACAAATGTATGGATGTTGGAGAAACCAGACGGTGGGCTAAAACATACCTTTCCTTAATGTCACCTCCATTTTGTAAGAGAACATACAGCTTTTCAGGTGACACCAGAGCCGGCTAAATAATTCATTTGTCTATATGGTGGCCCTGACAGGATCACTTTGAAGTAGGTGGCACAGATGGTCATTCTACGACTTGAAAGCTGGCGAAAGCCTGAGCCTTCTTACTTCAAGAAAAAACAAATTATATTCCTTTTGTGTTATATAAAATAATCTCTTTTAATATAAGAAATTCCTATTTACTTTCAAAGACTAACAGGTTCATATTCTAGTTTTTACCTTCTCGCCATGTCCCTCCTTGTTCACTTTCACAATCTGCGTTCAGGCTATTTGCCAGATGACTTGTAGCGAAATAGCTCCTGTGAAATTAAGTCATTTTCAGTCATGTACTTTAAGATTTAAGCCCTGAGCTCTAACTAAAGTGAAATTTGTACCCTAACACACTATCATTTCTTGGTCACCTTTGCTAGAGAAAACCATGAACAACTTGCAAATTCATAGCAGTAATGACAAACCAAAAAATTTCCAGTGATAAGAAATTATTCTCTCCTTATGTGATTTTCCAAGAAGAGTTCGCTCACACCTACAAAAGTAGGCATGAAGTGGAAAAAACGTATTTAGCATTTAGAACTCTTTCAAGTATCGTCAGTTATTTGTCTTTTCCCCCCAGCAGCCAATTTCTTGAACTAAACTGAACTTGATATTTCATTTTATGTACATTCATATACTGCAAGCCTCATGCTTTTATTTAGTTTGTCAGGTTTTTTATTTTGTTTGACGCAGGTGTATTGGTGATATTATGAAGAGATTACAACTTCCCTGCCAGATACCGTACATCATACACTAGGAGAGACCTATTATCTTTACTTTGCAAACACAAAACATGATAAGGAACGCCGCAAGTAATATGAAAGCCTATTGTGTCTCAACAATCGTGAGGTATTTCTTCGTGTTTGCCTGTTTTTTGTGAGCTATCTCTGCATTCCACCACCCTCGGCAGCATTAAGGGCTTCGGGGAACGGCTTTAAATGTCAATAAGCATTCACCGGCACTCTATCACCTCCTCGCAGTCATTCAGCGTTTCTTTGAAAACATCGCGTCCCGGGGACTGGCGAGCTGGCATCCGTGTCAATGGCAACAGATGCTCAATAGCGTTTGATTTACTGAATAAATTGACCTTATAGTTTGGAATAATGCGACAACCCCCATCGGCAAGTCAGGTGGGAAGATTGCGCCTGCTGGCCCCGGACTGCTTCCTTGCAAACTTCTCGCGAAGGGGCCCAAGACGCCCATAATCGCTTTCCATCTGGAGGAACCTCACGTCATTCGCTGACACTTTTATGAGAGCCTGCCTTTGATGAGCGAAATCACATTCACAAAAGATTCGGTGGCTGTCAGTTGTTTGAATGCTGTTCATAATCAAGACTTGACAGGCCTAGATTTATAATAAACATTAGCAAAGTGCTTCCTAACATAATTACAAAAAATAAAGTACCTGGTTGGTAAAAAAAAATAATCACCACAGTTAAGACATGCATAATATTAAAAAAAATATATATACTGCACTGAATTTTTGAAGTTACCAAACTCCATTTGGTTTCACACTTGGTTGAAATGCCTGTGGCTAGAGGGGAATTTTATGGACAAGCAAAGCAGACAACTGCTTGGGGCCTTAGCATGAAGGGGCCCCTGAGGGCAACGAACATTGGTCAGAAGGGCCCTATGGCGCTTTCTGCCTGGGGCCCCAACAGTCTCAGACTGTGGCAACAAGAAAACGAAACCATACTGTTCTCACATTTTCAGGTTCAGCGTAATGGTCTCTGCAGGTGGAATTGGCTTGGTTTCAAATGTTGATGAAAATTGAGGGTGAGAGGAGAGCACATGGGGCGGAACCTACTTTTCAAAGCCGTGCTCTAAAGATATTTTTTTTTGCTGCAATTCCTGGGCTGAAATGAGCTTCCAGATTTTAAGCTTTGATGTGTTTCATTTACATACAATGCATGCACAGGTACAACTATTCTTTAATTAATGCACATTTTGAGAACAGATATATTGCAGAACCTGAGAGACAAACTCACGCTGGGAAAAGTGTCTTTCCAAACTTTGAAAGTAAAGTCAAAACAAGCCAATTAAAAACTGGATCATTCATTGACTGGAAGCATGAGCTAAATTAGCTAAACCAATTCTGTAGCTATACAATTCTGCTTAAATTAACCAACAATCAAATCAGAAGGGACTTACTGTCAAAACAGAAATATGCAGTAAGTATACATGTGTCAATGCATGACAGGTATAAAACCGGTGGAGAAAATGTTAAATATAAATAACAGAATGCTACTCTCAGCATTTACCACATTTGTTTGACAGATATTTCTACTGCGGAGTTCATTTGGTTCTCCAAAATCTTTTACTTTCTGGAATTTGTTGCAAAGTGTAAGTGTTGTTTGACATTTGTTTCTCTGTGAGCAAAGGTAAAGTTTTAAGCATTTTTCATTGAAAAAAACAAAAAAACTGTTTAAAGCCCTCTGTGCTGGATGGTGTATGCAGCAGACAGTCCAGAATGCAAAGCTGGCCATACCATTACCCAGAGGAAAGGGTCACTGCAGACAAGTACCGCTTCACTGCAAAGATACAAGTCCTCTGACCTATCATGCAACAGCACATTAATTAAATGCATGTCGTTAGCTGCTTCTGGATACTCTTTAGTCAGGTTTATGCAGTATCAGGCTTATGTAACCAGGATCAATATAGTGCTCACATTTACACAATATCGACATAATTTCACTAACAGAACATTCAACAACTAATGAAAGGAAACCATTTCTAGAAATGCATGCATTCCCCAAGCAAAGAGATGGCAATAAGGTAGGTTTGGAAAAGAAAAAGCATCCATACACACAATGATTCAGAATAAGAATTGGGACAGCAGGCAAAAGCTACAGGTTCTATGTTTTGCTAATTGCATAATGCTAATGGACAAGTTCCAAATTTCACACATTAAAACAGAGTTGAGTAATTCCTTGAAAACAGTGCATGTCCAGTTGGACTGTTGTAATCCATTCAATTCAAGCCAAGGATGAAATTTTCTCCGGCCAGCTACAAAAAATGACCTTTACATATCTGCTTCCCCTCAACATGATCAGTTACATGGCAATTATGATCCTGCCTGAATACAATGAAACCAAAACAATGATGAATTGGTGTATAGTTCATGAAGAATCCACACATGTATACATCATGCTAGGAAAAATGGATTCAATTCTATATTATATCAATTACTCACAAGCACATGACAAATCTAAGGAAATGCATGTGTTCATATCCACAGCAGCATTTTTCGTCTTGTTTTTACGCAGAAAGTCGATTCAAACTGAAAATACAGGCCCAAAACTCTAAAACCAGTCCCCAGTATTTTTATTAGGTTAATGAGTGTATTGAAAGTAGTTAAAAACCGGAGAGCGATGTCATTTGAACAACATGATGTGCAGCACAGGCGGGCTGGGCAGGTTTTATTATGGGATATGAAACGGATACGCTTAACGAGCTAACCCTCTGTCTCATGTGCACACCTCCGCACACCTCTTGCATCTGGATCCCGTTTGCATGACCTGTGTTGGTGGTACGTTGTTATTTCCTTCTCCAATGTAGTCAAAATTGTGCCGCTCCAGGCACCTGTGAAAAGAACCCCGCAGCTCGAGCATGTGCGCTTCCTCAATGTTTCCTGTAAGTGAATTACACGTTGTCACACTATGGACCACACCATGCTCCTGGAGAACTGGCTCTAATTAACAACAGCCTGTCAGTACCTAGCGCCACTCCACATTTAACCCAAAAGATCCCAGCTAAATTAAGCTCACCTGCTCTGTCTAGGCTAGGCCCCCACCTCCATTCATACAGAGCTGTATTTCTGGACAAATATTTCCATCCTCCCATTCACATATTAAGGTTAGCACAAAAAGCATTAGCACAGTTAATGGCTGACTCTCAGAACAACACAGTGAAGTTCCTGTAAATACTGTGGACCTTTGCTTTATTATTTTTAAGTAATTATTCATTTATCACGCTTGTTAAATTTAAATTGCAAATTCAATCATTCATGTTTATTCTATATTGAGGAAAATTAATACCATTATAAATGGATTAGGCATCTCAGTACTTTCTGGAACATTCTTGAAGTGCTACTGACATCAGTTTCCTCAGTGTTCCTTGTGATGATTAATTGATAATCTTCAGAATTTATATGAAAACAGGCTTGATTTTTTTTTTTTTTTTTTGCCTTTCATGGAACTTTTGATCAAATTTGGTCTAAGACTGGGGAATGTTCTTGTCATGTCATTTTCACAGAGCCAAATAGGAATGTAACTGGAATCTTCTCAAAGGTTCTTGAGAATTTGTGCGTTAGCTGGGTTTGTACAAGGGAATGGGGAACTAATCATTGATTGATAATGAGTGTTGAAGGCATAATAGAGTTTGCCATGAAACACTTTTTCCTGACCAACTTTCAAGAAAACACCGGCTATACATTGCAGTTCTTTCGTAGATTACCCAGATCACCTATTAAATCTCGCCCCAAATCAAATCACATCACAGAACAGACCAGAACACAAATCGCCTCGAAGACCAATTTGATTACTTTTTTACATCAAGTCTCTGTAATGTGTAATGGTGAGGCTGCATCACGGATTTAGCATATACCTCATATAACCTTTTCAGGATGACAACACAATTATAACCACTAGGATAAATATAGACAGTAAAATTGTCATTGCCGCATGAGGTATCCGTCATTTTCCCCACAAAGAACATGAAGCTTGTACGAAAGTAAGAGTAAGAATACAAGTTCAATTTCAGGTCTACCAATATAGCATCTCACACGCTGCCTCAATCATCTCCACTCCTCCACCTTTTTAATAACCAGCCCACCCTCCTTCCCTCGCCATCCTCCTATGTAGCTTTTCGTAACACAGACTTTCTTGATTTCATTAGAGGAACTGATTACATCTGCCAAATTATGTCAGGCTTCAAAGGTGTATTCATTTGCCTGCTTTTTACAAGCTGCAGGAATTTAACAAGAACAAGGCCAAACCGTTGGCGGTGTAGAGAGAGCTCGCTGACATTTATGGTTCTTTTGACCTTTGACCTGTCTGGACCAGAACGGATAATCGCACTGAATGCAGAAAAAAGAATGCAAGAACT
The DNA here is from genome assembly GCA_022829145.1 of Albula goreensis. Classification (NCBI taxonomy): domain Eukaryota; kingdom Metazoa; phylum Chordata; class Actinopteri; order Albuliformes; family Albulidae; genus Albula; species Albula goreensis. Next base: position 17,853,141 of record CM040763.1, read on the forward strand.
GATACAGAATGACATCACAAATACCTCAGACACTGAAAACGCTATCACTATTTCCAAATCTGAGTTATTCACGTTCAATTCATCCTGTATACCAGCAAGAAGAAGCAGAAGCATTACATGTGATGACCCTCTTTTGCACCTCGGTAAGTGTTCTTGCCTAAAAATGTAGAGTTCACCAGTGACAACCACTGTATTCGTGTTTGGTTTCTTTGCAAAGACCTTGAAAAGACATTCATTTTAACGTAAACTAGACACCTTGAGAGCTGCTCTCCAGGGTTAACACGGAGAATCAGCTCCATAAAAGGCAGTCGCTTTGACTCTCCAGCTTGATAATACAACTTTGAGCTACTTTCCTGAACCCAAGTGTGCAACCACCATCCACCATTTTAACAAGTAGCAAACTTGCTTCTCTTCTGTCCTAGAGCCTGAAAAGCTCTCGTTTCCAAAGATTTGTAAGTAAAATCTCCCTCTTCATCCTGATTGTAAATTAATTATGCATGAGCCAGGAAGGAGGGGAAATAAGCACTTAGGCTCCAAGCATAGCCCTGGACAGATCTTGCACGTTCGTGGGGAGCGATGGTAACATCTGGACCGTTCTGAAACACATCTCAACATATTCTACGCAAACATTTTTGTTCTGGATCCCAAAGATCGCTATTTTTATTAGTCTTGAAAGAGATAAACATCTGTTTGGGGTTTATTGATATATTAATTGACTTGTGTTGTTTCCTACATTGTTTCATGTTTTACTCCCTGTCATTATTTTGTGTTAGTTAAAATTGGTGGTCCATAACTGGACCAGTCTCACTGGGGAAGGACTGATGTTACGCAGGCTGCTTGTGCTGACCTCAGTGCTCTTTCGCAGCTGTTCCGGGTCAGCAGATTCAGAAGTGTATGATCCACAGAGTATATGCTGACTTTGTCATCAACTGATAATACAAAAGCAGTATGTGGCGCGCATCTCCAATGTGGGAAGACGCGAGACTAGTCATCGTCTGAATCGAAGGAGTCATTCCTGCGGCTCTCTTTTCCTCTGGAAACTACATTTATGGTTCTTTTGACCTTTGACCTGTCTGAACCAGAACGGATAATCACACCTGGAAAGGAAAGTAAAAATTTGGAAGGAAAGGAGATCGGCAAGTTTGGATGATGAGCTTAGGTAGTGGAAAAAGAGGTTGGGGGGGACTTTTATTTCCCAAAAGGGCCAATAAGGTTTGCTGCTCCAAGACCATCAGGCCACGTAATTGTGAGAATTATTGTAGAGGGCAGTTGTCATTTGGCAATATGCTCAACGGGGAACAAGAGAACAAGGAATAGAGTATCTCTTTATTAAGCCTCTGATCTGAGAGACTCGACATCTTGTTTGATCAGCACAGCGCTTTGATGCGAACACAATCCAATGTTTTGACGTACAATGTCTTAAAAATCCAGTTATCCGGAGACAGAAATAATCAGTCATACATGTTAAATCATATTTTGCTACCCATCACTGTTCACACACATAAAAATACACTGAAGATAATTAACATATATCAAATCATACGATTAAAAGTTTCAAAACTGTATTGCGATAAAGGATGCCTAGTGTGCCTTAATGTCAAGACTGTACAAAACTGCACAAAAAAATAAACTAATCTATCCTTTAACATTCTGTTGCCATATTTAGACTACTCTTCGCAGTTTTTTTTTCTGGTATGCAGAACAGTGTGTGTGTGCAATGTATATCTGGTGCAAAAACATTTCATGAGATGAATGAGATGATAAAAAAAAATGGATCGATTGATTGACTGATGGACCATCAAGTCCACAATTCCACAATTTAATACACAGCAATTACTGAATCAATAATAGTGCTGGGTTTAACAATCAGTTTTCATTATGCAAATCTCAGATGGATAAACAGACAAAATAAATCAAAGTATGGTACGAATACTGAATGAAGAACAGGTTCTCCGATATTAACAAGGTTAACTGAACTACAACACATAATTTGAAACATTTTTGTGTCTGGTGTTATCAGTCCCTTGCTTATAATCATATGTCTCACTTCATGACTTTAAAAATAGAACTTAACAGAAGTCAGAGTTTGAAGGGTTGATAATGAAAGACTATATCGTCTTCCAAACTGACACTGGCCCTCTCAAAATCTTTCGCACATGCACAAGAATGTTTCTGGTGTCTAAAGTAGGTGCAGCCAACCCTGGTACTGAAGGGCTAAAGTCTCTGTTGGCCCATTAGTCAGCACTTTATTAATTGAACACCTAATGGCACAGGTGACTTACCTCACCTGGTTCAAGGGTCAGAATCTGTCCAAATCTACGGTTGGCTACCCCTTGTTTAGAGCGTCGAGAAATATTTTAAATGACTAATTATCAAATTAGGAAAATAATTACTTCCTAACTGAATTTTCTTTACAAATGTATACAATACAAGCACTGTATTTCATGTTTTCTCCAATGAAAAAAAAAATGGACGAGTAATTACATTTCACTCAATACAGCGCCATTCTCAGTCCTGCACATAATTACAGAACATCATTATTCAAACAAGAGAAAGATAAAAGAGAGGGGTAGAGAAAAATCATAAAAAAGGTAAAAAAAGGACCTCCCCGGGGACGAGAACGTGAAGGATGGCAACCGAAGTGCACGGTGGCACTCTCTCACACTTGCCTCTGGAAGGCCCGGCGTTCGACATGATGGCTCGGCTCGGGAGATTTTCGCTACGCTTCATTTCCTGCGCCAGGTGATGTTTCATTTCTCAACGAGACAGTGTCGGACCCGCCGATGTGTTAATGGATTGTCAGCAGGAATCCATCAGCCGGCAATAATTAACACCGAGCAAAACATTCCGATGCACCAGCAACGGATTATTCGTATTCGTGACTTTCCTTTCCCGCTTAATGGTGGAACCTCGCTAATTATTAGATATAAATAGGGTGGGGTTTCGGGAGGGTGGGCATGTGGATTTGGAAGGAAGGAAGAGAAATTATATTAATATTCATTTTTAAAATCTAATAGGACTGACACTGAATTAGGTTAACAACACAAATCATTGTGCATGTCAAGGTTTATGCATATGCAAACAAATAAGGAAATAAATTAGGATGTCTCCTTCACCATATTGAGAAACTCTCTTCAAGAATAATTCAAAACCGCACTCATGAGTTGGAAAAGAAAAATCTCTTCATGTTAGCTGTCCTTGAAGCCACTGCATGTTAATGCACTACAGAAATGAGAGGTCCTTTACCGGCTGTAGTGAGCGGTTATGTCAAAGAATGCCCTCCAAGGAAATATGCACAAGTTCAATGATGAAACGCTTGGAGGAAATAATGTTTTTTTCAGCCTCTGTGTTTGAGAAAAAAACATTTGTAGTGAAGTATAGTACAGTAGCACTTCAGATATACAGAATACACAGATCCCAAACAAACACTGGTCAACCAAATGTCGTTCAAACTCAAAAGCAGAGTTGCAATCGTTAATCTCCCATTCAGAACTGCTGGAAATATTAAACAAAACGCTTTTAAGCCATCCCAGCCATCCCAAAGGTTTTGACATTTGCACGGCCTCCTGTTTGTAAAGCGATGCGTGCGATAAGACCCAGTAACAGTACGTACTAAACTGATACAGCTGCTGCTCCATGTAATCAACAGTACCGCATCATTTGGGTATGTCTTTCAACCTCCCAGTGACTGACACCTGCAGCAACAGAGAATTCAAGTTCCTGACTAATCAAAGGACAGAATTACGAGCAGGAAAGCCGCGGTGCCACTGTGGGCACTGCTGTTCTGAAATCCCTACTTTGTCTCTAATCCTTAGCAGTGTTTTTCTCCCATTTAATAGTGTCAACAACTGCATTATGATGAAGCCCTTATTCCTTTACAGCCAGATATGAGCGCACTGAGCTTAAGCCAAATTAGCGCGGACTCTCAATAAGTCTTGTGCTGATCTTCCAGGCGGTAGCCACCAAGGCCGGATTTAGGAGGCGGGAAGATTGGGGGAGGGGGGGAGGGGTGGATTGAAAACCCCACACCCCCTGGTGCCAGCTATTTTCAATTTACAGAACGGGCGACGGCTGCCTAATGTGTTCTCTCATAAGGGCGCTTGGGACGTCTAATGAATCACGCAAACCCCCAGCCGGCTCGGGCCTCGCTTGTGCACTCTATCATCAGGCTATGTGCATACATCATATCATTCTCCAAATCGATACTTCTGATGCCCCCCCCTCTCCCATAACACCCTCACTGCCCCCTCTCCTCCCCCTTTAGGGAAAATTAAAAGAGAAAAAAAAAATATTACAGTCAATAACTTGACAGTTTGACACATCAGGGCTTTGAAGAATTGCATAGCTGAAGGATGTAGTTTCTCACAAATATGAGGGAAGTGCGAGCGCGTTTATATTTATATTCTGTGTCCGGAATTACTGATTAATGCAAGGGCAGCGCAGCTCACCTCCCGCCCACCCCCCGACTAAGAAAAAAGTACGGCTGTCCTTAAATGAAACCAGTCACACGGACTGCATAATGACCCAGGGTTGCGCTAGGGGGCTGCGATTATGTGTTTGAATTTGGAGCTTATTTAAAATCTCATTTACTAACATTGATTTTTGCCTAAACAGGTCTGGGCTGAGACCACAGGAAGAGAGCGAGAAAAAGGAGGAAGAAAAAAAAAATCAGACAAACATGAAACTTTTTACTGGAAGAATGATCAAGATAATCCTGATTAGTTCGATTGACTTCAAAAAGGCCTAATAACAAACAAAACATGAGGCTGTTTTCCTCTGGTGTTGATTCTCCTTGTTATTCGCTTTCCTCCACTGTGTACAGCGGTTCTTTGCGATACCCCTCCTTTTAGGATTAATATCAAAACAAACACATTGTGCCAATTAATGAGCGCAATGGCAAACAAAAGGAATTGTTTCTGATGATACTGTGAAGGAGAAACTAGATTGCTTCAAATGTACGGTAAGTGAGCTGCTGTTTCAATGAATGGGAGATTTAGCGTTCTGATTAGCATTAGTGCTTGCTTGGAGCGGATTCCGCTATCATTTCGACTGTCGCCGTCTTTGCTACAGTGGCCATTTAAGTGTGAGATTTGCCAACAGGAGAATTCTGAGCAGCCAATTGTCTTACATTTATGAACGGTTACTACCCGTTTACCAAACAGCAACACCAACCCCAGTCCATCTCATCAGCTTCCTTGATTGTTTTCCAGATTCACATCGTTCTTTCAACCTGCTGTACCATGTAAAATGAACTTGGGTATGAGCCAGCTATAGAGTTAAGGGCACCTTCACACTTCTGTTTGTGACAGTGAGAATTACATGTGAAAAGTACAGAATATGCTCACATTTCAGAAACTGAATGAAGACTAGAGGCACTGCATATCCAATCAATTTCATTTCTGACATCTCAGAAAGCACTCCACAAATGCCAAGTATGAATTCCTACAAAATAATTTGATTTCCTAACCATCTCTCATAAAATTATGCACATACATATCCGCAGGTATACGGTTCCAGTACCCCCGTGGACGTGCAAAAACCACGGACACTTATACAAAATGTAATTTTACCCTATAGGCGTTCATAACTTGAAACCCCACCAATATGTACTGCTCATACTGACTACAGCAGTATTCTAGCGTATGCTGTGCGCAGACATTTCAAATGTTCTTTTCTCTACTGTATTATCATTTTTTGTTCTTAATTCAGAAAGGAAGGTGCAGCCAAATCAATGAGTCAAACTCAAATGGGTCTGTCTACCCTGATGACACAGTGGAAATGGTGCCGATTTCTCAGAGTTGCAGGACTCTCTTATTCCTCATTCAGAGATGCAGGACTAACCACAGAATCATCTTCTTAGAATTCCCAGAAGCTTCCTTTTTACATCATCACAGGCCCAGATCCAGTTAAGATTAAATTCATCCTTAAATTCGCAAACGGATATAACTATTACAAACATTTTTAGAAATTCTGAGAATTTTTAGTAATCACCAAAATTAAGTGTTTGCTGAGATAAATGAGAAAAATATAAATTACATACTAATATGTACTGAATTCAGGCCACATCCATGTTATTTTTCCCTTTTTAAGAAAAAAATAGTAGTAGAAGAGAGTTTGAAATTGAAGGAGAAAACACAGTGGGCCCACAGTTTCTCATTTAAGCACCAGCAGGGCTTCACTGATACGATATCAGATTGCAAAGAGCAGCGCGAGTAAAGAGGGGTGGTGCTGGCAGAGGCGACAGGTTGGGCCCTGTAATACGTTTACACTACCTGGCAGGGCTGTTAAGCTCTTGGCCGTGGTTGGCTGAATCACCAGCAAAACTGAAAGGCTCCTCAACAAACATTTGCATCAAAAACAAACAACAAAAAAAAACCCTACAATGCCCAGAAGATCATAAGGGGACATCTATCCGTTGGCTGGAGGGTGTGAAGGCATCGGCGATGCATAAGGCCCAAACGGCGGCGGCATTGTCCAGGCTACTGCCACTGATAGCAGAGAGGGGCCCAGAGAAACAAACCCCTGGTCTCCTGTCCTCTGTGACCAGGCGGCAGCAGCCAAGTCCCCTGACAGCACACTTCCATGGAGGAAAGAAATAAATAAAAATCGGGGCCCATTTCTTAAGCCTCTGTATAGTTTAGAGTAGGGTCTTTAAGCCGGTAATCGCAGTGTGAAGGAATCGCACAAACGGTTGGCTGTGTCCGGTTTTCAACCTCTGCCCTGTTCAGAGGACTGAGATAATCTTTGTCCCAGAAGGGAAGGGGAAAATAAATAAATAAATACATACGTTCGCTGGATGAGGACAGCGGGGTGTTCCACGTGTTTTCAGTGCGGTCCCCCAGCCAGCGGAGAAAAGCTAAGAGCGAGCAATAAAGCATCGGACATGGCAAGTATGTTTGGAGGTATTTTTTAATTTCATGCACTGTGACTCTAGCATTTGTTTCTCCTCTACCAATCCCCCCTCCTTCCATCTCTTTTTTTTTGTAGCTCCACTCTCGTACCAACACATTCAAATGATATTTATGCTCCGCGCTCCAGTTTAAGAAATGGCCTGTAGCAAAACAGAATGCATTTTCTTAACAAATTAAAGACCCAAACTACTGCTGATTCAAACTTCATTGTACATCGTAGTCAGAGCAGGACAGACAGTTCCTTGGGATGTTGTGTGCGTGTGTGTGTGTGTGTGTGTGTTCAGGTGATCTGGCGACATAAGTTTGAATATGCTGTATAAACATTCTTTAAAAGCTGGAAATCTGTGTCGCTGTGTGCAGTAGATTATTTTAAGACATGGTTTCGCCACTGTCAGTGATGATGGATTCCTTCAAATTTAATTGCTCTATAAAGCCAGCTGGGTAGTTTTGAGATCAACCAATTAGTTTAAGAGCTTTAAGAACAAGGGGGTTTAAGAACAAGGGAAAGACTCATAAAAAAATCTGAGAATTACAGTTGGACGCAAAGTAGGGACATGAGTAAATGTGATGAGGGCTGATTCAAGGACATGGAGATTCATTAAAGCATTTTACAGTTGTTTAACAAGAGCTCACACTTATCCACGATGCTCAACACGGTACAAGACCTGCATACAATCCAACCAAAGGGCTTTGCATGTACTGAAGCCATGTCGAATGACCTTTCATGACCTTTTCTTTTGTGTCAGAACAGCCTTCTTCTCACCACATAAGACTAACCCAAAGCCCTTCTTACAAATAACTTCTACCACTTTGCAATCTCACCTGGTGGAATGACAACTTCCCTTTGGACTTAGAACTGTAGATAGAAGACAATTAGGCATACAAAACGTTCATTGTTGAAAATAAACCCAAGCAGAATACACCTAAGATTTAGTACACGTGTTTCCTGTTGGATCATTTGAAATCTGTTAAATTCATTCCGTAGTTTTACAGTGTCTGGTCACTGTCTGTCCGGCAGTTTCAGTCCTTCCAGCTTTACATGTGGCTTTTGGATCTTTCAGACATTCAGCTTCATCCTGGCAGTCTAACAGCAATGTGCAGGTAATGTTCAAGTATAAATTTAGTCACAAGAACCGCCTTGTTAGTTTTATTAGACATTTACAAGATTTGCCAGATCGAAATGGAGGGGAAAAAAACCCCTCTGCAAACATGTTAAACAGGCAGCTGGATAACCACTTTTAATTCCCATCAGTTCTCTGGTTCATTTAATTATTATTCATTACAGTGCATTATGGATTATTACATCTTATTTACATCACTGTACAATTAGGCACCCTTTCCCTACCCAAAAAAAAAAACCAAAACCAAGCAGTCACTCTAGTCCTGTTTCTTTTTAATCATTGAGCTATTAGTCATATTTAAATCATCAGAGAAAACTTCCATATATTAACTTTGGCATGCGTGTGTAAAATTGACAAATTGATTTATGATTTAATATAAATGCCCTAATTGTTGCTTAAATGAGCGTTTCACTCATTTTAGCTGGGTGGAGATTATGTTTGAATATGAATGCAGAAGGGAAAACAATTTTACTCAATAAAAAAAAAAAGTTGACTGCCATTCACTATTCACTCTTATTGTTACTATAATCATAATTTTTGATGGTACTAGAAAGGGGGGGGGGCTGACGAGGAGGAATATTGAAAATACATATCAAATAGAGCTTATGTTACATAAAAAATAAGTCGATTAAACTGAGGCTATGAAAGAAGCAGTCTTAGCAGAATTATGAGAGTGTAGAGAAGTAGCAAGAGACAGCACTGCCTACAGGAGATGTCAAAGGACTGGAAGTGAATGCCGCATATTTCTATTCTCAGAGGTCAGACTTCTACACCACCGGGGAGAGAGAGAGCTGAAAGGCAGAGACAAAGAGAAAGTCAGATCCAAGAGACAGAATAAACACATGACTGATCTGCATTCGCCGCCATGGAAACCTTCTGGAAAAACAAATGCGCTCTTATGCAGACATTAAAAACAGACCCACGTTATTTATATCATGATTATCTATTACATGCGCTTAAACTCACCTATAAGTTGTCAGTCCGTACGTATGTATGCCTCTTTTCTTAGTGAGTGATAGATATTTGGCCTTATGCAGTGAAGGTGGTTTAGGAAGAGAGCTTGTGGTTAAAACAGGGCCTCAGCAACAGATGGAAGCGTGTCGAAAGGTTTTTTTTTTTTTTTTTTTACCACCCCCCACTGAAAGATGTCTAACAGGGAACCGGATTTGGGCCATGTGGTTTTGATGTAAATAGACATTTCCATACCTCCAGTACCGGTGCTTCAAAGGCTCCATGCCAACACTCTACTTTCGTCAAGAGCTCAGATGTGTTTCTGATTTTGTCATCATAAAAACCGCACATTAAATTCTGCGCCCGCAAAGGCATTCTCGGAGGCGTTAAATATTCATCGAAAATTGGATTTTTATTTACACCTTTCCTGTTTCAGCTAAGGCCTCCCTCATCCCGGATGGCGGGGCAATGGCGCGGTTTTTAATTCGAGTGGCACGGGTTCCAAACGGGCCCCCCCACTCCTCTGTGATCGAGCGCGCTTTAATGAGAAACGGCCCGCGTCGTTAGCGAGCGGGCGGGCACAAACGCTCGGCTCGCTCCCGTGACAGGTGTTGTGGGGGAGCGAGTCCCAAGCAAGAGCCTTTCCCACCCACCCCCCACCGCTGCCATTATCCTGTAAAAAAACATAACGCCGTGAATCAGGCGGCTGCTACTCTGCAGCAGGCACCATAAAACGGGGCAGCATGCACTGCGATTTATCGGCGGCTTTCCGCAAGGACGTGTGCCGCGGATTTTATTGCGCAAGTTCATTAAGCGCATAAAGGCCTGTTGACCCAAACCTAAAAAAAATAAAAAACATTCACAGATTCACCATATTCGCAGATGCTGTTTGGATGCTGCTGGTCTGACTGCATAAGTAGGCGGAAACGGCCCCAAAGACATTTTTTAAGGCCAATAACTGCAAAGTGAATCTTGGGGAATTTAGGACATTCTTGGGGCAAGGACAGTCCACAACAGCCGGTCCCCTGGGATGATTTGAGGCCTGTTCTGTACAGTGACGGGAGGGGGTTGGAGAAATGCTTCTGGACTGGGTTTATATCCCATGAATTGTGAGCAACCATCGGATGCGTGATTCTCCCAGGCTACGGGGCACCAATTTGGTCACCGAGGTGGCGGCACGACCTTGATTTGAGTGAAGGGCTTGTAAAATCCAAGGGGGGCCCCTGTCGAAGGCCCCTTGGCCCACGAGCTCAGTATCACGATGACGAATAGGCGCTGCGCTTGCGCCCATATTAAATCACTATGATACGCATCTTCCCCAGTTACGACCTCGTGCCTGCTAATCAGAGGACCCAAGACAAGAAAACCTGCTTCTGTTGGACAGTGACTGGAGTTATGCATTCGTGATTTATGAAACATGATCTACATCCCTGATCTGTTGATGCACTGATTGTATGGAAGTAATAAACCATTTGGAACGGGACCAACTGATATAACGCAGATCGACACAGTGACTTGTAAATTCTTTTCCCTGAATCAGAAATTAAAACTTAATTGATGAAAGGCTGTCGTCTTTATTTACGACTTAAACACTTTTAAATTAACAGCAACCATTCTGCATTCAGATATGCATAAATCCATGCCGAATACTACATGGGAGAATCAGGAAGGAGATGTATACTCGCCAGGAATCATTATCTTCCACGACATGCTTGGCATTTAAACGCGCCGACGCTTCCCTGTGTTTCGGCTCCTCTCATTGGTTTTCGCCCGAAAAATAAGATAAGGGGCGGGACAACTGCTCGGCCCCTTATCTGCTCCGTATGGAGAGATGTCACGTTTATCCCGCTGTAGAGAAAACTAAGGAAACTGATAAACTTGCCCAGCGGTTGTGAGCCACATCAATAGACGCAGCGACAGACCTTCTGAGGCAACGGCTCTGATCGATACATTAGGCTCCACCGGCAGCAGCCTGCCAGGAAAACAACCAGATCAAAACGCGCAATAAGAACGCACCTAAAAGGCTCTCTGCAGTTTTCTTATCGGCGGATATATTGGGCAGTAATCTCCTTTATCTCCTTCTCTGGGACAGCATAATCCAGAGCTGTTTATACAGTTATCCAGTTATTTGTACAGCAGTAATATGAAATGAATATAATACCTGTGCTGGGCCAAGACATATAATATAGATAATGTAACACAGAATAACAAGTCTTGGCCCATACCAGGGCAAAAAGGTCATCTTTGGAGTTTTAGTACATTTCAAAGTGAAAAACAGTCATTTGAGAACAAACATACATCATTCACAATAGGATGCAAATACAAAGATTAGTGTATGATCCCTTCCATCACCACGCCCCCCCAACCCCAAAACAGGTTTGCTGCCTGCCACAAAATGCTCAACATTCACCTCAATGAAACCATGGGCAACAATTACGCCTTATGAAAATGAACTTGACTGAGGACGTTTCCATGTTGGCTGTTCCATCGCATGGAATAGAACGCCCATCTGGCGTCGCTTCTTAAGAGTTTGTCGCCTCTAATGCTCCAGCTTTGCACTGCTCAGTCGGGGTGAGATTCATTTGGCCAGCACTTTGTACAGACATGTGCGGTTCAGTGGCAACTGGGTACTTTACAGTACAGGGGATTCAAAAGCTGTAGAAAAAATAATTGCCAGATCTGCTCTAAACACTGACATTACTATAAGAAATACGAAGAGGGGGGGAAGGGGGTTAGAAGGAAAGCTGGTTTACTAGCCATAAGAAGATCAAGAGAAACTCAGTGCAGTTTTTTAGCTAATGGCTATATGGGCCTCTAGCCATAAACAGGCCAGCCTAATCCAGCAGTTTGAATAGGATTATCCCTGCAAACATTCTCCTGGGCAGAATTAAACTGTCAAATGAGACTTCCTGCAGCAAGGAACACGCACTCCGGAGATCAACGCGGGCTCGGGCCGAGGCCGCGTCTGGTTAAACCCCGCCTGTCATACCTGCCCTACTTCTCAGGCGGCTCCAGAGGAGGAGCCGCCAACAGCTGCTCGGCTTGGCTGTGTTTGGAGACCACTTGATGAAATTTGGGGGGAAAAAAAATATTCTAAAATCACAGAATGAAAAAATTATGTGTAATAGCATAAGGAAGATAACCTTGAGTGGAGTGTGCGGAGGTCCTGTTTCGTACTTGAACTGCATCCGTGACATACCGAACGATGTTTCATTCTTGAATGCTGCCATCGCTGATGTAAACTGTGCTGCGCTACAATAGGTTGCTATGGATACTATGTTACGCAGGCAAAATAAATGAGTTGGTTTTAAACAACCTGGTTGTGTCCAAGGTTTAGACACATGTTCATATAATAGCATTTTATTGATAGGCAAGAGGTCTTTTGGCACAAGTGGATGGAGAGAACCAAAGTTACTGTGGGAATATTTCTGTACAGTAACTGGGGCTTAATACCATTTCATTTTGGATATTTAATTCTATATGCAAATGTCATTGCAATGCGGACATATGCCATCATCCCTCTTCAGTGTGAAATAAATATTCACCGTTTCACACAAAGGGTTTTACTGCCATCTACTGGCAGCACATGGAAAAATGTGCCTAATTCTTCATACCCACCCAGTTACTTTCCCAGTTGGATGAAACCACCACAGGTAAGCAATAAGCGTGTGTGTTGGGCACAAAACGAGATTAAAGCAAGATCATTGTGACAAGATTCATAGAAAGTTTTACAGGCTCCAAACCCATTTGCAATCGGTTTATATCAAAGTACAGAAAAAAAAATGTGTTATTGCACTCTTTTCGCTAACAAATTACTTTCGGGCCCCTGCTCTACTCTTCCAGTAAAGAACAAAAGCTTTGATGATATTGGGAAATCATGGCTGTGGAATGAGTTCAGACTGGACAAGAAGATTAAAATGTCCAATTCATATTTCAAAATATCCCACAAACAATCACTACAATAGTTTTTTCCTAAAAAATATTCTTATTCCTATTATACTTAAGAACCAAGAGAATTACCCCACAAGACAGAGGTGTATGATGACGGTCAAGGCCAAACATGATGTACAGACACTAAATACACACGGGGTATGAAGGTGAAATAAGGATAGCGCCCACATACATCTCCCCAGAAAAAGCAAACATACAAACAACCACCCCCTGCATGCGATACATCAAAAGACCAGAGTAACAGCTAGGAGCCTCGAGGGAGAAACTACAGATCCGGCCGAGAGAAACCGGCACCCCTCTCAGGGCATGCGGTCGTAAACAGCACCACACGGTCTCCGAAGGCATGAGTCTTGCTTGCAAAATCTGAAGCTGCCTTCAGGAACACAGACTCAAAACTGTACAACTGCTGTACCCCCAGGCTTCAAACAATGTGAGACCACCATTTTCAAAATACAGGAGAGAAATCCCAGTCCCTTTTATACATTAAACCAGTGGTCATTGCAGATAACATAATATCAGACACTCTCTGTACATACATGACATACACTGAAATAAAATTAATCCATCCTATACATAAACAAATATATACCATTGGCACCACTTGGCACTCATGCACCTTAAAATAACCTTGTTGCTATGCAAATGCTTCCATTTGTATTAAACCACTGCAATTAAAAGGCATTGAACATGTAGGACACTAGACTCACAGTGAGACAACAATGTCTATATTTTAGTGCTGGAGGCTTTTCTTTTTGAAGACTGTTTTGCAGTTGAACTTCAAAGAAAACCTCAAATAAAGAGAGGGGATTACACCACATAAAAAGGGGATTAAATGTTTCTTCATCATTAGACGTGCAAAATATTTCTTCTTTACCGTGATATTCTGAGAAATTGTAAAGTTTTGTGCACGTGAGGCAACAGGAACTTTGAGTGTAAGGCCATGGTTAGCATGATAGCTTGAATGCTATGCTTACTCCCCTAGCAATTCATTTCTCCCTTTGCTTGACCTTGAGCAGGGACATCACTAAAAGAAAGGGACCACATGTAAAAGGCTGTCCTTTTGTTATTAGTGCTTATTTTATATTTTCATTTCATATTTTCAAGTAGTATGGCCTTCTCCACGACTTACTACTGGATTTTCTTTTTCTTCATCCTCCCTTGGTTTTCCTTTTTGTAATTCTTCACCTGTTACAATGACTAACCATGCCCACGCACACAAACATCATCAATAGATTTTTTGACTTTCCCCAACCACCACCCATTTTTGATGTGTAATTAATTTTGTCTATTGAGTGAAGATATCCGTCAACTCTGCTCTTTACAACGCCAGCCTGAGGGAACGAAGTAGCACCATTGTATTGTCCATCATGAAGAAATTATGTTTATTTATATATATATATATGAATATTTCAGTGGCCAAATTAAGATGAGAAAATCTGGAAATATAACTGATACCAAGGTTAAGTCTCATAAGTGTCATGGGAAGTTTTGTGCGGCTTGCAAAGCTCTGACGTCTACACCAGTGACTTGTCTAAGGCCGAAAACACACCACTAAGGACAAAGGTCTCGCAATCAATGCCGGAGGCTTGTCCTGTTCACACATACGATCCCGCGGAAAAAAACAGTCGCGCAAAAAACAAGGGCAAACAGCCATTAATTAGAGCAGTTTGTGTCACTGGCCTTGATCAAACATAACCTTGGGCTCCCTGCTTGCTGCTGTAATTACAAACATCATTGTGAAGGTAGATGCATCCAAGAATAGCAAGGTCTGGCCCCTCGGCTATGTACAGCTTGGTAAGAGGCTTAACCCAACTGCAATATATACAACAGGAGGTGTTTTGTGTCACAGGGTCAGTAAAGAAGCATTCTGTAATAAACACACGCTCCATGTTAAACCTCTTTGGATGGCGATTCAAAATGTTTCATCGAAATTTGAAATTATAAATTAAATTCAAAGTGCATCTGGTTCCACTGCGTAGGCCTTTGAGATGCCTTAATTATTTAGAACATGGATGCATGATGGACTGAAACAACGATAAGCAATTCACTGAATTAGATTATGTACAAATGGATAATTTAAAATCAGCAGCAAGGATAATATAATGAGTTGTTATGGCATAAAAAGAAAATTGTATAAGAATAACTTATTAGAGTAAACAACAGATTGATTAGGTAAAAATATGGGCTAATATCGCTACCACAAGCAGAAAATTGTTATGTTTGAGAACTGACAATGTCCACATGACTAGGTAGTAAATTTGTTAGTGTTTACAGTCATCACTTGAAAGGTACAAACAAAACAATGAAGGGATGCTACTCAATACCACATGTACACACACAGCAAATGACAACAGAACAGATGGAGTCCTACACAAACAAGCCCATTGCTGGTCACCAAGAGCACTGGGCTATTCACGCTCTCAAGTGTTACTGTGCTCTACTGAGCTCTCATGTGCTCCTCTGATTAAGTTTAAAGTTTGGACAGAGTAATCAGCGCAGCGCTGTTAAAATACTAGGTACACCTATAAGTTATACAGTTCAACAAACAAGCTAACACAAAACTCACCAACTAAGCTTTTCTTTCGACTGGTACTTTAACTTTAGGTTTTGACGACCAGTAAGTGTCTTGCTTAGCAATCGCAACGGTGTACTCACGTTAACCAGGCAGCTCCCTGGGGCACGGTCGAAATCAACGGTGTCCATCCTGTAAACGAGCGATTATGCAGCTAGCCGATCTTCTTCCAAAAGCGGTGGCTACTCTGTAGCTTTGGTTAAGTCCCAAGTCCTCTTCCAGCTGTTAAACAGCGTACAAACCGCTTTCAGTTTATGATTAGGATATTCCGACCGACGAAACGTTATGCCCAAGATTCAGCCCATTTACCAAGCGCACTTTCAACAGTTGAAATAGTGGGGCTGGTGGACCGCAGTCGCCTTAGTTTGCGACTTAAAATCTGATGATAAAAATATGAAGAGAGCGCACAAACGCTGTGTAGTTCCTTAATACTTCGGCCAGTATATCAAGGATTTTAATTGTCCAAATACTGATAGCTTTCGGCTAGTTCATGGCACAAAAAGAAAACGATCAGCTTGTCCCACTTCGATTTTGAACTTTTAAGCTCCTCCTTCTATGTGCGTAATTGGCAGCTAATAGTAAAACGTTAATTATTCTTTGATTGGTGGAGAACACATCACACATCACACTGAAGCTTAAACTAGACTGGTCAGAGTGTAAGAACTTTATCTGATTTCTAGCCAGTTAAAAATTGATTGCAAAAAGGGGACAGAGAATTCTGGTTAATTACTTTTTTTTTTTTTAAACCATTTCATAAAGTACTTGGACATGTATTTATGCATAGCGCCAAGGTAACTCGATCGGATTGTTTGGGGAATTCAGTCTTGTCTCAGTAATGGAACATGAATGGCCACTGGTCAGTTTTGATCATGTCCAGACATTAAGATTTTAAACTTCTCTTCTGGTTCATTAAGTTCAGAGAAGGCATGATAATAAAAGTTAATATAGCCTATCCATTCAAGGGTGATGTGGAAGTCTCTACTTGGATATGCACCACAAGGGAGATATTAACAGGAAAAGAAGGTTGATGAATGTAAGCTGTTGAACTTATTGAACTAGATGACTGAAATCATCGATGGCAGACCAAAATCTGTGCGGAGCTACAAAGTCCTTTGAAGATGTATCCGTTGAGGTGAGACAGAAGTCTTTACGGTCAGATAAGACTTTTCACATTTTTTTATTGGGTATGTACAGGGGAAATCAATGATGCAGCTAAACCCCACAAGGGAGACCTAGGATGAAGGTTCTTTGGTGATGATTCTGGTATTCTATCATAATTGGTCCATCTTTATAAAGCTGTCAATCATACAAGGATGGTGCAACTGCTGACATCTTGTTGGAAAATCGTTCGTAGTTCACTAATCAGTAATCAACCCCCGCCTGCCACCCCAACCCGCCCTCCCCCCCACACCAGTATTACTGGCTATGGCTGTGGGTCCACATTTATAAGGCAGCAACTGTCTCAGGTTCACGGATGTGAAATAGAGGTTAAAATGGTGAAACTCAGTCCTCTCAATTCTCTCCAGTGACCTGCCCTGTCTGGCCAGGTGTCTGTAGGCCCATGAACTGAGCCATGTACTTTAAGAGGAGTTTCATTTGCAACCACTTTGCTTCTGTGGGTGAGGATAGTGGTGGGGGTTATAAAAGTTACATTTAGATGGGGGAAAAGGACATAGAAACAGATTCATTTTTTTCGATCTGCTAACTGAGGTGGTCACATGTACTCTCCCCCTCCCACCCACAAGCCAAAAGAAAAATAAGAGAAAAATTACAAAAAATTAACTAAGATAACAAATTAGCAGCCTAGTGTAATTAGCTATACTCATATTGAGATACATTGGCTTAAGGAAGAAAATATAAATATTAAATGACAGTAAAAGATGAGTGGATAAAGATTCAAGATTTCTTTGTCATTTTTTTTCTTGCACTTACATACAATCAAAAATTAAACATCGTTCCTCCTCGGCCAACAGTGTACATAAATCAAAATATAATTAAAAGAGCTTTTATAAAAAGATTTGTAGAAAATATAAAACAATACAATAAGCAATAAACATGCAAACAACATGCAGCTGTACACAATACAAAGTACACACAGGTAAAGGCAATCCTGAAAGAACATAATCATTACTGTATGCTTCTTTTCCCTCCAAAATGGATACTTGCTACCTCCTTTCCTGCTTCAAAGCTGGAACAAAACTGGTTAGCACAGCCAAGGTTCCAAGCAGGTTTCTATCATCATCGTTTTCAGTCTTGCTGCCCTGTGTCAGTTCAACCCACTCGATTTATTGATGCGAACAGGTAAGCAGGGGTCGGTGTCAAAAAAGCTGTGTTTCAGCATTGCTTCTGTCAGAGCTAAAAGTGAGGAGATAAACACCGAAGGAAGGAGAGAGAAAGCTGCTTTCAATGATCACAGCAGACATTATGAAGTAGGAAACCATATTATATGGAGATGAAAGGGATGGTACATCCTACGAATGCAGATTATGACCAGTATTCAATCCAACAACCTTGGTCTATTTAAAGGATGTATGCAATTCAAACAAAGAATGGGAATGAAAATAACATTCATAAGGGCAGGTATACTTGTCTCAATTAAACTTCAAAGAAATGTATGCTGTAATATAATCTATTTTCAATTAATTGCATTTGCACAAACTAAGGACTGGATTTGATCAACATTTGTCCTTAACTTTTACTGATTGAATAAGAGTGTGATGAATTTTCTCTTTAAGCAATGTTAATCAAACCCTGGTCTGTTTGTTTGATTAGGTCCCAGCCAAGGTAGTAGGATATGGTAGTCATGGCAATATGGCTACTGCTCTGGATATGGGTTGTGAAAACGTACAAAGCTTGGGATTTCCTGCCATCTTGGTTCGAGAGTGGAGAAGGTACATCGTATTTCAGGTCATTAACTTTGATGTGCATAGAATGGAATTATGGGTGCTAGTAGGCAGGAACTATGCCGATCTGTCTTCAGCTTTGACGATTGAGTTTTGGGAAGAGAAGGTTTTAAGTTAGAGACAGAGAGCTTGACTGCTTGTAAAAGGTCCCCATTTCCCCCCTGGGAAATTCTTTACCACAAGGAGAAAACATTACCCTGATGTTAGTCATGTGAAAGGAAGTCGCGAAAAAAATACTTAGTTATAACTATTGTGTTAAAACTCTCATTCATCTTTCCCTGAAATTGAACCATGAGTCCACACAATCGTATGCCCTGTATGTATGTTTACAAATGTGATGAAATCATCATGTCTGCCTAATTTTTTTTTTTTTTTAACAATCATCTTTGCATTTCCATTTGGAAATATTTTCAGCATTTAAATTAATCTTGGATCCTGAAAGTTAGTGTAGAATGACTGACACCAAATGTGCCTCTTATTTTGTAATCACAAATAATTTTCTTCCTTGTCAACATTTTCCATCTATGTAAATTTCAAATACATTTCTTCATTTAAAATTCATTAAGAGGGGTAGCCTGCGTGTAATGGACTCATGACTTTTACAAAGGGTTCATTTGTGGCATTTGCAATATGCAATTACCCATAAACACCATTCCTCACACAAAGTATGTTTGGAAGGGTACTTTGAAGAGTGTGTGCAATCCAATTGGGAAAAGTATGCCCTTTTTGTCTACTGTTTTAGTTTGTAGATATTTTGCTTTACTGTTTTATCTAATGCATTTTTGGAAATTACTTTCTTGTGTGTGATGAATTATTTCTAAATAAAAAAATATGTCTGCTGTGATCTAAATAAAAAAAAAGAAAAAAAAAACTTGACAAAACTGCAATGGATTGTATACAGTAAATATGATATTCCTTTAGATCACATATTTCAGTGTAAACCATTGTAGATTTTCTAAAAGCATCAGTCAGGTGTAAGTGCTTTAAATAAGTAAACAATTATTATGACGAAATATAATCCATCAGAGATGAATGGATGCAAATGGCCTATGATGGAAAACCCTGGTTTTGGAATATTGCCGTGTGATTTTTCTATCTATATGAGCTAATTCCAACCACCCTCAGCCCCAAGTCCCTTTCAGACCACAAGTCAAGCTGCAGTGCTATGCAAATTGAATGTGGGCATCAGTGCACCCAGTTTAACAATGATGAATCAGGGAATTCTGGGAAATGCAGACCAATATCCTCCTGCTCTGGATTTCCCATTCGGACTGCTCGATGCACCTGTGAAAAACGCACTATGAAAAATGTTGTAAGATGAGATCGCCACCCAGAAACCCCCTTTTAGATGTAGCTTGTCGGTTCGATTTGCACAGGCTCCAAGCCTCTGCCACATGGTTGGTGGAAGAAGCGGACAGACAGAGCGAGGTGAGCAAACCGAGGAAAATCAATAAATCAGAGAGGCAGCTCTTCCATCGGTACTGAACTGAACGAACTGACTCAGGGAGAGAAGGCCGGAACGCCCACCACTATTCACTAGCCCTCACTCTGCCGTCACTTCCCAGGCTTTTCTCCTCTATTTTTCCCTAAGAATATTTCATAAAATGAAGTGAAAGACCCTGCACTGAGGACAGCGGTGAGGAACATGAACAGAGCAAGATGACAGAAATAGCCAGTGGTGCTCTGTGACATACGTTTATAAGATGTCAGTAAGGTGACGGGAGACAGGAGGAACTAGTCTGAACTTCCACTGTGCCTTCTTTTTCTCATATTTTATGTTCCTTATAGAAGCTATTTATATGCTCAATATATAAAGTTGTCTCCAGGGACAAACCTCATTCGAAGCTAAAGAAAAGCTCGATTGCAGTTCATTCCCAGCTCGAGCTATTTCTCTAACTTTGACTGGCCCTTTCATTGCATGTCCTGTCCCTTGCTCCAGTTCTTTCTTTGAGTATTGTATTCTTTCATTTGTTAAATGGAAAGCTAAACTTCCTATTCGCACATGCAATTATACACTTTTAGAATGGCATTGTTACTGAAACTTTTGTTTTTTGTGTATCATCACAGATAATGCTGCCTGCTAAAACAAATGATACTTTTATTTTGTATTGTTGTTTAGGAAAGTTATCAAGCTGGTGAGCAAAACCTATATGTTCACCTAAAGATTTAAATTTATGGTTGAATACATTTTTCATGAAGCAGCTTTTATATAGTCTACTAGAATCCAAAATAGCTTTACAAAATTAAAAAAATTAAGAGTCTAACCACCAACATACAGTTGATAAATCATTTTACAGTCCTTTGTAAAGTATTGTAATGTGCTGATCACTACACTAGTATCCAAATTATTTGTATAAATTTTGTATGAAATATCCACTGAAAATGTTATTTCACTGTTTTTAAACCATATTTTTCCTCATTCAATTCACCTCTAAATCACTGTTGCATTAGGACCCACAAAAAACTGCATTTTAAGCATCTGCAACTGCGCTGACACATTAGCCCACTGTCAAATAAATGACAATTTTACACTCCACAGGCTGCACAGTACTACAACAGTGTTAGTGCCAGTCAGTGAAAAACTGGACTGCACCGCACCGGTCTCTGATGACTGAGGGTACGTGTCGGGGACATGGCACTTCACTAGGGGGAAACCAGTTCAGCACAGCACAAAGAACCCTGGCTGACATTAAATTCCCCCCACCTCTGGTGGGACCAGGCCGATTGTTTTCCACTGCTGCAGACTCTTGGTCATAGTAGTCAAATTACACAGTTGAGGCCCAAAATGCGCGGTCCTAGTTTGTACCCATGGGGATCGCCTTTACTTTACTGAGCCGCTGGGGAGAGGTTTCATCACTGTGGTGCATTAACCATTCCCAACAGCTGCCAATGTCATACCAGGGATTTAAAACATGATCTGCACATCTGGGAATTGGCTTTGTAATCAAAGCAAATTGATTAGAGACTCTGCTACTCAGTACATAAAGCAGACTGTATTGGCGGCAAATAGGAAGTGGACATAGTTAAAAGGCAAGGATTCAACTCATCTTGTGCTGATATATACAAATTCCCCTCGAGGGTATTACAACCCTCTGTAATTATATCTTAGCTTGGTTATTTTTTCCTCTTGTCTCCTCTGCCTGTGTTTATACTTTGTATATCTCAAAGTCGTCCTCCCAAGAATTCTTAATTTCACAGTTTGCTGGAGCAAACATGTAAGGAGAAAAAAACACACAAAAGCATTATTAGATCATCACATAGGACAATCATTGCTTAATATTTGCATATCAGTATTTCCAAGCATTATTAGTTATTTATTATAATTAATAACCCATTTTTTTTATCATGGCAAAATCATGAAACCTTCATTAATTAAATAGTAAATCTACATTAAACAATGTAAATAACAATATATTATTCATGTACGGGGAAAAAAAAACATTACTCATTCATCATAAGTGCATAATGTAATGGTTTCCAGAACTCTTGTTTGTGTAAATGAAGATGCAATTTCATGTGTGATGCCAAATATGATCTGAATAGGACCCAACAATATGCCTACCCATCTATCCCCACATCCGCATAGGAAATCAGGATATAAAGACTATTTATGAAATGTTTGCATTAAATGTATGTAAATACTTCTATATGTTAAACATATATCTCATTTACATCAATTATGACATGTTCATATATTCAATGAATTCAGTAAATGGTGCAGCATGTTATTTGGTAAGATGCTATGTTTTTGTGATATATTTCAACATCTCTATTCTGAAAATTGTTTAGTTTAACCTATGCGTTTACATTTTGACATGTTTTTGTCACACATTACTTCATTTCCGTGCAATGTTTTCATTCCATTGCTGATACCAACAAAAAAAAGTGAGGACACGCAGACTGCTTAATGTCACTACAAGTGGGTTTTTAATGGGGCCCTATTTGTTTATTCAACTGCTGAGTTCACATTGTGATAATGTTGCTGACTAAGAATGCTAGCACTTGCTAAAATCTGTTAAATAAGGGGTGATGAAAAACTAGGAGCACTATAATTTGTTAACAGAACCATAATATCTTTGGGAAATATGAGTTTCTGTCTCTAATTTGTAAGATCTTCAGTCTTCCTTGCCTGCGATGTTATCTGGTTATTTTTAAGCTCCCTAGTTCTCACATAGAGTAAGAGTTATGAGGGGAACACATCAATAATGTGTATGAATCTTTTTTAATAACAGTGGATATTGATGCATTTACACTTTCCTCTCCGAGAGCCGGTTAAGAATATTGCAGGCCTGTTTTCATTTCCTCCTTTTGATTGACAGCTACATCGCTTCAGGTGTTCGGCCAAGTAAAAAAGAAAACTTACTACAATAAGTAATGCATAATTTATGCAACACAAATATGGTTAGGGCTATTCTTTCAAGAACATGATATCAGTTTCATTAACCAAAGTCTTATAAGTGAAATGAATTACAGCTGCACACTTTTACATTGTTAGCCTTTGTTGCTAATGTCACAGAGGGTTTAATCTGTTTTCATTGGCGCACCCTGACCAACAGTTTCTAATGCTTAAGGTCATATGCCTTACTTTACTGCAGAGATTCTAAAACTGCAACTGCAAATATGTTTGGTTATATGCGAGAGCTGTGTGAAACCTATTCTAAATAACACCAGATGTTACAGTCCAACTCGCCCATCTGTCTTCTCTTAAAACTCACACCGGACACAACAAGGATGAGACATATGCTATCATGTCACGTCACCAGGTTCATGTTCACAGACAGCGGCGTGTACATTGTGTAATTGAAAAAAAAAATCAAATGCATGATGGGATATCCAAGTTTGATTTCATTTCATGTCTCAAAGGTGTCTTCTCAGACAAAGGTTTTGCTGCTACGTTTTCACAAACATTGTTTTTACATTCAATAATGAAGAGAAGAAGTTCATGGCAGAAAAAATTCCACGTAAACGAAGACTGACATACCTGCTGCTTGTTCCTAACACTGCGTTGACTAATTAGATGGTAGCCACACACAATCCCATGCTATGAGTAGCCAGTTAGGAAAATGGCTCCTTTTTCAAATCTCACATAAATTACAAGGTTACAATTCATTTGATAAACTGTTGGCTTCGTACCTAACCGGCTTGTTTCTGAAAGTCCAACTCATCTAAGATCTTTAACATATGGATCAGGCCTTGAGCAACAGACGGGTTTGGTTGCTTTCAAATAATATACCAGCATCACTCATCTGATATCAATCAATTTTTCCCATGATGCAAATTCTGAGACTATGAAAGCAGAGCAAATACTAGCCCTCATATAGAACATAGGCTGGGAAATGGATAGCACAACAAACATAACGTTAAAGTCCAAAGTCCAACCTTAGTCCATGACCCTTGGTGTTCTATAAGTTTAATTCAAGATCCTCTGATAAACTGGTCAAGAACATTTGCAAATTTACTGGAGATTATTTTAGAAGGACACAAAAGACTAACATCTCTGGTTCTATGACTTCAATGGAACATACATTCCCATAAACTTAAGGGAGACTGTTGAAAACATAATTTTGGCCAGAATGTCAACTACAAGTTTTTGGCTCTATTTTTAAACCTGATATCATCTTAGGTATATTAAGTTGGTAGTTTCGCAAGTTCAGCGCAACAACTATTAACATGCCAAACTGTGTAAACAAAAACACATTTGTAATTATTTTTTTGTCAAAATTATGGAAAATGCTGATTGGAACCATGGCTGCATCCTACAATAAACAAAGCTTTTATTAATTATGAAATACAATCGAAAAGTATTTAGCTAGTTGAAAATGAACTGAAAAAGGAGTCTGAATGTCAATTTGTGAGGTCTGAAATTCGTCACGTTTTGATTGCAGGGATGCAGATAACGCAAACAGGCTCCATTTCCTGGCGAAGGTTGCGGCCGCTCTGCTATTGCACTCACATGCACCACATTAGACTTGCAAATACATGCTGTTCCCACCATATAACCATTAATGGCTATGTCATTATTTGGCTTGTTATTGTGCTGGAACGATTAAATTAATTTACTGTTGGCCTCATAAAAAGGCTGTACGGGATTAGTGGAATCTGAATGGTATATTACAGTTTCGCCACGTTGTGTCATTTTCACTTATCTCTCAAATGAAAAGGCTTGTCCGGCTCCCGCTATAGGCTCTAATTAATAAGCCCATTGTGGTTGATATACTGTACCCATACTCGAAACATACATAATCACTGAAGACACCGGCTCTCTTCGGGCATGTTTTATTTATAAGGTATGACCCCTGGAAACGTACAGCTTACACCATGGGGCATCCAGTGAAATATAAGCAGGGAGCCGGAGAGAATCTACGACTGAAGTGAAATAAACAGATTGCATTCCAATCAGAGTATAGACAAGGGTTTTGACTTTACGTCAAAACAATTTGCGCCACACACTCCTAGCTCCCAGCGAAGCTCGTGAGTTATGATAATGATCAGGACTGTCACAATGGGAGCTCGGCTTTAGTTTTAATAAATGCATCTCTGACAGGAAATCGCTTTGCAAATTGTGGAAATGACAGCGCCCGCTGCTGCCGATTTTTTGGTTTTTTTTTTGGCTGCTGTCTAACTTTAAACACTTAGCTTTCCTTGGGTACGTATTTAGCAGTCCAGATAATTATATTAGTGGAGGCGGAGGCTTTTAGAGACCTTTGTTTCAATAAATAAACATCGAATCGACCAGAGCACAGATAAGGCTTCCATTACAGTGGATTCAACACTGTCTGGCAACTGCTATCTGAGGTTGGCACGATTTCAATTATATATCCAAAAGTGCGTGTATACATTCATACACATATAAATATATAAATACATATATATATATATTTTAATGTACTAACTTCCCCTCCGCAAACACACATACACACCATCCAAACATACTCATACACAACTACATCTGCATGTTCCTGCATCAGCCATATGTCATATTTAATGTTTGGAATGTGCTTTAAAAAAATTGGGTCATACTTCAAAGTCAACCGACAAAAATGATAGAAATCTAGAGTTATGCATTCGTGGATCCACGGTGCCTGACTGAGCTCTTCAACACCTTTTCAGTTCCAAAAGGCTGCTCATGGAAATCCCAAACCCCCACAGGAAAGGCAAGTAGGCCTAATCGCGTTTGCAAAGAACCGTCTCGCTCACTACCACAGCTGAATGTTTTCATCTCCCTGATCAATTCTATCATATCATAAAGTTATAAACGCTGCATCGGGTATGCAGGCACACGATAAAACCATATCCTCTGTGGAAACAAAGCACACACACATATCAGAAGCACACTTTGTTGTCTGGAAACAAGAGAGAAAACAAATGACTTGTTTACGCTTGTGCATCGTTATGCATGACTAGAACTGTTTACAACACAAGCGATTCACATGTTGTAGGCAAAAAAGTAAATGAAAATGTGCAAATGGAAAAATGGATTTCTCATTTTACTTTCTGCCTGAAATTACTGTTCACCTCAGCTCAAGCAAAGAAATGTTTAAAGCAGGTACCATATGGCTGGAGCATAATATTTTTAAGTTTCACTTCAATTTCCCCGGTTTTCTTAAGTGCAAAATTTGTAATGGAGTTTGTTAAAACAAAAGTTCGGGAGAAGTATTTTCAGACAACCCCTTATTCAAATAGCTCTATCCGTCCAATCTGGTTTTCTCCGCAGGTATTAAATTGCCATGTACCTTATCTCCCATCATGCACCATGCTTCCGGCATCCCTCCCCCTCCCCATCTCCACCTTCATGTCTACTTCCTTTCCTCTGTATTTCTCCTTCTCTTCTAGTGGTCAAGGGGGGTTCACCTCACTCAAAAAAATTGTGAGGTATGACGCTGCCACCTTGGACACCAAACCCAAGATCAAATGTCTGTACCGATGTACAACTTGCCACATCACAATAAACTCCTTTATTAAGGAAGCGCATTCATGTTGTCTGAAAATTCATTCTACTGAATATATGTTAA
Organism: Albula goreensis; assembly: GCA_022829145.1. NCBI lineage: Eukaryota > Metazoa > Chordata > Actinopteri > Albuliformes > Albulidae > Albula > Albula goreensis. The sequence goes on from CM040763.1 coordinate 17,879,562, forward strand.
AGAGTGCAAAACATTAGTTGGGATATCACTGGTTGTCTTTCTCCTATTGTTAGCCATTCAATCTACAGCTATTAGATCTACTCTCATCAACCTAAGAGATGATACTAGGGTTGTCCTCTGTCGTAAGGAACCACTGAATTGTCATCAACAGTTTATATTAATTTAGAGAGACCACAAATGTATACATATTTGCCTTCTATGGCTTTAAGAAATTCAGTGTATATTCTGGTCCCACTGTGAGGAAGAAATAAAAACACAATGTAGCTTTTCCACAAGCTGTTTTTTTTTTTCAGTTAACGATCAGAACAGAAATAGAAGCTAAAATGGCCAATTGCCGTCATTCGGACAACAATAAAATGGCGTTAACGGTGTTCTATCTGGTCTGAGGCCCAGATACACATCAGAATGTCCTTGTAAACAGTTCAATCAGGGACTGACAGGGAGACCTCCGCAGCGATGATTTAACATCTGGCTTGATGACTGGAAAGCCTGAAGCGTCACAATATTTCTCCAGACCAAGAATTATCAGGCTAATAGTCAACACTAAAAATACATGTTCAATACAGGCACTTCAATAGACAGCAGATTTCCTGTAATTACTTATGTAAAGCAGGTGATCATACAGCCATTATGGAAACATGTTTGTATTGTTTCTGTAAGTGCAAAAATCCTAGGAAACAACAGACAGCATGTTAGCAGTTTAGAGCAGAACACTGTCTCTGTTAATGCAGTGTATGTAACCAAAGGCTAAACTTTGCTGAGTCTTGCGTAGACGACAGAAAAGACTAAAAATAGTATGAAATAGGTGGATGCGACTGATTTCGTAACATAATGGACTGAATATCTGAATGAAAATGTATGATTCATTTTGTTAACTGGAACATAAATACACATTTCTCATGAACGTTCAAATGTAGAGCAGTTGACGTCAACTGAATGAACTATTTCAAAGCAATCATTTCCTCCACATTCTCTGCATTGTAAAACAGTGGCAGCCTTGAGATTACTACCAGTCAGGGGCCTAACAGAATTTTTCTTCAGGCAGATGGCGGCTGTCAAAGAAAGAAATATTCCAAATGCTTTTCAATATAATGCTCAGGTGCAAAGGGAAATTATGAAAATAGCTGCAAATCACGGCCATTTAATATTCATATAAAAGGTTTTAGGGATGAAACATTAAATCAACTTGATTTATTGCATTCCATCGGTGACAGGTTGACTGCCATCTTGAAAACTACATTTCAATAGTGCCAGTGCAACAATCCTTACCATAGAGGGAAAATAGCTATGTAAGAAAGCTTTAACTAAAGACGGGTCTGACTTTCAGGCAACACTTTCATTTCTCATTGGACTGTGCGGTGCACAGCTGCCGTTTAGTAAAAAGTTATGGAACTGCTGCTTTGTAATGTTAAACTATGATAATACAAGCACACCATGGTAGTTCAAAAAATTTGTCTTTGTCTATGTTTATACTGGAATAAAAAAGCTAAATTATCAAACCGCAGTAGCAGGTGTGCTTCTGTCCATTGCCTTGTGGCTGGGTGCTCTGCCATTAAAAAGTAATCAGTGGATGTAGTCAAAATGTCATGGGAAAAAAATAATGAAGGTGTCTATGAGGTGATGTTGCTCATTTTGTATTTAAAGTTTGGTGTGCCACCATTACCATGACCTTTAACTGTTATTATTTTTTCACAAACACAAATCATTATCCGAGAACCACCCTGAGAGGGGCACCGATGGAGAGGACAGATATTTTTACGCTCTGATCTGCAAAAAGGTTAATTTTATGTCACATTTATGCCACGGTTATGTCAACATTTTTCCCCCCAAAAGACCCCTGTTCATGATTGGTTCTTAGACAGGCCTATTGTAGTAAGCTTTGTTCTGATTGGAGCAAGGCATTCATGCTGGGGCCATTGTTTGGCTGGCCGGTATGGTGCAAAAACCGCTGCGGAACAATGCGGGAAACAAAAAAGCACTGAATCGACTTGCCACTTTGATCCTGGAAAAATCCAGCCTTCCACATCGACTTTGAGGTCCTCTATTAGGATGTTACCGTGGCTCACGCTAACCGTAAAGTGCCGGGTGTTTTGTTACCGAGCTCACGGTTTGGAGATCATGAGCTCCACAGGGGGAAATCCACATTTTTTGGAGACTCAGAATGAAAGTGTAACCGCAGGGCAGATTCTGCAGTGTAGCTGACCTTTATGAGACTGAAATTGCACTCCAGAACAGCGGTGACCCTTTATGAAAAAGACGGAGAGATGAGTGAAGGATGCTCTCCTTCTCTTATCCCAGAGGATGCTGGCAGGTGTGCATGCGTATGGTTTTTTCTTTTTTTTTTTGGAAAACATCACCTTAACCACTAGTCCCCTCTCATTTTTCTGCTGATGGTTTTTTGAGATTCTCTGCATTTCTGGGTTCTGACCCCAGGCTGTTTAGACCAAGAGTCTGCTGGTCGGTCCCTCTACCTTGAGATGGTGACACCTTTAAACAGAACTACTCAGAGCTAAACTCAGGCCTAAAAGTCATTTCAGTTAAGCATATGATCTCTGATATACCAATGTCTTGATTCCGAAACCTTATGAATTAAATCATTATGGATTACAAACAAGAGTGTAAATTTATGAACATACATTTATATAGCTGGTTATTCACCAAAGCTCGAAACGTTGCTTACAATGACTGTGTACCACTCAAAATTTGACGATATAGCTTAAAAGCACATAGGTTCTCCATCCACTAATCTATTCTATTCCCCGACCAAGAAAGACAAACACAGCATATTAACCTATACTTAAGACGATTAACCATAACTACTGTGGCTCTGCATTGTTCAGACACTGATGGACAAATGGTACATGATATGTATTCAGATGAGTGTGAGAATATATATGCTCACAGAGGCCCAGAGGGGTTTTGTTAATTGCAGTCGGTGACGTTACCTTAGCTGCCACGTTCGTGCTTGGAAGCAACACTGTGAGGTATTCGTTTTTAAGACCTCGCTCAAAAACCCGTTCAGTCATTTCAAGATCCATCCGGCATCAGCAGAGGAAATGATGCCGACTGGCTCTGACAGGAGCTGCAGACACACCGTCTGGAAGGGAAGTATCCGCGCCATTCAAAATGACACGGGCTAGCATTAGAGGCAATCTGACAGCTTCACATGAAAACACCGTTCCATAACAAAGATGCGCAAAGTTCTGTGTGAGAGCATGCTGTTATACACAAGGAAGAGTAAAATACACATTTAATGTTGACACATTGGCGACCTATGTTTCTTTAAGAGTGTGGGCTGCATTCTTATCTAATCTTTTATATTCTACCCAAGCTAGAATTGTAGAAAAAGGCGGTAATTGTGTGTGCATGTGTATGGCAGAGTGGATGCGTTGGTGTGAGAATGGATGTATGGGCGTTTGTGTCTTCATATCTGTGTGTTTTTACTTCAAAGTCAGTGCCCACCAACAGTTCACATCACACTCAAAGAAATCCACCCCATATGACAGCCTCCAGTTAATGAAAACCAAGACTTTGACTGCGAATTAAATAAAAGCACTGAAAGACATGACGGCTCAAATGTTCTTAATTACAGTCTGGTAAGTGAAATAAGCAAAGGATTACTTTCTTTTTCTTCATAACCGCATTAGGAGTTTCTTTTTGGTTACTGCTGAACTCAATACCGAGTTTGTGTCTCCTTTTTAGAATTGCCCCACGAATGTGACAAATAATTATCCTCACTTTCGCAGGGTGGCCATATATGCGAAGAGATCGGTTCATTAAAGCCCTCTGTTACGTCCATAAATCCAGTTAACTCACAGATGCGCTCTCCACTGAAAAGACAGAAATGATGTCACAGCAACGGAAACAATGCAAAAAGACTCCCTGTGCTTCACGCTCACGCGAAGAATGCCATTTAAGTGAGTAATTAACGAAGACGGAATGCAATATTTAAAAAGGTTTAACGATGGCGAGCTGCCATTGTTCGCAGAGAGGCTGTCCGTTCTTGTCGCTCGCTCGCTTTGTATTCTGAAATTGAATTTTTTACAATAAATTGGATTGAAACTCTGCCGGGTTGAGGGAACCTGACACCAGATTAATTAAATACAATTATGGGGTAAAAGACAATGCCGCAGTGAATTTCACTCAGTTTTCACTGTTTTTAAGTCATTATTCAATGTGCACGTTGTAAAGAGTTTATATAAATGCTTCCGCCAAGATGTATAAGTCTGAAAGTAAAACATAAGCATTATTGATATACCGTATACAAGAATCTTTGTATCAGGTACTCAACGTCATATCATGCCTCTATGTACTTCACTTTACGGTATGGTAAGTGTTATGGCTGAAATGGTCTACAGGAGAAGTGTGGCGCATGAATAATCAAAACTTCATTAACTTCCCTATGTTTAATTGCGTGAGAGGTCAAGTTTTAAAATGGTAGGCCATTTTTGTCCTTGACAGCTGTAATATTTTTTAAAAAAGTTTAAAGGCATGGAGCGAACTTTTCATAATGCATTTTCAGCAACCTGAACAAAGCGCATGTAGCCTTTTTCTGAAGCCTATTTCAATAGAAAAAATTAGGACACTAAGGACTATGGGAATATTTACCGTACTTTTCCATGGCACGTAAATTTGCTTCTCTGCCATTGTAACATTGTTTATTCTGACAGGTGTGATGTGAAGAATTTCCCAAAAGTATCACCCTTTTTTATCAATAATTACTGCGTCAGGTTTATGAAGAGAATCCCTCATGAAGCAGGGCTGACGCCACGGGGTTAGCCAATCAGGATGGTCAACATCTAGCTATCCCCTTTCCCACGATCCCTCTGGCTCGTTCAGAAAATGAGACGAAAGCATGACCTCCCCTGACAACACGAACCGACCGCGCATGCCAGTTCTATTTTCAGTCCCCATATCTCCACTTTAGCTCCGTATTCCGCTGTGATAAGGTGGGAGGTACCAGAGACGATTAATGCGCATTTCATTTTCATAATCATTTTATCATAATAATCATAACCCTGGCTTATGATGAGTTGGGTTTAAGTAGTCTGCCGCGTTCCCAAGTGGAATTAAAAGGAAATGTGGGAAATAATTGCCTAGCTGCCAGGGATCTCATTTTTTGTGGATACTGTAGGGTTTGTGTCTTGGAATTGTTGCTGTAATGTATTCTGACAGGTACCTGGAATGGGGGAATCTGTACATACATAAAAAAAAATCAGTACATAAAAAGTTACCCTGTTTTCCATCGTATACATGGTAGATGCAAGTTTTTTATGCCATAAGAGCAGTGGAGAGAAGGACATTTGCCTCACACAAAGTCACATTGAAATAAGAATACAGGGAATGTTTTCAAACCCTTCAGAAGAGTTCTCTGAAATGCAGTACAATCTTTTTCAATACAGCCTTGTCTGAAAATTCTCTCCTGGAAAAAGAAAAAAAAATAAAGATCTTAAGAAAGGGTAAGGTTACAGCTCTCTCCTCACTCAGACGAAGATCAATCAGGCTAATCCAGTTACCTTCGAACGAGGAATTTTGGAACGTTGTCTTTTTTGGCAGACGCAAACAGACTTGAAACGACTCTACTATCTATGGTTCGGGTTGTGTACGGTTTATGTTAGCGGCACAAAATGTGCATTAAACCAGCATTTTACTTAAGCCAATATTTATCTTATCGGGAATGCTTTCCGCTATATCGGGTAACAGAGAGACGTTTTATTTCGCTTGTTGTAGGAAGAAACCGGCACCAGAAAGGCGGGCGTATTAAATAATGCAGCGGATTTACCGGTACAGAAGGAAAAATAAAAATATTATTGCTGGAGAGATTTCATTCTCGCCTTACATCCCAATGCTGGTACAACAGGGGAAAACACAGCAGACAGCATGAAACATGTATAAACATGTACTGAAGTTCGATCAAATGAAATCACCGTGAAAACGCATAACGTGGAAAAAAAAATGGAACGATCCAAGCTGATGTCGTCTGCCTTGTGTACATAAACACGAGGGCAACAAACTTAGTATCTCCACTGTTCTCCTGTATTTGCTTGTCAGTTATGAATGAAGTTTCAATCAAAGAGATGGAATTTTGATATAATGTGATATTTTGAGTGTTTTTTTTAATCACCCCTCCAAGAAAAAAAAAAAAAGTTGTGATGACTTGAAAATATAGAACATTGCCCTCCGATATACTGGAAGCCGATTTTTCATTATGCGGCTAGATCTTTATCTCGGAGGGCTGTTCCGGTGGCTTTATATTAATGTTGTGTCTACCTCGGAAAACGAGCCTGGCGCAATCAATACCGCAACGTAACGCAATACTGTAGGCACCATCCCTGCATGTTATTGGAGACCACATCAATTTTTACAAGAAATAATATCTCACTGAGACTGGAACACCTCAGCCCAGAGTCACAGTGGCGTTTGAAATATATACTTATTTTACATTTTTAAAAGAGTAATCATTTCTCTGAAGGTCTGGAGGATCTCGGTGGCTTTTGGGAATTGGCGCGTTCCGGAGGGGGGGGTGCGCGATCGATGGCGCTGACCCCGGGTGTTATTAAATGAAATTATATTGATGAGTTGCATGCTTTCGACAGGAGAGCAGCACCCCTTTCTAGCTTTTCCCCCATCAGTGTCTCTCTCTCTCCTGGCTTCTCTCTCTTCGCCTTGTCTAATTTGTCCATTTTTCCTCGTGGACTCAACTCGCACTGACAGTAATCGCTCACCGCTAGACAGATATGCATGACAACAAGCACCAGCCTCTGTAAGAGCACTCATTTTTCAACAAGGACTTTTTGCAAATCTCTTTTTTTCCTCCTCTTTCTTATTTACTGCTGTCAAACGAGCACTGCCATCCAGAGGTTACAACAGTTGAGTGTTCCTAACGAGCAAGACATTGGCAAAAACCTGTGTGTGAGTTTAATGCTCATCAAAACATCACATTGTACATCCTTACTTTAAATGTATAGGTTACCTTAATGCTAAATATTTCAATATAACAAAATGAGCATTCCAAGGCCTTAAGCTGGCTTTTGTAGGTAAATCTATAATGCCACATGGTCATGGTGAATATTATTATATTATGTTATGCCGAGGGGTCACTTGAACATTTTCAATTAGAAAAAGTAGTGGATATCCATTACAGAGTACCTTGTATTTTGAAGGGGTCTGAAATGTCCAAATTCAGAGCATCATTCACTTATAATATTGAGCTTCATAGTTAATATAGAACTATCCGGAGTATTGTCATGAAATTTGTGTTATTTAAATTAAAAGCAGCCTAGATTCGCTTTACTTGCATGACAACAGCTACACAGTTTGAGCTGTCTACAATGTTGCAAGACAAAGAAATGAATTGCTTTATTTTATAAACCGACAGCATTTCTAAGTCCAGTGTAAGATCCATGGTGTATTACACTAAAGTTGCAATATTGGACACAGCATATAAACTTTGAAAGAGATGAGAAAGTTAAACAGAAAAATTATTTTATTAAAAAAAAAAAAAAACACACAGTCCGAATTGTTTACTTACCAACAAAGGTACCAAAATCAAATAACAATAACATCTTAAGACTACAGCTGATGGCATCCAGGTACTCACCTCAGGGGATAATTTAATTTGGAATGCTAAATTTGATCTGAAAAAATATTTGATGAAAAACAATAATAAATCAACCATTGGCTTTTCAGACACCGCTTTACAATTGTGGCTCAATAAATTGAATGTCTCATTACTTGTCTGGATTCTCAAAAGGTACAACTCTTTGAATACAAATGGGATTTCTTTAAAGTGAGCTTTACTCACTGAATGCATCGTTGTAGCAGTCGCATGTAAAACAAGTGGAAACTGTCCTCCAGGTATTGCCTGCAATTCCAAATCAAGCTAAGTCATGGTGCTTGTGCTAGTGTTGAAAGACAGCTGATGTTTTTCAGTTGATTTTCGCTCACATGTGTACTGGAGCGCAAGTGAACAAGCTCATTGCCAACGCAGTGCTGGGGTGAGGTTAAAACAGGGAGATCACGCCTGCTCTGGATCTACATTTCCATGTACCACTTGTAGGTGGCAATTATGTTCTTTAGAATCGCAGAGCCGACTGTTACGTAAAAAAAAAAAACCTTGCTGACAAAGAAGCAATGGAAACAAAATGGAGCAGGCAGGCCAAAGTGGTCAGTCTGGTGGAAGCAGTCAGAGTTAAACTCTTTGTGAGTGGACGGGCTCACATATGAACAGAATGGCTGGCTGGGTACCAAAAAATTCATGGTGGCATACATAAATTCCACACTCATGGGTACTCTTGTACCTCATCACTCGGTTTCCATGACAGCACTGGTAACTTCCTACTCAACTCAACATTTTGGATGCTGAAAAGTGCAAAATTGCTGCCCTATGTACTTGCAGTACCAAGGTCATCTTCAATGACATCCCCATTGACCGCACTTCGTCTTCCTCCTGCTTAAACTTACGCTGTTCAATCCTTCCCATAGCCCATTAATTGAAGCTTAACTTTAAAATGTCACTTTTCTAAAGTCTTCACTCTGCTCTCATGAACTGACTGCGGAAAACCATGCCAGTGTTACATTACTCAGCAACAAGTACATATTTTAAGCTCATTTTGCCTAAAATTGGATTGAAGTTCTAATTGGTCCTTAATTGTCCATGTAATTAGGTTGCCAATGGCTTGTCACAACCATTTTGACAAACTCGTTAAAAATATATTCAAATAATTAACAATGTGATTTTTTAGCGGATAAGTTCTTGATAAACATCTGATAATGCATGATTAAGACTGTAACAAACTTGAGAATAAATGGTGAATGGCCAACTATATGGATCCACTCCGGTTGCTTTATAGCCACTAATAAGCTCTTAATTAGTGCTGTTTATGTACGCTCTGGACGTGTTCTCTTCATTTGCTGGTGGGAGGAAATTATATTGGTTGAATGTGTGTTTATCCAGGCTTTAAAATGCTGAATTGCGCCATTAAATTCAACCTACCGCTGTGTTCTACCTCAAGCAAGTTTCGAAAAACAAAATTACGTGCTCAAATACTTATTTTCCCAGAAAGTATTTGAATGTTTTATTTTTGTGAGTTTATCCCCCTGTATTTTAACTATTTTTATAGGTGATACATTTCTGCTTTTTGTGAAGTGCCAGTTATAATGAATAGGATTGATATAAGATCTTGTTCTACTTGATACCTTCTTTATGGTAAGAAATGGTAGGAAACCTGAAAATTAAGAGCTGTATAAAATAGTAAAATATATAAAGATTAAAGGTATGCTAATCATCCTGAATAAGGTTATAGAAAACATTCACACAGAATATGTACAAAAACTCATGTTTTGCTCATGGGAAATATATGGTTTTTGAATTCCTCATGTGTTCTCAGAAGCAGTTTTATGTCATCACAAGCTGTCATTCTGCTTCCCCATATTGTCATATTTATTTAGTGATATCTTCATCCCACATGTATAGTTTCATATTATCACGATGTATTTGCATGCATTCACATATGATATTTCTATAACTTTCATATAAAGAACTGTCCATTTTCAAAAGCTCTTTCATACTTTGTTTTCTGTTGGATCTGCCTTTTCAAAGGAATTGCATTGAAAAATCACTGCGGACTCTTACACGCAGTTACTTAATGCTACTTTATGATATTAAAACACTGCATGCATTAAGGAGATAAATCCCTGCTTAGGATTTTTTTAAGTAGGGTCTTCCCTCAGATATAAAAGGAATTTATTATTGGAAGTGGAAGAAGCAATTCTATTAAGCTAAGGCGTGTTAAGATATTAAGCTCTTGTAGCGCTTAAAAAATATCAAGGAGTTATTTTTCCATAGCTCAATGACTCCCTAGGTAGAACTGCCGATTATCTGCGAGAGAAAGAACAGCAGCAAAACTAATAACTCAAAAAACCGGCAGAGAACTTGATTGGATTTCAGTGATGCACCCGTCCATATTGAATAATGTCTTCTGCCCGCTGCAACGTGTTTTCTGGTGCCGCTTTACCAATTTACTTATCGGTTTCTTTATTCGCACTAATCTATTTACGCTTGAAGTCTGACTGTGCTGTGGAGGAGTGGTTAGGGGACCGGGTAGGAGATGGAACATAAAGGCTTGAAAATCGGTGTTGGGAAACTGCTGTCCTGCCCTCGATCCCCCTGTAAAAACCCAGCCATGCAAATAAATGTGTGCCCAGTGACCAAACAGCCTCAAAGACAGACATCTGAGACACCAACCATGAGATCTCACACATAAAATCTTAAAACTATATTTCTACGGGTTAAGACATCTCAAAAGAACAAACACCAGAAGCCATGAATTTGATTCAATGACCCAGCTAATAGCAATTCAGGAAAATATACAGGCCTGAATTAAATCAATATTTGTCCTTAAAACGAGTTCATCAGTACATTAGATACCTTTGAGCTTTTGTTTTAGACTACACAAATAGGTCAAAAATCCAAATAAACTTAACACACTGGTGTTGACGCATACAGTTCATTAGCTTGGGGTAAGTGGTACAATCTTGCATAAACCCCTGACCTCCATTACAGGAGTCATGCTCTCTTTTGTGAGAGACTGTATTTTTTTAGGGTCCATGTGATTTCTGAGAATCGCCATTCCACGAGCTTGCTAGATATGTGGGTGTATCTTTTAAGAGGGCAGCACTGCCTGGGAAATAGGGACAGCTGAGATAGTGTATGAAAATGAACAGAAAATCTCATAAATGCAGGGGAGGTAGGAGGTACCGCTGCACTAGCGGTGCAATCTTCTTCTGCATTTCAGTACCTACTATTGACTACTATCATATTGAAAAGGACATGCAGAGTCCAAGATGGGTATTTTAAATTTTTTAATATAATTATTTAAAAAATAATTCCCAACCCCCTTTCATTTTTCATATTTAATTTTGGTAAAAGGTGTGGGGAGTTGCACTTTAAGATAATTAAATTTAAATTAGAGAACACAACTTGTTTTGTGGAATGCAAAATATGCTTTAACCTCGGATTAACAAAACATTCCACAATTATTTAAAAATGAAACATTTTAAATGTTGAATGCCATACGTGTATTCATAGGAAATGATCAATCTTTGAACTTTTATTAACACTGGGAATGGAATTTACTCTCCATGCATACCAGATGCAAACATATTCAGATCATTTAATTGGAATAATTCAAATCAACTTAAAAGATATGTGCAAACCGTTTATCATAGTGCCGAGTTCAATCATTTGCAATAATTAGATTACCAAGTGTCCGAGCCCAAAGGCTATCATATTTGCATTTGGGAATTTGTGAATAAAGTACTACTTATTATGCATGTCATTTTTTAGGCCAAGCCAACTTTCCAAAAATCGAATATTTTTGCTTCTAACTTAACTCAAAATCTCCTCACGGGAAAGAATGGCATTTGGTATGTTTATGTAAGGAAGGGGCCATTTGTCATTATTTTTCTTTTATCATGTCAAATAGACCATAATTAAATTCATCTCAGTTTTACTGAATCTGTGTTCTACACAGGACATGTGACACCTTGTCCATCAGCAGCACGCTGAAAGTACCTGCCGTGATGTATGGAAGCAGAGGTGACACAACGAGACGTTTGTCAGTAAAAGAAACAAAATAATTTCTCCTCTTAGAGCTCACAAAGAATGTTTATCCCTCTACTGAGTGACATGTTGAGGATCTTACCAGCATACCACAGAATTTCAAATTCAGTAAGTCAAAATGACCACAATAATTTCAGAATAAAAAGCAGACATCGCTATACAAGTACCAAAAGGTGTAGCTATGTTTCCTCTCACAGAACATTGACGTGAAAGAATTTTACCCCCTACAGAGTGCCAAAATATGCTTTTAGATGCCTGTATGTTTGCCACATAAGTCACTCGGGGTCTTTCGTATATGATCTGACTTATTGGCAAGCTGTTTCTTTAAAGCTGAAATACTGTCACACAATTTGCTGTGCATGGCATCAACCCCGCCCCCAAGGTTCACTAAGGCCAACTACAACATTGCGCTGAAACACTAATTTTAAATATAATTGGTTTATCCTTATTCACACTCCTGGGCACACAATAACATCATCTTTCCTGTGCACATTAATTGGCAGTGAACAAAAATACTCCTGAAAACATATTTTCATGTAGAGGTCAGAAGTAAAGAGGAAGGTTTGTCATTGCTACCGTCCTCTGGCCAGTGGTATAATCAAATGTTTCAGCGTACGGCCATAATGCTAAAATGTGGTTGGTATGTAGTGTGTTCTGTATATGGTGTTTACAATTTCAGTAGTACATTTTTCGTGTTATTTCATGATGAAGTGGCTTTGCAGTGGTTTTTTTTGCATGCTTTTAAAATAACTGTTACAAGTTCAGGGCTCTACTTTTATTTACATGCACATAGAGTACCTCTCTAGTGAGTGCTAAGTGCTGTTTTATCTCCCGTAGTGTTTACACTGTCCATTTTCTCCCTCTTCTGATCCAGAAATATCCTGTTCCAACTGTAACCTTTGTCTTCCAGTTCCATCACACCTGGCTGAAATTATTAGCTCTGCTTAGCCTCGTGGAGGACGACGATTTAACCCCGTCCTGATTGGGCGAGTTTAATTGGAATTTGTGTTGAGAGCCTCTGAGAGCTTTTATGATTTTGGGTTTCATTGTTTGGCAGCAGTCCTGTGAAAAAAAGGGACTCCAAAAGCCCGACATTGTGAATTCAGAAAAGACAGGAGGTGAGGAGGAGGAAGAACACAAACACACAAAGAGGAAGCTGGTTTTTTGGGCATTTTGTTGAGTATTTTAGCCTTGGGGGTGCATAGTTTTGGGGCCTCCCTCAGCACCAGATGCTGGCAAAGGGTCCCATTGTGCTCCCACTTCAACAGAAATGAGTACCCTTCCAGAAGGTAACAAAAACTATTATATTTGGAGGTGTAGGATGGTGTTGTAGAGACACTGTTATGGTGTTAACAGAGGAGAGGCAGGGCTAAAATGCAGCTCTCAAAACAAACAGACGAGAAAGGAAAGGTCAATGGTTGCTTTAACTACAAATAAATTGGTGCCTTAACTCAAAGTTTGGATGGTTTGGGTTCTTTAAAACAAATACAATTCATCCCAATTTGGCCTCCCCTCTCAAAGAACAAAAACAAAAATATCCCCCATTGGGCCAGATCTTTAATGAACCAAAACACACAAATGCTGACCTGGGTAAATATATATAGCTTTTCAGTTGGGACTGAGCAATTCTAAACTACCAGGAGCAAAGCTCCTAACCTTACCACTCCTAACTCCCAACTGAAACTCACCCTGCATACAGGCATGCCTATATACCCTGTGTCTGATTAGCCACAGGTGGCCCAATTTACTCAGCTCACCCCGTTAACCAATTGAGGTGGCTCCTCCCCCCAGCCTGAGCGCAAAACCAGACATGGACCTCTGGAATGGAATTTTTAAAATTTCCATCTGCAGTCACTGGTGACATTCCTAACAGGCTAATGTTCTTAATGGACTGTCATGCCTCTTCATTCTATTCACTGATTATCCACATTTTCCAGTTCCAGTCTCTATTCTCTGCATCAAAAATATTCTTTCCATACCATCATATTAGCTATCTGATTGGTAGATTCTGTGTAGGCGTAGGGACAAGACCTTGGTGTCAGAGTGAGGTAAATCAGCGGTCCTTTTTCACATTTAAAACCAGGAGAAGAAAGAGAGGGTAGTGATCCCCCACCCTTTTCCATCCATAACTGTGTAGCCAGAGGCACCTTATCCAGCTACACGGCTAGCAGTTTAACAAGGGATGCGCTCCAAGCCTCCAATAATCATAACTAACCATCTGGAGAAAAAAATGTCAGATTTGATTGATTCTGGAAGATGAAGAATGTAAACACCACCTATAAAAGCACATCCAACACACCAAAAGCTGAAGCTTGGCAATGGAGAACCACCTCACTCTGTGACCCCGTAATTGACAGTGACTGAGTCATGTTACTTTACTGGCTCGGAGTAAGATTCTTCCGACTCGTTTTTTATTGAACAAATGAAAGGTTTCTGCTGAGTTGATTACAATTATGGTGTGGGCAGAGTTACTGAATACAGTTTTCTGAGTTGTTTATAAATAATTGAACAGTGGTCTTTTGAGTCTGTGATATTTAGGTTTATTAAAAAAAAATTCCCAGGATATTCGTGGTAAAACATAAACAGAATTTCTTTTGGAATGTGGAATTATTGTTTTGATGACCATCCTGTTACAACGTTACAACAAAACCATGGACAGAAGAACTGCATATATATTTATATTCAGTAAGTTTTCAGTTGTATGGGCAGTGTTCTACAGTATACCGCATTTTGGTATTGTCACAACACTATGTAAGGGTGATGTATTTGTCTGGAAAAAACAGTGAGCATTTCTCCAACTTAGCACTCACTGAAAGACTTTCTGTTAAATTTAGTGGTACTGCCTATGGCCATTTTAAATACATGAGTTCTGGTGTGTTTATGAATTAGCACTGAAAATGAAAACAGTATTTACTCTGAGAAAAATAGATGAAAAATGTACTATTGAGGCCCTGCCTCTCTGCCACCCTAGGAAATTGATACAAACATTTATACTTTGCACTCCTTTTGTTGTTTGTATTCTTTCAGTCTCCATCTTGCCCAATCCTTTCTTTTCACGGAACTGTCCAGAGTCAAAACATAGCAAATCTTGCTTGCTACCAGTGCTGGACCAGGAGTCGAGGATTCATGGTAAATGAGGCCGATAACATTGGGCAGTTCAGCAAAAAAGAAAGGAAATCATGAAAGGGTTAAAAAAGTGAAAACGTTTTCTGATTAAGATCGCCACATTGATATTTATTGAAAGCTGACTCACTAGGCCAGACCAGCCCAAACCAAAACTCATAAAAGTTTTTCAAGCTTAGTGTTTGGGTTATTTTGACATTGTAAAGATGATTCATGATACTATATGACATCCCATCAAGATATGAAGACGGACAGTAGAGTAAGCAAGTGACTGCTGACCTGAATGCTACATCAGGTGTGAAATGGTTTCGTGGAAAATGATTGACGTGTGACCCTGCATTTCATAACAAACAACAGCCTAAGGTAGGACAATAAATATCTGTCAATGTCTGGCCAGTGTGAATAATAACGATATCTTCTGAATTACCATTACCTGCTAAGCCTCTTGAAATGAAGTGCAAATAGTAACACTGGCTGAAAGTAAATGTGGCCATTCTGGCTCAAAAATAGTTTCCATGATAACGGAACGCATTCCTGCATGCAAATGTCTTTTTTTATGAATGTTTCTTTTTATGACACCAGATAAAGATGGACAGTATTTATCAAGGGGATTGGTTCCATAAGCATATCTAAAAATAAGAAAATAAGAAATTATAGGGTATCTGGGCAGAGATTTTAAATCTGTCTGCCATCATGCAGAAAACTTTTTAATATAATACGTTAAATAATTTGCTTTATAATGGCTAAGTCAATTGGCGGCCTGTATGCTATTGATTAACTGTCTGACGACTGATGCCCATGAGTATTTATACAAGTCTAAATCAAACACTACCCAGAAGCCTAGGCAATTGAAACTGCTTGCCAGTACTGCATTCCCTTAAGTTTCTTTGAAATGAACAAGAAAAACAAAGCAAGTAAATACATTGAAAAAAACACCCTATAATTTCGTAATGACGACCACATTCACGCCGCGTGTCGAAAGTGCCGTGAAATTAATTTATGAGCCGTCGCCGGTCCTGGCTGTTAATTTTCCAAAGCGAAGTGTTCCGTTATAATTTTTCATAGAACTGACCTGATGATTCATGACGACAAGTCAACAAGCCATTGATCCAATTAATCCGGCCATATTCTAGAAAACCACATCCCAACAAACTCTGGACAACACCTTAACTTTTAGTTATAGTGGTCTGAAATCACTACTGTACTGAAAAAAACTCAGATTTTACAGTGGGTATTCATGCTAAGTAAATACAAATGTTCCATGTAAATTTTCCTACTTTATTTCACAATCAAAGATTATTTTTATTTTTTATCTTTGTATATTTGTATATAACTCTATGCCCTGAGTACTCAAACTAAGCCGAATTCACCTTATGAAAGAGGTGCCTATAGAAAGACCAACCTCCCATCTTTTCTTAATTAAGGGACATGTTTAGCTTTGAAGTTTTTGAAGTAATTGAGACATTTGTCTTCGCCCCATGCTCATTTTGGCATCATTATAACATGACCCTGGGGAAAATTGTGAGGTTTTTTTATTTATTTTATTTGACTTTTTTTAACACTATAACAAGGTGTGTTTCCTTGAGGGATTCTGATGACAAGACTGGAGATGAAGAAGAGCTAAACAGCAATAAGTGCAATGGATGAAGGTGGAAGGAGGTTTTAATGAGACACTGCTAAAATGGGATTTGTTTGGCTTCCAGCGTGTTCTCGCTTGTTATTTGTGTGAACGTTTTCTTCATCGCAGACAGGGAGTATGGGCCAGGCTGAAAAATATAAAACCTCGTTTGAGAGGAAAGTTGATTTCTTTATATAAAAAATTCACACTGCTTTTTCTTTCCCTTATTAATCAATCATTTTAACCAATACTTGACAAATAACATACTTTGATCCATATGTAGGAATGGGTTGTATACCATCACACACGATAATGTTGATGTTGATCCGCAAAGTGTTGTTTGACATGTTCAATTTTGTTGAGTAAGCACGATACATTTATGAGATGCTGGAAGGTGACATGATGTTTCGGCAAAGTCATCCTGTTAATTTAAGATTTCAACATATTTCACGTTAAACATATGTGTTCTAGAAAATCCAAGTTGAGACATCAAACAGAATTTGCGGGCAATAGAGAAATGGAGTCATTTGAAATACATAAAATGGGTTAGACAGAGGGTCTACTGATGGCAACGGCACACACCTGGGCTGATACTCCTCAGCTGTGCCCATTTGTGAATGAGGCCGCTGCTGTCCAAGGTCCTGAACCTCCACAGGCTGAGGGAGGGAACAGGAACACTGACTGCAGCCTGATTGGATGAGCAGGTCCCCTCTGCTCATCTCTCCACCTCTCCCAGGATCAAAATATGCACAATAAAAAATCTAGACACTTTGAACCTTAAAAGATGTCTGATTTCAACTCTAAAAAATCCAATATATTTTCTCTCACAATGTATTTTGGTTAAATCAGGACTGTTTAAACACACTCATAAGAAGTTGATAGGACATTTCAAATTTAATTTCCCCTTAAGATAGAAACATATTGTATAATATGATGTACATATTGTATATTGAAAATATAATCACACGTGTTATCACATATTTCCGAATTCCTACCTACATGTTATTCGCTTATGAAATGTCAACACTTGAAATGTCATATCAAAGTTATTATGGCGAACAGCAAACCACACTGGTACCCAAAATACAAAAAAAAAAGATATCTGTCCATATACAAAACTATCAATCTACTTTAAAACCTTGCCTTTAAATGCACGACTGTAAAGTGTGAAGCCTGCTGGAAGCAAGACACTGAGGTATCTAATGGGGTAAGAAATGAGAATTCCTCCCCTACAAGCGTTTCTGGCTAATGGAAACGCTTATATAAAAAAAGCTGTGAGATACGAGATAGACTTAATCAAGGAGAGCGGAATATTAATCGTCTTAATGCAGAAAAAGCCACACTCGAATGCTTTCTTTACTAATAAAAAGATGGATGCTTTTTTAAGTAAGCTGTGACAGCCTTGGGTCTCAGGCGATCGATGGAGTGATTACATTTTAATGGAAAAAATATTGAAAGTCATTCTCAAATTATGCCATATTTTCATTGTTCTCTATTCGGTATAGATTTGTGAGCGCAACCAAAAATGCAGAATAAATAATGTAATGTCCCAGAATGTTTGTTGGGTTTAAGTATGACAGAATAGTCACATGAAACACTTGGGAAACTTATTGAATTGTAATATTTCTCTTTGTATTAATCACGAAAGCTCAGAATGTAAATCCATAAATATCTGACATTTAAGAATGATGACTTCAGAGCCCATGTGACTCTTTGACCACACCCTCAAAATCATCGCTAAGACACAGACTTGGAGTTGCTCAGTTTTACTTACATTTGAAGAATGCTACTTTTTTCTGTATCAGCAGTTTGGTGAGTTACCCACACATTTGCTTGGGCGCCAAAGTTAAGGACAAATGTTGATTGAATCCCGGCCTAAGTCTTTAGCTAATTACATATGTCCTTAAAGAAACTGTGTATTTGGCTGAATTTCACCCCCGCAGTTATTAGTGTATGCATTCACAAGTTATTTTGTCCTTCATAAACACCTGGTACACTATAGTTAAAAGCATTCGCTAGCTAGCTAGCTGAGAAAATGTTAAGCTTCATTTTTCATGAACCAGCTAAAGACAGAAAAGACAATCAATGGCAAGAAATTGACAATAAATCCAGACTTACATTTACCTCATCCACTGACCAGATATGTCAGACTTACTTTGATTAGCAACAATGTGAAAGTTTACTGGGGTTACTTGCCATGATGTTTACCACTACCTTGTTTATTAACAGTCATCTAATGCAGTTAGTAGATTAGGTCTGGTATCGATGATCATCCATCTTGTGTCACTGCAGAAATCCATACAATGCACTGGACTGCAACTTCTGAAAATAGTAATAATAATAATAATAATAATAATAATAATAATAATAATGCTCTCTGATGACATTGCATAGTGTATGTATTTTTCGTAATTATACCCCACAGCAAAGTACAATACACAATACTGTGTTAAACAAGTGCCTAACGAGAAAATGTTCACTCTACAACAGCTTTCAATCTTTTTTTTTACAGGTTGCCAGTTACACTGTGTCCCCGTGAGATTCCATCGAGTGTGTATCTCTTTTGTCACATGACACGACACTCTTGACGTGTTGTGACATGCCCCAAATTTGATGGTATGGGATTCCTCCCAAACTTTCGTCTGTGGCCGCAGAACAGAAGCAGAGTGTGCGCCGCGCAGAGCCTTGAGACGGCCTGGCGGTCTCAAAAAAACCGAGGGTGATGGGAAGGCTGCGGGAGGACAAGGAAGGGGCAGGTCACGGTGCATATCGGGCAGCCTATTTGTATTTAAATTAAATTATTAAAATGGAGATTAAATTGTGCTGATTGGACATATTACTCCATTAATTGTACACATTTGAAAAAGTGCTAAAGAAAATGGGCGATTTCTTAATTCAAACGAATCAGCGGAAGCTCTTATTACCCGGCCCGCATAATTAAATGATATGGTTGAGCGATGAATTTAAGCCACATTAGATGGGCGGCCTAATGCGATGGGCCAAATCCGGTTGCCTTATTGATCAAGCGCTTAATGGTGTCGCAGAATTACACTGTGACCTCTATTTAATTTTCATACCCTTAGAATCGCGAGGAAACGTTCAGCCCGGTTAGCAGCTATCGAATTACACACATAAAATCCGCCTCCTTCTGTATAAAACTGCATTAGAGGTAGTTCTCTCCCAGGGCTTAGTCAATGGGCTTGTCTGTTGGCTACATTCTGGGCATATATGTATGTACAACTAAATGGGAAACCATGGCCTCTGATTGGACAATTATGCTCTCCAATAGAATATCAATAAAATAGGGAGGAGGAGGAAGTGAGCAGAGGAAGGATGGGATAGCAGAGGAAGGATACATTGAAAGAATGATGAAGGAAAATGACTTCCTCCTTTATTTAGAAAACAAGTTTTGTTTTTTTCCATTCGACCCTTGTTCCTTATCCCTCAGTGTTTCTCCTTCTCTTCCGATTCTTTTTTTTTTTTTATCTTTGTTTCGATTTCATGTTTAAGTCAAGGACACCCAGTCTCTGTTTTGGATTGTTGACAGATTTTTTTGTTTTGTTTCTGTGAGACAGACTGAAGACAGCTGAAAACAGCTCAGAGTAAGGATGATGTCATAGATCAGATACGTAATTAATGTTATTTAAAAAAATTAATTTGATGCGATATAAAAATCAAATAGGAAAATGAGCATAGAAGCAGGAAGCAGGAAGTTTCAGCCAGAAACATCTTCGAGTACAGATCTGAAACATAAACATAACCCAATTTAGCTCAAGAGCTTACTTCCATTGACATCCTTAAGCACAGTGTGTGTGTGTGTGTGTGTGTGTGGGGGGGGGGGCAAAAAGGCTGCACATTACTTAAAATCATAAAATAACTGTGGGAGGATAGAGTGTTTGTGTGATGATAACTTGAATCTATGTTCATATATGCAAGTTCTACTGACTCAAACCTATGTTATGCACTATAATGTGTCTATACTATACTGTTATACATGTTAGCACTTCAACCTAGTTGTAAAACTAAGAACTTCTGGAATCATTTGCGCGTACCTCAGCAGTGTTTATGTCATTGGTCTATCAGTCTATTATTCGGGTTTCCAACACCACCGATTCTTGCACCATACTGGATTGTTTTTTTGAGTGTTGACCTCAAATAACTCCCAAGACCAATTAAACGTAATGGCTCTGTGAAGGCGGGTGAAACCTCGCATCATATAAAATACGGCGGACGGGCCACCACTGTAGAGCACATAAAAAATTTGGACCGTTGGGAGCCCATTGCTTTTATCCTATTGGAGCGAGAGTCACAACATTTGATAAAGTACATAGGATCCCCACAGCAGGTATAAATTTGGCCCAACAGCCCATGCGGTACACAACAATGAATTCCTATTATGGTTGACTGGTGTGTTTGCAGTTTCGCTAAATTTTTCATTAATTACATTA
This sequence comes from Albula goreensis, assembly GCA_022829145.1. Taxonomy (NCBI): domain Eukaryota; kingdom Metazoa; phylum Chordata; class Actinopteri; order Albuliformes; family Albulidae; genus Albula; species Albula goreensis. The sequence goes on from CM040763.1 coordinate 17,900,374, forward strand.
GCTTGAGCTACATTCATGTCCAGTGAATATGAATCATTCATTAGTATATTAGTACCATAATCTCCGCTGGACCCCACTGTCAGTTATTGCATGCATTTATTATTATTGCAAACTGATATTGCACACACAGTTGGCTCCATTACATTTTCATGTGATATTTAGCAGCGATATTATTGTTATAGTATGTTTTGACATTAATGATCTTTTCAGCTTTTGGAGATTGCGTCTAGTGGGTAAATGGTGTTTGTCCGTGACCACTGAAGCAAACAATAGCCGTGACGTAAAGGGGGTTGAAATGTGTTGTAAAAGTCTCACTCCCCGCTGTTTTGGATCTCCTTCCAGTCGCTGTGAGCGATGCGTTAATCTCCAGCATATCTGGGACGAGGGGAAAGCTCTGACATCTCCAATAAGACTGTGTGTGTGTGTGTGTGTGTGTGGGGGGGGTCATGATGGGAACCTGACAGTTCAATCCTCATGCGACAGAGAGAGACAGTTTCTAATGTCTCTGTCTCTCTCTGTCTCTCTCTCTCTCTCTCTCTCTACGTGTCTCTCTGTCTGTCTTTCTCTCACTGCCTGTCTGCAGAACATTAAAAAAGAGATTGTGGGGGGGGGGGGGCAAAAGACTGGGGACAGAGAATGTATGGACGTCCGAGGGGAAAAAATGAAACGATCCAGACCGGGTGGATGCAGATCTCGAGAGAAGACAGGAGTAAAAGAGCGGCCCTTTTCAGCGAAAGAGGAAAGTGACGGACAGGTGGGAATTGGAGGCAGCATGGGTCAGAAAGAGATAACTTTTTTGCGGGAAGGAGAGTGACTCAGATATGCCTCTATTCTGCACTTACAGTAGGATATTAGTGATGGCCGTTCTGGCTCTTTTCAGCGATTTTTTTAGCTCCATTCACTCGTAATATTTGCGCTTGTAGTTAATCAAACTTACTTGGTCTTGCGGGCTAGACTTTTAAAATGAAAAGAAGATGCTCCAAAGATCATTTCCCAAGTAGAAAGAGTGGATTGGTTCTTTCTGCCTGTACTCAAAGAGGCAAAGTTAGAGGCCACCAGCCCCTCTCTCACAATTCATTGTAGAATGAATGGAAGACTATGGGGAAGTTCTGAGAACAACAACTCGCTCCAAACAAAACAGAGGAGATCTTCCAGTCAGTTTAAAAAGATCAGATGGATACCTTGGTTAAAAATGCTGAATGAAAAATATTTAAGAGGTTGCTCAGTGCACAGAGAGTTAGTCATTAATTCTTACTTTGCATTTTTAATATGGATAAATGAATTAAATCTAGCCATTAATAAAAACTTTCCTTTAAGTACTTACCAGAGTTAGCTGAATAACCAGTAAACCTTTTTTATGTCACTCTGGAAGAGATTAAAAGCTCCAGAAACAAACCTTTTTAAACGACTCTAGCTGGCTACAGAGCAGATCGTCTCTGGTATCCCGCTAACTTACAACTTCTTTAATGATGTCAGCATTTGAACATCCTGAGGAAGATTTTTACTTGACAGACCCAGCCACACATTTAACCGAGCTTGAACACACTGACACAGAGCTTAGCCTAGAGGACAAGGAAGCAACAGAGCTGGTGGACTCCAAGCTGCCTGCAGCAGAGGCAAGAGTGATATCCGAGGGACCGTCGGTACAAACCGCAGGGCGCGCCGACCAAAGCCGGCCGATGATGAGCCTTCGTGCTGCATGGAGTGGCACTTGATACCGCCGGTTCGGGGGCTCTTTTCAGGGCTCATCAGTCTTGCAGTTGTAGAGACATTCTTCCATGTCCCAGATTGTCTCCTCTAGCTAGCCTAGCGATCTTGTAGTTCCTCGAGTCGTATCAGAGTTTGAGAGGGTTGAGGAAGATTTACACTTGACGGATTCAGGCCCTGGAGGAAGAGAGAGGGAGAGAGAGTCATTTGGCGAAGCACAAATGTCCATTTGTATAGATTTGGCGGCCAAATGAATGGATGTTTTACATGTAAGACGAGATCACATTGATACATTTTTCCACAGGATATCACATTTCCTTGATTATTTACGTATATTAATGCATAACAATACCATATCTTGTTTGTGTTCCAGTCAGCTTTTGTATCTATATTATTATTCATCCTAGCTTTATAATGCACAGTATTGTAAGCACCTTAAAAGAGTAAGATCAAAATTGCATTTATACAACAACTTGATTAAAAAAAAAACATTTAGATCACATCATATGGCGGAGGAATGTAAGATTAATGTTCCATTAAGGCAACAACATGGGATGTTGAGCATGCCCATTAAAATGTAGTAGCCTGCATTCAGGAAACGAGTGCGATTGTAGTTAGCACCAGCTTCCATGTTTCTATCTTATTTTTCATGGTGCGCTTTGCGAAATGTATGACATAGGAGGAAACAGGACATGTTTGATGATGGTATCATCAGGATTCTATGGTATGGTATTGTGACTAATGTTCTCATAATGACCAAAAATTTCATATTTGAGGATATATGCTTTTACAAGCTCAGTACTGGAGCACTGCCATCATCATGAAAGTGCAATGGTACACCTAGCAGAATGTCCATTTGATACAAACGGACCCGGTACGCTGATCGCACAACACTTTCCCCCAACATTTGGTGGAAGACTGCTGAAATGGAGTGGGCATTGTCAGCAGAGATCAGTGTAGGATCGGATACAAATAAATATGTACTAGAAACAGTAAGACTCGATTAAGACTCGATTATTTTATCTTATTTTTGAGCCGCGGTTACGAATGCATTAAAAATGCTGACTGAATCCACTGGGAAGGCTAAGCAGACAATGCTAACGCTACGGATAGACAGCGCAGCAAACAGTTTTGATTTGTTTTCATGGTGAAATATCTTTTTCATGCAACGCATCTGTGTCTGAATTTTTGACGTGAAGCTGTAGGCTTTAATGTCACATAAGCCCCACAGTTACGCTCGTCATATCTTTCTCCAAGCTGAGTTGGGATAAGGACAGCGTTATATTGAACCTATCTTTCCAGAAAATGTCAACGTATCAACACTAAGAACTGACTGGGTTGTATAGAGTCCTGTCAAACATCTGAAACAGTGTATACAGATTCTTCATCGTCTTTATGTCTCAGGTTTACAGTCTCTGCAGCATTTGAATGGCAAGAGATGCTTTCATACACAAAATTAACACTAAAATGGCAATTTGAAGTCTCTTAAAAGGAGAGGCAAAGAAGTCAAATAGTACCAAAACAAATCGTATAAACTTATGAACATATTAGTCTTACTAACATTTAAACCATGTTGCTAATTAAAATAACAATGCAATCAGAAATGATATATTATTATGGTATCAAGGTGTCCCAGCAACATTTTTCAACATAAATAAATGGTTACAATATGTTGCGTAAGGTTACTCATAAAAACAAGATGTTCAACTTTGACAACCCCACTCCTAAATTCTGTATGTGCACCAAACTATCCAAACTATGTTAAAGTGGTACAAAGTTACAACTTTCATCAATATATTTCACAAAAACAAACAGTACTCCAAAGAAATCCTATCCATATTTTATTATATTTGTTCAAGTGACTTGCCCTGTGTTTCTTCATCTTGTTGTCACAATTTTTATTGTTTTTTTTTTCAATTGTCTCACATCAAAGGAACACATCCTGAAGTCTAAATGCATATTCAATGATTTGTATGAATTCTGTGCTTTAAGATACAAAACTCTCCAATGTGTATTCATATGGTGTTGATTGATACATGACATTATATCCTTACAGTACTTAAAATATTCCAGTGCAACAACGAGACAAAGTATATTACATGGGCATCAATGCATTTTAAAGCATATCTCAAACTATTAGAAATCATAGCGTGATTTCAAAATTCACTATTTGTAAATGACCTATAATTTATAACATACTTCCCCTCCAGGGATGCAGTTTTTTGACAATAACAATTGATAGCAATTTATGGAACTTTGCTTTTTATTTCTCTTGATATCAGCGTTTTGTTTTCAATAGCTTCACCACGCATGAATATGCCACTAATCCTCTATGGATATGTTGTAAACTGGTAATATGAAATATTATGAAAAATGCACTCGCTTTTTTCATGTGGTATAAAATGTGGGGAGCTGTCGGAACGGTTGTTTGTGGGTTGTTGCAGGCGCAAGAGGGACGCCATGCGACAACTTTTGGAAGATGCAAGGGGTTGTTCCTTTTTTCTTTGCACAGAGCAGAGATGTACGCCATGCTATGTGATGAAAACATGCGCATAATTTGTTGTTGCGCATTGTTTGTTTAAACAAACAATATGATTTTGTAACATTCCTGTACATTATGAAATGGACCTCATCATCATGATCTCATAGACTTTCTCCAAACACAAGACAAGTTTCCATAAATTGACCAGAATTCAGATCACGACTTTCCTGACATTTTAGGCTTTTAACATTAACTTAAACATAGTTAATATTATATTATATTATTATTCTATAAAACATTCAATAATAACAGAAGTGTAAAAAAAAAATTTGGGTACTAAGCCAATATAATTTGCTACCCCATTTGCTTTAAAGTTTAACACGACTGCCGAAGTCTTGGCCTTTATCCTTTTTTTCTTTTTTACTTCAATTAACTGCTGAAATGGCAAAGCTATAAAATAACCCTAAAATGCTCTTTGAAAGCCTGAATTCTCTCACCCTTTAGTCAAGTATCAGAATAACCATAGAGGAGCTTCAGCACAAAGTGTGGAGCGGTATTGGTTATTGAATGAATCATAATGAATTACACTGAAACCAGAGGATAATGGATTTTCCCCAATAACAGAGCAGAGTTTAATGAATAGGTATAAATAAGTAATAATTTACAGGGAAATTTGTCTGAACCTTTCAGCTGAGTTCACTTTTAGTAAGTGGAGCGCACATATTAGAATAAAAACACATAGCAATTTAATGTATTGAAAAAATATTAAATGGAAAAGGCACATAAGAATATCTATTTTACTCAACATAATTGTCTTATAACATCAAGTATTTTATGCAAAAAGGTTTGACTCTGTCAAGTTGTTTGCTGAAGGCAGGTGAGGGTTTTGCTTGGCCGACCTTTGTCCAGTGTCTAACATCAGGCCATGTGATTGGATGATATCCTGTATGCTCATGCTGAAGAAGTGAAATGGGGCGTTCTCTCTGGCTATCTAGCTGGTTCATTTTTCTTACTGAAACCTATCAGCCTGTAATCTTGTGGCTAAGGTACAAGACTGGGATCCCTTAGGTTGGTGGTTCAAGCCCCAGTCTAGCCACATCGCTGTTGGGCCCTTGAGTCCATATTGCACATCTTAACCCAGGGATGACTGGCCCTTGGTTAGTCTAATCAACTGGACAAATAGTGGATAAAAGTGTCCAATAAATGACTTTAATGTCTAATGTGTTCACCTCAGGCTTAATTGTCCATCATGAGTGATAGAGCGAAGCACGTGTCGCTTCATAACGTCAAAAAAAGTGTCACAAGAGCAAGGCCTCGCTTTGAACAGGGCCAAGGAAAAGAGGACAGGTGCAAAAAAAAAAAAAACTCAACTTCCTACAGTGCCAATCTATATCGTGTGTAATGGGACTAAATTCAATGATCAATCTGTTCTGATTGGCTCAGTGGTAACAGGAAGTCCATCCCAAATTCAATGCCATTGGTCAGTCCAGACATTACACACAGACATGATTCACTCTTCATTTTATACTCTTGAGACGGCCTCGGGTGGTGGTCTCACATTCCAAACACAAATCCCTCTATCCCCCTATGCTGACGTCAGAGGATGAACTAGACAGTCAGATATATTGATTAGACTACGGAGAATTCAATTAGTGCTCAGAAACGAATGAAGCCAAACAAATAGCACAACAATTCGAACAAACCAAAACTGTCTATTAACATTACATATTTCAGATTTCCATACTTCAGGTTATTCCATTCCCAAGTCCATGCTGATTTTTTTCGTCCTCGGATGACACACCAAACACCTCAGAGCGAAGCCAATGAAACTGTCATTTTCACACATCACAAAGTGACCATGATTAACTTTGACAACGGCTGCATTAGAACCACAGCGAACCACCATGTTTACTGTGAGAACTTGCACTTAATCTTTTTTTTCTTTCTCTCTCTCTCTCTTTCTCCCCAATGGAGCACAGGCAATATTTAACTATCCGCAAAAGGCCTTTGATTTATTAACCTTGCTCTAACTCCGGTAAATCCCCATTACCCTTTTGCCTGACGCACTCGGGATGGCGTGCGGTGTTTCGAGCAGTACCGCTGAATGTAAAATACTGCATATCCCTCGAACGGAAGGCTCCGGAGGGAGGGAGGGAGGGAGGGAGTTAGGGAGGGGAGGGGAGGGAGGGAGGGGGGAAGTGTGGTAGTACAAGCCATTGTGTTTACTCAGTTTTGCAGATTAATGCTAACGGAAGACCATGGACCACAGCGGTACTCTGCTCACTGACCTTTAAGAAGCTGGATTAGGAATGATTAATAGATTCATTGACAGCTCCGTTCCTCCTGCTGTTCCCCAGTACTGGCAGGGCTCCAGGTTAAGGCAACTAACCACCGTGTTCGGCCTACAAATATCACTGGGATTTCCGCAATGGAAAGGAAAAAAACCTAAAAAAAGTGTTACAAAAAAAAACGTTGAGTTACCGAAGGCCATTCCGAGCACAGTATATCGGTTCAACGGACTCAACAGGACGGACCAAGCAAGCCAATGTGTATGACTTGTTGATTATTTTAAGTGTGCTTCCCAGCCCACGGATGGATTGTAAACAGATGAAAAATCACATACAAATTCTTGGCATCGCATGTCCACCGCAGACTTTTTCAATGTAATTTCATTATTGACTGCACAGCGGTGGACCTTCATTTTTCATTCCATCATCTGACATGCAATTTCTCTCCGGGGCTCTGCAGTCATATAGCTTGGCATCCATACATCTCCGCCAGCGGCCACATTTATTTATTAATTTTAAATATTTATTGTTTATACTATTCTTTCGATAATCAATATGTTGCTAAAACACTGGGTGTAGACACAGAGTCCATTCAGACAGGGGAACACACCTTGGGCCAAATCCATCAAGGCATGTAGCATATGTCAGCATTTTGGCACATGCAATCTCAGTGACATGATTTTTGATTGGGGCACACAAACTCAACTAGTACCTCAACCAATCAAATGGTCTCTTAGTATTTTTGCACCAGAAAAGCAGCTTTGCACATGCTAAATGCTTTAGTAAATTAAGCCCCTTAGGTTTTGAGGCTGGACCTCATTCCCAATGTTTCTCTTTTGAAAGTGAGGTCATTGTGACATTGTCCAATCAACAGCAACCACAGATGCTAACTCCTGTCAATTCTGAATACTGTAATGGGTCTATATCTGAACACATTGTATTGCATAGTTTGGTTTTTGTGACACATTAAGATATGACAGATGCTTAATAATGAAAATGTTTGATGTAAGTATAAACAAATATTTCTCAGTGTCGGTATTGAAATCCTCATTTCAAACCGACTCACCCCAAAGGCAATCCCTTTGAATAAATATGTACCATTTGACTGCTTTCCATTAATAAAATAAAACAGGGCTGAACTTTATCTTAGCGCCTGTAGGCATCTGTGCTGTTACATGTATTTTAGGAGGTGCAAAAGCCCTAGACGTAATGCTAAATAAAGATGATATGAAAAAAGTGAGAAGGAAGTTAGAACCATGTATCATCTGCGAATCACAATTATCCAGACACAGGCTGTCTGCAAGTGATTTCTCATGAATGTTCTGGCCCCAAACAAACACAACATCCATCTGCATTGTACTTCAACAGAAACATGTAATCCAACTGCATTTGTGTTTAACAACTAATATACTGAGTTGAAATATATTGGTTCAGTTTCATACAATGTTTACATGATCTTCGGCTTTTTTAATTTCTTCTTCTCTTAAATATTATTATTATTATTATTGTTGTTGTTGTTGTTGTTGTTAACAACAACAATACAATTATTATTATTATTTTTATTATTATTATTATTATTATCTCAGAATATTTGTATATAATATAGTGTTTGTCAGCAAAGTACATATTGTTATGCTCATCATTTGTCTTTGTACCATCTGCACAGAACTGGGTCTCAAACCGCATTTGGAAGAAAGCATGACCAAACGTACATCTGGATGACACATTACAAGCAAATTCCCTGGCTGGGAGAATGTAATTCCAGGCTGGCTGCCTCATCATGCTTTCCTAAATCACCCAATGTGTGTTCCTAATTCGCCAGTGATGACAGAGAATAATCGTCCGCCCTGGTGGCCCCTCGTGGAAATATACCTTAACACTGTGACTCGTCAAACAAATTAGCTTCGGAGAGCGAGCCTTGCATGGCGAAGCCTTCGTGGCTGCTCACCTTTGTTCGTTTTTTGTGGGCAAAATGATCGTTAACGCCTTCGTTTGACAGCTGCCATCCCGGCGTGTCGTTTAGGCCGAGGATGCAAGAGTGGCATGACACAGTTCAGTTTTAAAAGCCCCAATGTACTGCGGACACTGTCACCAGGAAAGTGACAGCTGTCCTCAGCTCTGTCAAGAGATTTGGATGCATTTCTTTCAAGCTACTTCATGTAAGCAAAAAAACTGGTTGCTGAAAATTTGTGTGAATGTAATTAAAAACAATAAAAATTTATGGAAATTGTAGTTTTGCCATGTGGCAAGTTACATGTTAGCAGAAAACTCCCTGTACATACACCATGTAAAGTTTGGAACCTCTTAAGGCACCTTACAGAATAAATAATTTGAATAATTATTGTGGCCAAAGACTCATAGTTCTGATATTTATTTTAACACCCTTTTAGATTTAGATTTAAAAAGTGCAGGCAATATTATATGTAATACCATAATGTGTTCAACCTGACTTACCCTTGGTTTGGTAGACAAATTCCAAAGTTGTACAGTTAACTTGTTCTTGTACACTAGCCGCCCCACTCATTTGTGTGGAAAGTGATTTCTCTCCACTTACTTCATTTTAGACCAGAGAACTGAGCAGAACAGGAAGTTGAGAAGCACCAGTCCTGTTTTGGCAGACAGGAGTCCTCTACTCCACTGCAGCAATGTCCATAGATTTATCCGTCAACTCCAACAGCGCCTCCCGGAGTTTTAGCGGGTCAATATACGGCAGGCCTCCGCCCTCTCCTTTTCTGCTGTCCCTTCTCGTCAAACTCCACCGCTCTGACATTACAGTTGCCTTGTCAGCTCAAAAATAGTCTGCCTCCATGTTGCTCCTGAGAAGAAAGCAAAGAGCTTCTGGTCTTGTCCAAAGTAATCAATGACATCAACCGAGGATCCTTCTGCACCAGCTACCATCAGATTCAATGTGCAATCTCCACAAGGAATACCCCAACCTTGAGGATTTTTATTTGTTTATTTTTTTTTGCTATAGCCTTACTCGAACACTTTGTTTGTTTTCCTCTTCATGTCAACATCACTGTCATACAGTGCGATTTACCTATGCAGTTGTCAAAAGGAATATGCATCTTTACGAGGCTTAGTTTGTCACCAGGCAAACTTAGATCAACGGATTCTTATCGTACCAGGAATATTTTCAGGTCCTCGGATACAATGCCCCCCAACAATTTTTAAGCACGAGATTTGCCACACTGAACACATCCAGTTTGGGGTTCCTTGATCAGGTCAAACTTTGCAAAACGTTCAACTTTTTTTCCCACAAAGTTGCTGTTGTTTGACTTCTGTATCATGTGTAAAGAGCCCATGAGAATCTGACTGTGTAACACAGACCAGTTGAGTCACAATATTCCGCCAACGCTTGTTTTTTTTCTCCCTCTCACTTTGCCTTAAGGATGGAACACTCAGTTTGATCAATGGCTTTTCCTGCTTTGGAGGTACATTCCGTGCTCTCTTTGTGTAAAAAACGTGTTCATCGCATGCTCAGGACTTCGTTAACAACTTTTGAGCGATGCACGTTGTGTTCACAAACTCAGAAATTCCAACCACTCATCAAATTGTATTCCTTTGAGGGAAACGATGTCACAAAGAACCAATGAGTGGCAAAAAATATCTGTTGTGAATGTACTCTTGCATGGCAACCGTGAGAGAGTGCAAAGACACAAAGAAAAGCGAAAGGGAAAAAGATCTTGCTTCCAGTAAGTAGAATTAAATATAGATTTAACAGATTTCGTATTGTTTTCTGCAAAGCTAATCAAAAACCTAATCATTTTTCAAGATTGCTTTTTTGGTAGAACGGGTCCTACACATTAATGGTAAATTTGCTGTTTATCCTCTGCCAGCCAGAACTCTTTGCATGGTGGAGAGGGTCATTAAAACACCAGCTGAAGTGTTTGAACCCAAAGAAAATAGCTTTTACCAAGAAGTGGCTGGGGCTGTTTAACTTTCGCTCGAGATATTCCCATCCGAGCTGTTCAAGATGTCCCCACTCCCACCCACACACGATTATGACTGTTCTTAAAAAACCTTTTCCCAGTAAATTAACTGCTTTTAGGAGCTTCTTGAGTGTGCATTTGAGTAGCATATTTAGCTGAGTAAGATTCATGAATCTAGACGGGGTCTAAGTTTCTGATGCATGCACTTATGCATGTATGCCTTTTGAAAAATAAAGTGACTGGGTTTTTTGCATTGATTTTTGGCTGCTCTGCCATCAGTTTTATTAATTGATCTTTTGTGACCGCCCATGCTGCACTTGAGTGAATATGCCAATTGAATAAGTGCTGCATAAAGTCATTAGTGAGATAGGTGACTGGGATCAAGTGAGGTAATGTGATTTAGCATTGGCCATTGAAAAATAAGAACAGATATTTGGGATTGAATGGATGTGATTGATTTCATGACTTTTTAAAAATATTTCTCTGAAGTTGGCCGCTTCAAGGTTCTCTGTCCGAGGGCAGTTTTGAATTTTCTTCTGAAACATGTTGTCCGAGCTGTTGCTTCTTTTATAAAGGCTATCCAGTAACTCACTGTGTAAAAACCAAAAAGAAAAAAAAACACACACACAGAGCGAAGGCCTGCATGGCCAGAAGCTCTTGTGCAATGCAATGAGACGACGTTACCCCTTCCCACTGAAACCTTCCCGTTGTGGGGTTATAGAACAGAAACCCTGCTAGCCTACTGAAGAAATGCACCCCACTGAGAAATAAAACACCACTTCAGTGATATGCTGAAGGGTGGACCATGTTTGAATAGCAGCTTTTATGAACTGCAATTTTTATGTTGTCTCATCGGCATATTGTTCCATTCTGAGCCATACTGAAGCCCGGACATTGGATGAGACATCTATAGAGTAGCTATAAACATTTGACTGATTATTTCTTGTCTGTTTGGAGCACTACAAATTTTATGTTCTATATTATATTTAGTGCCAGTTAATATTTTAAGAATGGTAATAATTGTTTTCATACTTAAAATTGTAATTTCCTTTCTGAAAGGTTTTCTTTTATGCCACATGTCGTCGCAAACATCTGCTGCGCTCTTCAGTGGATGTAAAACATTTGGATCGATGTATCCTGTGTCACATGGTTTCATTCATAAGCGTCCAGCTTTAATTCAGACACCTGTATTTCATCCTCAGCATACATTAGAAATTACGCCGTTGCTCTTTCCATTGAGGATAAACAGGTTGACACAGGCTTTTCATTTGAAGTCAAGAGACAATAATAGGAGTGACCAGGGATGTAAACCTCGCTGACTGAGCTGTCCAAATTGATTTCCACCGCGCCGCAAAGGTCTGTTCGCCTCAGGTGAGAGCAGTGTCCGGCCACCGTCTCGAGCAGGCGCGGGGGGGGCAGGGGAGGGGGTGGGCAGGGACAGTTTCATCTTCATTAGCATTAGCTCAGTGCTCCACACCATTAATCCCATCGGGGCAGAAAAAGGGCCCTGGTTGTTTAAAATGGAGGACTGATACACCTCCACGCTCCAGAGTGGGGGAGGGGGATGAAGCATGCGCCTTCCCTCCAGGGCCGTGGAGAAGGGAAGACAGGAGAGACGGTAGGGAAAGGTTAATCACCCGGGTCTTCCAAATGGCAAACCCAAGGCTTTGGGTAATGAATTGCGTAAATCAGATCCGAAGCTTTAAGGGCCATTGTTTTTTTTCTCCCCACTATATTCTCGCATGTTGGTTTTGACATTTGTGGATATAGGGTGGGGGGTTGAATGTGTCATTACATGAGGCCGGACCAAGCGGGCGGGCAGAGGGCTGTTAGAAGCACATGGGTTCATTGCCGGGGGATATTGGAAGTTCAATTCCCCTGAAGGGTACACACTGCCTGGCTCTATGCTAACCTTTTGCAGTGTGGTGTATGTATATGTCAAACGTGTGAGGTCATCCCAGCTCAATATGCTGTAACAGTCTTTATCGTCGCTATTAAAACATGTTTTGAGGCTGCTCCAAGTCAGTTGTCTTGCAAGGTATCATGGATGTATTCTGACAAATGGACAACATGGATGGAATTTCTAAAATACTCCTCATGACAAATATTTTTCTACAAAAAATATACAATTTTGCAGCATGTCAGATTTTTCTTCAGGATTTCTTAAATATGTTGATCGATATGTTTACAACTCTACTATTCTTTCTCTGTACATTTGCTAGAAAAGTGTGAAAATGATATATCAGTAAGCTTTATCAGCTGTCATTCAGAAGCCATTATCCTTACACATTGTGTGTACCAAACTCCAACGGTACCTAAAAAACATTGATTGAATGTGATTCGGCCCCATGGAGTGTTCTCTACAGTGTTCCAGTAGTTGTTGAAATGCCTTTTGCCCTAAGGTGCAATGTATGTATTGTTCAGCTCTCAACCCAGACTCTGCGTCTCGAAAATATGGTCCGCCAGTGTGGGGTAGTTTATGGGGGACGATTTCCCCACGACGACATGAGGAATTATACGGATCCCACAGGCCCATTAATCGATTTCAGTGAAAAGTCGGGATATGCCGTGATTGCGCTTACAGAGACCGGTAAATAGATTCATCTTTTTGTATTTTCTCTTGACTGCATACAGATAAATATCAACCAATATGTTCCAAAGTGTCAAGAGACCCCAGACATTATAATTCCAGCTCCCAGAATCCCACTGGCGATTTCCCATATATCCCCCAGCCATCTTGTGTTTTCATTTTCACTCATAATTGGTACATTTTTTTTTACTCAGCTTTGGGTTTTCATGGTGAGAAGAAGGCCTACTGTACCTTAAATGGCTATCTGCAAAAAATCAATTTCCTTGATATATGATGAGCTAAATTATAAGAATTTCAAGATAAGAATTATGTTATTATCTACTATGTCTTGGTGTAGTTTATGGTAATACTAAAATACTCATTGTGCCACATATGGATATCTGCAAAAAATCAATTTCCAAGATATATGTTGAGATAAATTATAAGAATTCAATTATATATGAATTAAATTATCTTACCCTATGTCTTGGTATATTTTATAGTTGTATTAATATATTATATGACTAAATAAAAATAGTATATGACTCCCATGCTTTTGATTTTTTAAAAATTATTTTATCCATTTGTGTCTCCTGGTTTGGAATTCCCAGTTCATACATGCTCATGTTTGTCACTGTGACCCTTCCCCTAATTTGGGAGAGTGCACCTTCTTAGACAACCACATATTCTCCTCTGAAACACATGATATCAAGTCTCTACTTCATTTCATTCTCTTCACCCCATAGTCCCCTGGTGAAGCTTGCAGTGACATTCAGCGAAGAGTTCACTTCAAGTGTAGTTTGTGCAGTTACGCTGTGTACACCCAGTTGGCCAACAGGGGGCACTGTTATGCAAAAAAGCACTGATATCCTGCGGATTAAACTCCCACCCTCCCTGGGTAACACGATGGCTAGTTATGTACAAGTCTGTAGTGCTTCCTGTCCCAGACTCAGCCAATATCTGACACTTGAACCTTTTCATGCATTTCAGTCCATGACCCTATAAATATGTTCCATGTATAAATGCCATAGAAAATGTCTTTGTTGCTATAGGCTGGCAGATAAACATGAATATCTGCTTGCAAGGACCATAAGACATTCTTTGTTGTGCGTGAGGGAAAATGAGGAAGAATTACTGTAGGTTAATCTACAGCATGCTCTTCACCTTGACATGTGAGAAGGCAGTGACGGGCGCGACAGGCGACTTCTTGAAACCTCTCGAGTGTGAGTGACAGACTGCAGACGCTCCGCAGCCTGCTCTTCCCTGATCAACCCATTTTAACCCCCCACACAACTCCCCCCCCACCCCCACCCCCACCCACCCGCCCTATCCTGGATGAATAATCTGCACCCTTGTTGATCCTGGATTTACAGAACTCAGGAAAAAAAAATAAAGCAGTATTCCGATAAAGCAAAACACGTTCCCAAACACCCAAAATCGTCTTAGCTTTGCCTCTTTTCATTTTTACATTTATTTATTTAAATAAACAAGAACGAAGGAATTGGCAATAAGGAATGAGTCATAAATTTGGTTATTTCTACCATCTGGTTGGCATCCTGTTCAGCTGCGGGCTGAATACGGGCACTGAGAAGTGGCGCAAATGGAGCTTGGCACAGGAAGGTTGGGGGGGTGTAGGGGGATAGTACTTAAGCTTAGGCATGAGCGAGTTACAGACAAGGTCTGGAACAGCTCCAGCACCATCTCAGCCGGTTTAAGGAGCAGGGAGCCAGATCGAACCCGGGCTTCCCTTACATTAAATAATTGATTGGGAGCCCGCAGACCTCAAGATGGGAAAAGGTCTCCGGTCCAGTTTCTAGTCTGTTGAGATCAATTATCCCTTATGGATATATGATATTGCACATCTGTGATATGAATACTCACAGTCTCGGGGGACCGGGCCTCCAGTCTCAAACGGGCCCAAGCTCATTTTGTCCCACGAAAGGAGAAAGTGACACTCGGACATTCGTCAAACCAAGCCACTTCTCTCGCTTCGCTCCTTATACCGGATAAATCATCCAAGCACATCTACAAGCCCCCTAAAAACGCTGAAGGAAGACCAGACGACGTTCCTGTACCAAAAAACACATATACACATACAAAACTGAAATCCTTATTTTTCTGTTGTGTTTTGGATACATATCTGTGTTGCGCATTTTACTACCAAGCAAATTAGACAAATTACTTCTCCGCTGCAGGATCCTGAGCAGTTCTGTCACATTACGTTACAGTCTGCTCCTGACTGTTTTCCTGCTCTCTCAGTAACAGTAACCTGACATCGCACGGCCAGTTTACACGTTGTCTGCTCTTCTCGGTGAACGTGCGAGCTTTTGACGCGTGAGCGAACGAAACAGCGGCAGATGCGATTGCTGTTACCCTGTTGTCTTGTGCACCCCACCAGTCCTGAACATGAGTGGGGGTGGGGATGGGGGTCACTTCCATAGCAACACGGGCTTAGCAACCGGCACCCAATGAAAGGGATGCAAACAAATGCAGGTGCATACATACAGAACAGTGCAGTCATTGCTCAGCTGTTTGGAGGAAAAATTAAATATTAAAATGTGAGTCAGCTAGTCACAGTTTTGCCATAATAAACATACAGGCCTGCCATTTCTCTACATATAAACGAGGAAATCTTCCCTGTCACAAAAGTGATAGCACTTAAACATAACTGTCAACTGACTGAGCATACTGTCTTTATTTCAATGCAATACAAATTAAATTATACAAATGATAATTTTTGTGCAATTTTGATAGAAACACAGCAATCACTTAAGCACTGAAATCAATGTGTTTGATTTGTCACTTCAGAAAGAAGAGCAAATAGCACCCTGGCACTGCACTGCATTACTGAGTTGACTGTTTGTGTGACAACAGTTTAATACTAAACATGGAAATGAGTGGTGGGACTTGATTCATGATTGTCTTCATGTATTCCATGTACCGATTCATCGACAGAGTGGGCTTAGATATTATTGGCACCCTCGACGATCAAAAAGCGTGTACAAAACAAACACAGATACTGTTATGTTACAACAATACTATGTGCTTTTATGCCTCAGCAAATGGAGAACAATATAATTTTATTCTAATAAAAATGCATTATTCAATCTTCCCAAACATGGGTGCAAAAATTGAAAACCCTCAGGACTATTTTGAATAAAATCCAAGTGAAATCAGTAGTACAGTTTTATTTATTTACAGTCATCATGCGCTCAGTCTTGACGAACATGCTGCTTTCTATTAAAGGTTTGAAACTTTTTTTGAAGATTTTTTTCAGGTGTGCTGTAGATTATTCCAGAAAGTCAAAATACACAGGGGGATATGCGTTTATGTTCAGCTGCAATTTATGCCTCGCATTAATAGTCAGGCTGAATCTGTGTTTTACCACTCAGTCAATCACTCAAGCTTAAATTGCTATGCCGCCCGTCCATATAAGATTGTCACTGAGCCCTTTAAATAACGTAGTACAGAAATGTGATTGTCAAGAGTTAAATACAATTGTAAATAAATTATTGAAGTTGAGCAGTTTTTTTTCGTCTCTGCATCTTACTGCAAGCACTTTACATCATGCGGAGCGTGAACGGAGTAAGAAACTGGACAGGAAAAAATATGGGTCTATCAGTTTAAAACCAATTTGTTAAACCACTTTCCAGACTGTTATCACAAATCAGCCGAAGCTGTCCACCGAAATTTAGACATTTAGAAGGTTATGTCTTTTTTAACAGGAGAGAAGGAGTGGAAAGATAACACATCCAAGTCTGAAAGTAACTGATCCATTGACCTTATAGGACTTGCATGCAATGCTACCCGCGAATATAGGAACAGTGCCATCTAGTGGCGCAAAAAATATTGCAAACAAATTTAGGCAGAAATGACAAAGCAAGGATGCTAATGTATGAAAGCTAAGCTTTGGGGGAAGAAATCACTGAGTAAATATCTCAGTTAGCGTGTGTCGAGTCAAACAATATCTCATAACCGTCAGAAAGGCAGCCGAAATTTTTTAGAACGCCCAAATTTGGTTGCGTTCCAGGAAAGCAGTGCTTCACAGAACAAGCACTTCAAAAACAAACTCTGAACAGCTGTGCGTTGAAGATACATTAATTCTGAAGACAATAAATACATTCAGAGCGGCTGTGTTTTTGCTTGTGGGTCAGTAATGAACATAATCTTTTCTTTTTTTTTTTTTAAAGGAATGCAGCGACTCACCAAACAGGGAATTTTCAATAAAATTGAAACTGGCTGTCTCTTGCATGGCTTCCCATTGACGGAGACCTTTGGGAAAGAGGTACACAGCTGTGGGCTAGACGGCCTCGGACCAAATTAACGCGCTTTGAGTTTCATCTCTTAAGGGTCCGTGAAAGAGCCTGGCCCGCTAATGAAAATTAATGCGCTGACCAATACAGCACCCCAGCGGCTATGCCTGAAGGTTTATTTTGTCTGCTGCTCACAGTTTCCCCCAAACAATCCCTTTTTATTTTGTTTTATTTTTAACAGTTTGCTTTTTCTGCGGATGTTTGTCTCAGCAGCCTTTCCCCACTCATTTTGTCCGTCTTAGCAGGCGCTGCTCTGATTGGACGGGTTATATTTCCAATGGGTGATGTAACTGACAAACATCCACACACCAATCCTCAGTCTTTGTTACTTTTAGCTGCAAGGCGTGCGACAGTCTAGCCTCCATTTGTTTTCACCTGACCTCCGAGAAACAGATCGAAACGAATGTTTTCTTGTCCCTCCCCTCCTGCGTTTTCCCTTTTTCACAAACCTCATGGGGGCAATAGCATCTTAATGTGCGGTCAGAAGTGAGAAAAACAATGACACCTGCTTAAACTCGGGTTTCAAGATTTAAGACAGGAGATGGTTAGGCTGCATGGAGCCCCCCCCCCCCGGTGCTATGATACAGCTGGAAAAATGACACGGGTAACTCACGGGCTGCCACGCTGTTACTTTTAGTGGCAGCACCTTAGCGAGAGCGGGGACGGGGAATGAAATGACCTACCTTTGCCGCGTCGTGTCCTCCGGCCCCTGAAAAAACCTGGCAAGGGCCCACTGATTTCACCACACGGTGGCTGACCGGCGAACTTAACAACCTGCCGAGTGGATGTTCAACCTCTCCCTCTCCCTTTTGTCAAACAAAAACGCTTAAGGCTCCTTGCAGAGAGAATCTGAGAAGAGCCTTACTTTGCTTTCACTAAAATAAAAAAAAAAACGCGCACATACTGGAATCCCCCATACATACTGGTCTCGTTACGAGCTCTAACCCGTTCTACACACGATATGGAGCTGGCATTTGCATATCGTACACCAGGGACTTAAAATCAGGAGCACAACCCACAGGTACTTCAAAAGGTTGGTGCAGCAAACCTGGGACCACGGTAAATAATCAAAGATTATGTGAAACTCGAGGGTGGAAATCACGCAAATCATAAAAAATATGTGAGTTAATGCCTTAGGCAGAAAAGGATACAATTCCATAATAAGGCCATAAATGTCTGATGAATACACGTTATAGAGTTAGAAAATGAAAAGCTGAAAGGTGTAACATTCACTGGCAAGTATCTCTTGCACCCCAGGCAAAGCATAAATAAATTCTGACTAAACGGCCATGCTGTGTTAGATTTCTGATGGTAGAATCTTCTGGTCCCACTGGTCTGTAGGATCACATGGCAACGCAGACACACACACACAAACACTCCAGGGCTACTGTCACCCAGAAATCTCACCTGCCCCTGCCTCTGTCCCCATCCCCCAGAGGGTAAAATAAAAAGAGCGTAGAGCTGCTTTTAACACGACATGGCGGGGTACAGTGAAGCAACAGGTCCACGCCATTACCAAATGACCATTCCCATTAGAGCGAATGAGCAGAACCACTAACCAACCCCCCCCCCTTCCCCCACCTAACCTGCACCTGATAGCCTCTCAAAGGCCTGCAACCGAGTTCCATAGGCCGTGAAGGTAAAAATGAGGTAACATCGCCACGTCCTTCAGACCATTATGTTCTGCACCTGTGTCAAAAAAAGCCGCGTCCCCCCCCCCCCCAAAAAAAACATTTGCCGTGACCGTTGGGGCGATAAATACTACCTTAAATATTCCCCAGTCTCCTGGAGTAACCCTGGCCTGCTCTTATACATATAAACATACAGTGTTTTATTATGCTGCTATCGTTAATCATGGCAGCGCACGCTTCCAGAAACAGTGATGGATGGATCCTTTGAGGAACATCCATCTGAGTGGCCCATAAATCCAATCCGCGGCACAGGTTCCATGCCAAGATATTTACCCTAATTAAAAAGAAAGAAAGGAAAGAAAAACAGTATTACGCCAAAGCTTTGTGAGTCTCTGGACCAGCTTTCCAACCGCAATATGTACAATGTTAACAGACTTTACTTTTCACATTAATTAACCTAATTAATGCCTAACCTCATCAATGATATGCAAAGACTGCTGTAAAGGTTAATTGATCTTAATGTGCTCCCAATGAAATCAGGTGTCACAAAAGAATACAAGGTGATAAATATTAACTAAGATTGACCACTGACACCATGAACGGCACGCGATACAAGTCATCTGATATTGAGTTAACCGTTTATGGTTATGTGGCTGTTGTGGCATGCAGTCTGCAGGGTGGGACTCGTTGACCTTGAAGCTGGAACCACAGTTTTAAAATTTCATTCCATGGCTTCAAACTAGGCTCATACGTGTTTCAAAGCATGTAAATCCTGCCTGTCATAAACTATTTAAATTGGTTCGAGTACAAAATAAAACGCAGTATATCCTGGAGACTTTCTAATTCCCATTCAGTTGCCTGCGAGCGGTCGAGTCTCTGTGAACCCGAGTAAGTGACTTGAGCGAATTGTGATACGCAAGCAGAAATATGCTACTCATATTTCCAAATCCATTTCCAATTGCTCCACAGTGTGGTCTGAACCTCAAACGCCAAAATGGGGAATATCATTAAAGTGTTACCCTTCACAGTGTGCTTGTAAAATAGCCGTTTTTTGATTGACTAATTTGGAAGCAGGGAACAGGTGAATCGTCTGGGAAAAATAGAAAGCTGTGACCTCTCTGAACTCTGACCCTATGACCTCCTCATCCCATCACTGACCAGCTTTTTGCCCTAAAATACAAAATCTGTTAATTCCTGGTACTATGAGGGTAACAGCCAGAAAATACTGGCATAAAGAAGGTGGACAAAATAACGGAAACACAAATATTTTAGTATTCATTAACTTCTCCTGACAACTACTGCAAATCCAAGGCTACTTGTTGTTTGGAAGATTCATTCAGCTCTCCCAAAATCCATCCAGATGTAGTAAAAACAGTCAAAGACATCTGTTCAGACCAAATGACTTTTTCCACAGCTCAGAAGTTCAGACTTTGCAGTCATTACCCACAGGTTATGCGTTGTCGCACGTCGGCCGTGGATATGAGCTCACGACACGTAGTTTTTGTTTTGAGACTGGGGTTTGTTTTATTTGTTCCGAGACTGGGTCATGGAGGAGTGAATTCAGATATGTTGTTATTTTCGTAGTGTAGTGTTGCTAAGCGTCTGTCTATCCTTGCTTGAGAGCTGCAATTTGTGACCTCCATCTGCTGCACTTCTTTTTCCCTTGTTTGGCTTCTACTGTCATGATTTTCAACACTGTTCGCCTTGAAACATTAAATATTTGTACTGTTTCTGTGAATTTAACACACCCGCAATTCAAGCAACATCTATTCCACCTCATTCTACATCTATTACATCTCTCTCATTGTCGCCTTACAAATTTGCATACTGAAATATCTAATTGAAATAGACTTTTGTAGAAAAAACATATTGGTGATCAGTATTGCCATTAATATAAAACACATTAACACTCCTTTTTGTTTGCTTCAAAATACAAAAATTTCCGTTTTCATTTTGTGTTTTCTCTATTTTATCTTCACCTAGTGCATTGGATTTAAGCACAAACATACATGGAGTTCACAGCGCGTGGAAAATACATTTGTATGACATTGCCATGGTAACAAAAAGGCACAAATTGATAAGAGACATCAGTCCGAGCCCTGGCTGAAAGGTGGTGACAGAACCGAGTGCCCGCTCAGTGAAAATGTCACTCAGCGAGTGCACAATTTAGAATCCATGATGAGACAGTACAAACTCAAAGCTATATCTAAATGATCAGGAATACAATGCAAAACATAGTGCTTATCATTTAATTCATACATTTAAGCTATTTTACAGTACATTTGGCATTCAATAGCATGTGTGGAAGTGTAATAAACCAATATTTTGTCTTTTTTGCATATCTTTGTGTTGTTTCAATTGTATTTCCTACAATAAATAAATGCATAAATAAATAAACAGGCATGCTGTCTGGTGAGTGCTATGTTGTGCGTTGAAATCTTTTGTGGGTTAACTGTTGCTTGCCCAGGGAACGAGCAGTGAAATCAGACCCCACAGCCGCCCTGACAGCGAGCTGCGATGTTTCTGCATAATAAGTTTCTGCATAATAAGCAGTGATGGAGTCATCCACCATGACCCAACCTTCACTGAGCCCAACCCCCCCTCCCGTGGATGACTTCTGATGACAGAAAATGGGTTTGGAAACCATGTGATGGATTTTAAGACTAGTTTCAAAACGTGTCTTCCAAAAGTCTTTCGGCTATCATGTAATTTAAGTGGAACGATTGGATAACTCATTTTATGTTTCAAATTCCCGCTACTGGATGGTGTTTACAATGTATATGTGTAAACACCATGTGTCTGTTTGTTTTTCTGAGGCTATTCAACTCTCTGGCTTTTCATTTTGACTACTTTTCATCATCATCATGCATAACATGACTGGCTAGAAAAGAGCACATGGTAAATTATGAAAAAAGTAGCACTTTGTTTAATATATGAAGTACCACTCCCTCCTGTTTCTCCTCCTGTTTGCCCTGAGGTACTTTTCTCTGAGTGAGACTGGTAAAACAAAGAGAATGATTTTATATCCTCAGTAGATTTCTGTTTCAAACAATCATGTTTGTTAGAAATGTGATTAATCCTGTACACAACCTCCCTCTGTACTTTAAAAATATGGGCTCGAGGGAAGGGATTTAAATCAAATAAATATTTCACAGTCCAGTAACTGTGGGCTATATTAACTCTGATGGGAATGTGCTTTCGCCATACCTTTTGATCATTTGTCCATAATTAAGTGCTTTTAACTACCGTTATTTGTCCAGTACGTAATTATTTTAGCTATAGCCAAACAAAACGTGTTGTTTTGCTAAAGAATAAAAAAAAAAATCACGTTTTGATTTCATTATTCAACATACTATTCTGTTGTCATGGTGAAGAGACTGGATTTGGACAAAATTAACACGAGTGGAAATCACTCTTGCTGAACTAATGAGTGGTCTCAACAACTTCAAGGCTGCTAGTTGGTATCTTCTGTTGGCTAATTGAGAAAAAAGATTAATTGCTTTGTAAAAATATGTAATTAATCACCTCTGTGACACCACAACTGTTTCCAGGTACAGTGCAATAAATCAAGCTCTGGGCCACTGAAAGATACAAATATATAGTTTGTTGATGTTTTCTGGATGTATCTTTAGTTTGCCTTTCCTGTCTCACTGGTGTTTTGAGTGCAGTGGCCAAACAATAGCATCACGCTAAACACAGAACTGACATATTGTGTGGTCACAGGAAAGCTGACTGGAAGTTGTACAGTTTACAAGAAATGCATGACGACAGCTCCCCCACACATAAAATAGTAATGAAAATAGGAATTACATTCCTGGATAACATCCACGACAATTATTTAAATGTTTTTTTAAAACTTTGTTAAAACTTCACGATGTTAATTAGCATACCACTAAGGCTAGTGGTATGCTAATTAGCAGTTTGTGTTCTTTTTTTTTTTTACCACAAAGTCAATTTCAATTACTCTTTCCATTCCTCTAAAATATCTAAAATGCAGGTAGCACTGCTAAAAGGAGATGACACTTCCTCTCACAAGTTAATCGAGACATATCTACCTGCCAGTCTCTTAGTTATCTCCCTCCGTTTGTATATTTATCGGCTATATTGCTGCCACGTAGCCTCAGTCAATTATTCTAGCGCCATGATTAATATCTTTGCTCTGTTCGTCCTGACTTCCGAGCCTGATTTACGTCCCCTCCGCATCCCGGGGCAAAGGGATGTGTACTCCGTGAGCTCGGCTGTGATATAAATCCCCTACCGCAGGAACACGGGCCATGTCATGCATACGAAAACGACGGAGAAAACACACGTGAGCCGTTTCGGTCTTATGAAAGTGACTCCCCGCCACGCAGTTAAATAGAGGAATGTCTCAACGGGAAAAAAAATGGAGGAAGGGATTGCCCTTCAATCAGCCCGTGTTTCTCTTTTTTCATTTTGTGGCTTTGAGGAGTAAAGGGGGCAGCACCATGTTCTGGAAGGTTGACTCATTCCACTGTTTGCTCTGGAGATTATTGTACATAGGATATCCTCAATTTGGGCCCAACATTTGGTTCAAGAAGTCCCATTTTTCTCTTATTTGTATTTCTAATACTACAAATGACATTAAGACGCATACAACAGACAATTGACGGACCTATTTTGTAATGACAAATTCTATTCTGAAGAAATCTAGATGCATTTCTGTCATAGACTATGACCATGATACTGGATTGGGGCGGGTGGTGAAGGTACAACTTTTGGCCCGGCCTTCCTTAAGTCTACCACAATTCACCCTGTCCTAATCTCAAGTACTATGCAAATGATCCGTTTTATTTCTGCCTTATGCTACAACCAAATTTGTAAGAGAAGCAGGTTAAAGGAATTTGTGTGTGACATGCTATGCTAAAGCTTTATTCAAAAGTTATATGAGAATACCGTGTTGGACACAATAGTCTCCTCACCAATGCAGCATTTAGCCTCTATACGACGTGACTTTCACAACAGTTAGCGATCAGTGGATTTATGTGTCATTAGGACCTTGGCTGCCCACATGGCAGTTTTATCTTAATGTTTAGTTCAGGACTGTAAGTTATCGCAGATGATATGAAACAAGAGGCAATGAAACGTGAGGACAATTGTTTTAAAAGAAAAAAGAAAAACGTGGACCAAGGCGAAAGCAAACAGAATGTGTCGGCACAGGATTGTTGACTTCGCCGGGTTGGTTTTCCCCACAAAGCTCATTTCGAATGATTAAATCCAATTGCCGTAATTCAGTCAGCTTCTGTGTGCTGGTCCAACTGATAATTCTGCATGAAGCTTGTGTCCAATTCACCGAGCACTGCTGTAAACTGCCGAGTCTGGCCCACGACCAGGAGAACGCTTCATAACTAAAATTAAAATGCCTGGTCACAGTCCTGCAGCTGCGTGCTGTAAGTGATGCACACACACACACACACACACACACACACCCTTGCACATAGACATACGATTCTGCAAATTTGTATGCACAAGAAAATACGCATACATACCAAATCTGGGTTATACAGACTCCAATATAAGTGTCTTGAGACATAAAAAATAAATAAAAAGATGACCCGTTTACACTAGAAAGTAATTGAATGGACTTTCTGGAAATTTATAGCCCTAGGTTTGCCATATATTGACACATAATAACACAAACAACAGCCGCTGGATCTAAAATGCAAGTTTCCTTCCCGCTTAAAAGCAAGACGCTGATCTCAGCAGTATTTTATGTCAATGCTATCCTATATGTGACAGCTTGACAGGTTCAAATAGAAGACAATGCAGTGAAGTTTATGACTGTCTGCTCTGATTTGAGCTACTGTAGTGTTTTCAACCCCAAAGCACAATGATGTCAACATCATAGCGCCACCTAGTGATCTGATGATTACTACAAGTCGTTCCTTCACATCAATTTTTTTTCTGCCATTTCCTGTTGGATGGAGAGAGACACCCCTGCTTTGTTTTCCCACAAGCCTTTGTGTGAGCACACAGTCATCTCTGTGCTAGCAGAAGAGCCCATTTCAGTGTTAGCAGTGGAAGATGAAGTGCTCTTAAAATGTCTTATTCAGGCTGGCAGAAAAGAAGTTTCTTAATTCATAGGAAAGTTCACATAGTTGTGCACCAGCCAAAATGCATTTAAAAATCAAAGCATTTTATGCTGTAAGGGAAAAATGTGTTCTTGCTCATGTTGCTGGAAATTAAGCTGATTAGTGCATAGATTTCTCATTTAGAGATGACCCAAAGAGACCATTTAGACTTATGTAATAAAAAATAAAACAAAAAAAGTAAATTATCTCAACGGAGAGTACTACTTTGTTCTTGAAATGGCCTATTTTTGGCAGCTTTTCCTGCCACTTCAATCTGTACTTTTATTGATAATTTATTTTAAAAAATCATGTTTTTATTCCACAAAATGGAAGTCTGTGAGTGAGGACCACCCACATTTTAACCGCAGCTATATACTTTCATTTGGATCAGTTGATATCTCACTTATGCATGTTAATAAAATCACTTTATTTTCATCTAATGCAAAATCTATTTACGCATTGTAGGAGTATTTCGTTGTAAGCGTATTTTGATTTGGACGGATTCTGTTCATCTAAGCGCACCTCATTGTTCCAACCGACATTGAAAAGCTTTTAAGGAGAGCTTTAGTCCACACTGGCATTGGAACAATGGAAGAGGAACAAGTTGAGCACAACAGAAAAAGGGTAGAACAAATAGGTTTGGAGTACACTCACATCAAGGTAAGTGCATAGCAAACAAAATCAAATTATCATCGCTAATGGATCTTTGCCATTAGCATTGTTTTCTTTAATGCATTCATTCAATTCGTTCTTCATTACCGAGCAAAGTGTTTTGTTTTTGTTACCCGGTGTCCATACCTGCACCAACTAGGAGCTGGCTGATTCACTTTTGCCAACAATTAAATAAATAAAAGACTAAATGCACATTTTTTTAAAATACAACACACTAAAGAACACTGAAGCGATAGTTGATCTGATTAAAAGTCCTTGGTGTTCAGAGGGACAAGTATTATTGATGACATGCATAGCTATTTCAGTCATAACATGACTTTAAGAGGGTACATCGCTCTCAAATAGACATTAATGTGTCTAATTAATAACAATTAACAAGTAGTTACGATTCATGGCTTGTAACTGCATTTGACCTGAAAGCCAGGGAACACAGGTCAAAGTCAACCACCGATCTGTGATGAAATGG
Organism: Albula goreensis; assembly: GCA_022829145.1. Taxonomy (NCBI): domain Eukaryota; kingdom Metazoa; phylum Chordata; class Actinopteri; order Albuliformes; family Albulidae; genus Albula; species Albula goreensis. The sequence continues at coordinate 17,926,523 of CM040763.1, forward strand.
TTAATGATAAACGGCTGAGAGCCGCGCCCGTGTGTCCTGTAAGGGAAACGGATGTTAGCGAGGGCTGCTTGCAAGCTCTGAGCTCCTCTTGTACAGTCAGCACTCCTTATGCTCGATGCAAAGCTGTGAAGGGAAGTGCTGTCTAGCGGTACAAAGCCATGAGAATACCACCCAGGCATGTTATACTCTGGAGAGGGAGAGAGAGAGAGAGAGAGAAACAGAAGAGGAGGGAGAGAAACAATGGAGGGCAGGTGTGATCATCTATCAGCAGTCTACGGGTAGGCCTCAGTCATCAGGACTGAGTCATACTTGTCTACCTTTTTAACTCTACTTACCTGACCGAGTGGACTCTAGGAGCGGCCTGTAGTCTAGTGACTAAGGTATGTGATTGGGACCCTTGTTCAAGCCCCAGTCAAGCCACAGCAAGAACACCATTGCTGTTGGGCCCTTAGCTCCACATTGGTTGACCCTTCGATAGCTGAATCAACTGTAAGTCACTTTGGATAAAAGCATCAGCTAAATGACTTTGATGTTTTTAATGTTAATGGCCTCAAGCCCCACTCACAGGGGCCCAACCCTGCTACAGGTGGGCAGGCCCCCATCAGCCAGAATGAGGCTTACAGGGGACAAAGAGATAGACGAGCAGAATAGCAATGGCCGGTTTACACAGTCGTCAAATACAAATGTTTTGAAAAACAAATACTTGCGACGCCCGCGTTTATGTTTGTCTGAACGTGTGATTCACTGTGTTATTCTGCGGTACAGTGGTGTGCTCTTTTCCTTGATTGTGAAGATATAGCCGAGACCTGCTACTTTCAGGTGGACTGTGAATTGATATGCAGCTGAGATATATGTAGCTTTTCGCTTAACCCCTCCCCTCACCGGTTGAGATTCATGAGATGCGACAGGTGAAAAGCGTATCACTGTTGACAACTGGGTCTGGTGGGTGAGGAAAACACAAGAACTGTTCAAGTGATTTGATTCCAAGTGAACTGATATTGAAGTTTGTTAAAACAGAGATTCGGGAGAAGAATTCTCAGATAACCCCTCAACCTATCACATCTCCCTTTCAGCTTCACACAGGTACATAAACACCATGCACCTCTTTTCCCATCATGCTTAGCATTTCCAGCATCCCTCCCCCTCCCCATCTCCACCATCATCCTCTCCTTGTCTTTTACAGACTGGTACCTAATAGTAACTGTTCTCCCAATTTCTATTAGTTAAAAAATTGGGGGATTCCCTCCCCTCGAGGCCGGATCAACTCCTCCCTCTTTAGACTACAAACCCAAGTTCATTCTCTACTACACTCCTCATCAATAAACTCATTTTAAATGCACTATTGTTATCTGAGAAGTTGTTCTACTGAATTGGGCATTGTGGTTGTGGCAACAAAACACAGTATCAGTCCTCCCTCCATTATTTAAAACACTAATCTCTGTGATCCGATATATGACTTTCACTTGGATATATAGTACACATGGGCCAGGATTCAGTCAACAGTTGTCCTTTACTTTCCAGCAGTCATGAGAATTAACTCATCTAAAGTAAAGTTATGGACAAATGCTGATCAAAGGCAATGGCTCATACCTGGTTAGACTGCAAATCCACTTCAAATCTGACTGCAAATCCTTGATGATTTGTGATGGCTGCTCTGGAGAGGGAATATATGTATTTTTTGATCATTAAATCATAAACAATGGAAATAAGGCTAGAATCAAAAAACCTTGCACAGCCAAGTGTCGCAGAAGGAAACCAAAGCAGTCAGACAGAGGGGCTATCGATGGCAATAGCACACACCTGGACTGATTCTCCCCAGCTGTGTCTTTCTGTGAATGATGCTGCTGCTGTCCAAGGTCCTGAATGCTCCCCAGGGTGGGAGAGGGAACAGGAACACTGACTGCAGCCTGATTGGACGAGCAAGGCCCTCTGATCATCTCTCCACCTCTCCAAGCATCACACTTAGCATTTGCTAGCTTGAGAGTCCAGCAGCAATGTCATTGGCTAACTGTGACAGGGAACCTTTGACCTAAGCAGTTTAGCACTATGCTATGTCCCTTGAAGTGTTGAAAATAGTCTCTGTCCAACAGAGTGCAGTGTGACCTGCATGGGCGTCAGTTTGTTTCGAAAAGTGGAGGGGATGAAATGGGACACGACAAAATTAGTGGGGACATGTCCCCAGTGTCCCTAGGATAAATTACTCCTATGGTGGCCTGACAATGAGTGGCAGCCATGATGGTAAAGTAAGACTTCCATACAGTTTGTTCCAGATGGGAGGACAATATCGGTAATTTCAGGAGAAAAGTGACCAAGCCGATGGAAATTGGTTAAATAAACTAGCTGTGAAGACTGTGACATATTCGAGTTTCTTCCTGTCTAACCAACAGGAAACCGGCGGATGTGCCTTGACAGAAAACATGAAAAAGAAAAACTCTTTCGTACTAAATTCCCGCTTGCTCAAAATTCCACATAAGTTTCTTTTTTCGTCAAAATTGAAGGCAGAAGAGTTCCCCCACCCCACCCCACCCTCCCTACACTTTGTGTCTGCAGGGCATTCCCAGATTAAGAATTAATTTGAGTTATTATAATCTCACAGGAAAATAAAATCAGAATACGGTCTCTCAATATCCCAGGGTATACACATCATTTTTCAGAGACGAGACAACAATCTGTGCTTCAGTCTCATTTCCACCAACAGCTGTAATTGTTGAGTCTGATCAAAAATGAAGTTCTATTATTTCTGTCTTGCGTCTATGTGGAAACACAGTATTCAAGAGAGACCACCCCCACCCCAATCCCCTCTCCTGGTGATAACCTTCATTTTCAAAAGAGGTTAAAAAAATGAAAGGGAAAGTTAAGGCCTACTTCCTGTTACTGCGGTCTCCGATGCACTTTGTAGTTTTACCTCCCTTCGGCTATAGCTGCTCCTCAACGTGAGAGAAGATGCTTAAAAGCGTTCTAAAAAGAGAAAACAAGACTATACCAGGGGCTAAATGCTACGACTTGAAAGGTGGGTTGGGGGAACAGAATATATTTATGAAATCTGAAAAAAAAACAAGAACAGTCTCAAATACTGACATTTCAGCTTCCATGTCTTTATATGAGTGCATGTGTGGGATTTCACCACGAATCATTCCATTTATAGATTTGACCTGAGAGGGGAGAAAACAAATAAGACAGTCGCTGAAAGGATGTGAAAGAGCTGCAGACATGACACGCGTTTGCCACACAATCCCAGAATAGAGGCAGAAAAAGTCCGCCTTGTGAACTTTTAATCACACGCTGAGCATATTCGCAACTCCCGCCGTGTGACAAAAGTTCCACATTTTGCAGACTACAATGTGTCTATTTATCCTTTTTTCACTTTGCTTTTGAAGAAAAAAAAACTTTCTGAAAATATTATAATTAGTCCGATTGCTCTTTCTGTCTATGAAACAATTCACACTCTCTCCGTACAACTTAATAATTTCTTATAAACTTGTATTCATAGTGGCAGGTCTATGTAGAAAATAGCAGTATGTTTGTTTCAGTGTATAACAGTTATTAAATGTGTTTGTGCAAGTTGGACACAGCACAAAGTGAGCAATTGCACAAACTAATTGCACAGTTTGTGCAATAAGGGCACACACACACACACAACACACACACACAATGCTCCTTAAAATAAGGCTTTGCAAATATGTTTCTCATGGAGTCCAAATCTTTGCTGGTTTATGTGACAGTCAATACTATAATTAATTAGGTAACCAAGATATGATTCAGGTTCTTGTTCTTCCATCCTGTTCTTCCCTGTGTTTTTTTTCCCCACAAAAGTCCACAAAACTTTAGATGCCTCTTGAACACTGTTAAAAAAATGAAATAAATGGAGACCAGTAACAGACTGAGCTCAGTGTCCAGCAGAGAAGGGTGAGTCACCCACCCTTCCTCCTGAAAAGAACCAACGCTGCAGTTAAGCTCTGTTAGCTGAGGACCAGGTGGTCAGAATCTCCGACTGAACCGACGGACGCTAGCCGCGGCCCGCGGCAATTCGCCGCTTCCTCCCCGGGACGCCCGATGGCCAGGTATCCCATCAGAAGGCCAAATGGAAACATTTTAGCGGCTTCCGTGCTGCTTCTGTTCCACAAACAGGCTGAATTTCCCCCTCGAGCTTCTTTATTTTCGGATGGCTTTATAAACCGTGATATCCATAAAGGACAGGCAGGGGAACCGAGCCCTGATTGGTGTTACACTTGACCAGTTTGGCAGGAAGTGAACAGACCTAATATAGCGCAGACACACTCATGCACACTTCAGGGACAGTGGATATTTCATGACAACTTTCATTTCGCTAAACTAGTATGTGAAATTATGACTTACATAATGTCATCATACTAAAAACCTGTCTTAACCATTTAGACAACTAGAACTATAAATATACATAATAAACAGTGACCAGACAAGTTTTACGTCTAAAGTTGTAAAATGTTTTTATAAAATATGGAAAGATACATTATGGACACCTAATACCCATTGCTAGAGTTTTGAGCTTTTGTAACATTGTTAACGCTTAGAATATTTTTACAATTACAATCAGTGGGGAGACTATAATATCAAAATTGACATATTTAAGGATTTTGTGCTATGATGTTAGGGGTCCGAAAATTTTCTTAGAATCACAAAAATCACTTGAAATTAAATGAAAATAGTTCCCTGTGAAGGTGACTGATTTCACTTAATTATATGAATTTAATTTATAATGCCACATTTCAAGTAATACGAACTGGCAGGTGTACTTCACCTTTTTCCTTTTAATTCATCAAGTGGCCACTGCGCCACTCCCATGACCTTGGAGTTAATGGTGTCATAATAGGATCTTGGAGCATAATGGTGTAACCATAAGGTGTATAAAACCTGACACTTAAATATAGGGCCTTGTGAATGGATAGTAGAACTGTTCTTGAATTCTCAGCTGGGGACCAACTGTCATAACTGAGGGAAAGGTACTGAATGTGAATTACTTCTCAATCGTGAATGTCCAACCACATGATATGGGTAATGTGTTAGAATGGGAACGGAGGATGTGGGACTTTCACATTTAAGCAGCTAATGTAATAGCAGAGTCCACTGATGAGATAAACCCAAACGCAGTCTTTTTGACCACTCCACATCAATTCACAAGCATTGTTCGGGAGATATTGGGTTTAAAATCCACAAAGGGCCTGGTAGTCCCTGTCTGTCAAAGTACGGTCAAGATTTCACCCTCCGCGGCGAACGCCGAGGATAAGAGGCTGCTTCTAGGTGCTTTGGGAAAAAAGGCGCACCTCGGTGCGTCAGCGCTAACTTTGGCCTGTCCGTCTCCTGCCAAGCCGCGTGTGTCATGCCCGGTTCGGTCTCTGTGGGGAGGTGTGTGGGCGTTCTGGCGGAGGCCGAGCCAGTGGCGACCTGAAGAGCGATGTCCGATCAGTCAGATGTAGCATCAACTGCCACCCACCCTCCCCACACCTAGGGAATCCGCAGCACGACAACTCTGCCCCCGCTGCCACACGCTCTGTTCTTGCAGACATGACTCATTCCCGTTTCCCTGTAACCCTAATTCAACCTTTATGTCCTGCTCAACAGCGTTGGTTTCTGAGAGAGAGAGAATGAGAGAGAGAGAGAGAGAGAGAGAGAGCTTGCTGGTCTGAGGTCCAGATTCTCAGAACACAAGGTAAACTATCTCACACCTGCAATTTTAATTTAAGCAAAATCATACTGGGTCATGCAGTTTTTCTCCTTTTTTGCTGAATTGCTATTCCTTTCATTTTCCTACAAACTGACTTTTGGAAAGTGTATCCAGTGTTTTCAGTATTGTACAAAGCTTACATTTACTTTATTATGAAAAATCACAACATAAACCCTAATGTTTAAAAGCACAATTAATCAGATCAGCTGAAATCAATCAAAAAATTCTATTGTAGTTACAGGAAATAATATATTTTAAAAGGATATTACATTTTTGGATGAATAGCCATTTCTAGACAGTCTATAGTATTGGAACATCAGTGCTCTCTCTGCACAGTTTTACATAAATTGGACTGCAAGCTTTTAGATAAGAATTGAAGGAAAGCTCGGCAAAAGTCACTTTAATGTACCGTTCTGTATTTCTGCTATAAAAGTTTATTCACGAGTTTAATCAGAGGTGCTTTATCTTTTCTTGCTGAATTCACTTAGTTGAATTGTGAGTCAAATGCTTTCTTTGACTTCCTCTAAAAGCCCATCCAGATGTACACTATAAAAGACTATAAAAATAACTCATCAGACCACATTACCTGTTTTTTACCATTGCTAAGAAGTCCAGGTTTTCTACCCCTCACCAGCATCTCCATCTTTGTGCATTAGTCTTAGATACAAGGTGTTTTCGAACGATGATCCTGCTTGAAATAACATCTTTAGAAATCTCACATTGTATAATTCTCGTTGAGAATGAAAAAGAGGTGTTGATTCAACCCTTTGGTAATTTTTAGGGTCTGTCATTTTGGGTGTTTAGCAGCTATGCTGCCAAATTTAAGTTCATGTGTCACTGTTGGTGAGCTTAAACATGGGTCCACCGTTTCTCTTCCCCAAAGCATCTTGTTCGCGTTTGGCATGGTTCTCAACACTCTTCCCCTTGCCACATTAAATCGTTTAGCAGCTTGAACCTGTAAAAGGCCTCTCAATTAGTTCCCCCATGTCGCTTTGGAAATTCTGGTATCAGAATTCTGGTCGCTAAACCTATTTTGTAGCTAACACATACTGCTAAATGGCATTCATCTGGGTTTGTCAGACCCACCCCAGTGAAGCGACTGAACCTCTCACCCGTACCCTGCAGAAACACATAATCAAACAGCCATAATGATTCATATGTACAGCGGCTTCATAAAGCATTCAGACCCAGTCACCTTTTCCACACTTTGTGCTGTAGATATGATTTTTAAATGGATAGAATTAGCTTAGACTTCACGGTTTGCTTTTTGTCCTGACATGCAGTGTGAATTGTGGGCCCTATAATACACAGGTGTGTGCCTTTCTAAACTATGTCCAATCAATTCAATTTGCAGGTGGACTCCAATCAAGTTCGAGACACATTTCAAGGATAATTAAAGCGAACGGGATGCACCTGACCACAATTTGGAGTGCCGCAGCAAAGGGTCTGAATACTTATGCAAATGAGAGATTTCATTTTTTTGATTTTTAATAAATTAGCAAAATTTCTACAAACATGTTTTCACTTTGTCGTTATGGGTAATTGAGCGTAGACTGATGGGCAAAAATGGCAATTTCATCCATTTAAAATTACATCCGCAACACAAAGTGTGCAAAAAGTGAAGTGGTCTGAATAATTTCTGAAGCTACTGTATAGGCTGGTCTTTTCATGACTGCTTTGATTCAAATATGGACTAACAGTACAGTATTGTTTGATATTGCTGCGCTGCATCTCTTTACTTTTCTGGGAGGGCTAATTGTGAATGTATGCTTTGGATCAAAAAGGAACTTAAAAGTTATGCTGCAGAGAATATGTATTTATTGAAATCCAGCTCTCTTGCTTAAACAGAGGGAGGGAAAAATCTGGGATATAATATGCTCTGCCATCGCTTCTGGTCTTATTTTTTCCCAACAGTGTAATCATGCTTCACTGTTCTTATATGATACATGTTGCTTGTCTTCTACAAATACTGTGTAATATTGTAAATATGTTTGGTGCGATTTAAACTGGTCATTGTTGCACCTTGCACATAGCGATTTAGTAACAGACATGGTGTTCATTGTAAAGTCATTATTTCCTGCACCTGTTTGTTATTTCCTGTTTCCAGAAATCATTTAGTAAGATTACTCCCATTTGAGTGGAGTCCGTGTCATAAACCTCCATTCCAAGAATGTTGTAAAATTTCATTTTGTATGTCACCTTGATAACTACTACTTAATTGCATATTGTAACTACGGTATTGGTTAGTTGTCAGACCATATCCAGGGTTTTGGCGTTTCATTGGAATGATAGAAGTTTTAATTTCCACTCTAAACAATGGTATCTAATGACTGTTCATTTTGTGATTGCAAAGTCTTTGCCCAGAAATTAGACAGGCCAAGTTGTGTTGCTTTAGCAACAACAACAACAACGGTAGCCCAAAGTTAGTGAGTGAAATGAGGCACAAATAATAAACTTTAAAAAATAATGCATGCCATATTCTTACTGCTGCCCTGGTATAAGATATACATAATGGACATGGAAAATTGAAACCATAATATTCTCAGAGGCTTAAATCTTATGGGACTCTTTGACTCTGCCCATTATATTCCTATAACAAGACACTTTGTATTGCATTACCCTTTCCATAATCTGTAATCTTGCAGGTCATCTGTCATAAGGCAGCCACACTGCCAGGCTTACATCAGAAAATCCAGCTATATAAACATACAATTCATATCACCTTTCCCCTCATCTAACAACTAACAGACTGAGTCAGTTGAACAGCTCTTGGTGTCACAGCCAGGTACCCATAAATCACCTTAGAGTAGCTATCTATCCATTCAACTTAGCTAACTAATTAGCATTACATTGTAGAGGTATTTTCCTTGATTCATTCACTCAGCTGTCAGATTTGTATCTTCGCTGTATATTTTGTTGCAGTGGCAGGTGCGGCCACTGAGCCAGATAGCAAGAGGAAGACAAAAGCTGAGAAATGTTTAAACAAAAATTGGCCAACGGCCCTTGATCAGCTCCCTTTCTGGGGGGGAAACCACAAAACAAAGGACAAATACTGCAAAAGCCCAGGGTCCATTCTCCTCTCAGCCTTGAAGCCTGTGCTTAAATAAGTGGCCTAATTGAAGGCAAGTGCTGACACCTGAGATGATTGGAAATCACCATCAGGTGAGCCTGTCTGTTAGCAATGCCGTTGCTGTGAAAGTTCCTGCATTCTCTCCAGGGTGAGGGAGGGACCAGGAGCTGACAGCAGTCTAATGGGAGGAGCAGAGGAGCTTGCTCCTCCCCCCACCTCTCCTGGCGCCACAATACATAAAATAAAACCTTTCCAGAACTGGTCAGGGTTAAAAGCTTGTTTAACTATCAATGTGTCATAACTAACCTAATGTAGCTTGTTACATCTAGACATATTATACATTGTTATACAGTATATTGTGCTTTAGTAAGGCAAAGGATATCTTAAATCCATGGCTCTAAATATAAGATATAAGCAAATAAACAATGCTACAGTTAATTGTGCAGTAATATTTTCCAAAATGAGCAACAAACAGTAGGATTTTGTACTGTGCAAGAAGCTGGCCTAACCTTTTAGTTTGCTGCCAGATAGCAATGAAGGATGGCTGGGTAGCCTAAATGTCTAAACTGCAAACATCAAAAAAGTCACAGCAGCAAAGTGTGATTCCTCAAAAACATAAACATGACTTTAAGATGATTACACTTTTCTCATACTGTATTCAATGGTATCATGGTGTCAAGATGATTTTCTCGTTTCTTACTATCTGGGCGACTCATGGAAAGAACTAACAACATGGAAAATACTTTTGCTTGGTCAATTACAAAATAATAGTACAAATGAAATGTATAAAACACCTACCACAAAACATCAACTACTACAATTACAAATAACAATCATAGTTGTCGTTGTAGAAAGTAAGTAAATTATTATTACTTGAGACCAGGCTTAATATCGCCTCATATTGCTCACGCAGAATTCCATATGTAGATTCCATGAATCATATGGAAAAGTTGTTCTGGTAAAGACATTTCAAGTGTGTTCATGTTATTATCTTTGTTTGCAACAGGTATATTTTACCTGTGATTTGAAGCTGAGTCACTCTAAGGCTCTAACAAATACGTGAATGTCTCTCTCTGTTCCATTACCTCGCCCCTTTGACTGCTGAAACGTCACTGACATAATCAATCCGATGCATTTCTTTTCGAGGGTTATTTTGCAGGGAAAAAAACGTTAAAGCTGGTACATTTATTCGGTATCATAATGCAAAGGTATTTCCGTGTTGTACCTTTAATAACCACGGAACGGAATAACAGTAAGCATAACTTGTAACGTTAGTAAGCACAGCACGTCTTAGGGGCACATTTAGGTGAGTCAGCCTTAACTTGCATCAGATAAAATCGCTTTGTTCTGGCTTTCCCCCAATGACTTCCATGCAATTCAACACAGTGGTCCCTAGAGGTCTCTGTATCACACTCATTTTAAGCATCACCAAACACGCAACAAGACATGACATACTGAGATGAAACGCTTCAGTATTCTCGCGGTGGTCTAGGGTTTAGAAAAATAAACAAAGGACATAAAAAAACATAATCCACAAGACTAATGTGTTATACTTTGAAGCATATAGTTGAGCTTTAAAACATTTTGATAGTGTGATTTAAGCTTAAACAGGCATTGTGTCAGAGTGTACAGACTTAATGTAATTCTGTACTCAACGATGCAACGATTTATCTGCAATTTGTAAGTAGAACAACTTGAAAAACAGACATGAGTCATGCTGTTTTGAGTGTACATTGTCTTACTTTTAAATATGTAAAACCACTATGCCATCGTAAATTATTCAGCAGTAGTGATTTACGTTTGACAGATTGATCGTGAACAAAACATGAACAAAAGTACATGTTATAGGACCAGTGAAAAAGAGCATTCATCTCTACTTTTGAACTTTAATGTATTCACGATTATTGACAAATGTCCATGTAACTTTCAATACTGTAATAATACCATGTAATAAATAATGAATTTAATTAATCATTGACACGGCTCATTAAATACAGAATGCAGAATTCAGTCTATTTTAGGCGGCCTAAGCAGTAGAATGTTTGACATTATCATGTCTGGGGACCCACAGCATCCACTAACATTAATTTTTCTATGAAATATGCATTTGGATAAGCCACTTAAACTCGATGTATAATGAAAACTAATTAGTTTGGATTAGCAAATGATATCGTATAGCAGTCCTGTGGAATTCCATCAATGAATTTGTCTAATATAGCATATAATTATTTCCGCATAACGTTATATTTAAACGGCAACTTCCAATCTTTGATTGTCCAGTTGAATAAATTCTGAGACTTTAGCCATTGCAAGATTTGCGTGTGCATGGAGAATGTATGGAGAGAACAAAATGGCAATCCTCCCGTCTGAACAGCAGGGGGAGCTCACGGAGAGTTGACGTTTCATTCAAATCAAGAGGACACAGTCACTCAAAAATTCAAGCGATTTAATATAACAATCTGCATATCTCCGCAAGAATAAGGATGCACACATTCTTTCTCACTGTGTAGCACAACAGTACAATAGGTGGAAGTGATCATCAGGTCAGTGAATTTTCAACAAACATCAGGCAAAAAAGACTATGCAGTCACAGTCATGAAATACAAGGTATGCAATAGTTGCCAACTGTAGTTAAAATTGGACTAAACATGATAGTCATGATAATATTTTAATAAACCCAACCCTCCCAAAAAACAAAAAAACCAAAAACAAAAATCCCAAGTGCAACTGTGCTGGAGGCTGACAAATTTGTGCCTCCCCACTTACAACCTTGATTTAACTTCCTTTGCATACTCAACAATGACACTTCATAAAGTACACAATTTAAACTTTTTTTAACATTGGATCAAGCTCATAATTGTTTATTTTTAATCCAGTTTACTTCATCAAACCACCCACCCACACAAAAAAGCACAGTGCCAGATAAATACTTATATTAACAATGACACAGAAAAAAATAATATTAAGAATAATAATAACAAAACAATTTAAATATTTTTCAGACACGTCAAAAATCTTGAGCCATTTTTACAACATGCATTAAAGGTAAAAAAATAGACATCTGTTTGATTGACTTTTATATACACATATATAAATATAAAAGAGTACAAATGTATTTTTAAAATACAAAGATCATTACACTCACACTGTGTACACTGTGTACCGAACAAGAAAATACAATATATTTGGATAATTAGCATTCACAAAACACATTTACATTATAAATGCAACTGAATCTTCATTGCAGGTCTCTTGGTTTCCTAGACTCCCATTAATATGGAAAAGACAATATTTTTTTGGGAGAGGGCTCATTTTGGCCCATGTCTAGCTCTGCCGGACATCTTGCAAGAGTTTGTTGATCTCGGCTACCAGCTCGCTGGCGTCCATGATCTCGTGCCTGCTGTCGTTATGGCCGACTTGCAGATGGCTGAGGACGGTGTCCAGCTCGTCCTCCTCATAGTTCTCGGGATCTCCTCCATGGCCGGCAGCCATTTTGAAGGGGGCGGGGCGCTGTTGTGATTGGACGGGCTCGGCCCGATGCTGCTTCCCGGGTTCTGGAAGTGAGTGTTTGCCGCCCAGGCCGCCACCCCCTGGGGATAGGCCGAGGACTTCCCAGGTAGGTGTCCCTTCCTGCGTTCCAGTGAACCCGCCCTCTCTGTCTCGCTGCATTCGGCGTAGGCATCCAGCGAGGGAGGCAGGAGCCGCTGGAAGACAGTGTTCATCTCGGACAGGAGGGAGGCGCCTCCGCAGAGGTCTCCGCCTCCCTCCGCATCCTCGGCCCCGCCCCCGGGCTCCTTGCCGAACGTGGAGAAGCTCTTCTTCCGGTCGTTGGAGTCGACGGACTGCCTGTCCTCTTCCACGGACGGCTGCTGGAGGTCCTCGCCGGGGATGAACATGTTGCTCCGGTAGTCTGACGAAGCCGGGACGGGAAGAGGGGGCATCCAACACTGATCGGAATGCCCCAGCACCCTACACTCTTCAGTGCACAGTTTCATAGCTAGAGGAAGGAAACAGGAAACAAGACGGCAACGTCAGAATCGAGGAAGCAGATCCAGGACAGCACGTCGCTCTCCGTCTCTTTGTACGGAAGAACAACAAAGATGCAGCAAAAACCCCCTGGATGTATGACAGAATAATGACAGCAATTACCGTACATTTTCTTCATGTTGACTTCAAAAGCACGGAGCTCTCACTCATTTTAACCGGGGAAAGCATTTACATGAATGACACGGGTGCACAGAGACATATGTCTCCGCATATGGTCCTCATCTTGCTAATGAATTGAACACAGTGTAGCGCAAGATAAGAACGATCAAAAAATCTTCCATTTCCATTCCCCTTGTAAATCACTGCACCACATGTGTGGAAGAAATACCGATATGTATGACATACTTCAACGTTCTTTTAAAGAAGTGGGAAAATTAATTGGAAGGATTCGGGCATTGTGAGGGATCCCACGTGGAATAAAGTATAACTATATCCCACCCGTTTCAGCATTGATCTATCGCACATTCAAAGGCATCTCCAAAGAACCAATCATACCAATCCTGTGTGCCAGGCTATAAGATATTCATAATGCAATGTGCATTATTTAAGTAGGTGCATTACTAAGGGATCCATTTACTTTGAAAGCGCCATTTATTATACATCATGAAAATAACAACAACAAAGTTTCCGCAAAATGTGAGAAATGAAACGAAGACTCAAATGCAAATTCTGACTGATGAGAGCCGTATCAAAGAAAGATTAAAACCACTCATTTACAAAAAAAAAGGCACTCCAAAGCGCAGATACAAATTCTGAGCCGCGTCCGTATCAAGTCTCGGAAATAATTGCATTTAAGATGAAGGCTTCTCATTTGAATAATGAAAAAAAAAACAGATTATTCTGACTTTTTTCCGTAATCATGCTAATTTACTGATAGGCACTCTTGGAGCAGCTCTGAGTTTATCTCTCTGAGGATGGGAATAAAAAGCTGCATCAATATGCCCAGATAGAGGGGAATTTCAGATGTTTGCTATTTATTCATTTCCTTTTATAATGGTGTGATATCCACAATCCTGAAAGCATTGTAATAGTCTGCGTGCATTTGCTACTGGTGGCTGAGTTTATGTGGTCAAAGTGTTTAAGAATATCTATGGTCAATGAGGCTGAAAATATCCATGGTCAGTGTGGCTGTGAATATCTATGGTCAGTGTGGCTGTGAATATCTATGGTCAGTGTGGCTGTGAATATCTATGGTCAGTGTAGCTGAGAATATCTATGGTCAGTGTGGTTGAGAATATCTATGGTCAGTGTGGTTGTGAATATCTATGGTGAATGTGGTTGAGAACATATATGGTGAGTGTAGCTGAGAATATCTATGGCCAGTATGTTTGAGAATATCTATGGTTGGTGTGGCTGTGAATATCTATGGTGAGTGTGATTGACAATATCTATGGTTGGTGTGGCTGTGAATATCTATAGTGAGTGTGGTTGGCAATATCTATGGTCAGTGTGTCTGAGAATATCTATGGCCAGTGTGGCTGAGAATATCTATGGTCAGTATGGTTGAGAATATCAATGGTTGGTGTGGTTGTGAATATCTATGGTGAGTATGGCTGTGAATTTCTATGGTGAATGTGGTTGAGAATATCTATGGTGAGTGTGGTTGAGAATATGTATGATCAAGATTGGCTGTGAATGATGTGTTGGGTTTCCTATCATGCATACCTGGGTGAAGTCTGTGTTGCCCATCAGTGAGGAAAATCTCGCTAAAGCCCTCACCCAGCAGTCTGTCAATTGGTGACTCTCTCCCCAGGTCGTAGTCACTGTCCCCGGCTTCGCTGTCCCCCCGGCCGCTGTCCTTCAGGCTGAACTTATCCATATCTTGTAAAGCATATCTGGAAAAATAAAGAAAAATATGGTGTATAATTCTGCCTTCCTCACCCTACTGAATCATCAAGTGTCAAATGGGGCTACCTTATATCACGTTTAACTTAACAGGCCTATGCAAATTCTCATATAAAACAGTTAGCCCTACATTTTCTCCGTCATTTGATTTTTAGGCCTGTCATACTTGGAGACTAATTATGAGTTTTACATTTCCTAGCATTATGGAAACGATTGAAATGTATTGTGTTAATGAGCCCTTGCAAGACTACTTAACAGTTGCTTCACCATACCCATGTTTTTATCCTCTCATAGGCCAACCATACATGGTTACAAATGTAGGGAATCCCAGAGGAAGCCTATACTGTCACTGAATAAAATACAGGGAAATATGAGTCTGGATGAGAATAGGCTCATGGGATTTAGCTACTGTCACTAATCTACACATCACAAAGCCATAGACATGACTTACTCTCATGCAGTTTCCAGCATTTCAAAGGAAACTATACAGTGTGTTGGAAGTTAAAGAACAGAAATAGAACAAGAATATATATATATATATGAGGTATCAAGTCCCTATGGTGGGCCAGCCGAAATGAATTAAATAAGAAAACGAATCAATGATGAAATAAATGAATGATGGAATTTTTAAGTAAGTCAATTAACAAATAGATCAGACACATGATTATTAGGAAATCCCTTTAGCACACTGACAGAATTCCCCCTTTTCGTAATGATACATTTCATCATTGTTTTATTTCATTATCACACTTTTTCCACAATGCCATTTCATTCCTTTAAATGACTTCACTATTTCGCCAAGTGAAGACAAGAAATTGGTCATTCAAACCTCATTTAGTGGCATCAACTGAGGAATTGGCTAATCTGTGTTTTGCAACTTCAGATATTCTGAATTTTCTGAATACCACATGTGACTGGGGGAATGTCTCAAGCTCCAAACTATAACCATTAGCACAAGTTCCAAAAAAAACATCCCCCAAACGAGACCAAGCTCGCCAGCCAATCAAATCCCAACCACCACTCATAACCCTGATTAGTCAATGTTGATTGGCTCATACCACCAGTTGTGGTTTGTCTGACAGCTTCCCTTTTCACAATCAAATGTGCCTTTGAGAAAAAAAAAACGAATAATTATAGAAAGAAATAAATCATTCCCAATCATTATGAAATGAAATGTCATTGTGGAACGTGATCATGGCATATAAACCTCCTGAAAAGTTAAGTTTTTAATTAGGCATTAATTCATTCATTTAATTCATCTTGACAGGTTCTATCCCCTGTAGAAAAGAATGATGCTCAGTAATTTCTGATTGTGTGACATGGGCTGCCCCCAGAGGACGATGCATAAATTAAAAAAATAAAACGATCCGTGAGTACATGAGATCTGAGATGGATGTTCACGCATGCTGTAACAAACATGGACTGCAGCCTCTGGCCTTAACTATTTCCTCATACACGTTCCTATTTTTTTACCCACAATGCTCTGGGGAACAAAGAATTGCTGTGCATTTCACTGACACACAGTTATCTGGGTAAAAGGACCTTATAGCCTGTGCTCACTAAGGCGTGCTTAGGGTAAAACGTCAGCATGGGTTTACCTGTAGCTCCTTGAGTACTTATTCCCACGGAAACTTGGTCTTGGCTGGTACTGGCCCTGATGAAGCATTGACAGAAGCTGTGAAACTTGCTATAATCGAAAAAAAATAAATAAATAAAAATAAAAATGAATGCTAATGGAGGAGATGACAGGGAAAACAAAGGCATGATGCTAACACATGAGACATGATGAATGCATTCATGAGGACTACGAGTGCAACAGAGGATGATTTCAAAAAGGGATGTGGACTAAGGGTACAGTACATTGCACAGGTACTATCACAAACATTACCATGGACACAGACTTAAAAGATAAATGAGTTACAATTTAATCATCTATTGCACCACTGGCAAAGTTCAGCATTTTGTTTTCATGTGGCCACAAGCTCTGGTACAAGAGCCATGAGTGAAAGTCAGTTTGGATCACCTATATTTGCAAAAACCACTGAAAGCAACAATCAGGTTGTCACCAGATAATTTCTTTAATGAATTTGTTGATGGGGAAAGTAGATAGAGTGGGGGGTGTCTTACCTCTACAGGTGGGGTGGCATGAGCAAGCTCCAGGGCGAAGTTCTCTGGGATGTGATTGGATGAGATGGTTACCAGGCTGTTTAGTGATTGGCGGCTGTGGTGGCTTTGCCTGCTGCCCATCTGCCCACGGTCCATGGTGGGCGAGGAAGATGGCGACCTGTGGTGAGACCGGATGGGTAGCGTGCCATTCACCGTGGGCACCAGTGTGATGTCTCCTTTGTGTATCTGTCTGGAGGGCTTCTTGGGGTGGTTCTGATAGGTGGACTCGGCCACCCTGCAGTTGTAGGACCGCGTGTCCTTCTTCTCCCGGTTGCACCTTGTGGCGAACATCACCATGACGATCAGAAGGACGGCGCAGATGGCCCCCAGGGAGATGATGATGATCATGGAGGCATCCAGGGTGGGCTGGCTGCTATTGGTTGGCATTGGCTGGATGTGGCTCTCCATGTTCTCATACACGGTGCACCTGAGGACTGCCCTGGCGCTCAGTCTGGGCGCCCCCTTGTCTTGGACGAGGATCACGAGCTCAAAGTGCTCGCGGGGAACTTCCTCCATGCTAACATTAGCGTGCACCTCGCACTTCTTGGGGTCCATTACGAAGTAGCCGTCCTCGTTGCCCGCGACGATCGAGCACGTCAGCTCCGCGTTGACGCCCGAGTCCCTGTCCGTCGCCCGGACGGCGGTGACCAGGTGTCCCGGTTCGGCGTACTTGGAGACCGGCACGTCGGCGGTGTGGTTGCGAAGCTGGGGCTTCACGATCACGGGGGGATTGTCGTTTTCGTCCAAAATGGTGAGCACCACGGTCGTGTTGCTGACCAGCTGGGTGCTGCCTCCGTCCCTGGCCTGGACGACGAAGGCGATTCTGCCAACATCTTCATGGTCAAAGCTTCTGAGTGCATAAATCGCCCCATTGGATGGGTCGATGGTGACGTATGTTGATATGGCACTCCCTTGAATGAAGCTTTCCAGAATAGTATAGGTAACCTGCCCGTTTGTGTCCAAGTCTGGGTCACTGGCCACTACCGACGTGAGATAGGCCCCTGGCGAGTTATTCTCGGACTTAAAGATCTCATACCTGCTCTTCTCAAAGTGAGGCGGATTGTCATTCTCATCCAGAACCTGGACAGTGAAATGCTTGATAGTGGAGAGACTTGGAATGCCTTTATCCTCCGCTATCACCGTGAGGCTGTACTCTGACCTCCGTTCCCTGTCTAAGGAAACGTTGGTTAAAATCATGTAATTTTTTTCATAGGTCTTCTGAAGCTTGAAGTGTCCATGGCCGTGCAGCCTGCAAACAACCTCTCCATTCAAGCCAGAGTCAAGGTCCTCCACCCGGACCAGGGCAATGAAAGTGTCAATGGGGGCGGCCTCGGATATGTAGGCCACCTCCTCTTTCCCTGGGGTCATTAAATTAATGCTGATTTCAGGTTTGTTATCATTGACGTCCACCACTTTGATAATGATCTTACAATGTGCTGGGATAGAATTGGGCCCCATGTCTTGAGCCTGGACATCAATCTCATAAGATACAGCTGTCTCAAAGTCCACTTTTTTCATCAGAGTCAGCTGACCAGTTTCTGAATTGATTTTAAAGGTTTCAAGAATTTTGGGAGACACGTGACTGCTGAAGGAATACAGAATTTTTCCATTAGTCCCTTCATCCAGGTCAGTTGCATTAAGATCAATGAGCACAGACCCCAGTGGTGCATTCTCTGGCAGATTGATAACATACGATTGCTGGTCAAAAACAGGGCTGTTATCGTTCGAGTCGGATATTCTCACTTTAAGAAGCGTTGAGCCAGACCTGGCGGGCACGCCTCTGTCTGAGGCCAGTAGTTGAAGCTCATAGCTCGCCTGCTTCTCCCTGTCCAATTCCCCAACCACAACAAGCTCTGCATATTTGGCCCCGTCTGTCCTCGTTCTTATGTCAATTTTAAAAAAGTTGTTAGGGGTCAAAGAATATGTGTGGAGGGAGTTTTCCCCGACGTCTGGGTCTGTAGCGCTGTCCAACGGGATTCGCGTCCCCTCAGCTGCACTTTCGGATATCTCAATGGGGATTATAGAACGGGAGAACTGCGGCGAATTATCATTAATGTCCAACACTTCCACTTCAACATGAAATAATTGTAAGTGTTCCGTCGGCAGGGTAATCACGTCAAATTCAATAGAACAATTCAGATTTTTCTCACAGAGCTTTTCCCGGTCAATCTTAGTACCAATGGTGATCTCCCCATCCTCCTCCCGAACAGAAAGAAAAGAGGTACTCCCTCTTTGCATAGCTCGGAAACGCAACGGAATAGAACTTGGGAGTTTGGATAAAACATCAGCCACGTCTTCCTTTAGTCTTGCAATCACCGTTCCTACTTTTTGTTCCTCGTAAACTTTGTATTTTAAAGTCTTACCTGCGACGTGTTGAGTTAAAGTCGCCAGCAAAATAAGTTTAAGTACCATCGAGAAACAGAATACGTTCCCCATTGCTGTTTTCATTTTCAGATCAGTCTGCGCAGTCCGTTATAATTCGTCCACATACACAAAAAGATGCTCCACGGAAGCTGGTTTTCACAAAATTGAAGAGATGATCATTTTAAATCCCTCCTTCAAGTCACCGAAGCTTGATATCGAAATAGAAAGTATTTTGTTAAAAACTTTGAAACAAAACGATTGCAAGTAATAATTAAATACAATAAAACATTAAATATCCCAGTTTTGTTTAAAAAGGAAAATTCCCAGGCTGAGTAGACGCCTCGCTTCTGCTAAAGCATCTGAACTCAACTGAAGCGTTGCTCTCGCAGACTGATCTGTTGCTCACATCTACCACATACATCTGTGGGAAGCGCGACTACAAGCTGGATGCGCTCTTCAGCACTCCCACCGCCTGTGCAGCCTCTATGCAGATTGACTGTCCCACATAGCCCGCCCCGGACTAAAACTGCAGCTTTTTCTTCAGCTCAGACAAAACGCTTCCCCAAATCAAGTGCTGCCCTTGTAGCCTCTTGGTGTCCACTCAAAATAGAGCAGCTATTGATTCATAAAGACTGAACAGAGTAAACCCCGCCTTTTGGATGTCCTTTCCCCAAAACGTGCTTCAAAAATGATAAAGCAAATTACTAACGAACTTCCCGAATTTCAGATTGTTTCCATGCCCTTTAATTAGATACTACAAAAACATGTCTGGAGTCTAAGGCATCCGCTTAGCTAAGGGGCAGGTACGATTCTGAAAATGATCCGGGAATCCAGCATTTATCAAAACAAACTTGATTACCATATCTGTTGCTTTTATGACATGCTACATTTAATATAATACAACATATTTGAATTTTATCAAGAGTTAACACTGATGTCTATAATCTTGGCCACAAAAATAGACTATGCTTTGTTTTGGAACATACTAATGCATGCATTATTTTGAAAATTCATATATGCAAAAGCTATGCAACGCAAATCTTGGAAACTGCCAGTACTAAGATTATTTAGACGGGAATTTAGACCGTGGCAATAAAGTAGCAATGCGATTAGTTGCTGTGCTGTCGCCTGTAGTAGTACCATAAGGACTACATGTTACCGCATAGCAACTAATCTGTATTTAACATTACAGGGAAACCGCAAGGGAAAATAAAGTTTTTGCAACGTATGAAACTCAGAGTATTCCAGTTTCCTTCGTACGACTCACATCACCCCGTAACAGTATAGCATGCCCCCATCGCTCTTTCTTTCTCTCTCTCTCTCAGCCTTTCACAAACACGCGCGCGCGCGCTCTAGTGTTCCCTCGTTCCTTCAAAAATGTTCAATCTTTTCTTGAAGCTGTCATAGTGCGTTCCAACTGAATCAAGTCGTATGGGTAATCGTGGTGAAAAGAATTGGTTCTAATGAATGTTTTTAGTAGTGGGTCACCCCAATGAACGTTCTGCCCTCATGAATAATTCTGTTTTACAACTTTGGGACTCTTTCAGACACCAGATCTCTGAATTAGCATCCTATATGCGCGTTAAAAAGCAAACACGGGCAACTGGGGCTTTAGAAACCAATGGCCATCTGGCGTGAGTATCCAACAATCCAACGCAATAATTACATCAATGCAGCACTGAGAAAACCCACATATAAAAAAAGCACCAAGAGGGAATCGGGGCCCACGGAGAGCACGATTTTAGGGATAATCTAATTTCGTTTCTTCACGCACGGCTTTCCAAAAGCGTTGATAAATCTCCCCAAAAACAGTTTTGTTGGAGAAGTTCTATTCATCTCTTAATTGAAAGAAGTGGTCAGATTTAACCCGTATTTAACGCCACAACCCGCAATTAACTATTCCTTGTTGGAGACAGCTCTTTTGGAGAGCGATTCTTTTCAGCACATAGCCTCTAGGATGGTTTTACCGGTTTATGAATTTTAGAACGGTAAGGGGGAACAGAGAGGAATTATGAATAATATTTCCACAGACCAATTCCATTTCAGAATCATTTGCATTACTGGCAGTTCTTCGCCTTCGTAAAAGGAATAGAAAATGTTTCTGGAGCAGCTTAAACAATATACCAATCATTTTCTCGAATGCCTTTGTATTAAATGTCGTAGACTTGCAACCCTCTGTGCATGATTTCAACATCAGGCGCGTCTGGCAATACACAACAGGCCTCCAGCTATCGATTAGGCAACTTGTGTTCTCAGAAAAACCCTTTGAAACGAACGACATGTTGTATTTCTCCCCAAGGCACCTTCGCTTGCATATAAGAGGACAAACACATCTGTCCTGCTCAGCTAACAGTCCAGTTGAGGGACATTTCAAGGGGAAAAACCCAAAGCTGAGCCTTAAACACATCGTA
The DNA here is from genome assembly GCA_022829145.1 of Albula goreensis. NCBI lineage: Eukaryota > Metazoa > Chordata > Actinopteri > Albuliformes > Albulidae > Albula > Albula goreensis. The sequence goes on from CM040763.1 coordinate 17,948,127, forward strand.
TTATTGTGGAGCACACAATACAAAATCCCCCAAACACAACAGAGACGCTGCAGTAGTTAGTGCTTCTAGATTGTCCCTGAGGATATACCCCCTTTGTGGTATTGTATTGCACTGCATAGCTAATCGTTCCGATCATATGACAGAAACAACCAACATTGTAAAGTTTTGATAATACCTAGAGGATTGGTTTTAACCACTATATAGGACTGAAACTGAAGCAGTGCTGTCTGTTTATTAATGGAGGCGCAGACCCACATCACACGAATTGCGCGCTCTTTTCATGGGAACTCTTTCATTGAACCGGCCCTGATTTTGACCAGAGCAAAACTCTTTCTTTGAATACATTCTTTTGTTCTTTTCACGCGAGTAAACTTTGAAAAGCGAGCGAATAAGTGGACTCGGGCGACGACAATTCTAATCAAACTTAAGAAAGTTAGATACGGACTGATGGTTCGATTCCTTTAGATCTCACTTCCAAAGCACTGAGCGCGCTGAGAGCGGTATAATGTAATTATTGCTGTAGGGACTTGGTGCTAATCACATTTCCAACACAAAGACGTCGAACACATCTTGAGTTCAGACAAGTAAATCAAGGGGTTTTCTTTACATATATGTATATAATGCTGCACATTGTTGGGAAAAAGACGTAAAGGGGTTTATAAGTTCTAGAAGCAGATGCAGATTTAGACACGGTTCTTTAAAGAAAATCCTCGCAGGTGCATGTACAGAATAAGTCGCCCGACAAATACTTATAATGAAGGTTTGATGTCAAATCAAGTTAATTTCACTTGCTCCCATAATTACTTAGATCAGTGTGTGTTACAAAGCGTCAAAACACAATTCAACATCAAGATATATGTTTTTGTATTCATATGTTTACCTCAGTTGTGAACAAACAAGTTAAATAAATATATAATTTGTAATGTGAGCATTTGTGCAAAAGTGGGAATTTGGTTAAAAAGTAGCTATAGGAATTTGGAGTATTGATAATTGCGTCGAACTATGCCGGTTTTCAACATATTCCACTTCATCAGATAATTGTGGTGAAACCTATAGCTTTGCTGGCCTCATGAAATTATTGAAACCGTGGGCGTTGGACTTTGTCACTGAAATAAAGGGGCTCTGGCGCACAATACACTCAGCAGGTGGAACGTACTCCAGATGAGGTCCACTATGGCGACGGGAGCCCCACACGCATCACTTAAAAGTGCGTGGCGTGGCGCTGGAATGCGTGGTGAAGACTGGTGTTGTAAAGGCACGCGAGCATCTGCTGCCGAGCTCGTCTCATTATCATTCATTCAATTAGCTCCCGCGGATCCCGGGCCTCGGTGGAGTCATTCAATTGTACTGCCCCTCCGAGTCCCCCCCCTCCCCACCCCAACAATTCTCATTGTTATTCATCCATCCGCAGACGAACTTTCACTACTCTCTGTAACTAGGGAGGTTTATAGCTTTATGACACGTGTAGTAGACGCGCGGCTCACACGACGACGTTGTTAAGTGCTTGTCCCTCCTGCTTTCACATGTGGCGAACAGGCATGGAAATAGGACAGTTACACGTTGGCAATATTCAGGTCACATTTATGGCGGCTCTGAAGATTTGTTCTTTTATTATCTTGCATTGTCGCAGTGTTAGTCTATGCAGTAATCATTTTTAGTGTTAGGAAAAGTGGGTTTCACTCTGTTGGGTTTGCCACGTCAAATCATCATTGCCTTTTTCTATGTACATATATTTTAAATAGATGTGAATGTGTGAAAGTGAAACATTGGAAATTATATATATGAATATGTGTCTAAATCATGAGTCTAAATATGGGTAGCCTATGAGTGCATTGAAAGTACATAGACATTATGGATTGGTATAGTAAATCTTGGAAGAGCATTCAGTTTGCCTGTGTGTCAATATAACAATGTCCTTTTTTGAACGGGTTCATGTGCCATGTAACCTTATGAAACCTCTGCAAATCACAAAAAATAAAGCAAGAAGACACAACAGTCTATTAGAATATATAAACATCGAGGGCATCCAATCAGAGAGCGTCATGCCGTCGAGCTCAGCAGTCCTTAGGCTCATAGAGTTTTCTGCTCAAGTCTGGCACCGATTGCATGACACCCAATTTCCCTGGGAGAGATTACTCTTGAAGTAAAGACAGTCAAACATGGAATTTTGGTGGGTATTATATTCTTCTTTAAAATCCGCAAACGCTGGGCTAATACTATTTATATCCATAAGCTCAAGTGTATGTGTGAATTATAGGCAGGCGAGGGGTTAGTACATTGCTGTGCTTCGCACTAAATCTGTTTCATATTTTGCTAGTTTTATTTGGACCTAGATTGTGCAAGCCATCATTGAATGACACGTGAATGTTTTTGGATATTGCAAAAAAAAAAAAAAAACATCTCAAAGCAGCAGACTTTATAAAATAACCCTATGATCCTATAGTGTTCCATCATATAGTTTTTTATTATTATTAATTTGTTAGACTATTGGATGTGAATTTTAATATACAGCTGTGAAACCTACAAATGAAAAAAATGGCTGAAACAGCTTTTATCTAAGTACAATCCATCACCCAATGAAAGGTTTTTGGTCCAGCTCTTCTTGTCCTCAAACCTTAAGGAAGGAATGGAACCATGGCCCATATTCTCTATTTCAATGTCATTCAGCCATGCAGTATTAACACAAACACTGGTGCAAGAACTGAAACATGTTTAATTTAAAAAAACACATATCCATGATACTTTATTTGGTCGGTCATAATTAAGGTCAAAGGGACAGGATCGAAAGTCCCTGCAAGCTAGCAACACGACCTACATTAAACTCTGACCTTGAGTATGTTTGGTGAGCTAAATGCTGAGCAGCGTCTATCTGACGTTCTGATTGGAGGTGAAGTCAGGTCTAGCTTAAAAATTCCTTCATAGCCTCTAACTGTGGACGTCACCTCCCTCGAGCAAGTCTGAAATGTTTAAAAACAGACACACTAAGTATAGACACACCCTCGTCTTACAGCTTCCTGCATAACAAAACTGTAGTACCAGCCTCCTTCATATAGCCTCTCTTTCTTCAAATATGAGAAGACAAATGCTAAAACATTGTGGATTGGGGGATAACCATATCATTAGATTTAGACAAAAACGGCTACGGCAATCGTTGCGAAAATGACAAAACAAGAACCTGAATTCTGGTACGCAGTGAGCTGGAGCTATGAAAGACACCTGTCAAATTCAATGAAAGTCCTGCCACAGAAGTGATTTTCTTTATCTTGCCTCGCTAAAAGATTAGCATTCTGTAGGCAGCCATCCACAAAGGATGGCCTTGTTCAGGTTACACATGCTTAAATTTCAGGTAAATATTAAATAAAAGGATTATCTGAAGCCATCTGGAAATTCATACAGAGAGATAAAAGCTGGCTCCCTTGCAATTGTACATCTAGCATATGCTTCACAGTCACTTGATAACTTGTTTTTTTGGGAAGTACAATATCTCACTACTGTTTCCAGAGGGAGGACTAAGCTATCATATGTCAATTCCTGTTCTATCTATTGATAACTAAATCTGAATTTATGCCTGTCAAGGGAATAATATAAGGATCACACAGCAGGTGCAAAGCAAATGGTATGTCATTTGTAGGGAATGCTCAAGTTTCGTATAGTGTCTTGAGATCATTTTGCCTCATAATTAGAGTTTTGTTGTCCGTGGTATATTATTAAGGAGCATAATACTTGCCAGTTTGAAACAACAGTTAATTCAGACAAACTGTCCTCTTAATTCCAGACCAGAATGGATTACAGTACTGCCAATTCTCATACCCCATGGTTGTAAAGTTGCAATACAATGCTTTGTTTCAGTCTTGAATAGTACTGGTGTTGACTAATTTGTCGTGGACAGGTTTCTTTTGCGAGATGCGGTCTCGTTATCCATTGGATAAACAGCTCAGGGCTCCCTGCCTGTTGACCAAACACGTTCTCACACTGTGGTTTACGCAGTGTGTAAGAAACAAAGACGACAACAAAAAAAGTCGCTCACTCTGTGCCCACATTTCACATTTGACGAACAAAGAGACACCCTGCTGATTCTGTCTAATGTTTAATGCTAAAGAGGTCCCAGGTGACATTTCTCCCCATTTTTACTGAAGGTTAATTTATTGAGAGCAAGATTTACAACCTCTTTACCTACTAATTCAGACAGATGTGAAGCAGTTTTTGGGGGTGACCCGACGCTATCATAGCCCACCATGTGTTTCCAATTATTTCTATGGAACATTGCCATGGAAACTTGTGTTCGCTCAGGATCACCTTTCGATGGCACTAAAAGAAAACTTTAGTTATTTCACAGGTTGCCTGTGTAAGAAAGTGTCAAAAAGTATCACAGAAATCGTGGTTTAAACCATGTTTGCATCTCTATTGTTACCCAGCCCAGATATCGGGTTGCTCTTTCTCATTTCCAGTCATTGAGTATGACGGATGTTCTTGAACAACATATCAAATTTAGCTTCACTAACTTGCATCCGTCTATTGCTATAAGGCTGTTTTTATGGTTCGCATTATTTATGCACCATTAATAGCATATTCTGTATTAGGAGGAATATTACTCAGCTTTTTCAATTGTTTTTAGAATCCAGACATTTGAGTGTAAAAATATTCAAACCACAGTTTTCAAAGAAGTAAATATATGTCGAGCTATTGTTTTCAAAATCCCCTCAGACAAATTCATCTGCATATTTTCCAGACTTAAATTGGCCACACTGTAAATAGGGAATTAATGTATAATTTTGATAAAGCAGCGGCACAAACACATAATAATGAGTATAAGGATTTGTTGAATTTGAGTAGCTGAACTTGTTTGAATGGCAATGCCTGGCGCAGTGCACCAAAAATGAGCAACTGTGGCTGGGCTTAAGATGCCGTGAGATGTCCCATACAAAGATGTTTATGTGCTCTCTTAAAATTATCAAACTCTCACTAACGTTTCCTACCCTGCCTCAGAATAGAGTAGGCCTCCGTATGACTTAAGCGGAGCCTGTTTTACGGCTTCAATTAAGACATGGCAATGTGAAAACAAAGGAAGGCTCTCACTGCATCTATGATTTTAGGAAAGAGGTGGGGGGCGTTACATGCACTGTAACCCTGGGAGTTTAATCATTCCCAGGTTTGCGCTCTCTCTCTCTCTCTCTCCCTCTTTCTATCCACCTCCCCCCACTCGCCACTTCTTTTTTACAGCCTGGAAGCCGTCTCAGTCAACCAAGTAACGAGCCTTCCTTCGAAACGCACCCATAGCCTTGAGAAAAAGGGCGCATTGAGTTTTCAACAAAATGCTAAATGGAAAATGATCAGAGCTCGCCGTCACACAATAATTAGATCCACATGCTTTTTTTTTTTTTTTTTTTTTTGCTTGAAAAGTTTCCCTTTAAATGGTTTAGCTTTAAAATAGGACTGACCTGGAATGCGAGAGAAGAATAGAAAAAGAGTTAATGCTGCTGAAAGCTGAATTTTAAAGCACGTCTTACTTCATAACATTGTGTAGATTTTAACGGATTCTGTCCTTCCCTTTATACACTTTATGTGTCAGGGACTCACTAAAAGCAACACAGACCGGCAAGAAGTTTCAGGCAAGGTAATGTCAATTAACTGGGACACACTGAAAGCCACAATATGTAAGGGTAGAGATCTTAATGCTTAGCTATTCAGACAGTCAGACTTATAAATCATTCATTACCATTTTGCTGTTCTGTGACCAGTATGCAGGACAGAAAAAAAGCATCAGGATAAGTAAAACAGTGAACGGATAAACGTTTCTTTATAGGCAAGAACTTGCCAGCCCACTTATTAGGGGAAAAAAACATAAAAAAGGAAGAAAAAACCTCTCAAAAGTACATGTTAATTGTTTGGCTAATGAGCTATTAATTTAAATCAGTGCCTGCATGGAATAAATAAAAACAAGTCTCAAACACTTTAATGATCTTATTTCGCTAACTTTGCTTGTGTTGAGGCTACGAGGACTTTTATATACAAATATATTCCCATTTCCCTTGAGCCTCATCAAAGAGAGAGAGAGAAAAAAATATTTCCGCATTTGCATAGCTGTGTTTCACATAAATGAAAGACACCGCTAATCAACGGCAGTGTTCATTTACATGATAAAGTTACCATAATTGCATAGTTTATTCATTAGTCTTTGGAGCTAAATTCCTGCCTCTCTCTCCCACGCATCATAGCCTGTTTAGACACTGCTTTAATCTAAAGTGGATACACTTTGGCAGAGGAGGGTCCTGCTAAATAACCTTTGTGGTATTATATGATGTTGTGATGGGGTTCTTCTGTAATGAATGCTGGCCTCTATTGCTGCTACTATACACTTCTGGCTAAGTCCCGCCAATAAAACAATCAGCTTTCACACCAATGAAAGTAATGGCCGTTCACAACACTTCTGTTAAGTGCAACTAAGAGAAAAGCTACCCTGAACAAGATCCTGAGGACCTACTGCGTCTAATTTTTAATACACACAATATCCTGAAGAAATATGATTGTTGAAATTATGTGTGAGCTCTTCCTTGTTTCTATTTCCTGAAACTGTGTAGCAGTTTTGGGTTTTGTGTTGTTCATTTTGTCTTGTGAACTCTTAATTTCATGTCGCTGCATTTACTTGCGTCAGCACCAAGCAGAACTAATTTCACCCCAGCAGTCTATAATTGGATCAATCAAAAAATGCAACCCCATTCCAGGGGTATCATTTATTACATAGAACATTCCAGAGAATGAAAGCATGAGTTGATCTGACTAATTAAAAGTAATGGAATGTAAATGTGGACATTTGTTCCTCATGGCAGACATATGCATTTCTGACATGATATGGCCTAAAAACACAATCATCCTTCGACAGATATCAACAAGTGTCTAATTAAGAAAAATTAATTTGTTATTACAATTCAGAGGTTGCAATTATGTGTGGAATGAAAGCCATCATGCACCATGGGTCCCAGGAGTGAAATTGTGAAGCACTGTCTGTTCGTTCTTTAGCTATTAGATTTTGTATCTCCACAGGACTTCAACTCAGCAACTAGTGATTATGATTTGCTATATTTAGGGAGCTATGTTTGAAATTATGCCCACGACTCTATTTAGCTGATGGCATAAAATGAGAACGTTTTTGTGCTGTGCTAACATCTCATCTTGTGTCAATATCTTGCATCTGTATGAAAATCATAAACTTTCAGACATTAAAAAGCAGAGTTTCTGTTGGTTGGTTAGCCTCAATTGATTCTGGGGGAAACCTGCAACATGATATCTGAATCTTATCCACCGAACAATGTCCAGAGTCCCTTCTGTGACTATCTACGTGTTGCCGCTACAAGAGAGTGTGCTTAAGACCAACCATAAACTCAGACAAGGTCCTGGGAATCCCAAGGTTAAGATCCCCTTGAGTATTTATGAAGACAATTGCAAAAAGAAGCCTGTTCCTATTTCTCATTTATTCCCTCCTTCTTTGTATCCACACCTCACCAGTGTGTGTGTGTGTGTGTGGTGCCCACTTCTGGAGCCAGATAAGTGACACTTCACGGCTACAGATGCTGTTGGCTGATAGCGCTCCGTCATTGTGAGCACAAAGGGGGCCGGAGAGTATGTTAATGATCTAGCTGGCACTGGCACACTTCTGCGCCTCGTGTGAAGGCCCCGGCCTTTGTTGAGCCCGGAATGATCCCCTGCCCTTTCCGTCATTGGAATAATAATGCCCCAAGCACTTCAGGAGCGACAGCGAAGAAGGACGAGAGTCCTCTGTTAGATAATCCCTGTCTTTGTGGGTGGCAAGATCTCTCCAGCTCGTTAGTGAAGAGATCTGGTGAAGATATGATTAGTTACAAGCCTGTATGTAACTAAGGAACATTTGTACATTTGTCTCTGATATCGCATGTCTTAGCTGCTGCTTTTTGGCTGTCTTTATCATCGTTGTGTTTCTTGCGATTCTGTATCCATGCCATTACGAGTAGAGAGCTTATTACTTGCTCTATAGGCAGTATTGCATGTATAATAAAAATAATGAAAAATAGATTATTATCAATTTTTTGCTGACAGGTTTAATTTTGTGTGACTTTTTAAAGTGCTGGTTTCTGTGTTGCGAATCTTTCCCAGGGAGCAAAAGGGCAACGTGAATTAATGGTTTTTGACATCTACTTTTGAATCCGCAGCAGAGCGGTCACAAATCGTGACAAAAATATGAAGTGATCGTGAAAAATAACTCTTTTATCGAGGAAAGCTGTGCTCAGTTTTTGGCAAATGGCATACCTCAGCAATCTGTGAATGAAAGAATGTCAACCTGTAGGGCAAACATAACAATGAAGGAGGTATATCTGATGTGTGCTTATACTGTTTGTGTTGACGAAGCAAAATGTGCAGTTAGTATCCTTAAATATATGAATATTCATCGGAAGTCAATCTGACAGGCTGGTTTTCTACTTCATACTTTAGGGAAATTCAATATCTGATTTATCAAAAAGATCATGGTATTAGCAATTTGCTGAGGGATTTTAGATTTGAGATCTGGTAATGCAAAGTTTCCGGTTTTCTTTTGACAGGGCTCCATGCTTTATTGAACAGATAGTTCTGTGTACTTACATTTCCCACAATCTCTTCCCCTTCAGTTGAAATGGCTTCCTTCCATGTTGAGTCAAGGACGAGCAAGGGAGAATTTGTTTCGATCTCAAAACTTGTGTTTTACAAAGCAATCTCGGGCTGTCAGTAGGAAATGTTCTAACGAGGATTGACTAATGAACTGAGCGAGATGAGATACAGCGCCGGTTCAGCTACTGTTGTACTACGCTCTCAAAAGACTTTGCTAATTGGAATTTTCTAATGTCAAATTTTCCTACTGCTGAGCTTTAAAGCTGGAGTTGTCCATGTTGGTCTGTGCTGCGAAAAAAAAGAGAAATGGTGAAACGATTGAAGTCTGTCTTGGGTAATTTGAGCCCAATTTACATTGTACATCAATTGCGGTGTCCTGCTTTTGAAATGTATATGAATATTTTAGTTTCTTCAAATGTGTAATTGCCCTCAGAGAATGTCTTGACTCAAAATAATCAAGTAGATGTGTTGAAAGACGTGGAGAATTCTGACACTGGCAACATTTTTGAGTTTGGAGAGGTTCTTTGAGAAAAAAGTTTGAAATAAATTGATATTTAAGCTTTGACTTTTAAATTATTGATACTGGTTACAGTTATGCATCTCGAGAAAGAGACGTTCTGTCATTTTGTCTCTTTTTTGGCTTGAAGGATGCCAAGCACAAACAAAACTAAAACTAACACACAAATTTCTCCAAAGCCTGGATATAGTCCTAGTTAGGTTAGAAAAAATAAATAATAAAAAGTATATTGTTTATCGTCGGTAGTTTCTGGATGAGATGGGCCCATATACTGATTTTTTTAGAGACAGTGATTTTTATTCATTTGGCAAAATAAAAGATTACTTCCACATTGTATGTCTTGCAACGAGACAATCACAGTTCTCTCTGAAGACTATGCCTTAATTCATACAGAGGGTATAGCTAACTTGGCTATATGACCACTCAAACAAGATTATTTATAGAAGTTGAGCTACTATAACAGTGTGGCTCTATCTCAAAATTGTTACTTCTATCATATTTAATGGAGAGACATTTGTTGCAAAAGAGTATCGATATTTGGGTATTGGAGTGTGGCTTAAAAGGGTAGTCCATGAAATGTGTCTGGCTCCATTCATCCAGAGCTGAAAACTTCATATATGTATAGAATTTTTTCATATTTAAAATGCCTATTGGAGGTAGTCACACATTTTACTCTATGCAAACGGAATACTGTAATTCAAGGGTACTTTAACTTGAAGCAGATCTGGAAATAAACAGGTTAACAGCTGACCTAAAAAAAAAAAAAAAAACTAGCATCCAGTAACAATAGTCATATCATATCATATCAAGACTTTGGAGATTCTCTCTTTCATAAATGTCATACAGGATGAGTCCATTTACTTGCACTTCCATGGGCCCTTGGGATGTTCTTTAAGAGTCATGGCCTCGTTCTTCCATCACGATGAAAGACTGTGAGGTAAAGGCATTGTACCTCCGTACACGTTTCTTTTTTTTCTTTTTGCAGTTTTTATTTGCGTAGAGATACACCATGCTGGTTCTCCTGCATCGCGTTTTGCCCTCTGCATTCATGGGGTCTACTTTCATATCCTCGCCTCTGTGAACAGCGGTGTACGGGCTTGCAAAGCAGACCATATCATATTTATACATTCCTCACACCTTTGATTTTTGCACCATAGGCAACAAGAGAGCACAAGAATAACAGCAAGATCTCGGGTTTTGATCATATCTGAGCTGACTTAATTGGGTCAGGATCTTGCCTCTCCCTGTAGGTAGTGTCTTGACCTGTGGAAATTACAAGAAAAATAGCGTAGATTGGGTTGCCTGACCACATGTTTTCTTGTGCCTCGCTGAATGGTCTCTATATCTGCTTGCTTGTGTATTTGCTGTACAACTGCAACAGGTCTGACAAAATATGTTACAATCTTTGTGTATAATGGAGTTTGAAATAACACAAAAATCTTGTTTTTGATACAATCTGTTTTTTTTTTTTTGCATTCCCTGTGGTTGTTTTTGTAGTTTTGATTTTAATAGATCAGTGCGAAAAAGGAGGTGTACATTTATAGCCAGGCCTTTGGCCAAAAGCAGGATGTAATATTACTTTAAGCAATATTTTACATTTAAAAAAAACAAATAACTCTTGAACTCCAGTAGAGAAATGGGAGGGCACATATTTACTTTTACAATAGAAAATGAACCAGAAATATTCATAGTAGCTTTTTAAATTTACAGTTCAAACCTAAAGGCTTTTTGGAAAGAGAAACATTTATCGTAGTTAGCTTGTGATCAAAAAGTTGAAAAGAACAGCAAATTTTCACCCAGAGTTGCAATCACAGTTTTAGTTCCCTCATTAATTTTTTTTCTGTCTTTCATTCTTTTTTTCTGCTGAATTTGGCTTCCTTAAAAACAACTGTGATTTCAGATAATCAGCCCGGCAATCAAGCCTGTGCACTTTTTTCGTTGTTATTACTCTTTCTGCTCCATTTGCCATTGCTCAGAAACTTTCCTTTGACATTTTTTTGGAGGGGTGGGGGGGCATCCTGCGAACAGGCTGTCGGCCTGGCTCGGAGAAAAGGTCTTATATTTCAGGCAAAACTCCCACCCCCACCGGCAGAAAAAGTAAATCAATTTCATCTGCTGTGGCTGAGGAGGCCTCCCCCCCCCCCTCCCCCTCCCTCCCTAATACACAACCAACCCTCAAACCCCCCTCACCCACCCCCACCCCCTCACCCTCCCCCTCCACCCCCCACCACCCTTTTTCTTTGCCTCCATTGTGGGCTCCAGTCTCTGGCCGGCCATATGGCAGCTGAGAGAAGACCTGGGCATGTTATGAGGTTTCACCTTTCAACAATGGAGGCCGGGCTGTCAATGAGTGCCATGAATGCATAGGGACGCATGGCTACATAAAGAAACCTGCAGCCCTGTCAGAGTTGACTTTAGGGGGAGGATGATCCACATGACATCATGGGGAGGGGGGCATAAAAGAATGGAAGGTTCTCTCTCTGCTGGATTCTCCACCCCCGGTCCCTCCGCACCCACAAAACAAAAATACTAAAACCCCCCTCAAGTCACCCAAAGCCTGCCTCTGTTTTCACAATGATGTCTTATTATCTTCACCAAAAGTGTGGCACTATTCAAGACCCAGTCACTTAAACATTGTTCCACTACTCCAAGGCACAACGTAAGGCATGAGTCTTAGGAAGAAAAACATCACCGGTATATGAGAACCGGGTGATTGCTGTTTACTTCTACTACCTACCGTCTCCCAACAAAATAAACAAAGGTTAAGAGTTTTAAGAAAGGCACAAGTTTGTACAGGACTAAAAAGTTTGCTCTCTTTTTAAAATGTTTGTCTTTTTTTCTCTTGGAAACACATGATTTGATTTAAAAAACAGAGCGATTTCACAAAAACCCTACTGCCTTTGACGTGTACAAAGTCAGCTCTATGGCTTGGAAGCGGCCCATTTGTTAATCTATAACAGGGAAATCCTAACCCAAAGACAATTAGGCTCTTAGTTGCTGCAAGTTGTGTTCTGTATGTTTTGAAACCTGATGCTTCAGCTTTGTAGCTTTCTTCGCAAACCTGTCATCGCTGCATATTTAGAAAGCACGTCTGGCCTCGCGACAGGTCTTTGCCGGAAGTGACTTCATTGTTGATTCGCTGGAGGTGAAAGACGAACACTTACTATGCGTTCCTCCCACCGACAGCTTGTGGGTTGCGGCGAAATTGGTCCCCACACTGGACGTACATCTGTGCACAATGACATTGTTTCAAATAAGGGTTCACCAGCTGGTCTGACAATTCAAAGGGTTTTAATAACCTGTGGTTAAACTGCTGGACACAAACCCCATTTGTATCTGCTGGCTAACTCTATTACTGCGACCGGCGCTGCGGACACACCAAAAATAGTCAATGCTAAAACTACTCACTCGAGTCATTCAACCAGTACTGCTCTTGTCATTTTAAATCACAGATAGTGTGATAAGAAGCATAGTCTGACTCTAAATTTAAAGCTCCAAACTAAATTTCAAAATTGTATTATTCAGTATATTAAGTAAGTCAATGGAGAATTGTACCAGTATATAAACTGTTCTGAACTTTGTTTTCTTAATATTGAGGAAGATAATTTAGATTAGATTAGATTAAATGTTAACGTCATCATACAAGTACATAGCCAATGAAATGCAGTATCATACTAATCATATCATACTTATATTCAAAATTGTTTATCTGTAATCTAATATATGTATCTGCTGGCTAACTCTGGTTCTGCCACTCTCCATAACTCTTGTTTAGGAATGAACCATGTAGATTGATCATATATTCTGAAGAGCATTTGTGTCCTTGTATTTGTATACAGCCATACGCTTCTCAAAGCAGAGAGCTGAATCAAAAACAGAATGTTTATTCTTGAAGAATGTGGTTTATTTTCAGCTTTAGGAATGTCTGTATGCTCTACAACACAAGGCCATGTAGCATTTTTTAACTAATGCCAAAGTATTCATATAAACAAGAAAACTATTCTTTGAGAGATTCTGCACAATGATTTTCTTATGTACCTCATAAGTGGAAACAGATTAGGCAGCCTTCTCTCTGTGCAATTGGATTTTCTCGAAACAAAAAGCGCCATGTTCTCCCCTGAACTTCCAGCGAGGCATCAAAAAATGCAGTGCTAAACTCGAAACCGAGTACTCTGTCATAGTAAGTTTGGATTTTTTTTTTTATCCCCTTTGTCTTTCTTTATAGTGTACATCAGCATCTGCGCAAGACTAGAGGAGAAGCGGAATTCCTTTCTAAGGACCTGGCAGATTCAGAGTGTCTCGAGGGGAAAGCGTAAACTCAAATATTTCTGTTGGAAACTGTCAAAGTCAAACACTGTCTGGCTTTTGTGGAGCCTATGGCAGCCACTTGCATATCCAAAATGGACGATTTGACTTGACTCAAAACAGAGCTCCTGGAGAATAGAGGCCGAACAATGGAGCCATTCTTAACCCCCCCCCCCCACTCCCCTCCAAAGACACATCTGTTTACATGGCCCCCATCCACTAGAGAATGCCAGTACCTCCCTCCCTCCCTTTTTTATCTGCAACACAACACTAAAGAGACTCAGGCGCCGCGGCCCTTTGTCCCCGAAGGATCTTAAATTATAACTACAACAAAACGTAGGAGACTATATAAATAACAACAGTTGGTCTTTTTTGTACTTTATTCCATGGCAACTTTCCAGAAGAGGGAGAAAGAGATTGCCCACTCGTCGTTCCCAAAAAGAAAAAAAAATAATGCTGTGGTATACTTTTGGACCAGTGGGGAAGTGTGGTCACCTCTGTTTTTAAAATCTTTTTTACGATTTTTGGAATTGTCAAGGGAAATGAGGGCTTTGAGTAGAATATCTTGGTTGTTTTCTTTAATTATCTTACTAAATATCTAGATTTAATTTGACTGTTTTTAATTTTCTGTAAGAAGACTTCAAAATGATTCCCTGGCAAAGACTAGTTTGATGTTCCAAGCATATGCAAAGTCAGTTATCCTCGCTATGCTAATTTATAAATGTCTGGTACACTTAACTTACTGATTATCATGTTTTTTGCTTTCTGTTTCCCATAAACATAGGCATTGTTTCGTAAACTTAAGATAAAGGTCATTCGGTATTTATAATGATAGTCTACTATCATTTACCCCAAGTTTCACTCGTATCTATGGGATTTTAAATTTATTTATTTATTTTAATCCTGACATCTGAGATCTTTCAGTTGGCTTTTTAAGCTTGTTATATCGCGTTGACACCTTTTTAAGAAACTCATATTGAAGCTATCATCTTTTTAGTCTCAGTCTGTCATCGGCAATTTCACATCGCTCTGATCAGCAGTTTGTTATTTACAGTCTTCTCTAAACACAGAGCTCGGTGGGGAGAGCATTTAAAAGGAGTTAAATAAAGATTAATGCCCTGCATATGATATTAATGGGGACGGATTTAAGTCCACAGACCCCAAGTCTGCATCCGTCAGTGTCACTGATGTAGTGATGAAGGCAGTGAACCTTTGTACAGTGGATAAAATAACATTTTCATCATTAGCAGAAACAATGGCCTGGATTTTATTAACATATGTCATTAAATAAATAAATAAATAAACAGGCCCTTGTAGAAAACTCAAGTATCGTGAATGTTTAGTGTATGTGATTATAGTGTACACTCATTGAAGTCATGATTGAACAATATTGTTACTTTTCTCCCCTATCAGAGGACATTACTCTGACCATGTGACCTTCTGATGTCAGCAGAGTGTGTGAGGTGGCAGAAATCGGGGGCAGGTGGGAGGGGGGGATATTTTTGACTCTGTTGGAATGTGATTCCGGAAACCATCCCTTTAAAAGAGCGGGAGAGAAGGGAAGCTTGCTTTTGTACGATGTTACTGCTGACCTTCAGCTCTGATTTTAAAGTCAATGTCCTGGTTACAGCCGTTCCCCGACATACGTCCGACCTCCGTTCTGACCGAGTGGTCGTATCTCGAAATGGACATAAGTCGGACGTATGTTATCATGGCATGTAGTAGTCATATACCTATACAGCATTCTTTTATCCTACTCAGTTTCTATCATGGTTATCTCATTTTTTAACCGGCTCTATTAATTGGCATTTTATATGATTCTGTAGTTTTTTTATCTTTTATTTAAGATTCTTTAGGTCATATTTCATCATTTATTTTTCTTTTTTGGTCGTATGTACGGATGGTTGTATGTTGCATAGGTCGTAAGTCGGAGAGAGGCTGTACAGGGAGCCAATCAGACCTGACCGACCAACATCAGGCCCAACAACACACAGCTCAGTAAGGTGTTTTGAGAAGCTGTGATAGATTACGCCTCTACCGCCGAGCCCTGCACATATCCTTCTGCCTTTGATTGGAACAGATTACTATGCCACCTAAAAACCTAGGTCTTGCCCTCGTGACGGAACTTTAATCTTCAAGACACATGATCTTGTAGTCTGGGCTTCATCTTTTTGCAACAAGACGAAACTGTTTTTGCGCCATTACTCATTAAGGAGGATTCAGAGCAAGCCTGAGTTCAAGATGTTGTTTTCAATGAGAGAAGAAAACCAACAAGCCTTTTCGTTGGAAGGCCCTGGAGGAACAACTAGCTGTGTTATATATGACACTATAGCCTATTTTTCAAACCAATAATGATGCTACATTGGTATAACGCAGGGCTGAGAAATGAGACAAAAAAACACAAAGGCAACCCCCTCAATCTATAATGATGAAACAACAAAATAGGTAGCAAATGGCGTTTTAATGTAATTCAAGGACCCAGAAACAACAACAAAATAAATGAAACCAGATCACGGGCAACTGTGACAAAAATACAAAAGACAACTTAATTATTTCATGATCTCTTAAATTTGTTGTGCCCCTCGGTCTTCTTGAAAAAGGCTGTGCTGAAATGTTGGGCTTTATGATGGCACAATTTTAAAAGTCTATGAAATTTAATTTTTGACTGTGCTGCCCTCTAATTTTTTTGTTTAACTTACAGACAAATGTCAGAATAACTTGTCTGACAAAAGCAGTTTGGAATGCTAACTTTGGCGATTTCTTGGCTCTTCAATCAAACAGATGTGTTCCAACAGCTTTAATTCATTCTCAATCAATGCTAAAATCAAATATTGATTCAGTCTATTCATATGAAACATGTATCCTAGCTTGTTTTTGCAAACTATGATTCCGACACTTTAAAAATATTTCTCAACCCTCTCGGGTCACCTAGGACGGGACGGCTTAATTCTTTTCCATCGAAAAGCTCTGTCTGAATCTGAACATCTTGAAAGGAAAAGGGGGTCACTGCAGGTTTATCTGTTGTCGAATCTCCCTCTCCCACTCTCCTCCCCTCGAGCCATAAGTTTTCCGTGAGTCTCCTAGTCTGCAGTTGTGTCTCTGAAGACTGCACTCCTTTCTGCTGAACGTGGCAGAAAAAAAAGGCATGAAATGTCTGACTTCCACTCCTTTGTTTAGATTAGGCCTCTAGTGCTGAGGAGCGGAGCGCTTTGGTTCGATGGAGTTTCTGACGGAAAAAAAAAAAAATCGGTTCCCCTCCTCTGCCTCAGATGAATCCACGTGAGCCATCTGAATATGATCAAGATGTGGCCGTCGGCCCAGGGTGTAGGCAGAAGCCATTGGTCCCTTGTTAATTTCATTATTTTGGTTTGCCAGCTAACTCTAGCCTACTCTAGAGAATGGGAAAACCTTTCACACACATAATAATGCTAAACTACACTCTTCCTGGCATCGCCATTACCGAAGTGGGCTCTATTTTTAACCCCGTGTGGGACAGAAAAGAACTTCGGTACGGACTGTGGGCAGATGTTCGTTACTTTTGGAAGGCAGATGGGAGTGAGCTTTAGGCAAACGACCTCGGGCAGGCATTACTCGAATGAAAATTACCCAAGAGCAAACATGGAAAGAACTACGACCTGAAAGGTTGCCTGTAGAATGTGCTGATTGGAATCGCACAGAGTTTTTTGTCCTCATAAAGGAGTGAACCAAGTCTAACACTTGTTTTCTATAAAAAATGATAGCAATGTATTATGACAGCAGATATGGAGAGGTCATCCAAAACTGTGCTCACTGCATCCTCCCTCTACTCTGCACTGTGAATGCTCTTCATGTTACATCAGTCCTGCTTGACAAAGCCCCCCACCATAAGAAAGTGTGAAATCACATTCCTGGCGTCTGGAGCAGAACTTTAAAAGAATGGTATGGGTTTTTACGACCGTTCTTTATTCCATCAGGTTAAAAGTATGTGAAAGGGTGATGGGTGATTGTTATGAAGTCAAATAAAACATTTCTGCTTCTGAAAGGGATATGCCTTTGGGGGTAGTCAGGAGAGGAGGGGGGATGTCCCTGTAGCTTCTGGCAGGCGGAATTGGAAATATGGCTTCACCGCGAGCCAGCTCAGCCAATCGCTAAGCGCGTGGGGGTGCCGTAAACTCTGACCAGTTCTTGCCCGAGCCACACGAGCGACTTCATTTCCAGGATTTCTGCAGATCGACCGCGAGCTCGGAATGAACCGTCCGACGCGCGAGAGAGTATTGACCTCGCGCGAGCCGTGCTAAGGAGCTAAGGCTCAGCTGCACGTCAGCCGTGCTTGACGTCTCCGTGTAAATACTGCTAGGAGGACTCGAGCTGATTAGGGGGTGTGTGAAGAGTCACCTGAGGACAGAGTCAAGCTGTGAAAAGTGTCATAATAAGGAGTGAAGCAGATCGATCTGACACGTTTAAGAAAATGCTGAGGTCCCAGAGATGAGATTTAATTGGCTTAGGTGGAACTAATTGCATGTCACATCTATGCTGATGTGACATCCGCCCAAGCAACGACTTGTTCCCTCGTCGGCAGTAGGCGATTTGAAGGGGGATACCATGCCCCTTGTCAGCAAAATGACCAAAATGCATCCCCCTTGTTAACCTGCCATCCCCATTTTACATGTATGAGTGAGTGTGTGTGTGTGTGTGGTGTGGGGGCAGGGGGGTGCTCCCATTGGGCCATCCCCCCTGTTAAATATTAGCAAATCACCTCCTGCTCATTGGTCGAGAGGGACTCTTTCAGTCCGTATTCTTAAAATCTCCAAGATTCTCAAGGTCCTGATACTGCAAGAGTGAGCGGCCCACTAAAGACGAGAGACAGTACACCCCCACCCCCACCCCCAAACCCCAACGACCTACTTACCTCATGCGATCTATAATGGAGGGGGTAAGACTTGAAATCTCATTTTACAATTCGACCCCGCCAAGCCCCGGGACTCAAAAGTACTAACATCACCCTGTGCAGAAGTTCCCACCCCGACACCACAGCAGTGAAAGGAAAATAAGCACCTCGTAACTGCTCGCTAGCAATCCTTTAGAATAAATACTCTGCTTAGTTTAGCTGTCTCTGCTTCAAAGGCAAACGAAGACATAAGTGCTTCGCTATGAAGTATGGGTAGTGTACTCCTAGGTATTACATATTTATTTATTTCTGTAGTAATCAGAGTTGTGCTAGTTTTTCATTCACATCTATATTTGTTTTCTTTCATGAGGTTAAAAAAAAAAACATATGCAACAGTTCTCAGGAAAAAAATGTCTGTAAGGCACTGACAGAAAAGCAAAAACTTCTGAAATGAAAATATTCTTGTGCCAGAACTGATTCTTGAGAGAATGCATTGGATGGAATTTGTGACTGAGGAAGGTAACAGAGAAGAGCAGGACAGATGTGATGTTCTGTGACAGTGGGTGGCCACCACAGAGAGCCTCCGACACTGTTTAAACAGTGAGTAGCACAGCGCCCCCGGTGGTTGGCGGCAGGCAGTGGAGAAGGCCCAGTTAGAGAGAAATGTACCAATGAGCCTTGGTCAGACATAGTACAGCATATTATGCCGGAAGGTGGCTGGTTTAACCTTCTCAGATGAGATGGCAAAGAATGTATTTACCGCACATACAATGACTTTAAAGTATGCAAATCCCTCCTCAGCTCCACAGACATATTCAAAGCGACTAAGAATGGGCCACAGTTATAAAGCGTAAATGTGCAGCAGCCTGTATATAGCACAGGGAGCGTTTTTTTTATTTATTTTGCTGGGGCATGTGAGGTAAAGTGACTCGCTCGAGGGTGCAACAGCAGTGGTGAGCCTGTGAACCTCAGATCTCGACTTCAATGCTCAAACCGTGGCGAAACAAGTCCTGATACCATGTGTCGCCCTGCCAAGAAAACATGACAGAAATGTTCCATCTCACTTTAATTTTGGAATTAAGTAGAACGTAAACACAAACTGTACACATTCTGACTATACACATCTGTACACGTTTATTAGTTATTGTTATGTTATTGAGGATGATCTGTATGATCTGTAGGATTTCCCCATTTAGCAAAAGACTGAGCGGGGACTGACATGACCAACTATTCAAAAATATGCACACTTGGAACCATATGATTTTCATAACTGGAAGGAAATGGTCCTTAGCCAGATTCAGTTTTACTCTCCATCTCTAAGTATAGAACAGATTTATCTTTTCTGTGACGAAACGACTTCTATTTATTTTTGTGGGTTGCAATGGCTTCTGGGAGGGGACAGCTTGCCGTCGTTCCCGGAAAAATCCCACAACCTCTCGGTTTACTCTCCCCCTTTCGCTGCTTTAGGTCTCAAATCCAAACAAACACGTGACCTTATGAATATATTTTAAAATGGCAAAAAAATAAGCAATCTTTGTATGCATAGAACTCAAGCTTTATCATTTCCTGCTAGCAACGAAAGTCGCAAATTATATGGTGGGAAGGTAACATGATTGGATGACTCGGATATCCTTACAGAGGACAGAAATAAAAACATGGTGCTGAAAAGTAATTTGAATGTATTCTTTTCGTGACATTTTTTCACCCACTGCAACACTCCTGATACGGAACAAGAATAAAAGCAGAATATTGGAGTTTGAAAAATGGTTGGAGGTTGTTTTTTTGTCATACCCAGTGTATTTGCTCTCCTTGATTGACATACAGTGTAGGCACTTTCCTTCACTGTGGCAGGAGGCAGGAATGGGGGGGGGGGGGGGTGGGAGGGACAGGGGTGAAGAAAAGATATAAAAAGAAGTCTTTCAAAAAGCACATGCACAAAATGCATTAGGAAAATAGCCTTTCAAATGGCCTTTCGGGAGCTGTGAGCTACTCGCCTTTTGTAGGCTGTAGAAATCGCAGAGAGCAGCATATTGTATCATGTACTGAGCAAAATACATAATGTATCATATTACATTTTGATCAATTCACACCATCATGAATGAAGATGTCTGCATTAAAATAACCATTGCGAGTTTCCCAATATTCACAGGTGTTTCTTGAATGGTGAAAGCAAAAAAATGAATACAGTGCTACAGATGCAAGAGACAAATGTATTTGTAATCCAGTCAAACAATACCACATTTTCTGTTCAGTTCAGAGGCTAGCACCGTTTACTTTTCCGCTTGATTACCCCCTTACAGGTTCTTTCAGGTGAGTCTGGAAGTGTTAGTCACCAAAGTAAGAGCAGGGCCAAATCTGGCAGGCGTGGACCACATGGCAGAGGGTATAGGGCCAAATCTGGCAGGCACAGACCACATGGCTGAGGGTATAGGGCCAAATCTGGCAGGCACAGACCACATGGCAGAGGGTATAGGGCCAAATCTGGTAGGCATAGAAAACATGGCTGAGGGTGCAGGGCTGAAACACACAGTGGATGGGATGCCCACACTAAGCAATTGAATGAACGCAGCCAACCTCAACGGCATTACTTTAGGGAAAGCAACGAAAGTAGATGGAACCTGCATCCACACAGGAAGAAATCACCGGCTGCGTCGACAAGGAAAAGGGCTTCAAACCCATGTCGCTCTGGTGCTGTGAAGCCAGTGGGCGGTCCACTGAACCGTCAAAAGGGTGCCGTGTTTACAAGAAACGCGGTCTTTAGAGTTTTTTAAACTTTGCAGCATATGTTCTTTTTTTCTGTGAGGGCTGAGCTCCGGCGGAGCGAATTCCTGCACCGCGGGCGTCTGCGCTCCCGCGGTCTCCGAGGGCTGACATCCAAACAAAGCCGCTGACGGCTCTGCCCCATCAGGAGCTCCAGACTGTCAGAGCTCCAGCCCGGGGGGCGGGGGGGGTTTGGGGGTTCAGTTACTCAAGCACCTCTCTTTCATTCTCTCTCCCCTGTTTACACCCCCGACGTTAGGGGTGCATGTTATGAAAAACAAAAACAAAAAAAAAAAAAAAAACCCGAGGCCGTCAAAGTCTCTGAGAATCCCTCTCCTTTCATGCGCTCCCTGTCTTCCCGCTTTAACGCCTGTCGCTGGCGGGGCCGACTGCTGCCTGGCTTCACAGGGAGCGCCGGAGGCTTCCGAGGCAAAGCCCGGGCACAAAGCGAGGCGGAGACGGATGCCTCCCCGCTTTACACGCCGCTGTCATCAGAATAGACGACGGCGCACCCCGCCCGGTTACTTCGGATCCCTCATCACACACCCCGTGCTTATCGTCCCGCTCAGAAAAGCAGAGCGACGCCGTCACGCCGACGGCTCTCTGACGAGATGAAGCCAACGCGACGCAGCCATCTCCGGGCCTCGCGCTTTACCCCACTGTCATTCCCGATGGAAATGATCACATCAGGTACATAGCAACATAATGAGAATTTGATCCCGCCCCATGTCTATTAAACCCTATTCCATACCCATGCACATGCTCAAATGGCCATGTTCGCAATGCATGCATGCATGCAAGTATACACGCAAACACAGCACAGGCACATGCAGATACAAACAATGACCCTCATTCACTGCAAAGTGGAAGGCATTTCAAAGACAGATTCGGTTAGTGGGAAGCACAGGTATGGGGTGGGCAAAATCGGGTGACCTATACCCTGGCACGGAACAGAGTAATAGGATTCAATGTAAATTCCATTCCTTTTCCCATACAACATGCGGGCAGCAAGATAATATATAAGCTAGGGTGAAGGCTTCATGACGAGGGGATCCGGATTGAATTACCATTATTGACATTATCAGGTTGCTTTTCGACAATGGCAGTTTTGAGCCCCCCCCCTCCCCACCACACCACACATTAATGAATACTAATTGCGCAAAGGCCTGCTCCATCACTCCATGCCAAGAACTGTATTAGCGCAATCTGTCAGGCTTTAAATATTGTATGACCCTGATCCTTTGAGTCTCCACCTCCAAAAAAAAAAAAAAATGAAGTACACTAATAAAGAATCCTTGGAGGTACTGCGCGACGTGTCAAAAATGTGTGCTATGTTTTAAGTGAAGGGTGAAAATAAGCAAACATATTGCTGCAAACATATTGCTGCAAACAGCATTGCGCGACACACTATCCCTGTCACCGCCGATAAATCAAACGCTTTTATTTTCATGCCATAAGGTACCCCCTTATGCGCTGAGAGTCTGCAAGCAGGAAGACTCTGTCCATATGAATCCTGTCTCAAATGTCAGAAAACAGATCTGGGGATTGAATCAGATCTTGTTTTGTGTGATGTCTGATTTTTTTTTACAGAATACCAATATTTTTCTTTTGCAATGCAGAGAGCCTCTGGTCAATTGAACTGTTTTTACTTCATCCTCGACTTTGAAAGACTTAGCAAGTGTTACTGTATCTACTCTTTCTGTCTTATGAGTCTTATGATATGAGAATATTTAGCTAAAACTGTTCTCACATAATTATATAAAGCCATTGAGACTTCACTCTGTCCATAAGCTTTACTTTCTTTAAATAAGAAATGACAGTGAAAGACAGTCCACATTGTTTCATATAATTAGCTTAAAATATGGCTGTGTTTTTCAACTAGTTCATCTAATACAGGAATGTAATTTAGATCATTTTTGTGGGGTGCCATCTCAACAGGGTGGTATTTATTTAAAATAAGAGAATGGGGGAAAATGGGGAGCTGAGATGGAAGAACTATTCGAAGAAAGAGTGAAATGTAATGAAAATTATACATTTGGAGCAGCTACCTCCAAAATCCAAAAAAAAAAAAAAAAACCTTTTTCATAATTTGCACGGCTTTCACCCTGCCAGTCCATTTCCATGGTCCCCGGCATGCATTCACAGCAGGTTAGCTGTAAAGCATTTCTTAAAAGCATATTAAACTCAGGGGACCATATACCATAGCCAGGGCCCGGGAGGCCAGAAATTACCGCTCCTGTTCCCATGCAGCATCCTTCCAGGAAGACGGGCTAAATTGCGTCGGAGGAGGAGTGGCGGACTGGCTCTTAACCCGTCGAGTGGCTCCTTCGCCGTGATTGCCTCCTCGAAATTGCGCTCTGGGGGTGGCCTAATCAGTCGACAGGAAGTGCCTGGACCCGGCCGCGGGTGTGTGCGACTGAGGCGGACGCGTGTGGAGCCGATGCAAGCCGGTGGCGATGACCTGAGGACGAAGGTTGGCAGCTGAGCAAAGTTTTGGAAAAACTAACACTTTGCTGCTGTAATGATGCAGCACTTTCGTTTTTGCATCCACTGACATTCTGTAAATTGTCCTGGATTATGGTTTCAGATCACTTGTACGAACAATGTACGGTATTTCGATGTTTCAGTACCTAAGCTCTTTTAAAGTATTGAGCCTTAAGATCTCACTGCATTCATCCTTTATGACATTCCATAAATCCCTTCACCCTCAGGTGCTGTATAATAAAGATTATTATCATATTAATTTTATTCCTAAGGATTAAAATTACATCAACAATGTTCTAATTATAAAGAACACCAGTGAGGTTTGACTTATGAAGTGGAATCTTGTTTCAAAAGCAAGCAATACATGTATTGTACCAAAAAAGCAGACCCCTGTGTATCTCTTTGGTTTCCTTTCCTTTTTCTGCAAAATTTGACTGCATGCAGAGTGCACACCTTTTCCAATGTATTATTGCGCCTCTCACGATCATCAAAACAAGCCGTAACAGCTATCGATGGGAGAATGTTTTGTCCAATATCGTTTTTATGTGTAGCTTCCTGCATCCCTTAATTAGTCCACAATAAAGTAGATTGCTGGCAAGTGGAGAGATGGCAATATGCAATATTCACGAACATTTGGCAATCCACTTTTTTATGATTGGAACAATAAAGCACTATGTATCCAGCAGGGTGCATTCAAATTCTCAAATTCCCTTTTAAAGCCATTTGGGAATTTTTCGGGGATATTTCATGTGGCCTGTTTCTGATCCAGAAGGCAGGAAATATGAACATAAAGACATTATTTTTTCCGCCGCTTCCTCCTTAAGTCTGATACGCAGCTGGTTTTGATTATGTCTACACAGATACTGTGAACAGACCCATGGCTAAAACGCCACTTTCGGGACATTTTTTTGCCTGTGATATATTTTCCCCATCCTCTGCCCTTTGTGTCATGGGAAAATGAATACCTTTATGGGTATTTTCTTAAAGTATGCATACTTGAGTGTTTCGGGTTCATAGACTCAAATGCATCATGGGAATTTGCACTGAATCTGACAATTACTGTACTTAAGAGTTTGGAGCCGACAAAACAACCCATGCTCTCACGAGAACGGTCTCGGGTTCACCTTTACGCGAGTCTTGTACAACAGAACAATTTCCGACTCCGACAGCCTCGAGGACGGCAAACAAAGTCGCTTCGGATGCTCAGCGCTTTTAATTATGCACACGGAGGTGAAAACGCAACATGGAACACAAACCTTAAGTGTGTTAAAAGCATCTGAGGACCATCTGGGCCGCGTGTTATCGCTACAGCGGTACCAGAGATGTCCAGGAAAAATGACAGGTCACTCGCGTTGGAAATGAATTATCCTTTTTCGCACAGCTGTGCACATTCATTATGTATTTACAGACACGATGAAGCTTCAAAATGTCACTGTATACTTTTTTTTCCATGTCACAGAAGGCAAAGGGATCGTAAATAGTGTCTAGAGTGCTAACTTTGTTAGACTTTCAGTGTCTGGAATAAAATTCTAGCCTCGTTTAGCCAGTATGTGCAGTCAAGATGAGTCGAATAACACAGAACTGGTCAAATAAAATGTGGCTGAAAAATTGGTGGTTGTTGTGTTTCTGTATTGCGAGCAGCCATACTAGGTCTTAGCACTGTTTAAGTTGTTGGTGGTGCTGCGAGTAGAATGAATTTAGCTTCTTTCTGGGAGACATGGGTTGTGGAAAAGGGTGGGTGCTGGGACCATAGTAATGGACCAGGGAATCAGCAAAGAGGAGGAAATTTTTGTGACTTTTGGGTCTGACGAAATAGGCTTTGGTTTCCTCTTTCTCCAAATTACCAAGGTCTCAAAGGGCAGCTTTTTTAGAGGAACATTAGAGGTATCTGAGATGCTTTCATGCTGCTAAAATATTGAAATGGCCTTAATCAGTGAAACATCTTGCTAATATGGAATTTTTTTCCCAGAGTGTTGGAGGTGAATAATTGATAAGTCTGCCCTGATGACCGTAAAGATACATGGATATATATATAATATAATATGGATGAGTCGAAGTACTACCCAGATCTTAAAACAGATAATTAAAGTTAAATCAAACAGGCCATTCCCCATAAAAAAGCAATTTATTTTTCCACAGAAATCCTGTATATGTAGCTTATTATGGTACAGTATAACATGTTTCAGTATAACGGCTAACACCTATATAAGAGAAATAACCAAATGTTATATTTAGGGTCACAAATTGGTGAAGCTGAATTCCTCTCCTCGGAAATACATGCAGATTTCCGTACAGTGTTAATTTACACTTTCCAGGTCATTGGCTATACCCTCTCTGCATAAATCTGCACTTCACGAGAATATCCTTATAGATATTAATAACAAATCAATATTTTATCTTGACATCTGGGCTTTTCGTCCCACATGGGCCTGACATGAGCAGGCCCTGTCAAAAGTGTGTTTTTCATTAAAACCATTGAATCCAAACATAGAATCGCATTTATATCACATTTTTAAGTAACTAAGTCACACAGACAGGACAGGTACTGGCAGAGAGCCATTTCCCATTAAAACTTCAGACCTGAAAAACAGGATTTCGAATGATGAGATAAAAATATATTCATTTGTACTGAAATTGGTTACATAATTAAGATGGTTTAGATACTGTAAATACGGATCATGACTTGGCAAAACAAAATCTGTGACATAGCTCTGGATAAATAGAAACAAATGTCTGCATGCACCACAAATATTTTTGTCAAATTATTAAATTACTTATTCAACAGACTGTGGAGCCTAGGGAAGGGGAGGGGGCGTTTGAGTCTGTAGTAGGTAAAGTAATCGTGAGCAGCTGTTCCCCTGTAATTTTTCTGGGCCTACTCCAGCCATGCCAAGCCCACACATTAAGCAGACAGGGATATGTGAGGACAGAAAGAAGGGAAGAGAGAGAGAGAGCGAGAGAGAGATGAAGAAAGAGGGTGAAAGAGATTGAGAAGTGGTTGAAATCCAACGAGAAGGACAGGAAGAGAGCGAGGCAACAGGAGAGTGGAGAAAGCATTGATTTTTCACTTTAATCTTCTTAGAAGCAGAGACAAATACCGAAAAAGAATGAGAATAAACAAAGCAATATGACAGTTTGAGCAATAAAATATGTAGTCGCTCTGGATTTTGTTTTTCTTCTGTTGCCGTTATTTCACATTCCGATCAATTGGTACTTGCCGCTGCCACTGGTTGTTACAAAGAGCACAGGTGTCCAGTATGACTTTTTTTTCCTGTTGAGAGAGAGAGAGAGATAGGGAACGAGAGGGAGAGAGAGAGACAGAAGGACCTTTTGCCAAAGATAATTCTCCGAGCCACTCCAGGGACTCTGGCTCATGAATCAGGACATGTCTGTCAGTAATGGCACTGCCTGAAAGCTGCCAACCAGCTGCAGCCCTGCGCTTGGGGGAGGGGTCACTGGGGGAGAGGGGGTGGGGCCACGTGGGGGGACACAAGCAAAGGGAGGCAAGGACAGGGCCAGACTAAGTGTCCCCGAAAAAAAAAAAAATGACAGCATCACAGATCAGACACTTTAGAAGTCGCCTTCAGTGAAACTGGAGACAAAAAAGAGAGAGAGAGAGAAAAAGAACACACAAGATTTCCAGTGGCATTGTCAACACCGAGCTGAAAGAAGCAGAGAGAGAAACACTCAAGTTTTAAACTTGAAAGCAAGCAGTTTCCCTTTTGAGGGCTACCATTCTCCTTGCTGTTACCAGATCCCCTTTTGTGTGTGACTAAAAAATGTGTGGACGTACAAATCTGGTGGGTCTGGTTTTGAATTAGTTGGGCTTGAGGGGGGGGGGGTGGGGTTTGATTACTTACACCCCCAACCCCACCACCCCTCCCAACCCCACACTCACCCGCCTCTTGGAAATCCTGGACTAATTGGGAAAGCAAGCAGCCATCAGACAGAGCCCGGTACGTGTTCTGAAAGTGTGTCTCTATAGGTCTCCTGAAGACACAGAGCACCGGGTTAAAACGTGAACTCTCTCATGAACCCTGCTTCCTGCCAAATCACTTGGGGGCAATTTACATGTTCCACCCAATGGCTGTTAATAGCCAGATGGTAACAGCAACAAATGCATAAGTAGATAAACAAATAGTGAGGAGTAAACATTGCAAGTGCATGGAAAATGTGCAGGACATCAGTATGCGTGTGTGTCTGTGTGGGTGTGTAATAGAGATAAAATGAATTGAGAGAAAAGACATTGACTACTAATATGGAATTCAATTCTTATTTGTTCCCAGCCTGATCAGTCTTATTGCATAATTCTATGGTTATACAAGAGGCCATGATTGCGATTATCGTATAGAATTAGGGGTGTTACTACGGTGCCATTGGCAAGAATCCCAACTGCGCCCTAGCAACCTGTGCGTTTAATCATTGTCTGCTTGTACTGGCTGCTTAAACATCTCACTTTGCAGTTTCAGTACAACAATGTGCTAATGCTATGACAGCAGTCATTTTTATCAAAGCCAGGAAGAGGCTACACTCTGGTAGAGTATGTGATGAATGCTGATCTCTCACTGTAAAGAGCTCCCAAAGCAAGGCACTGTAAAAATGCATGCTGTTACCGTTCTGTCATTAGCTTCATCTGCACAGGGACTTTAACACTGAGCAATGTGTCTGCACCTCCAATGCTGGAGTGTAGAAATGGCTCCATGATACTCAGAGCCGTTGTTCTTCCCATAACCAAATATTACAGAGATTTGAATTCAACATTATCAATAATGAGTGCCACCATCCATATTATATTTTATGGCTACAATTTGAATGAATATCTAGGTTGTGTTTTCAGCCAATCTGATATCTGTCAGTCTTTGGTTGGTTGGGGGTGGGGGTGGGGGTGGGGTTGGGGGGGCACGAGGGGTGGTGGTTAAGGAAACGGGGCCGTTGCCGAGGAGGAGCAGGTTTCGCGAGGCCAGTGCCCGAGGTGCCCATCTGTCTCACTGGAGGAGTTCCCTCGGAGCTGCGACGGCCAAGCGGTGACAGCCAAGCTCCGGGCCTCCGCGATGAAGGTCACGGGCCCACAATGGAGGAGCCGTAGGCGGCCGTGTCTGAATGGGAGGGGGCCGAGCACATGGCAAAAACTTCCAGACAAGCTAATATTAGCCCCCAAGTCCATGCAAGAGTTAGAATGCCAAAGCCACTCTACCCTACAAAAAAACAAGCAAAATGAATTGTATGTACTATGCTACATAGACTGTGGAACAACAACAATGCAATTACTTACTATAATTTTACAAGTACTTAAGACCTTAAGGTGCTGTCCTATTGAAGATGACTGACTTTCAAGATCAAATTATTAAATAAAACACTACACTTTTCCTTGATCCTGGTGACACTGTAACTACAGTGAATTTGAAATGTAAAAACCTGTTGAACTGTAAAAAATAAGGATATTCAACTGTCAGTTAAAATAACATGCTGCCATTCAAGCTCAAAAGTGAAATTGATTGATTTGCCGTAATTTTACATACTTGTTCATGTTACTCACATGATGTCCTTACACCAGGCAGTCTTTGTTTCGTGTGGTGAGTGATGTGTTTTCAATGTCCCACATCAAAAACTTCAAAGATGGGAAGTCTCACTGCAGAAAACCCCTACAGAATTCAAATAGTGTTTTTTTCCTGGGACTTATTTTCTATTTTGGTCAGTCTGAGTATACCAGCATGCATTTCCAATAAACAGCTGGGGGTTAGAATGCAAAATGATATAAACAACACTGCACAGTAGAATCACCAGGGATCAAAGCGAAAAGGAAATAAAAGAAATGGAACACAGTCTTAATGCTCATTCATACTGAATAGGACCCCTGGAAGTTTTACATTATATTCTAAATAATGCATTAGCTACTTTAGCCGTCAATGCCGTTATTGTAAAATAAAAAACGCAATCACTTATGAAAATCATTTCTCATAAGTCTCACCAGCTCCTCTTTCTCTGTGAGTGCCAGACCTCCCTGCGTAAGAGTTTAAAGGGGTGCATTCTGGGAGAGTTATATTTATGAACACAGTCTAACTTTATTATATTTTTTCTTGCTTTATCTGTGTTTTTCAGCAGTTTGGCTTTCAACAGAACTTTACATGGGCGTTAAACTCATTCACAGAGGCCAGACTTTCTGAAGATCTCAAGTATATTCATATTTTCTTGCCTCACAGTTTAGTATGTTTCAAATTAAGAAGTGAAGTCTCATTTTCCTACTACAAGAAGTTACCTTGCTCTTGGAAAATTAAATAGTGATAAATGGACATTTGATTCCAACCTCCCTCTTCCAATCTCAATATGGCCTTAGCCTGTGAGAATAAGGGTTGACCTGAACAAGCTATGCAGTTTATTTGATATTTAAATCAATACTACAGAAAATTGTGATGTCTTCAAGCTGTTTGACTCCATCTCAAATCTCTCCCTTCCAAGTCTTGTGATGCTGTCTGAATCTCTTCTCTCTCTAGAAACACCTGGGTCTAATAACGCTGCTAACATGTATATAAATACATTCTTGAGAAAAGTAGAGTTTGTTTACAATGCAGCTAAGTGTTTGTGGTCGGCAATTGTATGTTTATTTGAATTTCCAAGGAACAAGTACTAATATGGTATGACCAGCTAGGGCTAGTTTTTTGGAGGCTATTTCTGAAGTGTAATTATTGAAAACGTTCTAAGGACCTCTCATCTCAAAACAAGAGATTGTGTGTTTATGTAGCCTATAAACTATCAATGACGTTTTCTGAAAACTTGTCCTCATTGAAATTTCCCAATAATTCCATGTGAAAGCCTTATATTTTTGGTCTTTTGTGGTTTATCCACCAATTAGTCTAGAACAGTCCTGTGATTACCCCACCTTTGCAGGCCGCCAGAGTCTTGGCGTTGGTTCGCCGGCGTCTCCGTCGGATTTGTTCTCACCTCATTTAACAATCAACTGTTCCTAATTACTGTTTGCTGACTGTAAGAAACCACCCCAAGGGGCTAAACTCAAACTTTTTTTTTTCTTCCGCTTAATGAACCGAAAATGACGTCACGTGAAGCTCGAACAGGGGGGACGAAGCCCCCGACATGAATTCAATGCCGCGCCAATGAATATTCATAGCGGTAATTATCGGTTTCTGCGGGCCTAATCCACAAAGTGTGCGGGATAATTAAGGATCCTCTGAATTAAGATATTAAGTGGTCACTTCCCTGAAATTATAATCATTTAGCCAGCTTATATTTGATAAGGTATGAATGATTTTAATTGAGTTTTTTTAACCCTATAAAACATTATTTAAGAAAGATGTAGCTGGTTGCTATTATTTTGATACGTTTGGATGACGCTTCAAATTTTAAAGCACAGCCAGGATGAACAAATATCAATAAAATCTCAAGAAAAGCCATTTAAGGGTTATTGCATATATGTGATCTCATTAAATGTGCCTGAGCTAGTTCTTTATTCCGCTCAAATACATTGAAATCCTGCAGGAATCTTTCAAACACATTACAGTAGATGTGTCTGTCTTCTGGGAGGCTCGGTAGGACAAGCTTTTTGATTTCGCATCCCACTTCTGAGAACAAAGCAGCAGCTAAGCTGTTCCTTCTTACCTCACATGTATATCCTTTGTATGATTATGTAATAACAGACTTTATTTTTGATGTGTTACACACAAGTATGCTGTGATAATAGTCCTTTAATGCATGTATAACTTGAAGGTTTTATTTCTGTATTACCTAGTTTTTGTATCTCAATTTCAGATGTCTAATCACATTCCTCTGCCTTTGTAATCACTGAAATCTCTTTTTTTGAATGGCGGAGTGCAGGCAGGCAATTGCATTCCTCCAATGCCTTCTATCAGACCTATTTCCTTTCACTCTGCAGTCTATTGGCTGATCTCTGTTGTCTCAGCTGATCCAGGCAGATCTCCAGCTGATCTCTCTTCTCACTGTGCGAGAGGGACATGCTTCACACAGGTAGCCTGTATGTGTTGGATCAAGCAGAGATCTTTCTGGCGGTTACAGTGCAGTTAGGCAGGGGAAACCCTACCTATCCTCTCCTTTTCTTGTGTCACTACAGCCATCAGTCTGCTACAATACCGTCTATATTTGTTACAGGCACCTCACTTCACTGAAACTCAAGCTGGATGGTTCCTTCGGTAGCTTGATTTTGTTTTCCCATCTTTTTCAGAGAATTTCACTAATATGTTTATTTCACATGTGGAATTCTGAGGGGCAACAGACAGCAGACTTCAAAGAGGAGGTAGACAACACATTTTAAAAATAAACGCTTGACATCTGACTTACATCGTCCTCATAAATGGGTCAGCTTCCATCGCTCTTGTTTTCCGCTTTACTTATAGGCGGAATTCAGACAGCGCGTTTAGGGGCATAAGTGAGTAAACACTAGCCATATATGCCGGTATGGATACCTTACCATACAGTAGGCAGATCCTGTATGTGGAGTTAAACACCCACTCTAGTGCAATATATATCTTTCTTTTGAAAACTGAAATATGTGGTGTTGGAGTAAGGGAGAGGCTGAAGTCTCCTGTGTACAAATGCAAGTGGAAGAAACTGTGGGTGGCTGTGTACTTGAAAACAGAGGTTTTCACAGATCAACCTTAACCCAAGACCTGAATGGGTTTGGGTCTGTAATTTGAACCCACTGTTATTTATGTGTGAATGTCTGAGAGACAGGCACATGACTCTTTGTCTGCATTGTTTTACATAGTGGCTACTTTCACTGCTTCTTTGTGAATTTTTCAGTTAAATAATGCAATGCTACTTCAAATTGACTTGTCCTATATCTATGAAGGAGATCAAACTACAAATTGTCACCTGTCCTCATGGATCCAATGGCATTTGAATGTGCAAATGATTTGCAAAATCTTCTGAAAAATTTTGAGAGTGCAGCTGAGTAAATCCCAAGCTCAAAACATGCCATATGTTGCTACTACTTATAAAAAAAAACAGTGTTTTTGTCCAGGTGAGAGCAATCAACGAGATATTATCATAGATGAGTACTATAAATTATAAGTATATATATACTGGATATCACTTCAAAAGGTAGCCACCTTTGCGATTACTCAATATGGGAGGGTAAACGCCATCGGTTTCAGAATGTCACATGATGGACACTGAAGGGAACACAGGGCTCTTGTTTTTGGGAGAGTATCTGGCTGGACAAAACAACCCCATGTATAATTACCTTATTTAGTCAATTTCCTTGTTTTTGATTAGTGTTTCCAGCTAAACACATTACTGTTTCGGGTTTCTACAGGAAGAGATATTAGGTGAAGGGGATAACATGCTAACCCTGCATTCCATGTGGAAAATCAAAGAGATCTGAAAAAGTTTTGAGAAAAAGAAAAAGATCTGAAGAAATTTTACACAGGTTTATGTAAAAACACCAGCCTTTAAAGGCTCAGCTAGAGTTACACATTGGATTCCAGGGAAACAACTCTTTAAGTACTCAGTATTAACTGCTAAGCACTCCGCTGTTGATGATTTCCACAGAGATCTTATTTAACAGAGAAAATTAAGAAGCCAAACTAAAAGCAAAACATCAGAAAGAATGTTCCCACAACACTGACAAATCCATCCGTTTCCTTCCAGGTGAAGTATTCCCTTTCATGACCGAGCATAAACACGTGCGCACAAGCCAAGCACAGTACCTTAATCCAGAACACGCAGAGAATGACTGTGACTCATAAACGCAGTTTGTATGCCATTTTCGATGAATAAAACGAAGGTAAAACTCATCACATGATGAGTCCACGAGGCAAGGCTGTTCCAAAGGGGGAGAGGGAGGGGGCCGGGGAGGGGTTGGGGGAACGCGTGGGCCAAAATGTGCCTCACATGGCTGAGCGAGGCTGGTTAGGGAAACGGCTCTTTCTTGTAATTGCATCAGCATTCCGAAGCGCTTTTATTAAATAAAAAACTCCCAGGTTGCAAGGGAATGAGACGAATCCAAAGCCTTTTTTTTCGGAGCGCTAGTTCAGAGCTAACAAAGTCTCAAATGAATGTGGATGCTGCGGATTTGCAGAATCTTGTGACTGCGAACGTGGGAAAAGCAGCCAAACACGGCCTTTTGTTGTGTTTAATTAGCTTGAACGGATATCAAAAGTTAAAAAAGTTGAACAAATAATGAAGCATTGCTTGCAGACCTCCCTGATATCATTACTCCTCCCCAGAGAGACACACCTGGCTAATAGCTTCTCTTAAGCATATGACCAACACAACTCTCATAAATCTCTGAAGTATATATCAAACAACAAGAACGATCAGAATTTTTCAGTTCACTAATTGCGCTGCAACATGCATGCATGCAACAGCATGTGTAAACGTATCTGCGTGCGTGGGCGTATGTGTGTTTGGTCGGGATGGCTTGGGGGGTACGTTTCTAGTACATCAGTATTTCTGTAGTAACTCGAACCTTTAATCTTTCCAGGGGAAAACATGGCTGGTTATTTACAGGCAGGAGTCCCAGATAAACATCTGAATTCCTTCCACAGGTGAGTCATCCCTGGTCTCTTCTCCCGCTCTCTCAAAACAAGGCGAGCCATCTGGTGGGGGGGAGGCAGTTTTCTGGGTCAGTTCACTGCACAGAACCTGGCCTGCTGGACTGGATCACTGCCTGTAATAACACTGTGATAAATGGATTCTCACCTCAAAACTGCTATATATATATATATATTTTTTTTTTTTTAAGCTGACAGACAGAAGCTTGGTATCATGTGTATACTGTCAGGAGCCCTAGTACCAAAGTCCAGTTTGGTCTGTACTACACTGCCATTGAATGAATAGATTGTCTACAAAGCTATTGTGCATTGATCATAACCAATGAAATGCACAATACATTACATATTTAATTTTTAATATGCAATAGAAATAATGAGAATTATTATCTGTCCAAAGCTATCAGTACAATGGTCATAAAATCCATTGGGTTTCTCATTGGAAGTGCCATTGATGACAACTACAGGGGACTGACCTGTGCATAGGTGTGTCCTTTGGCTGTGATCTCTTACCTTGGTTACCTGAGTTAACGGTCTTTGTGAATACACAAAATGGTAATATACCTGCAAAATCTAGATAAGGCATTTCAACACTTGAGGATCGTAGAGATTATGTCGACAGGTCTTTGAAAGTTATCCCTCTAAAAACAAGCAACAATTACGTCCATGCAAAGCGACCGCGCTGAACAGTAAGAAAACATGCAACATTCTTCAGAGCAGTAATTATGTTTGTGTCTTTAGGTTGAATACTCTACATTAATTAAGTATTATTCAGTCACTTTTTTTCTTGACATGTACATATGTTGTAGACATGACCAGTGTTAATGCACCAGAATTATAGATGCTGGGTCAGAGTGAAGGAAGAATAAACCCACTGTGTCTGCAGACGGGCATCTCAATTTATGCAAATCGATCCACTTATCAAAAGAGCTGATGGCGCGTGAGTGTTGTGTACGGTCGCAAGACAAGGAGCAAGGAGTGTCTAAGATGCTGCTGTCTGGGTGCCCTGGCCTAGATTCTCTGCTTTTGTTCTCCGCTAAAAGCATAGCGCTTGCATCATCTTAAGTACGCCAAACACAACAATGCATTCTAAAGAAAACAGGTCTTAATAATGTAAGTGCTTTGTCTGGCCATTTTTTTTCCACCCTCTTCTCATCTCAGACAAAGATGTTCTTTCTTCTTGTGTCCGAGCGCGTATTTTCACCTCGTCTCGGAGTTCACAACACCCACGCTTGGTAAACACAAGAGCAGTAAAACCAGTGCCACCGATTGCGCGTTGGAGCGATTAAACCGCATTGCAAATTAAGGCCAATGAAATGAAATAGTTGGCAACGGACACGCACTTAACAGCACGTAGCTATGAAAGCCCTGAATACTCACCCTCCCACCCAACTCAACCCACCCTTCCACCCCTCCAGGACCCTGGAAGATGCCCATCTGGGGTTTACTGGGCGGAGAAAGGATTAGGCGCCGTCGTTAACGCTCAAGTCGGCCCTGAACCCCCGAGGCAGGAACAAAGCTGGGGGTCTATGGGCTTCAAGGCCTCATACACCCACAAAGCCTGGCTAATCTGAAGCAAGGCCTTCTTCCTCACCCCTGCAGTCCCCTACAGACGACAACCATACAGTACCTGAAAATCAGCCAGCAACAGGAAAGAAAGGAAACAGCAGAAGATAATATGTTGACTCAATCAACATTTGTCCTTAAATTTGACTCTTAATTAAATGCAAGTGTTCATTTTTATCTTCATCAGCACAGTTCGGCGAGTTCATTGGCAATCATGAAAATTAACTTGCCAGACTGTGTAGAGAAAAGAACATGATACTCTCATTCAGCAGTAAGTACATCAGTAAAAATTAAGGATAAATGTTTCCTAAATCATGGCCAATATCTCAGCTTGGATTAGCAGTGTTGTGATTAGCTCTCGCTTTCTGTGCTTTTTCTATTCTCTTTCTCTCTCTTTATCCTTCCTTCCCTATCTGCGTCAGTTGTTACATGGTACAGAGACATTTCAATTGAATTGCTAACACCAGTTATATAAAGGCAATAATGTAAAAACGTACAACAATATGAAAATTTGAGTGCTCAACTCCTGGTACTGTATGTACTACAGTCGAAGGACGTCAACGTTTTACAAATATGATTCGTTAAGAAAAAAAATAAACATGAATCTGGAACTTCAATAATGTAATGGATGACTCACCAACTTTAAAGTTTACATGGAAAGCAGCTTAAAATGTCAACATGGCACAGGCTGAAGAGAGAAATAAGAGACCACAGAGAGTAAAAGATGTCAAAGTAACATACAGAGATGAGCTTACAACTTAGCTGAAAAGTATGACTACTGTAAGGGTACTTGAGGCTCAGAACAGGACATACGGCTATTACACAAGCACTGAAAGGAAGTTATCTTTCTATTGCAGAGACGAGATTCTGCAGATCAAATAGAAACGGCTCAACAGCATTACTGGAACATTAGTTTAGTCTAATTTTTCAAGGCTACAAAGAGATGCTAACAATTGTAGTTCCTTGAAGACTTACGCTCAAACACATACTGGAACTTATTTCAGACACATGAAAGAAGTGAATTGGATTAATTACGCTGCGATATTATTATAAGTCGCCGAAGGGATCAATGACGATTCAGATCAAAGTCACCCACATTGCTGGTCACTGTATCACAGCAAGTTGTCGTATTCACAAAAGACCGTATTAACGCCGTCTTGAATTTGTGCCCCACATTTTCATCGGGAGAAAATAGAAGAAATGATAATAAAACAAGTGAATGCGCTTCATATCTCAGCACGTTTCCCGCGCTTTGCCTCACACGGACATTAAAACTTGAGGCCCACTGAGCCGCGCGTTGTTTATAGCGGAACGAGGCGGCCTGGTTCCAAAATGTTTTCTGTACGGTAACCCTGTTGTCTCACTCTTCTCAGGCCCGAAAGAACAAATGATAAACCGCACACCGCGTTTGTCAACAATTAAGTAGTGTATTATGCAACTCAAGCGACTGGCTTTAGCCTATTATCGTCTATTGTTTCTTTCACCCGCTCGCTAATGCAGCCGCTGCCAACCTTCTTTGTAGGGGCCCCCACTTTCAGACGGCGGGGGGAACAATGGGGGCCTGGACGCAGAGTTGATAGTCGGGTGGTGTGTGTATGGGGGTGTGTGTGTGGCGGGGGTGGGGTAGGGATGGGGGATTGGGTTAGGCAGTCGGAGGGGAGCTGGTTTTGGTGTTTTGTTTTTGTTTCTTCTAATGGGTGGCATTGTCTGTGATTCAATTATGCAGGCTTTGGCAAGAAACACAGAGAGACATTCTGCAGCTATATTAGAACGATGCGACGAAATGTGAGCGCTGAGCAGACTAACTTTGCCCCAGTGTTTGAATACATTAGCCTCTGATGTAACCCAATACACTAATGCCTGAGCTTTAGCATTTGTCCTTCACTTTTATTGAAAAATGAATGTTTTTAGCACGTCTGACCATATTTTCTTGTTAAAGGCTTAGTCTGAATCTTTTCCATTATTCATCTGTCTAACATTTTCAAGTCTAGTATAATTTACACCATCAAAACTAATTACAGGCCTGTTGCTTGATTGAAAGATTGTGGCCTTCAGGTCAATACGGCCTTAAAAACATACCTCATCCACCTTCTTTACTGTCTGCCCTTCTGCATTCACAAGACTGAACTAATAAAGTCTTGTAAAGCGCTTCAAAGTTTCTTTTGACTGTGAGGTCTGACATATATTGCCACCGCGCCACTTTGTAATGTAAATCTGCTTGGGTCTAAACAAAAGTGTAAGCTGCGAAACTCTCTGAGTGGTCGTGGCGATTTTATGGTCCGAGCAATAGCTGAGCTCGGCGGGTTATGAGAACCCACTGAACTGCCGGCGCATTCTTCGCAAACCCCAGTTCCCCCCATCACCAGAGCTCCGTGAGCTCGGATCGGACGCCCGGCTTTTGTGGCTTGCGGATCTCAATAACGGGATTAATAGCGAGAGAGGACAGCGCTGCCATTTTTCTCCCTCCAGCACCCGAGAAGGGAGGCTCCGCAGAGAGTATCCGCTGGGATCGTCGTTCTCGCTCTGAATTATGAATGCCTCTCAGATCCTTGAAAAATCCGGGCGATGTGGACGCCTTCAAACGGCTGATCCTCTTTTTCGTTCCCCCCAACCCCCCACCACCCCCAATCCTGGCATGTCAGCTGGCCTCTGGGAAGTATAGCCTTCTCCAACGACTTCGGGAGCAAGGGGTTCAGAAGCTATCGGTTGTGCATTTCAGGAGGGGAAGAACCAGTTGGAGCTGAGATGAGACCGACATCATCACCTGTTAGGGTTTCGCGACTTGATGGAGCAGAAAACATGGCTCCCTGGAAGTCGCTGCTGAGTGAGTCCTCAGAGGACCATTTTTCTATGGGCTTCAATCAGTAAAACAGAAGGGTGATTGCGCGGTCCAATCAAAGCTCTATGATTGAATTATTTCCTTTAACAGCAACCAGGTGGCATGTGCCATTTTATGCCATAGGATAGGAGTTGAACGATGACATACTTGACTGTTTCAACACACTACTGTGAATATGGGAACAAGCACTCTGACACAAATTGTAGGTATTACAGGTAAAGAAACCTGTATGTTACACAAGTAACCACACTTACATGTACACACAAATGCTCACACATTTGTACATGTGTATCTAGTTATCCATTTGCAAATACACATACGTCATAAAAACATTATCTCAATATTAAAGGCCTCTGGTGGTTCCTAATGGAATAGGCTATATTTTCTTCACATGCTTTTAGAGAACTCAAACCCTTACAAGGAAAGGTTAATGATTATGGTTCCTGTCTACTGAAATATTATGGTAATGAAATCGTCTTCGCCTCACCGTTAAATCCTTTCTTTCCTACGGAGGTTAGTGTATTTCATGATGCCACCATCCATCAACACACTTATTCATACTGGTCTGATTGTATGAAACTGGCATTCTGATACATCTTTTCTGTCTAAGTCAATGGCAGTGCACCCAGCTGAAAATGTAAAGGATATTCTGTGATGATCCCAAATTAAAGTTTCCCACTTCAATAAACAAAGCATGAGGCTGACTTTTTAACAAACTGCTTCAGTATGTGTGGTGGCATAGATCTCATGGCAGAATGGCAGCTGTGGTTAGACTCCATGCCACTTCACACATACAAATTAATGCACATGGGGCCAAACACTACGTAATGGGACTCTGCATTGGTTTTTGCATTTAGTTGCATTTGTGCAAGCAGTGCATCTATCTAAACTGTGTACATATAGAGTAAGGGTTTTGTATCAAGTTTTGAATGGAATAAGTTTAAGCCTCTATGAAATGGTGCTGACTGCATACAATAATGAATTGTATTATTAGAGACTAAGCAGTTCCTCAACAGGAAGAAGAGGTGGGTGGCCTAACTGCTGATGTAGACACGCATGACAACGCTAACTGAATGATGAATCCCAAAAACCAAGTAAAGCGTTGCTCTGTCCCAAAAAACACAATCCCAACGGCAAAAAAGTACAGCTAAAAGAAAAGTGACAGGTCTCAACATGGGATGTGGAAGGCTACCATATGTTTCTGGAGGTGTCATGTCCAATATTGCTGTAACGATGTTGATGTTTTAAAAATATATTTTTCATGGGTCATAAATCATCTCAGGGAAGGGTGAAGGAAAAGTGTGATCACACACGTGCACACATACACACTTACCGATGGATAGCCAATTGATTACGTCTGCATAGAAGCACTCAATTACATCAGTTCTACAGTGGTTTTCCATCCCCAAAGCCAGATCCAGCCATGGAAATGTTTGCCTGCTGTAAAACGATACTTTAATGGCCCCGATTCCACATTTGTTTTGCTTTGACTTATTCCCCCTGCATTTTCTCTGTAAGTTACAATAACACTTTCTTTTTTCTAATTGTAGTTTATGTGATTAAGTATCTAATACCGGAATACATCTTGAGATATATATGCAATTACAGACAGTAAACAGTCACACTGAGGGATCAAAGCCTTTCATTAAAGCAAGTGAGATTAAGTACAGACTTGAAGCCAGTGGGTTTCAGTTTGCTGAGCGAAAATTATATGGTATAGAGACAGCAATGATGCATTAATTAAAAGCCAACAGGGGAACAAATTACCCTAATTTAGTCGGAACATAAAGGAGGAGCGAACTTAGACCACGAGACATAAAATATCGAAGCAATCACCTTTGCTGCGCTGCACCTAAACACGCCTCCACCCCACAGCTAAAGGTAATGAAGCCATTAAATTAGACGTATTTTAGCAATCTCCTCGGCAAGATGAGTGAAACTGCTTTTTTTCCCCTATCACAGTGGAGGAAAAATAATTAGTATTTAAAGTTGTGTATATCATCCTCTGACAAAGTTCATAACTAAAGCAAATTATGCCTGAAAGCAATTATGCATGTTGTGTCAGGGATGAAAATGACAAATGGATATGGGAAAACAGAATATGACTAACTAATAGTGTACCCAGAATGCCCATCTGGTACCATCCCTATGATACGGTTGCGTTCTGTTACGTGATTCCTTGCTGCCAAATCAATTCCCCATCACATTACAGTTTCACTTAGATTTTTTTAAAAACGTGATGTAGATTAGCTTCCCTTGTGATAGTCTTAAAGGAGAGTAAATTAAGTAAAGAGAAAAACAGTGCAACACATTAATGTAGCCTGCTAAAATTAACTTGATTAAACTTGGATATATTATGAGACGAATGGAGGGATGAATTAGGTCTGACTTCGAAGGGTTGAGGATGATGGAGAAGTATGTTAATCAATTCAGGTCCATGTTTTTGAATCTGCACTAAGCAACAAAAGACTTTTCTTCACATCCACCAAAACCAAGAGCAGAGAAGGAAACATACAATTCAGTAGACAAAATAATTTCACGCCTCCTAATTTCTTCAGCTACCACTAAGTCTGACCAGACTCCAAAATACACAGGACATAACCATGCAGTGATGTAATGTCTTCTTGGTGGTGTCATCAAAGTAAGCAGTGTATCTTTCTGTGTACATATGTCAGTAGCTTGCTAAGGAATCATTCTGTGGTTGTAAATGACTTTGGATAGTCCAGCTGTAACAAGCATGGCAGCTTAAAAAGCGACAAGTTAGCACCAAGACAGCTAATCTTATAAATTATGGCATTACCAGTGAGAAAGGCCCGATAAAATCTCGAGTCATGAGTATAGCCATCTCACACTGAACATATCCATCACACTGTAAATAATCAGTGATAGTAAACACTAAATATTGTGTGTAGGTTGATAATATTACATGTGCTATTATTGAAGTGAAGCAATGCTTACAATTTATGCTATAAATGTATAATGGGTTCCTTTCCATTGTTGTTGCTGGTCTGCAACTGTGCCTATGATGGTGATGCTACTTGTATCCAAGTAAGGTAATTTATGTTTTACAGTTGTTGACAGATTAAATACATCAAAGGAAATAACAAACATATCTCTAGTTTGCAAAGAACAGCAATTCTATTTCAAAATTAAATTGGTAACTGTTTACTCTATTTACGTCAGCTGGTGTTGACTGTTCCATGAATAGTTTGTTTATCGTCGATCCAGGAGGATAATTGGGGACAGGTTGAAAGTAATGATTGGTTTAAAGGTAAAGTTTGTTCCTTCCTGTTTCTGGCTCACCAGCCACCACTGGTCAAAAGGTAAATCAAGCGTTATGAAGAGTCTTGCACACAAATACAAAAGTGAAGGCCATTTGGCGGCTAATGCAATCTATTAAAATCACACTGTAATCATTTGCAAAATTCCCATTAAGGTTACTTATTACCTAATCAGGGCAGGTTAAACACTGAAGTAGACATTTTCAGCATTTTACCAGATGGAGACTTCGTTAAGATTAAAGACCAAATAGCTGGACGATCAGACTATTTAAAATCAGGGAATAAGCTCAACTTGGCAACAAGGCAAAGTCATGCAATCAAAAATAAACACAGAAAGATTAAAGCAACTCTCAAATGCACAGTTGCATAATATCCCCGATGAGTTTTGAACGAAATGTTTTGCCATCTGTTTTCCCTCAGTTTAAACCTTACCTTGTATGATATAGCTTTAGGTATTTAATACTTCTTCAGAACTTGCTCTTTCAAGTGAATCATGACAGGTGCGGTGCTCTTATTTGGTATTTCAGGTGCTTTGGCCTCACTCTTGTTTGACTTGAGTGCTGCCAGTTGAAGTTTTCATCAGTATTCAAAGACTTGTCTCCCAGATGTTATTTCTGGTGGCCATCGGGGACTCCAAAAAGCACACTCAGACGGGCACAAACTGTAACAATCAAAGCGGACAGACTATTGTCTCTTACGGAGAGAACAGGGACAGCGGCTATGACCAGTGGCGTGTGCCGCGGGCTCTCGTTACTGCACGGTTTCATCATTGAGTCCCTACTCTGCAAAATGCGTTATCTCTAATTACTTTACAATAATACGCCAAAAGGCAATCATCAGAAAAATGAATGCGTGAATTGACAGTAAAAAGGTGCTCATAGAAAAACAGTGGGTTGAGTGAACAGTGAATCAATCAACACATTAGCAATGACTATGAGATTATGAACCATATAACAGGTCTTCTATTGTGTATTCTGACAGCGAT
This sequence comes from Albula goreensis, assembly GCA_022829145.1. Classification (NCBI taxonomy): domain Eukaryota; kingdom Metazoa; phylum Chordata; class Actinopteri; order Albuliformes; family Albulidae; genus Albula; species Albula goreensis. The sequence continues at coordinate 17,990,867 of CM040763.1, forward strand.
TTATCACTGAATGTTTCAGCTACATTCGATCCTTCCATCCGAGTCTTCCAGTTGTGCAGTTGGTGCGAACATGATTTAAGTTTCACCTTTAACAAAGATACCAGAGGATCAAGAGAATGCAGAAATGTTAACCTCAGCTGGAAAAAAATAAAATCTAGCAGCTTTTAGAGTTTATGCATGTCCGAGCTTGAATACATGTAAACCCATGTTAGCTTCAATAAAATTACAACATGATGGTAGAGAGAAAGGTGGGCATACCATGAAATGTGAAAACATCATCGCAAACAGAAACTGTTAAAACCACACCCACGGACAGAGAACACAGTCAACATCCCATAATAAGGGAGACTGTAGATCCACTGCCCGATAGAGTACGCCTCAGGCTCCACTTACTCTTCATGAACTTAGATGACAAAGTAAATTAGATTTATTAAAATGCGAGGTGAATGATACATATTCCTAATTCAACACACACAGTAATTTGTGTTCAATTTTTTTCAGGTTGAGATTCTTTTAAAAGATGATTCTCAAATTAATTTTACAACATTTATCAGTAGCTGGTTTTTCCATTGTTGCCGGTAATATGCATTTAGTCTCTGCAAATCATGTCATCGGAATTTCAAACAGGCATCCTTTTTTTAAATGGCTGAGAATTGAAGACAAATATATACAAGGGATGCCAAGTAGCCTCTTTATCTCATGGCAGGAAGAGTCCGAGGCTGACACTCGCATCAGAAAGACTTTTATCTAAATGTCAAAGTAAATTCTGCCTTGAGGGCATTAAGTAAAACAAATCGTATGCCAAAGAAGGTGCCTCGGATTCCGCGGAAAAAGTGTCTGATTTTGCACTGTAAACAGCCATCTGCTCCAGATTTTTACGGGACGCAATTAGATATCATCACTCTCCCCCTCTATTCAGTTTGACAACTGCCCAGAGGTCCCGAGGAAAAGAAAAAGATACCTTGTGGTTGCACTTGAATACAAAACCAAGAAGCTATTTTGGTAAGAAGAGGCCTCAAACAAATTATATTTGACTCATAAACTATTGAACTTGGGCTATGACGATCATGATGATCATTATTATTATGTCATGCTGTCATCTCAATAACGCGGTCTGATATTGTACCCCAGGTTACGGAAACGGATCCAAAGGGTGAACAAAAATACTCGAATCCATGAAGAACAATGCACCCGTTTTGTGAGAATAGTAGAGTTGTCTGTACCTGTATTCTGGAAAGCAGAAAAATGATCAAAGCATTATTTAGGTGACAGGAGAAGAAAAATGAACCAGTCCATGTCCCTGAACTACATATTGCCCTGGGTTTCAGGGAGAATAAAACAGCTCTGCTCAGGTTAAATTCTTAATACACTGATAAGCAGAGAAAACCCCGGAGAGTGGTACTGTAGTCATAGCAGACGTAACAGATCGGAACCTTCCTGTTTTGGGTCGTTATAGCCCTCTTTACCAATGATGACTCTATTAACTTGGTTTAGAGGTTGGTACCAGTATCCACTTTGCCTTGGGCAGAGTATTTCCCCAGACTTATGACTGGACTGTAGAGCCGATATATCCCCCCAGTCCGCCGCACGTGAATAATTCACGAGCCCGATCCGCGGCGGCGATTGAAATGCAACGCGTGTCTGTGTCCTGTCAGTAACCGGCGTTCCAGTCCCGAACCACAACAATGCCGTCTGACAACTCCCGGGCCCTGCTATCTTTACCATAAAGGGCCCAAATCTGGCTCGTTTAAAGGGCCTTAAATCAGCGTATTGATTTTCTTATCAGGGCTGACTGCGGGAGGTGTGGGATGAGACTTCTTACGAATAACCGCGAAAAGGAAACGATCCACGAACAAGGAGAAGGATATAGGCCTTTATCACTGCAATCGCTGGAGCTTGTATCGATTGTGTCCGTACGTCCACACATCTAATGCCTACATACAGCATAAACCGATTGCATGTAATGTTCGCAGTGAATAGAGATGGCTGCTATCTATGGATATCCCTTGTTATTTGTGTTCTTGAGCGATTTGTGTACTTATGCATGTTGTGCACGAGAACAAAAGGACACGTCCACTGTTGTTCAGGGTATTCGTTTTGCATAAAAACTCTTGGAGCAGACACATTTCAGCAAAACATCCTGGATTTAACTGTCTCTGCCACAAACAGATCCAAAAATCTTTTTCCATGAGCTCCCCAACTTGAACGTGAAATCTCCCTCGACAGCCCATATAAGATGCTGTTTGTATTTTCACGCTTTTTTATTATAGTGTTGAGAATTCGCTGTGTTCCACACACTCTGTTCACAGATTGCATCAAATATAATGCCATTTCGCTTTACCTTGTGCACAACTGCAATTTTGGGTTGTGATGGAGGTGGGAGGAGGGGGTTATTTTTTAAAAAAGTAATTTTTCAATTAACCTGCTTTGATCTACTTCAGTTGTACAGGTTTGTGATGTTACGGTTTTAATGTTCTGTGTCTTTTTTTCTTTTCTTTCACGCCCAAGACAGAAATTTACCCTCAGCTGAATTATCTAAAGCACATTTAAAGCGATTACACACCTACACTTCATGAAGAAGAAAGATAATGATTAAAAAACCAGATGTCCTACTTGATTACATTGCATGCTGCATTAGGGACACCTTTCTTTGGGTTCAGATAACGAATCAGTTTTTGCACGGGTATAAGGTAAGATCTGCTGAGGACCCGAGAGGAGGGAACATGGATAAAAATCAATTTGAAGCAAATTCCCATGTTTTAAAAATCACAAAATGTTGGTTTTCAGTTGATAATTTTACTTTCATGACACCCTGGCACCATTTATTTTTGCTCTGTTCATAGAAAATTACATTGTGGGGTATAAGTGCACACTGTAAGCTCTGGCTAGAAATGAAAAATGGCTCTTTCTCTCTTATACTGTGATGGAAACTCTTCTCTCTCCAAAGTAATCTTTACAGGTTCCACTGGAAAACTTTTCTGTAGGTTTCAATTTTCTCATGATATTCACAGCTAACATTTTCTCTGAAAAGTATAATAGGAAACTAAATGAAAGATTTGCCAGAATGTCAACCCCTAGATACAACAGCAATTAAACCGACTGTAAAAGAAACAAAGACTGAGACAGTCGGCATAAAATATCTGTAAACAGTCATAATTAATGACAGTACAGATTAAGAAAGGACTCATGGATAAGAATAACAAATTCAATAATACACATTTTAATTTATTATGTTATTTAATTGCCTGTTGAGTCTTCCTATGTGAAAAAATATAACAAATGAATGTTATGAATCAATTTTTACACGAGAATCAAGGATAACATTCAGAGCATGCATATGTATGGTTTACATACAAATATAAATGTGTAATTTAAAAGTGCGTTTTAAATAGCCAGCCTGACATGCAGACACAAATAAACAACTGTCTAATCAACAAACATATTTATAAGGTTAATACACAGGCAGTGAAACAGAAATGTTCTGTACAGCCTTCAGACAAGTTTGAAGTCATGGAAAGTGAGCAATCTTAGAATTCATGCTTAGAGCATTTGCTTTAAATACATATACAAAAAAATGTGTATGGTTTTCATTAAAACGACGCAAAATCGTTCTGACTTTTCCCAGCACTGATGTTCCGATGTTTGAGCAGCTCTGTGTGGTTTATGCAGTGGATGTACATGTCTTAAGTGCAGCTGGGAGTCCTGCGACTGGGTTTTTGAGTCCCATCAGGCCAGAGGTCTGCATTGGCAAGGTAACGATTAGTTCAGCTTCATCAAGGAAAGAGGGAGACAGCTACATCGCTCTCTAGCGGCCACTACTGGCTGGACAGACACCTACAGGTGTGCGAGCCATGCATGCTCTTGTGTTCATATAGACACCATATAATTTGTAACACATTTGTGGTGTGGAAATGGGTAGTCATCACTTGTATGAGGCTTGGCTATTAAATAACGAGACTGGGCTTATGTAAGTTGAACGACAGTGCATGTGCGAACCATATACATTGACCAGCCAAGTGGTACACATCGACCAATGGGCAAGCATAAACAACCCGTGAAAGTTTCAATCCGCTTGTGCCTTCAGTTCGCTGTTACGCATCGCTTGAAGTAGACATGTTTTTCTGACTTGTTGTAAAAATGGTCAGTTCAAAAATCGAGCAACGCATCAATTTGGAATTTTTGGTGAAATTGAACAGCTAAAAAGATGCGAGCGGTGGTTCGACTTACATGAGCCCCATCTTGTTATTTAATAGCCACACCTTGTATCAGAGTAAACCACGTGTGTGCACCTTCCTCCTCCTTAGTGCGAGAGAGAGGATCACTGCCCTGGACTGATTAGTTCTACCATTAAAACTCCATATTGTTTTTACCATACTTGACACAGTGGTAGGTGTGGCCACTGTGCCACATGGTGAGTGGAAGGCAAAACACAACAAATAGTTCAACTAAAAGGGCCAAAGGCCATTAATTAACCCCTTTTAGGGGAAAAGAAAACACCACAAACGGGCTTAACACAAAATTGGGAACAAACACAAAACCAGCACAGCCATCAAACACAAAAAGTCCCCAAACGTTCAAAAATCACCACTTGCAGCCTCTCAGGCTGTGCTTAAATAGAAGGCCTAATTGAAGGCAAGTCCTCACAGCTGAGTTGATTAGGAATCACTCTCAGGTGAGCCTGCCTGTTCGCGAGGTCTCTGCAGTTGCAGCTCCAGTTAACTCTCCAGGCTGAGGGAGGGAACCAGGAGACTGACAGCGGTACAGTAGGAGGAGCTGAGGAGCTCGCTCCTCCCTCCACCTCTCCCGGTGCCACACATGTTATTGAGGTCTCTGTGGATCTACACAAATATGTATACCGCTGTGGACATTTGTCTCTGAGGTGTTTTCATAATGATCATTAATAGATGTGCTTTGGGGCAGCTTGTTTTGGGCATAACATCCAAAAGTTTGGGGGATGACAATGATTGAAAGGTTCGAAAGGTCATGGAGTATCCCTTCATCCTGCTGTCCCTTATTTGTTAATTTGTTTCTGAAAATTGTTCCTTACAGAAACCTTCAGAAACATATATGTTTACCTTGGATCTTCAGTATTATTTTCATAGCATCTTCATCGACAACTCTCGAGCTGGTTTTGTGTGAAACTGCTGCAGGAGCACTCCGTTGAAAGGTTGTTTTTCAGTGACTGTCGTTGGGCCTCATTGGTTTGACTGGCCAATCGCAATGGCAAGAATGATTGAGGCCAAAAATGGATGCACTAGAATCTGGTTCACAACAAATAGACGGTCACAAGAACAATGACTGAATTATACAAGCACCAAGCACACTCCAGCACTGACTACTAATCCAATGAGCAGTTCCATTGCTTTGACTTGTCATGCGCTAGCATGACACGTTTACACAAAGAACTTGTGGCAAACGGCTATTATCAGAGCTAAATCGGGACCAAAAAACACAGTGTGTGTTCTAGGCTTCAGGCAAGTTCTCTCTGATTGTATTGTATAAATCCATTTTATGGCCTTTTCATGCATGACAAGAATACTGTGTGTGAAAAATAAATACATAAATAAATAAAAAAAAACTGAGTAGGTACGGTAATGTTTCTGTTTTTTTGAAGCGCATCATCTCTTACAGCTAATGTTTTCTGTCATTTCTTACAAGACGGGACTGTCTCTCTCTTTCTCTTTCTCTGATATTGTGCTCTTTTTGGCATAGGAGATTTCTGACAGAGTAATCCCAAATGGATGCAGTAAATAATTTAAATAAATAAATACAAATAAATCTCAAGTACAGCATGAATCATTTAAGTTGGTACCAGATCAGCAGCTTCATTTATTTTAGTTATTTATTTTTTTCTTGAAATTTCATTCAACTTAATTATTTATTTTCAAATAGATCTTTGCCTTATTGTTTTATTTCTTTCACAGCAAGAGGATTTCAGTAGCTATTTAAAATTTTAAAACGGGGCACTTTCCTCCCACGTTTCTCTGTTTTAGGCCCGGAAACCATGCCTCCAGCTTTGTATTTCTTTCCATACCCCAATCATTACAGTCATTAGTTTGTCATTACAGCAGTTGGATGCTGACGATCAGATTTATAGCACCAATCCAACACAAACATGGAACTTCTAAAACTGATCACATTTCTACACACTATCATTTAATCAGTCAGATATTTACTGAAGCAACCAAGTGACCTTAGCTAGTAAGCAACACCCTCCCAGGGATTTGAACCTGCAACCTCCTGCTCCCTAACCATTATACTACAATGCTGTGCCTCATTCACATGCAGGCCACAACTGGTTAGTTTGCTGCTGAGGGAATTGTAGCCACAGTTGCCTCCATAAGCAAATGATAGATGCCATTTAAAACCATTTATATTGGACAGAAAGTATGCTATATCACTACAAGCCTAATCAGACCACTTTGTATATTCCACCTTTCAGTGTCTGCTCGCTGACTATCCTGAGCAGGGATTGGTCAGCAGTTGACTTTATTCTCTGTCAGCAGCATCACCTTCAGTTAAAAATGACTTCTGTGTTGCCATGGAGGTAGGACCTAAAGGGGGAAGGTCTAGCCTAAAACATGCTCCGTAAGGTCTGGGAGAATTTTACCATTGGTTGTAAATATGATGACCAACTGTGTTAGCTAAAATAAAAACAGACACTTGCATTCAGCTGAGGGCTAAAGTTAAAATTAAATCCCTGCCAAGGATATGAAAATGATAAGCAGCCACAATACCATAGAACCATTTGAAAACGGCCACAGTTACCAAGAATTAGCAAATTCAGGGGCAAAATTATCATTTGGGCTAACCTCAAACTTGTTCTTCAGTAAAATAACAGTATTGATAGCTCATTGTGACAACGCTATTTGTGAATCCACTGCACATGATAGCTGTATATGAGTGCTGCAATGTTGAATCAATGATGGGATGATGTGAGGTTATAGACTGTTTATATTGTAGTAAGTTTTAAATTGTTTGTTTCAGTGCTGTACTTGCAGTCTTAAATGGAATTGTGGTTTGCATTGTTTTTTTTTCAATTGGTCATAATTCACAGCTGTATCTGTTGAATGTCAATGAAGGCTTTGCAACATGAACATTGATCCTTGCGAGTCTTATGCACAGGTGTATTCGCTGAAGGTTTATGAAGCCTTCGTCTTCTGAGTACATAATACTGTGATGGTCACTCTGCGTTCATGCTCTGATGAAGGAGCGTTGCTCCAAAACGAAATGATGCAAAGGGAATTGCTGTCTGAATTCTTTTTTTTCTGTTTAGCTCATTGATTATTAGCAGAAACAATAATGGCGGCTTTAGTAGTATTTGTGCTGTTAGCATGTTTGGTGATAGCCTCTCCATTGCCGTTGGGAGCTGAATCATGAACGTCTCTTGCATCAATCCCACTCCAGTTGTTCCTAGCCCCTTTTTCTAGATTTGTAATAAGGACTGTTCTTGCATTAGGCAATTAAAATGAGCAAACGGCCTGATGACTAAACCAAGTCAAACGCCTTGCACGTTCCTGGTATGGAACAAAGCTTCATTAGCATTTTCTCAACTGTAATTTGGAAGAAAGCTACTGACATAATTGGCATCCCTAGTTGATTTAAACAAGACTGAAGTGTGCTTTCTTCTAAAATATAATCACCCCCTTTACTGCAGAAAAAAGAAGGAGCCAGGCCACAAATAGTTATGCCACATGAATAAAACATTCATTACAATTATTTGCATCAGAAATCAACAAATTATCGTATTTTGTAAATATTTCATACGTCAATTTGTGCCGCTTCATCCGCTAATTCAAAGACGAAGGAGATGCTCCGGCCTTATTAAGGCGTTTTGTTAAACATTAATAGGGTGAGTGCTGTGAAATTGCCTTCAATCTTAGTGGCCGCTTCACTTCCCTCCGCTCTCGTTATGTGGCAAAGACTGATTGTTCTGTCAGCCGTGTGCTCCGTCATATTTCAAATCTGGGTTACTCAAATTAGATTTAAACCTATTTTTTTTCTCGCCCTCATACTTTTTTTTTAAAACATGTTTGTCATCTTTCATAACATCCTCAGGGAGGGACTCGAATTGCCACTGGACGTTAAAAAAAAAGAAAAGCGGAGGACAACTGTAGGAGTGAGAATTCCCCCGTTTAATATGCTATTTGGAGATTGGAGAGTATAAATCGCCCCCGGGGTCAAACCAAACGCTCTGTCTGGGAGTGTCCAGATGATGCTCGTTCTAGCAGAGACGGCCCCCTGAAACGAGGGGGCGGATATTGAGCATGGAAAGGCGTGACCCCCAGGGATACGAAAAGCGCGCCCCGTAGGTATCCCAAGCTGCCCGAACCAACTGTCACTGGAGACAGGAAGAGAACACAAAACAGGCTCTGGATATTCTGCTTGTTTCTCCAGTGGTTCGTATCAGGGCCTTGCGCTCAACCTAGTACCTTCTTTAGCATTGACCTCAGGGCCTCTCTGCGCAATGAGCAAGAGTCCATAGGTAAACTGTACCCAAGGCCAAGTGTTTGCCTGGTTAGTGAGTCACAAGCTTAGACTGAGCAGAAGGTTTTCATGAAGAATATGAAGAATAATAGACTTTAGCAGAATCTTGGCTGGACTGGAAATCCACCAAAACATCAAACCAACAGCTAATTACAACATATGGCTCTTAAGGGAGTTTTCTATTCATATGTAATAGATTTAAGTGTGCCCACACATCCCTGTTGCCCCCATTTTCAGTACTCGGCGTGTTGTGCAAATGGCATATATGTTGCAAGTCTCTAAAATGGATGTTCTGCTTTCCCGTAGCCATTTTAATTGAGTAGGATGGCTGTTTTGTTATGTGAAGGAAAGTGGCACACTGTAAAGTTAGCATGTTTTCTAACAAATACGGTTATTCAAAGCTGAGAGAGAGAAAGACAGAAAGAGAAAGAGAGAGAAATTCTTATGGCAATGCAATGACAGGCGCATTCATTCATAGGTACCACCCAAGCAAAATTCAATGACATAATTTTGTCACCACATAAAACCGGGATACTGGGTTATTTTCTTGATATATAATAAGAACCTTGGGATGATTTTGGAGGCATTTCACTAAACGAGAACACCGCAACAGTGGTTTGTTTGCTCACAGTAGTGACAATTATGTGGCTAAAAAAATTAGCTGAGTTTTTGAGTTTATGTGTTCAATTTCTTTTTTCTCTCTCTCTCTTCCTTGAGAGAATTTGCATTACAAACAGGCATCTATTCCCTTTTGTTATGGTATATTTGTTATGGGGAAAGAAAAGGGGGAAGATTACCAGCAGTGAGCCTCCAAGCCGAGCTGCAAAGCCGGTATTTTGCTGGGTGTACCCAGCCTGTGAGCAGCTTTCGGCCATCTCCACACAAGTAGCTTACAACGAGGAGCTCAGCCCACTTGAAGCTTTTCGGTTTTCCTGGAAATCCTCGCACCAATCAGAATCAGCAACGGAACACAGGATGGGATACCAAATCGAGGATGCCACAATATTGTACAGAATTTAAATTCACATTCACAAACAATATCTCCTCACTGTAACAGCGCTTATGCTAAATGTTTTACTGTAGTTTAGACGCTACTCCCTAGTATGTACCTATAGCTGTCTCAATAAGGTGTCTGTCCAGTAATGTGTCATTACATTTAAACATATATATTCCAGTTCTTTGCATAAATTACTTTGATTGAAATAGACGGGGAAAAGACAAGAAGATAAATAGTTTTCTAGCAGGGGGTCAACAGTGCACATCTAATTTAAGATATGGTTTGTAACAGATCAGTTACATAAGAAACTTTCTCCCTCTATCTATCTCTCAATAAGTAAAGATTTACATACATAATTCAACTCTCTCCCCCTCTGCCAGGTACCCCTCTCTTTTCCCACTTACTCTCTTTCTCTCTCGATCTGCTCTGCCTCTCTCTTCTTCTCCTCTCTCTCCCTTTGCCTCTCTATCTCCCCCACTCCTCACCCCCCCATCCCCCAACCACCCGCTCCCCGCCCGCCCCCGTGCGATTGCACGGAATTTGATTTCTTTGCGTATTCGCCTCAGCTGCCCATAGCCCCAAACCAAGCTGCACGTCTCACATCTTGAAAAGGCAGATCACACAGCATCGCGCCCCGTGAACTTGTGGAGGGGGAGGCGTGGGGGGATGCGCTCTCTGGCAAATCAGAAGTTCGCTCGCGGTGTGATCGGCGGCCTGGCGGCACCAGCAGCAGTCACTTGACACGTTTGACAGGGAGAGGAGAGCAACTTCTGTAGCGCTTCTGTTTTTCTACCCGATAGCCATGGAGAGAAGATGGTAAATGCCATGTATGCTACTCGTCCAAAAACCGCAGTCTGTCTTCTGAGAGGGTCTTCTTTTTATTGAAGAGGTGCTGTTTTTTTCGTCCTTGTTTTTTTTTGGTGTTTGTTGTTTTGGTTTGACCTGCTTAGAATTTCTGTACATAAAAAAAAATCCAATTTAAAGCAAATTTTCACAGTGATCTTCTGTGATTTTTTTCTACTCAATGCTGTTTACCCACTTCTTCAAAAGAAACACTAAACTAATAAACTAATGAATTAGTCTGTGTTTGTTCAGCAGAAAATAGGAAAGCAATAAATTAAAAATATATATGTGAGTGTGTTTTGGTTGCACTTGCGCACAGCTGGGGGCTATTTTAAATGTTGCTGGTAAGTGTCTGGATTCTGGAGGGGGTAGATAAGTGAGGGGCCAAAACGCAAATGCGTTTCAAAATGTATAAAAGGATTCTCAATGGGGGTGCATCGCCATATCACCTTAGGGTTCATCTAAATGCCTCAAGGGTGTGATGGCTTGCATTGCATGCTGGGAATAAGAGGTTAGAAAGTGTACTCGAATGTTATCAAGAACATTTTAAAAACAATCAACTCAGTCTCCACTAAAAGACATATATATTTGTTCTGTTTACAAGAATCGAGTCAAAGTCGGCCGTTACGTCATCCGTTAACTGAAAACAAAGGTTGGCGCTTCGAGTTTGAAAATGAACACGTACGTCTTCAAAACTTCATAAATGTGCAGTTGATCTGAGAATCCGATCAAGAACGGCAGCAACAATAACAACTAGTAGAGGCAAAATGGCTTTGAACTTCATTGCCATTCCTCTCTGTATCAGAAAATGAGGATTTTAAACGAGATATTCCACTGAAGTGTCAGTTAGCCTGCAAGTTCTCGGTTATCAGCAGACACGCAGAATTCACGCTCAAAATCAAATTAATCTTACTCTTGGACTGAAATGGGATGAAAACACAATTTATGGATGGGAGTGCTTCATGTATACAGTCCACCTGTAAGCGATTTGGGTTGAATATTTGTGGCCTGACCACAACACGGGCTGAGCTCATAACCCCATTGTGATTCATTTTTGGGCCATTTCCTTTTTCGTTCATTAAGTATTGTAACTTATCATACTGCTACATCGTTCATCTGCAGTTGCACACAAAATACAGATGGATTAACATCTTGATCTTGTCAATTTGACAACAGTTTAAGACTGTGAAATTGATGCCTCCTCTAAAACAAAATAGAATACTGGATATTATGACAATAATACTTCAAATGGCGAAACAATGAGGTTAAGACTGTATGTGCCAGAGGTACAAGTGTTTAAGGTAGCTGGATAGTTGACTAGGCCAGAGGCAATGCGAAGGGTCAAGGGTTAAATAAGTATGGGAAAGTGGTGTGTGTGCTGTTCTTTTTTTACTGCCTCATTCCACTCCACACCTGTTTGTTTGAAAAAAAAAATATGACCCGATTGTACAACCAATAGGGAGGTCTAAACAGGAATGCTTCAGCCTTATTCAAATTTATCACCATGCTCTATGACTCCAGGGACATACTAAAGACTACCCCCTCACAGTTCACTGCAAACATTATCTGAGTGAACGCATGCCACATGACACTACCAACAGAGCATCTCCAGATTAAAATTCACTCAGCCCTGTAAATGGTGAGGCATTGAGAGAGCTGCACCTGACTGCGCATATATGATCATAGCTGGAATAAGAGCAGATGGGTCGGCCCACCCTAGTATAGAGAGGTATAAAGACCACTGTGTAAAGATGCTGAGTGTAGCTTGTGGGGGGGTATAGGGTATGTGTGTTTGTGAGTTTGGGAGGAGGTGTTAGTAAGCGGTTGGGGGTGAAAAGGAAAGGGGGGTGAAGGTGAATTATGGCCCTCACTCATGCCGCTGGTGTCACAACAGCAGCGGGGCGCGAGTGGAGGAGGAAAAGATCCAGCTTTTGGGGATAAATCCCAGCTTCAATCGGGCTTGTCAGCCAAGCAGGTGCTTTGACGGCCCCTGTAGTTCATTTTCATACACCGAGGGGATGAGGGGGCGGGGGGAGGGAAAGGGGGCCAGGGGGTTTGCGGAGGGGAATGGTGTGGGATACAGAAATCACCCGGGATCAAGAATAAGCGCCGGTGACAGAACTTATCCCAACGGGCGTGGGGGGTCAAAATAGAACTGTCGTTCCACATTTTGAAATATACCTCGCCCCAGCCGCCTCTATCCTCCGTGGCACAATGTGCTGTCTGCGGGCTCTGACTTTTTTCTCTCCTTTTTTTCTCCCTTTAATCGATACGCCCGGGGCTTTTTTTTCGGCCGTCCATTCTCTCGTGATGAATGGCCGCGGCAGCTAGAGTAGCGGCGGAATATTAAAAGATCTATACTGAGGGCTCACGAGATTGGACACAGAGATTTGGGAGCCCCCCTCACCCCCTCCAAGTCCATTACAACCGTCGACAATCCGATTTTAACCGCTCTGGCTCTCACGATTTATTTAAAGTGTACATAAAAAAAATTAGTACTCGCACGCATACGCGATTCCATGGAAATTGCTGAGAACAAAAAACGAAGTCCGGCTAAAAGGGAGCTCCGCGAATTGAACAGGCAGGCGTTTTACTGCCTGTTCAATTTTCAGGAAGATACAGCCTTTTGAGGGAGTCCTAATGTTTGATCCCTTTTAAAAGGGGCTTTTTTCCACTTAGAAAAAAAGCAACACATTTTATAATTTGAAGCATCTGCTCTGCTCTATAAAAAGGAACAGAAAATACGTTTATAAAAAGAATAGACGCATTATCTTAATCTATACCTCCCTCATTATTTGGCATGACTGGTGTGAAAAATATATATTTACCCTTGCAATATTTAATTCTTTATCATTTTTGCTTTGAAGAAAGGCTCATATAATTGGATATGAGGAACGGTTGTGTTGAGGTAGGTTAGATTTCTTGCCTCCAGACATTTTAAAGGTACACAGACAAATGAAGCCCTTGAGATAGGATTCTGTATCTCTGAATGCATAAATAAGAATTCACAAAGCTATCCAAACCCATCTCTTTTCCCACTCAATATCTGAGCGGTGAAAATGTAATCAACGCCATATCACTTTGAATAACCACAAAAGTGCTTATTTTAAAAAATGCTTATTAGTTGTGAGGCCTAGATCTAAGGCCTACGTCTCTTCAAGACCAGAGTTAATTTAATTCCCGTCTTGTAGGAGTCGGTTGGGGTGGTAGGAGTTTAAAACGATATGCGGATAGGTACATCCCTCTAACAAACCTTCATGATGTGTTGTCCTTAAAAATTTGGTTGCTCCTAATATTTTTTCGCCCTGGTTCTTCTCCCAATTTAGCAATGTTCACCTCCAGTTGAAGGCCACACTAAAACCCAACATATACCTCAACAACGGCATCCCCACTGGTTGCATCCATTTGGTCTTTGGAGTAGTTCTCATATTTCTCATGTGTTTTCATAGGTACCTCATATGTTGACTGGTTTATGCAAAGGAGAATAAGCCAGGCACTTGATATCAGATTTTGAATGACATAAAAGCCTAAAGCTTCCTAAAGAGATTTGAGGGAAAAAAATATTTTATATTCAGCTCCATTTAGATTGATATAGGACTCTATGACTCATAAACTCGGTAATATTTACATAGCATCTGAATTGCTCATCCTTCCGCCGCTAACCATTACAGACGGATCACAAATACATAGCAGGGATAAGACACAGCAAGGTATAAATTATGGTTCAGGAATTCATTTTCCTAGCGGTTTCCTTAGCCCGTAATACGCATCTAGGTTTACATGGAGGAACCTGGGATATACAATTTCCAGCTCAATTAACTATATGTGGGTGTGCAACATTTTTTATCATGTCTTTCAACAAAACGGTAGATTGGATATTTGTGTTAGAAATGCATTGTATTATACTTCATTAGGGGACCAGGTTCTGTGGTGAAAGCCACCCTATTGAGTTTCTTCTACAGTTCATACAGCCAACCTATTCCCTGGGAGACAACATAGTTCTTTATTTAGATAGAAATTTACACTGCATTGTATTGAGTAAATCCTCTGTTGGGGGCGGTTTTTGTCTCGCCCCTGGCACTCTCCCAAGCTATCCTATACCTCTACTACCTCTACTGTGTATTAGTATGGTATCTGGGAGGAAGATAGGTGTAAATACAGTGGGATAAGAAATTGTTGGCATCCTCAAATGGGATGAACAACAGAGACTGTACAAAATTAAACCACAACCCTCACCTAACCTGAGCAGTAACCCTAACCCCATTGGATTTATTGTATGTTCAGACATGTAGGAAAACTTTTATTTCAAAACAATTGTTCAAAAAGTGTAACACATTTATTCTCAAAAACATTTTACTTGCTTTTAGTATGTTTAAGACTCCCCAGCAATAACAGCAAAGGGCCATTTCCATCAGTGTCTCACCCACTTAATATGGTGCAAGCCAAATTGTCCCAACTAAGCATTTAAATGGGTTTCATCCAGCTCTCTACATGTACTATAAGAATATATTAATACAGCAGACTGCAAAGGACACTGAGACTGGGACAAGCAGAAATAAGGCAAGGCAGCCATTTTGATAGTGAAAGCTAGCCAGCTGCAGTATTGAGAGATGATTACTGCTTTTGCTGGGCAGGTGGCATCATGGGAGGAGAGAGATATAGCGCATGACATCGCGGCACAGTGAATGCCGCTTTAGTCGATATTCAAGTGATTTAAGGGAGGGTTCCATATTTGATTGAAGGTTTGGCTGGCTGACGCAGTCATTTTTCGCAGGTGAAATTTAATCGGTTAACAGTTGATACTAGTGGTTGATAGAATATTGATTTTACTCTCCAGAGTTTTTGTGGGGGTGAGGGTTTATATTTGATGGTTCCTCTAAAAAAAAGCACAGAGCTGGTCATTTGGTGGCTTGGGACTTGATGTTTTGTGTGTCAGAATGCCCTGTCAGATATACCCACTTTTGTCTGATTTTAGTCTCCCTTAACCTCATCCCTCTGTTTTAGCCTTTCTCAGAAATCTTAGCTCTTGGTTTATTACTGTATGTCAACAGGATTGCTTGATGATTCTTCCAAAAGCAAAATAAACAAAAAAATCAAAACAGAGCTACAGACACCTTTAGTTCTCTGCTCTGCAAGTTCCCTTCTGCTTTTTCACTCCATAGTCCACAAGCTGATTTTGAACTCAGCATATGAGTTGGAAGAAGACATTTCATGTCCTACTTGTGGAAGCAGACTGTAGGAGTCCGATTGACCAGTAGGGGTCACTGGTGAGTGATGAGACATGGATATTTCTGTTGCATGGGGTTGGGCTGCCAGAAACTGTCAGTACTGGAATTGCCCAGATTTAATACCAGCCCTTCCACAGACTATATCGGTGTCTGAACAAAAGAAGCTGCCCAGCTGCTGGATCTGTCAGGGTGCATATACCAATGTCAAAATGTTTAAGCCGATACATAGGTCAACTTGTGCAACTTAGTTTATAAGCCTGTAAACTAGTGCAATAGAAAATAACTAGGGCTGTGCTTTTATCAGAATAAATATTGACCAAAATCATTTATAAGTTAGAGAATTAGATCAAAAACAGAAAACTAAAAAAAAATTGTGTCAGCTTATTAAATAATACATCACACCTTATTGTGCTTTGGCAGAGATTTTGGGAGTCATAGCTCATCAAAGAGTCCCAAACCGAGAGTGACATCAAAATACAAAAAGCATGGCAAATCAATGTAAACATGGGTAGACAAAAAAAAAAAAAAAAAACATGACGGTATCCATGGCAACCATGACAAAAGTGCACCTTAAAGCCTTACAAAGACAAGATTTATTTTAAATCTCCTTCATTTAGGCCTAGTTTGAGCCATTGATATCATTGTTTTGATAACAGTGCAGAAAGCTGGTTCAAGAATGAAAGTTTGGATCGTGACAAAGCAAATTCTCCATCATCTTCTTATTATTATTATTATTATTGATCAACATACTTTGTTATTCTTGAAATATGCTGAAAAATATTGATACAATATTGCTCCACTGGTGAGTATCAATTCTAAGGGAACACCAACAGCTTGCATTATCAACACAGTCGTAAACCGTGCTTTTGCATAAGGACAGTTTCATCAGTCGGCGTCAGTCTGGGCTCTGCCCATTGCCTGACTCTAAGAAGCACAGAGGTGGCTTCTGTTAACGGTTATTATTTCCAATTACCAATGCTGTGAGCAAACCCAATTTCAGCTTTAGGTAGACACCGTTTACCCATTCGCCGTTCATCAGATTGAATTGCTACGGCCATTGCCTTTCTAAATGGTAATGCCAGCAATAACTGGCTTCCTCTGTTTGAGTATAAAACTCTCTATCTCCATATGCAATAAAATGAAGCAGTCCATCGAGCATGAAAATATCAAATTGACTGTTTGACCTTATTTAAACTTTTTTTTTTCTTCCTCCCCTGCTGCACTTGCAAACGATTCTTTTCAATGACGCCGAGGGTGATTCAAGAATAACAAGCGAGATCCGGTGGCTGTGCTCGGTCCACAGCCCGTGGATATCATCAAGGGCTCGTGTTGTTTTAACCTGCAGGAGATAATTTGGGGCATCCTCAAGGACTTCCAATGGTTGAAGCAGCCATAAGTCATCCTAATGAAGATGAACCCCTGCCATTCCATGCAGTGTTGACAATGGAACTCTTCTGCCATGAGATCAGATGGCAACACGTCGCAATATTATCGTGCAACATCAACTGAAGTGCTAGCGACATTACTTACTTGCAAGAATATCAATGCATTCCAACAGTGGTTCCAGGATTGTGCAAAATGACTCCTATCACAATTAACTACAGTTATGACCATAAGGAAATGCTGCATTTGTGTTATATGCCACAGTACCACTCAAGGGTGTTTCATCTGGGCTGCAGGCTAATGAAGTATGCATTCTGCCGATGCTAGTTAATTATCATGTTGGGTAAAAAGGGCGTTGGTAATTGCTTGCTTGTGCATTGTCATTTCCAGAGCTGTTAGCGGATTAAGATGCGTAGAACACTCATCATTAACAAATTGGTCAAATAGCAGGCTAGAATTAAAGCTTTTTGGATTTAAAGAGTGACAATTTCCTAGTTCACTAATGTTATCTGTAAATTGGCATTTAATATTTGAATTAACTTCATAATATACTTTATTAAAGCAAAATTTTATTTAAAGTTTACTTTACTGCTTCTTTTAACTCCCAAAGGCCAAATGGAATTTTAAACTTACCTTTATGAAAATCAATAATGGGCATAATTGTTATGGCTCTAATATTAGCCTATTGGCAGCAGGCGATTTGAGGGGGATGCCATCCCCCTTGCCAGCAAAATGACCAAAATGCATCCTCCTTGTTAACCTGCCTCCCATTTTACATGTTTGTGTTGGTTGGTGGTGTGGGGGCAGGGAGGTGCTCCCATTGGCCCATCCCTTTTGGCCTGGCCATTTCGCCTTTAGTAATCACAAAACTGAAAGTTACGTACAGCCTTTATGTTCAACATTGTCACAAACTTTCTGCACTATCACTACAAAGCTTTATGCATTGTTTGTATTATAATAATATATTTTACTTGTATATAAGTTGCAAACTTGCAGCTCTCTGTTATCAAATAGTTATATTTAGATCAGTTTGCATATTTGGGTACTACTGGTCCTTAAATAGCAGTATTAACTTGCTTGTTATTGCACTATTTTGCAAACCGTACCGTGAATGCATTATGGGTAAATTGGACACATGTAATATGCAGTTGCTTGGTACATATGGGTTTCACATCAATCCCAAATGAAACTGACTTCTGCTCTTAAAGACAGGATGTAACATCACATCCCACCCCGACAGCAAAGGGAAGGGTCAGGAAAGTACTGACCGATACAGATAAAATGTTTAGAGAGGCACATTTTGACATTTTGAGAGGGTAGGGGTGAGACCGCTGGATCAAAAATAGCTGCGCAGCAATAGGGCAACATCAATGTCTAGCGTTTAAAGAAAAATAAGCATGACCGTTAAACTGTGAAGAAGTTACTCAAGGACATTCAGAAGTTTTGTTTTGTGTACCATTTTCCATTAGGTTTATTTTTGCATTTGTTTTTTCCCCTGCTTGTTTATAGTTTTTGAATTGAAGATGCTCGCTTTCAAGTTCTGCATAAAACATGGTTTTTACATATTAATAAACTTTAATAAATGGTGGGAAAGGGGAGAGGTGGGGGTTATGGAAATCTCCTTGCCGTAGAACAGGTCTGCAAAACGGGACCCTTTGTTACCTCTTTCATTGGTAATCCTTCGTAACGTGCCATGACCAGACCCATTTGAGCGCGAGAGTCGGCTCCTCAGCTAAGTTTTGGGAAATTAAATTAAAACAAAGTCCCTTTCAGGCCTGATCCGCCAAGACCAAGTGGATCACGGATCCGCGGTATCATGTGCTTAACCTGTTGTGTGCATAGACAAACAGAAAGAGCTATCATGTCCAAGAACAGCACTTCCTTTTGAATCCCATTTAAAAAAAAACCATAACAACAGCAAACCACCTGCCATTTTTTTCTGCTACAAATTCAGCAGTGGCTTCCATTTCTCAAATGATTCTGAATGACTGTAAGACTGCTTCTGTCTGTTTTAAATAGAATCTTTTTTGGCATGCTTTTCTAAGCACTGTTTTCTGCTCAAGTAGCTTGGGTCGTAAGAAAGTGGGTTTAGTCACCGGTCATTTTTGCCAAGTCAGCCCTGCGGGAAACGAACCACAAATTCCAAGAGGCAACTGAAATTATTAATATCACAGGCAGCAAAACTTGACAGCGTCTTTCTCTGCTGCCAACACCAACAGGGGAAACAACCGGTTCCCGATTTCACCCGAAGTGACCGAAACTCGACTCTCTGGATTTCTTTTGATTTCAGATGTTTTTTTAATAAATAATCCAGGAAAAAAAAGGATTTAGAACATGATGTTCCAAACAGAGTGATTCTTAATTTCTGTGCAGTTTGCCAGTAACATGAAGTGGACTTCGGTTAAAAGTTTCTGTTTGAGACTCTCCGCTGTTTAAAAATAACTGTCAAGTTCAAAATGGGGCATAAATTCAACACATACTTTAGTCTCTTGTTGGCACCACTGTTGTGTCCAAATGTACATAGACTGAAAAGACCCGGGACAAATTGCCCAAGAGCATGGCAGACCTAAGCTGCTGGACATCCCAGTTCAAACATGGGGACTTCTGTCCTCTCCTCTGGAACGTAGCCTGACAGATTTGACCTTTCTGCGCCCGCCCTCTGACAGGCCCACACCCTGCCCGCGGTTCACCCGTTCCCGCGGCTGCAGCGCATCGTGGCGTAACCATGCGAACGTCGCAGCTGCCCAGCCATCTCCGCCGTGCCAGGAGATCAGAGTAGATTTGTCCCAGAAGCCCAACAAAAAGGGCCCTTATGGTAGTGAGGATAGGACTGGGGTTGGGGTTGGGTTGGGGGACGTGACGTGGATTGCGCCCACGGCTGGCCTCCATATGCTCAGCTGAGACCGGGAGGCTGATAACTGCGTTAGCCAAACCCCTCCTCCCCTCCCTCCCCTCCAAACACACCCACACACATACACACACTCATTTTAGAGGCTGAACCAGAGTCAGTGACTCATGTGTTTTTTTTCCTGTTCCCTCCCCCTCAGCTTCCCTTACCCCAAACCCTGCTTTGATTGGTCTATTGGCATCACAGTGTTGGGGGCATAAAATCGTGACATATCATCATCATAAACCGCCCCCACTCTGTTTATTTCTCCTTCCATCATTTAATGTAAACTACGCCGTGGAGAGTTACTTCGCCTGCGGAACATCTGCGATCGCCATATCCCACAACTGAAAGTGGCCTGTATTGAACTTTATAGATAATAAACATCAGACACTTACACATTTTTTACATTTTTTTTTTATTCGAGTCAAGACTGCTGCAGCCAAAATCGGCTGACAACTCACAGCTTCCCTTTTTCACCGTGTTAGGACGAATTATGTCTACCGGCAGTGTATAACTAGGTAGCAGACATTTAACACATTAGTATATCACGTCTCAACGGTTTTGTTGCATTTAACTTGAGACCGTATTGTTGGCAGGTAATTAACTTCCCAAAATACACAAAGATAAATGCGCTTAAGTATGTGCCAGAGAGCCACTTGCTTTTCAGCTCATGAAAGAAGCTAAAATAATAACATAAAAATAAGGATCTAAAAAATCATACATGTTTTGAATTAAGACTTGGCCAAAGCCTTAACAGACAGGACATTCAAATGAGCAAAGCAGTTCTGAACATGACCAATTCACAAGGCTTCCTAATATATGTCAATATGGTACTAGCTAGGGTACCATCGGTATGTTGATCACAATTTTGGCCTGGCCGTGTCGCCTTTGGTAGTCACAAAACTGAAAGTTACTTCCAGCCTTTATATTCAACATTTATTGGACTTTGGTGGGTAAATAATGGGGGAGGTTCCTTGGTTTTATTGCAGTCATCAAACAACATTATGTGCTTGTAAACTGAATTCCCCCACCCAAATTAAACCATGTACCCAGTCCACCACAAACCACTTCTACAGGCTCAGGAGGGGATGATAGTTTATACGCCTTCGCTCTTCTTCACACAACTCTGATCCAGCAGAGATTAGTGCACTGGCATGAGAAATGGAATATAGTCTTTAGCTTAACGATCACACATGTCTCTGTAGTTCTGTATTGCGTCATACAGGTATATACACAAAACGCAAGCCCAGTGAGATACATCGGTTGATGAATGAGGCTAATAGGGATGACCTGTGGCTGACAAGACACACCGAAAAAATCAACGGTGTTGAAATGGAATGCGTTTGAGACACTCCTCGGAGATATATTTGATTGCACTCATTTGTCTTTTACTGTAAGAAAATTTAAGACAACTGCTAAGTAAACATAATTATCTACGGTTATTTCTGCCATTTCTCAAGCAAAAAGTTTGGAGCTCTGCTTATGCAAGCTTTCCAATCACATCAACGCGATAACTAGAAAACAGGATATACTTAAAATGGAGCCAGTTCTGTACATCACTGTCTCCTGTAGCTGAGTTTTCCAAAGACAAGGATGAGGAAGCTACACATGGTAAGCACCCTAACCCCCTCCCCCAATTCGTTCCTCTCCCCCTCCTTCACTGTCTGTCCTGCATTTGATTCATGCCTGTTTTTAAGACGAATAGTGTTTCCTGCAAGCTTCACATGAACAGCTGGGGAGTGCAGGACTCAAACTCACTCTGTAAAAAAAAAAAAAAAAAAATCTTCTTCCCTCGGCGACTCTCTCGGTGAGTAATTACCCATACATCTCCACTCCGATGAAAAGCGTTAAATAACTACCCCGGCCCCGCCGGTGACACAGGTCAGTCCAGTTAATCAGCCCCAAGGCACGAGACGTGATAAATTCCGTCGCTCGGTGCCCTTTGGAAGTGACGACAAAGCTCAGACCCGAGTTGACACTTGTAACAGACCGGCAGCGAAAAATCCTCTAACCCGCAGCCGTAACCAGGATGTAAATCCTGCTCCTTAATTTCCGTAACAACCACAGTTACATCAGCTTTATTGAAAAAAAAAAAAGTTTCTCTGCATATATGGTACTCAGTATAATAAATCCCGAAAGACTCGTTGTAAGTGCAACACACTTGTGGCAGCCACAGGTGGCAGGGGAAGAAGGGGTCAAGTGACTATGGTCAAGAGTTATTTAATGTTATGTTGTCTGCACAGCTGGCTTCTATATATACTTTTATTTATTTTATTTTTTTATGAAACGACAGTTATATGTTCCACTGGGTTTTGAGTCTCGCCAAATCCGTTGCTAAAAATATGTACACATCATCATCAACATCATTGTCTTGTCATTCATACAAGAATCTGCTGACATTATTTGTCTAATGGCTATTATCGCCAGCACATATTTCAGGAGTGAGAACGTACAGTTATATTTTACTCTGATCCCAGATAGTTTTGGGTTTTGCATACTTAGCTGAGCCCCAGATTTAATCTACATGCTTTGGACTTTGCCCTTTGAGCAGCAAATTTTAAGTTATAGATTTAAGATTCCCTTTCATCTCGTGTTCTCAGAGCACCTTACGGAGAAAAAAAAAAGGAACTCACCTCAACCGCCTCCAGTGTGTGTCATATACCTAGATTATCCAAAAGTTAATTTTTTTTTACCCGTTTCTTGCAGAGTGTTATCATACACCTCCACAATGAACAAAATAATTTACAAAAAAATGTATTAAAAGCGTGTTACTAAATGTTAGTGGAAAAAGATGTTATTTTCACAAAGGACTTTGAACAGAGGAGGAGCCTGAATGAAATAAGTTACCAAGGTCTAATTCTTTGTCTCTCCCGCGACACTGCACAGGATCATGGAACAACCCTGTAAAGAATGTCCATGTCATGACGCTCAGGATTCAACTGTATTATACTTTTTGCTGCTGCTTTTGTAAGTTATCTCCGTCTTGCCGAGGGAAAAGGCTGGCTGGTACAGTACGTGCCTGTTCTCCTACCAGTAGCTTCCGCGTCTATTTGAACTTTCTTTTGAGCTCCTCATTAAAGGGAAGCGGAGTCCCTTCAGGTAAACTTTCCGTAGGGTGATGGAGATGCGCTCTGAAGCCTGATGGCAGGCAACAGCAAGACTTCCACTCAGCGCCGGGCAAAACTGTCACTTCTGTCGGAAACAGACAATGATGGCACTTAACTATTTCTTTTTTTTTTTTTTTTTTTTTTAAAAAGGAGGCCCCCATTTTCCTAACATCCCTGAGACAGATTTTAGATTTTTACACTCAACCCAAAGGCCCCCTCCCCAAAAAAAAAAAAAAAAAAAAAAAAAAAAAAAAAAAATGAAATGCGCCTTTTAAGTCGTTTTCACTTCAAAAAGCATGTTGTCGGCATCGATGACACGTTGCTGGTTTGCACTTCAAGAAGGGGGCGTTTGGGGGAAACCGTAAACAAGGCTTTTAATGTAGGTGGATGCAGAGCCGCCTGTGACAGTTGGGGAAAAATAGACACAATCCATCCCTGGGTACTCTATCGTTTCAGACGAGAAATCAAACTCTTACTTTTCTGTTTGAAAATTTGATTCACGATATGTGTACTGTAGTCCCCCCCCCCCCTTCCCCCTGCCCCATGTCCAGAGCTGAACATGTTGCAGTAGCGTAAATCATTTCTGCATTTCATTTTTGAAAACGGGGGCATGGGTACTCCTGGGGCATGGGTCCACAAAAGCAATATGTTCTGAGCCTGTTACAAGCTTTAAATACTCCTTCTGTGACCTTTCACAAACACTACAGTGTGTCTTTACTGTATGAGTTTATGTAGTAGGATGAAAGGTAACATACACAGGGAGCAGAAAAGAAAACAGAGGGACAAAATGAAATTTTGTTTCTTGTTTACTTTGAAGAATCTAAACAAGAGACAACTATGTTTCATACTAATTCCAGTACTAATTACCAATATGCATTTGTTGTTCAAATATTCAGATTTCAGATATGAGAGAGGTCAAACTGATGGTACTAGAATTGCAGGCGCATCAGTCATAGTGACAGGAAACTTATTTAATGTGTAAAGTGCAACAGTTTCAGATAAAGGACAAGGAAAAACTACATCACCTACAACAGCTACAATGCTACATCAGCAGAACGTCAAGAAAGTGGAAAAGTGGTCACAAGTCAAAGTTCACTGACAGGGATGGATGGATGCTGAACAGGAAAAACCATGAAACAATTCCCTCAAAAAGGTCAGCGGAATTGAATCTAAACCTCCATAGCTCAGTCTCAACAAAAACTGGAACTGTGAGCTTCACAAAACTGAGATTTCTGGTGGGACGGCCTTCCAGAAACTGCTTGTAACCACTGCTGAATTTGTAAACCTGAGAAGTACCAGAGCATGATCCGACAGCATCCACCTGTAAACAAGGCCTGCGGGTAACCATGCATAACCTGGTGTAGCGGACCTCTTGTACCCAAGTCTAATGCACAAAGACACATAACCAGGTGTATTGAGCATGAAACAGAGGAGAAAAAAACAACAACCTTTTATATTTGGTGGGTTTATATTTGGAGAAGACCAAAGGAATCCTCAATCCACACTGCTTTAATACAACTGTTCTACATGGTTGTAGGTCTCATATGGTATGGGTAACCATTGTCAAGGGAGTCATTGATTTTGAATATTACTCTACTCGCTATAATTACAAAGCCAAGGAATACAAAGTCATTTTATGTGACCACATACATCCTACGGTTTCTTCATAGACTAGGACTATGACCTGGCCATTTCAGAGGTGAGGATTTATAACGGATTACTGGGTCAGTAACACTGTTATTATGTGATCATCGCTATTGATATGTAATAAGCCTTATGTCTAAAAAGAAATGTCTGAAATGAATAAGATTGTACAAGATTGACATCTGTTATTTTTGGCTAGAAAGGCACATATAATCCTATGTTTCTCATTTTGACTGAATCCAAGATTCTGATTTTAGTGTCTCTAAAACTGGGTTACATACAATTTTCTGAAACTTGTACTGCACATTCATGAAGAGCAAGCTATAGTGAAGATAGCTTGAACAGCTGTAGTGAACAGCAACGAAAAACATTTGATTAACATTGATTATTACTGTTATTGAAATAATGTTTTTATTCATTCTGGTGTATAGTTGGGATCTCATCAATCAAATGTCTGGTACATATATTTTTGCTACAGAAGTCACCACTATTCTGTTGTCTATACTTCACAAACCCAAAGCAAAATTTTCATCTCGGTATTACAATGACAGTGTCGGTGAGATAAGAGTCTCCACAAAAGCACACTACCTGTACATAACTATGTTGAGATTCTGTCATCTTGTGATACAGGTGAGGTAAATGCTGACCATGGTGTTGCAGTGTCTGGCTTCTTTATAACCAATGATCATAGATTTACCCTATGAAGAAAGACAGCAGTGCACACAATTAGCAGTGATGGTATGTACAGCACCCATCTCACCAGTGAAGCAGAACCATGGACAGCACCTGGATCACCTGTAAGGTGGGACCATGGATAGCTCCTGTCTTGCTTTAGGTGTAGCACCAAAGAGAACCTGGACCTATGCTTTTCATAGAATATAAATAATATGAAATACACCTAAGCAGTAATTTTCCTCTTTTATGTATGTATACACATATCACATCCATGATGACAGGTAGATTTCACCTGGGATAAGGATTAGCAAACCTTACCCAAGATTTCTGTGTGGACTGCAATGTATTTGAATTGTGATTTTTGGATTGTTTCCTTTTTGAATGAAAACACCTGATTGAGACGCTGATTTAGTTTGACTGACTGATTTTGAAATCTAATTGTGACCCTTGTAGCTAATAGGTATTCTAACAGGTGTGCCCTAGCTCTGCTGTATTGAACTTGTGGAAATACTTTAATTGAATTCTGACATACCGTGCAAAAACGCTTGAAGCAACATTATGATGCAATGACTTTAAGTTCTTGAATTAATTATGACCGATGACATAAGGTCAAAGAAAAAAGAGATTTTAATTCACTGACCTCATGGCTGCTTTTGACAAACTCAACGTCACAAAGAGGCAGCCATCATCCAAGATGATGGGAAACACATACTCATCTCCTATCACCTTGCGGTGCCTGTGCGATACATCCGAACTAATTACAGACGAATGATCAGTGAGGAAAGCAGCCTGGCGTTCTCAAAGCACCGCGTTGTCTGCGAAGGGTCCTTTCATGGCAGAGTGATTGACAACTGTGGATATCACCCTGCCATGTGTTTTATTGGTTCACAAAGTAATAACCGCTTCAAAAGAGGGCTCTCTGGGGTGGTTTATCATATTCTATCTGTCAAATCTCGGGTGAAAGAAAAAAAATCACAATCCCTCCGGAGGAAAATACACCCTTCCCTGCTCAAATAGCCTTGTTAACTTGTAACACTGTATCGAAAACTTCATGCGTTCCACATCCCATCCCAACCTTTTCCCATCAGACCCATGTGTTGTAAATGAAGGCTTCCATTCTCATCCCTTGCTCCCCGGCTTTGCCTTTTCCGCCCTCCTCTTACCCCTGCCTCCCCCCGCCCGACCGAATTCCACCAGGCGAAGCTGTGAAAGGCTTGGAAAGGAGATCTAAAGGACCTTAAATTGATACTTAACTCTAAGAAATCTTAAAAGACTCCACCAGATGAATATTTTATTGCAACCACCCGGGGTTGGAATTCATCTACCACAAGAAGCAGAATGTCTTCCCTTTTGATGAAAGACTTTTCCCGTGGCGAGCCACAGCAAACCTGCACGTGGTCTCCTCTTTTCTTTTTAATTGGTCTTCAGCATCTGTGCTCAAGCTTTCCAAGTGGAGCGGTTTAATCACGTATTATTTCAAAAAGTAAATGATGTGGAAACGGAAGGGAAAAATGTGGCACATGTAACAATTTCATAGTGGCAAAAACGATCATGCGTATCAGTCAGGGCAACAATACATGTTAACCATGATTGGAAGTTTGTTGGAGTGAACTTTCATGTTTGAGCAGTGACACTATGGATTTTTTTAGACTGTGATAAGGCGGAACCTACAAAGAACTCGCACACGTGAGGAAAACCTAATCACATTCCAGATCAAACGCAAGACCCTCACCCTTATTTCACACTACGATCATCATTCCAGTGTGTGCTTGAAATCTTACCACTTTTTGGAGGGTCAAACCAAGATCACACAAAGCCAGATTCCATTACAACTCTCGAAAAAAGATTCCGTCTTTCCTTTTCTTCTAATTTATTCATACCAATTGGCAACTTTTGCAAAGCAAAGTGGGTGTGTACATTCAGTGAATTTAAGACAGTGACAGGAAAGGGAACAGGCTGTTAATATTCTTATACAAAAAAAATTTTATAATGAACTGCTGGTCAATAATCGTTTCCACATATCCGGTATTGGCACCAAATCAAATGATGGATCCTCTGTGTGACCGTTTACGAGAAGCTTATTGTGATGGAGGATCGTATCCAGCAGGGGATACACCTGGGGAAAGTGTCATAATGAAATACATTGAGCGTGTTGGCGCAATCTCATTACTATGCACTAGAAGTGTTACCATGTACTGTAAATAAATACTTAGTCAAAGATAACTCTGTTTGCTGAACTTTTTCTTTATTAATGTATCACATATACATTTAGATCCATCGCCTGTTTTCAGTCTTAATTTCAAATGCAAACTCAATTGATGGTCATGTATGGTCGTTGTCAGGTAAAAGTACTACTCTAGCTTAATTCTCATTTTATGTTGATCATTTGCAGATACTGTATAATAAAAACAGAGTTTGTTATCTCCCATGTATCCACACTAATCTGAAAAGGCTGAGCTTGGTATCCTCACTGTAGCAGTAGTGTATTATTTAATTGAATTAATATTGAATGGTATTTTTGATAATGCCACTTTTGAAGCTGAAACAAGTTATAATTACCAGCTGCAAAGATTCATGTGTGCCTGTGTGCTTATGACAGTGCTTATTATAAATGAAGATTTAATCTTTCTCAAGTATATTATTTATTTCCACATATAATATATATTATAATGTTATTGGTTACAGTCATTGGGTTTTTGAAGTCCTTGTGAGTATATTCGTAAAGGTACTTCATTCAAATACTACCCACCCCACAATGGAGATAAGAGTAAAAGAACATTATGTGCCAACGGTTTTCTTATACACACAAATCACTGGCTTTGTGTGGAAGCCGACAGTCTGATATTTTTTTCTCAGTAAAAAGGAAGTTAAATGAGTGTATCGTTTATATTTAGTTAATAGCCATTATATTTTCAAGTATGCATCTGATGTGTTTGACATAGATATACCTCATGATAAAATGGAAATATACACACACTGACATGGGTAGGGCATGTTGCCAGTGGTTTCAAACTTTGTCTGCACCAGCCAGTTTTTGACATATTTCTTTGCGGCAGCATAATTCATCTCATAATTCATCTCTCGTTGTGCACACGATGCTATCCCTTGCTAGCGGTTTTGAAAAGCTTGCACAATTTAGATCTCTCTATGTACGTTTCGATGTATTTTGAAATGGCTTTGAACCCAGTCAAAACATTCAGATTGAACCAAAGTGCATCTATTTCTTTCTGTTATGAAGTTGTTTGTTGTTTTTGTAATAAAAATATGGAAGTGGAGCTTCTAAAACACACCATGTAACCATGTCTTATTTTTTAATCATTTTTGATGATTCAGTTAGTTACATCTTTTATTTATGTTCATGTTCTTACATCAAAACTATAATACTACACTGTACTTTCCGCAAAGCCCTCACATTCCATATTATTATAACCTTGCCGTAGATCAAATGAAAGGTATTTATGCCTCCGTGATAAAACAGCTGTGAGAGAAATCTGAAATTAGCAACTCTGTTCCCTGAAGACCAAAGAGGTGGCTGTCAGTTTGTTGTGAAGACTGAAGAAATAAGGCTTTAAGCTTTCCTGTTGATTTTAAAGGCTGACTGTGTGTAACACATTAGTTTTTTGTATGTGAAAGCAGTTTTAATAGATAAAAGACCTATTCATTAAAATCCATAACAAAGGTACTGTACAAAGTAAAGTTGAAGCATGAAAATTAACATTAGTTTTTTTTCTACTTAAATTTTTTCGCTAATTGTTTGTTTACGAAATGAGGTTTCAATCATATCTCTGTGATTCAGAAATATTATTGAATCAAGAGTTTTTTATATGAGGAGTTACATATAAGACACTACATAAACCTCCCTGTTTGACGTGATTAAAATGCCATTCACAGCACAGAAGCAAGTGATGATTCTCTCTGGATTGAAATGGCTAACAGCTGACACATTCCGTCCAGAACTCGTACCCCTGAGCAAAGTTGACCATCTGTTTGCATCTGTCATCATGGCCGCTCGCGTTAACGAGAGCATGCTCAATGCCTGCCAGCCCCCAAACATACTTGATCATTGCGTTTGTGAAATTCTGTCTGAATTTTTTTTTTTTTTTCGAACCCGGTATGATCTTTACTCTTTGAGGAGAATGGGCTCCACAACACAGACGCCCCCATTCAAAAAAACGGTCGTTCGTTTTTTTTTTTCTTCTCCGATGGGGTTTACTGACTTCGGCTCTCAATTAATGGCCCACGCCGATGCAGTTTGAGGCATTGAGTGCACTCTCCGAGTGACAACCAGGGAAAATCTAGGGATGAGCAATGAACTGAACCTGACCGACTCCTTCAGTTTCCATGGACTGGTCCCATTTGCTTCTTTGATCGATGAATTTGATTCCCCCCCCCCCTTTGTATGTATATGTATGCATGCACACAAAAAACAAACACACAACATATGGCTTTCCAGAGTTATTTATATCAGTATGTATTTTGCCATATCTTGCGTATTCAAGCATAAACTCATGCATACACACATAAAGACAACACAAAACAGACTCTATTCATGAAAACAGGGTTACAGAGCGGTCATTCGTTTCTCTGTGTTTGTGAGGCATTATTTTGGCTTTGATGGAGATAACATTTTCTTACATGGATGAAATCTCTGCCAGTCAGTCATGAGTGTGACATGTACCAGAATATACCATAGAATTCACAATCACGAGTCAAAAACACAGGGCCAAAAGTAGAACATTATTCAACAGGAGAGGCCAGGATCATAAAAGCTGCTAAACAAAGAAATTCACATACCAAAGGACGTCATACAAGTCTGCCTCTACACCAACTAAGGTTAACATTGTGGAATAAGACATTTCATTAAGAACTTCCGCCCTCAAAAACCCTCACTCCTGAGAGGCTGTTAGGTCTACCCGCTGAATATAACATGGCGGCTGTACAGTAAAATATTTATAAGGAGGCTGTAGCAGCAGCAGCTGTTTCTCTCACTATGCAGGTGTCAGTCTGAGCAAGTGCCTCCAGTTTGACAAGGCAGCAAGAAACAAAATGACCCTGCAATCTAATTGTTTATCTGAGTCGAGAAAACTCGGCAAATCAAACAAAGGAAAGTCAGACTCCTGAGGGAAATCAAAGCCGTTAATATTGATCCCTCCCGATCATTGCTTAATTGATTTCGTTTGGTCTAAATCCCTAAATGTCAAAAAAAAGTGAGAAAGAGACACACAGAGAAAGAGACACGGAGGAAGAAGAAAGCTCTTTTCGGTCTCACGCACTCAAAATAGATTTTCGTTTTGGCCGTGGCTAATTCTGCATAAGCACCTCATGCGGAATTAGCGGTCAGCTAATGGATAAGAAGTCTGGGACAGTGCCTCAACTTTCTTTATCTCGGTCACATTCATTATCCTCTCGCTGGGCTCCCTGAAAGCATTTATGAGGTGTGAGCTATTGCATCGGTTGGTAGACGACCAAGAAATTAAAACCCGGAGATAACATTTTTAGACACTTCAAAGCCATTTTTTGGTATAATTTGATGAAAAATGTGTAACTAATCACACGTGGAAAAAATAGACTAACAGCATCTGTTGTGTTGTTGCGAGAGAGTCCTTATCATTAATGACATCAGAAGTGATTTTATAAGCATAAGGAAGATTAGGGAGACTTGGCTTGGCTGGTTGTTTGCAATGCAAATATGTTTCCTGTTATGAACTGGCATGGAAATTGTAAAAGACGTGTTCCGCCCTCCCTCTCGCGACTGCAGCTGATTTTGAGCGCTTTATCGATTATTCACATGCCTTAGCTGCATGTCTCTGAACGCTTTTTCCACACAGAATGTTGGGATCAGATGCAAGGATTTCTGTTTACTGTCCAGGCGTGAATGATCGGGAAACTGGCTCTAGGTTAGGGTGGAAGACAGAAGGACCTCCCCCCGCCCCCAATCTTGATTAGCAATCAATATCTTGGTCTTTACTTGAGTGGTCTGAAATTTCAGCAGGAAATGGAGGGTTTAAGATTTCAGAATGGACACATGGCAGATTGGGAGGACGACTCTTTAGATATGGGGATTTTACGAGCCCCCATACCCATACCCACCCCCACACCCACAGTTGGGTTTCTGTAGGCCACCTGAGAACAGGAGACATCTGCCAGGGGCCGGAAGAGACAGTGCAACGAAGAAACCCGTCAATGAACCCGTCAATACGCAGTGCCATTAGAACACTTTTCTTAAAAGATAATTTCCGCAAAGCATTGAATGCAGACATTTTTCTTTCTTCAATATACAAACTACAGGGATTCCCACTAAATCTAACTTTCAAGTTGATGAGACAACAAATAACTCACATATGTTTCATCTCATTGCCTATCCTAGTCTCACACACACTTTGTAGTAAAAAATACTATAAAATGGCTGAAAACACATTGCATCTTTTTACCACAAGTGCTCTCTTACTTTGATACAGCTTCGTATGACCATAAATAACACTAGGAAAGTGAACAATCAGTCTAAATGTGTTAGGAAGACAAGGGAAATGGGTGGTATTCAAAAATATAGAAGTTGTTTAAAAAAAAATAATAA
Organism: Albula goreensis; assembly: GCA_022829145.1. Classification (NCBI taxonomy): domain Eukaryota; kingdom Metazoa; phylum Chordata; class Actinopteri; order Albuliformes; family Albulidae; genus Albula; species Albula goreensis. The sequence goes on from CM040763.1 coordinate 18,022,695, forward strand.
TAAAGTTTTTCTGTGGAAACAAAGTGGACGTCTGGTTTGGACTCGTTTAAGGAAAGCATTAGTCTTCTGAGTCAGGATCTTCTATGAGGTCCTCTGAGATCTGACCGTCTCATCTGTATCCAACCTCTCCTGCCAAAGCTTATCCTACATATACACAGAGCTTTTAAAATCTGTTTTTTTGCCAGGCAGCTTTGCACAAACTGTATTTTCTTACCGCCGAACTGATACATTTCTCCTGGAATGTAAATCGAGTTGAGTTACATTTGGCTTGGCAAACATCTTAAAAACCAAAGGGTCGTCCCAAATAACCGCCCCTGCTCTGAAAGATCTCTGAGAGCCCCGAACTCATTTTTTACCCTACAGCCATCTGTTATTGTCTCTGTTCCTTGGCCGGAATGGGATTTCCCATACTGACCTAAGGCCCAGCATTCATCCCCTGCTCTGCTACTTCCTGTGGCCTGTATTAATACATCGCTTTGGCTTAATAACACTCTTTTAAATTAGTAATGAGGGAACTAAGATCACTTTGATTACTTGAGCCCTGTAGGGCAGTGTTATATACTATACACTAACCACAGTTGTGATGTTTGTTCTGTAAGAACCAAAGTTTATTTTTGAGAACAGAGATATTAGTTTTCTTTACAGCAACGTCTACAGTGTGTCAATGAGTAATGATTAATAATTGTTCTATTTTTTTAATAATGGATGTCTTTGATTCCAATGAAAGAAATATGGTTTGCTTTTGGCTCCAGTGAGGATTGGTGATGGTGACTGTTTAATGTACCCAATTGGGTCTCTGGGTTGTTCACACAGTAGGGACACTTGTTGCAGAAGTAGATGTGAGCTCTGATTGCGTGTTCGAGTCCCATCTGAACCGTTGCTGTCGGTTCACATTGGCGAGACTACAACTGGCCCCATTTTGACTAACAATGATAGGGACTTTGCGGTGTAGCTTCAGTGGTCCCATGGCTGTCTAGTAGTTGTTTCTGCTCAGGCTGGGTGCCTGCAGTCAGAGTCCTGCACTGGTTCCGTTTCGTAGATCCACCCCCACCCTGCACCCGGTAGTATTTTTGTCACGAACCAGGAAGGACCCAAACGCAAAAAGTGCAGTACAGGGATTTATTGGGGCAGAATCCAAAATCGTAGTCAAACAGGCAAAGTCAAAAAAACCAGGAAGGCTCGCCAACAGTACCAAAACACAGTCCAATAGAGAGGTCAGAAGGCAGGCAAGAGTATGGCAACGGGAAGACACAGCAAAGGTAGAAAATCGGGAGACGAGAATCAAAAAAACCAGAAAACCGAAAAAAAGGTGATAACGGGCAGGACTAGAAGGCAGAAGGCTTATAGCGTGCACAGAGGGCAAACAACTGAGACAAACTCACAACAAGCAACTGAAAGAGCAGAGAATATATACACAAGACTTAACAAGCAAATGAGACACAGGTGTATGACAGGGTAGGTGCAACAGATAATCAAGGTAGGTAACGAGGAGGGCGGGGAAACACAATGACAGGAAAAACAAATACACATGGACAGGGAACGAAAAGACACGGAAACAACCAAACAAAGCTGACAGAAAACACAAGAAACCAAAACACAAGTTACACAGTATTACTGACAACTTTTTGTCGTGGCCCATTTCGTCCCCACCACTTTTTGAAAACCTTTCATCTGTTGAACCCGTTGTTTTCCCCTGACCTTTTCAAAACACACTGACGCCCATGTTTGTTATCATCTGCGTTATTTGGTTATTAAGTAGGATACACCACCCACACAAAGGCAAGTGTTTCATCTCACCTGCTGCAGCTCTACAGATACTGTAGCATTAGAGACATTTCTCTGATGAGGTCATGTCTTTTGTGTTTGTGTTTATTTGTTTTATTTTACCACCTCTTTCACTCACTCTTGCTTGCAGACCCATTGCTGCCTCTATATCCTTTGTACCCCAAGCTGTTTGTTCTCTCTTCTTTGTTTCCTGTTGTCACCTCGGTCTTTCGTTAACATGCCATTTCAGGTATCGCACAATTAGCATTTAGCTACAGTAACGTATGCAATGCTTGTGCCGATCTAGGTGATGTACATTTTTTTTACCAGAGAAAATCTGGAAGGTCTGCCCTGCCCATTTCATTATGGATTATATATCAGAAGATCTTTGATGATGTATTCAGACGATTCACCTGAAGTATCTACCGCATTGATAGTCTGCAAACCCCCCACTTAAGAGTCAGTTCACTATAAATGCACTTCAATAACGTGTTCAGGTAACCTGTAAGACCACCTGAAGAGTCTGTCAGCAGGGATAATTGTTATGGTTAACTTTTGTATTATTTGGACAGGGGTCCAGAGATAAATGAGCATGTCCTCAGTCACAATTAAAACTGTGAAATTAAACATCTTCAAATACAAAAAAAGGCTCCACTATCTACATAAAAATCCAAATCATATTAACACTCAAAGCAAAGTTAAAACCCCTACTCATATAATAACACATGATTAATCAAATCCAGTTCAGAACTATATAAATTCATATTCGTTCAGTCATACATCCGGCCATCACAAAATGTTGTTTGAAGTTTTTATCAGTAAAGGTTATTCACCAAGATTTGATAGCTGACCATGTAAACATTTATGCCTTTTTTTTTAAAATTGTGATTAAAGACGGTCTCTTTTGCCCTCTGTAATACTCAAATTAGAAATCTACACAGACTGTTCTTTTCGGCTGAATTTTAGAAGACAATCAAAAGTTGGCGTGGCAGTAGAACACACTAATTCAACTTGGCTGGAACTCCGACAATAGAATCAGTGATGTTTCAGGAAAAAAAAAGACTTTATATTTGAAATGTGCCACCCACACAAGCCAATTATCTCATCTCACCTGCAGTAACCTTGTCGACAATGACACAATTTTATGATGAGGTCATGTCTTTTATTTATTTATTTCTTATTTCTAAATTTAATATTTTAATAAACCTGAGGACAAAGCACTTCCATTTCACCTGCAGAAAAAACTGTTGTGAGGAATCTGTCTCAGAATCATTTTATATCACCTGGAATATGTTTTATTCTTTTTTTCCTGAACTCTGAAATGGTGTATAACTGATACAATAGGAATTTAAGTCTTTGGAGTACAGCATACAGTCACAAAGAGAACTATACCATCAATTGTTTGACTTTCTCCCTATTGACAGATATTGTTTTTCTGGTGGGTCACCATTTTATACTTACTGAAGATTACATGGAAGCAGTCTTAAAGCATGGCCACATACCACTGTGGAAATTTCCGGGCACTTCAAAATGGCACCGACCCTGGCACAATTACACAGCATCCCTAAGTGTTTTTTTTTTTTTTCCCGTAGCCGTCGAAGAGCTAGCTGTTCTCCGAAGTCGGCGATGATGAATTAGACCAAGCTGTCAAAACCAGTTTGTAGCAATTTCCCAACATGCAGTGTAAGAGGATATCTGAACATTGGCTTTCAGAGGAGCACGGACTACAGACCAAATTGGTCTGTATCAGAGTGGTCAGAGCAAAACCCGGGGTGGGGGGGTGGCGGGTGTGTATGAACGTTCAATATGGCTTGAGCATCAAGACAGCAGTGTCCTGTGGGCTCAGGCCTTTGGGTGATAACAATAAAATGATGATGTATTTACTTCCATCATCTCCGATAAAAACACATCTACAGCACCTTTATTTCTCCTGCAATTCTTGTTCATGCACTGTGTAGCCATATATTTTGTTCTTTTATTATATCTTTTGTTTTGTATTTTTTATAATGACAAAAGGCTTTTTTGATATGTATACGGTCATATATATGTTTACTTTTATTGTACACAAGCTGTAATTTCCTGATTAGAAGAGTTCAAGCATTATTAATTATTTTACGTTTGAGTTTAAGCGTCACCTATTTTTGAAGCGGTATATGACACTGGATATAAGGCTTACAAGGATAACAGAAACAGTCGTGCTACAGTGAATGTTGTCAAGCCTCTTGCTAAACCCATTTTTTATGGGCCTGGAGGTAAACACAGCTGGATTCCTGGACGGACAGAAATCACAAAAAGCCAAGTCCAAATCAATATTTGATGGTGCTACCACATTATGCCGAAGGTGCAGGTAGGCAGGTCAGAAAAACGGACTGAAGGTGTGGTGAAGCTGTGACTGCACACTGGCCAATCGGAACGATTGTCTTACTTACCGTTAAATAAGTGGTTAAGTGCATTTACTGGTGCAGTACATGTCATTCACCACTAGGTTGATAGATTACCACCTCTTCCTTTTTACACAGTCAGCTTTTCATTCATTTAAAATAAAAGCTATCCTTCTCATAGGTGGAGCTATAGTTGTATTTCAGGAACAGTTCTTTGTCTTCGCTGGCTGTGTTTGAACCGACCGTCTTTGTTTACAGCCACCACAAACGTGCCTCATTTGTCACAATATTTCTCTTCTTCATTCACTACTACCCTCATCTGATTGCCTGTAATTTCATGCTCTCTGCTCCGTGCATTGAATCCAGAGCCACCCAGAATCCTGGCATGTACTGTATGTGCTGGTTGTCTTTACAAAGTAAACTGCAATTCCCCTGGAGTAATGACCTGTCAGTTGAACTGTGGTATGAATTAACTATTGGCAATAACCCCCCACGCCCCCCGCAGGCCAGGTTTAGGCTGGGTGTAAATACAAGTATGCGTTGCTTAATGTCCGCAACGCGTTTTGTGAAGACATAATATGATTTGGATTTCGTGCGAACACCATATTATCAAAGCTACATGGAATACTGTATTGTACCTGTATTGAGTAAATAGCCAAGATACTGTACACATACAGCGCTGTATTTCAGCTAACGTGTCAGACAAAATAATATATGGGTAAATAGGTTGCGTCCGCCACGGCCTGTTCTCTGTTCGGGATTTCTGAACTCTATTATAACCTTATGGGACCATGGATGTATATGCAGTTGGACATTGCCTGAACGGACATTATGCGACGCATACCAGTATGTATTCAAATTGTGTATTCAAAGACCTGCTAATCAATTGGATCAGTGCTCAGGTAACTAATGTGACATCGCCTGGGGCTGCTCCTTTATAAAGAGGTCGTATGTGCTTGATTGGTTGATTGATAGCGGTGATTGCAATGTGGTCTTAAATGCCGAAAGCGAAAACACTCACTTACACTGCTTTTAACCTGCTGACAATAAAATCAATGTGAAAGGTCATGTAGCAAATGTGCATGCATTGAAAAAAATACAGGTTTTAATTGTATCTTTTTAAGGGTTTTCCGCCAGTTTTATCATTCAGATCAAATGATTCAGCCCCACAATGTTTCTATCCTCAGTGAGGCTGAATGAACTGTTGCCTTCCCAATGTACACCTCCGACAATAGCCAGTAATGGATGAAACTCGATCACCTATTTGCCAAGTTCATAGTACCCAGAACAGGCTCCATCACTGAAGCTATACAGTGGCTCTAAATGTATTTTTTAAAGACATTGCCTGTGAAAATGAACATTTTTATTTAGTCCGTAAAACAGCTTAATTCAATCAATGAATGAATTCTGAGACTTTGAAGTGACGTCTCCGTATGTATAAGGTGTCTCAGTTTGGAAGCCTTTCAGCATTAGGACAGTGTAGATGATGTAACTACATCGGCAGCCTTATAAGCAATTCATTTCTGAAGACTATGACACATTGCTTGCACATTGTTTTCTAACTTATCTTTACTGTATTTCCGTGTGACAGAAACAACAGGCAACTGCTCTCCTAGCTTCAGTTTCACACGCTCCAAAAGAGCAAAAAGATCAAAAGCAATCTCTTCCTCAACATGCACGTCTGAAGATTGAGAAAGTTTGAGGTCTCACACTTGGAAATCTCCCCAGAGGCTAATCCATTTTAAGGATATATTCTGACATAAAAAATAAAAGGCATCATGCTTTACCCAACCAGATTTAGCCATTAGTTTGGCAAAGGTAGGCTCAGCTTTTGTCTCAACCCTGCCCAATCCATTCTCTGGGATCCACTGGGCTTGATAAACATACATACATACATACATACATACATACATACATACATACATACTCTTGCACTGATTATTCCAATTTGTCTTTCACTATTTTCTGCTAAATCAATCAGTGTGCTTGTGTTTGTGTACATCATTTTCTTTCCGTCTTTTGCTCATTTTTTCTCCTCTGAGCTGCATAGTTTACCCGTCCTACATACTTACCATTGGACCTTGATAACTATGTCTTTAACCTATGCTGTGGCAAAAGGGGCACTGCATGTATTCAAATATGACATGTTTACATCACACACCCAAACACCTACGAAACTCAAACTGTCCTTTTGGGCCCTCTCTCTAATGATAACGTTTAGCAGGTATCTGCCACCCGATATTCCCAAAATGGCCAAGCATTTTTTTTTTTCTTTTCACGTCTGGAGTTTCCCCAAGTCTGCCGCTCCCTCCATTTTTCTCCTTGGCACCACATTCCACAGGGTCCCGACTTTTGTTTTTCATTATTGAAGCCATAAAAAACCCCCAGCTTACAGTCAGGGTGATGTGACAGCAGCAAAAGGCCCCCTCTCTCCCTACAGTAATTACTTCAGCGCACCGCTTCTGTGGTCTCCCCCGGTGCCATCCGGCATGCGTCTAATCCAGCTTCCCTCCCCGACGAAGCAATACCCACGTACGGTATCCACACGGGCTCGCAGTAAGCCTACCTCACATTAGCCGATTTAATGAATCCTCCCCTCAAAGCGGAGCCGGTGGTGAAATTAACCAAGGAGAACGCTCGCACATTTGCACATAATAATCAAAGCGCGGAGAGAGACACGGAAGCTTTCATCTGCGAAACATTTGCACGACATATCAAAGACTTATTACAAAAACTAGCCCTATTCCTGAGTGCCATTCTCAACCTCCACCTGATAATTGGATTACAAAATGGGGGACAAACAACCTACGGAAATGTTTCGCTTGATAGTCCCATGAGCGAAACGGGAGGGGTGGGGGGGCGGTGTTTTTTAGTGGTTCCATGTTGCTCCTCAATGTGCCACTTTCTTCCATGTTTCAAAATTTCAAAATGTGCTTTGTCTCTGTGTATCTTTTGTGGCTTTTTTTAATAAGGTGTGGGGAAGTTATCTGGGTTTATTAGCGCTTCGACTTCATCTGAAGTGCGGGATTATTTTTAGATTTGTGCCTGAACACTTCCTGTACAAAAACCCCGCGCTGCATAACCTCACGCTAATTAGTGCTGGTGTTTATCTTTACAGACTCTTATGGCGCTGTGCATTTGTTGTTGATTCGGCTGCAAAAGAAGGAGAAAAAATGCAAAAACTGAAGAAGGAAAGGGAACAAAAATAGAATAAGAGCCCAGGTTTTCAATTTATCTTAACACAAACACCTACTGTCTTTACAAATCCAGCTCAGTATTCACTCACAGCAGGTATTTCCTTATTGACAGCAAAACATTGAACATAATTTTGAGCTTAAACTTTATAGTATAAAGTAGGGGTATTGAGAGTATAAATCACTGGGTGTAAATAATGAGTATAAACATTTTTATTATTATTATGATGATTATTATTACCATACACTGTGAAATACCTATGCCATTGAAATTATTAGTGGAATTCATTTAATTGAGAACAGTCAAGACAGTGAACTTCTCAGACATTGGTAATGGCATCAATGTCAACACATCAGAAATTAGGCATTTGTGCAGACTGTGTACTGTTCGAAACACAGCATACAAGAGGTTGATATTGACGATAACAACACACTTAACTCAAAGTGGTTTCACTCAATTAGTCTCACTCCATCCTCTCAAAAGTAGCTTGCTTACAAATGAATAAGTAAGGAGGGTGTACTCTGAGTGGAGACTATATACAGCTGTAAGTAACAAGCCTGAAAAGTACTACCTTATAATTACATTTGTATCATGTAAGCTTTGTAAACAGTGACCCCCCCCCCGCAGTTTTAAGAGGGTTGACTGTAGGGTGAGAATGATCGGAGAAGTGATTGGAAAGGTTTTGAGCTTCCGTGCAGTGTAATTTTATCTTTTATTTCACAGAGAATGTCCTCCTTTCACCATGCTCCTGAAAGATTGATAAGCGAGCGTGAATATGGAACTTGTCATATCTTTGCCCGGTGAAAGAGATGGGATATGAATTATGGTAATTTTTAATATTTCAATTTAATGTGCTAAACAGCGGAAAATAAAATGTGAGTTTTTGAGATAAATGTTGGGACGATTTGGGTCTGAAAAGAAATAAATTAAGGCGAGATCTGAACAGCTTATCTCTTAACCTTGGGAGAATGAATGTATGAATGCATATCTCTCCCTCCATCCGCCTCTTTTTTTTTTCTTTTCTTTTGAAGAGTCTGTCAAGCTATATTTATTTTATGTTTAAATCATGTTTTATGTAAAACATTTTTTCCCTCAGAGTTCAAATTGATTCTTAAGTAGGTCTCTCATGAGAGACATCGCTCTTCTCTATCCTTTTTTTAATATTTGCCAGATATAATGTTTGTGTGTGTGTGTGTGTGTGTGCTCGCGTGTCTGTTTTCCATGGAGGAGGCAAAATCTTACAAGTGAAGAAATGGACCAATTTACAAAGGCCATTCTTGGCGATCAGTCATTGTCTACACTACCAAGCACATACCAGCCCCCCAGTCCCTTCTATGTCTTCTTTCTTGCTTTGATATTATGGGATGGCACCAACAGCCCCAGACAAAACAAAGAAAGTCATCACCGAGGTAAAGTGCTATAACTAAAACTAAAGACATTATTCCAGTCATTTTCACGCCATACCTTCTTTGGGTAAAGATAGGAACACATTTAGCGTATCGCTGGTTGACACCAACAAGATATCTTGAAATAATTTCAGTCTAAAAAAGGCTGTGTGTCTAATCTGCTAATTGAAATCCTCCATGGGTAAATTTTATTACTGCCGATTCAACATGGTGAATAAACACACATGGAGCCAATGTAAATGGATCATCAAGTATTATTTGGAATAATTTAAGTTGTACAAAATTATTAGTAATTATACCGTAATTGCAGGTGGCTAAAGCTTGAATTTTAAAATGTAAAATTATTTTGTGAGCAGGAACACCCATAATTCAGTTGTGTGAATATTGCAGTTGTATTTTAAACTGAAGTATCTGGCCCTCTATTAACTACTACTAAAGAACGAACGGGCACAAAATCTATAGTTTAAATTAAATAAAAGGAAACAATTAGTACAAAAAAATATTTCAGCACTACATATGAAAATTGGCGATCAGTTTAATTAAGAAAGGCAAAAACTAAGTAAGGCAAATTAAGGCAAAAAACTAGTTAGGAAGAATGTGCAATATGTTATGGTGAGATGCCAGCCTATGTATATTTGTGCATTGGCCTTAAGAAACGTGAAGTGTTTAGAGTCCATATCCCGCTAAGCATAAAGTGTGTGTGAAATCCTTCAACAATCATGGTTACTCATATATCCCAGAAATCCTGGTAGCGTTCACGTGGGCGGCTGTGAAGAGAACACATCTTCCGCACCGCTGCTCGGATTAGCACAGACAGCACACGCACACAAAACGCCTCTATTATTAAAACCGACACTACACTGCAACGCTATGCGTGGCAGAAACTAATATCGATAAAAGTCCTCTCCGTTACTATGCGCCATGGAAAAATTAATAAATATACAACTGAACCAAATAAGATTTCAGTAATGGAAAAGGTGTCACATGCTTCTTCAGCGGTTTGACAGATTTCTTTCGATTCCGCGTGACAGCGCGATGACACGCGGCAGAGAGCTCGTGCGAAGATGTGACGCGCGTCGCTTAGAAGAGACTAGCTTGGTACTGAACGTCGCCGAAGGCTCTCAAACAGAGGGAACAAGGGGAACACAGGTACAGGAATAGGCCCGCCCCCTTTCCCCTGAGTGGCGAAGACCCAATCGCCTGCTTCTGCTTGATGAGCCTTTGCCGGAGAATTGGTGTCACCTCAGACTGATAATGAAGCTGGTGCATTTCCTATGCTGGTTTAGGTGTTTATCAATTTTATTTTTCTATTAATTTAGTCCTCCATACCCCCCCCGCAACAAATCACTTTGTTATAGAGAATATCACTGCTGTTCTTGAAAAAGATCAGTGGAGTAGTCTACATACCTTGGTATACGTTTTCACAAAGAGGAAACCGTGTTTCTGCTTACTTCTTTTCTCCTTGAGCACAAACATGACTCTTGTTTTGTGAGTGTGTGTGTGTTATACATGCTTGTGTTTTATTTTCACAAGTTGAGCCACTACTGGTTTAGACTAAGATGGCCATCGAACCTGTGACATTCACAATGTACATGTACTACATCTCAAATGCTGTGCAAACAGGTATGTCTTGAGCACACTGAAATAATCTCTGAAAAGATCTTTTCTGCAGGGATAAAATGATGTATTATCATGTATAGTCATACAATTATCATTGTCCATAATAATGGTAAAGTCATACAAAATAGCAACTCTTTCACATGCTAATGGTACTCAATAGGCATCCTACAACATGCCTGTGCACTGTGTTCATTTACATGGACCTCCATGGCCCATTTAGCCTGGCATACATGCCACAGCAGAAATGGAGTGGGATAGGATGCAGGAAGAGGGACCTCAATGTGTCAGTCCTAATGGGCATAGAAACAGATGGCATTTCGTGATGAGTCGGTAATTGGGAATGATAGCACACCTTCTATTTACCAGTGCCTCCCGTACCCCTTTTTCTGCCTCTCTGTGACTGTCAGGCTATCCAAAGATCTCACCTGAGCTGAATACTGAATACATTATCAGCTGAAATTAGCCGCACAGGGGCAGCCTGTAGTCTAGTGGCAAAGGTATATGACTGGGACCCTTGAGGATGGTGGTTCTAACCACAGCAAGAACACCACTGCAAGACTCCTATCCCCATACTGCTCCCAGGGGGGATTGGCCCTTGGTTAGCAATAACCAACTTTAAATTGCTTTGGATGAAAGCTTTGCAAGAACCACTAGAATGTCCGCAAGTTAAGAATGGACAACACAGCTGCTTTGTTAAATATTAAGATAAATTTTCGCATATTTCATTAAGATGGGCAGTCTCCCAAAAACACAAAGAGCTGATTATAACCAAGTCTCATGACCCATTGTGAGTATGCATTCATTGTCATGAGATATTGTTTTCATTCAAAGTACCCCTGAATCTAAATTTTGAATCTGAATCTAAATATGGTTTAATTTCAATTACATTCTGCATTCAGAAGATATACCTCCAATGCAAGCGATCATCTGACTACATTACCCAAGACCCTCACTGGCTGAGGGGACAGATATGGTTCCCATTGAGACGTAAAGCCCGAATGTGGTAAATAGAAATCAAACGTGTATGACACATTGTGTTCATTTTAAGTAGGCACTTGTGTTCATTTTATGGTTGATTCAGACACTCCTTCATTCTAATTGTGGAAAAAAAGAGAAATGTTTTTTAAAACGTCTCCTTTAAGGGCCGTTCCCCCTCTATAGCCCGGGTTAACATAGGCAAGAAGTGGTAAAAGTTCAAACTTTGCTGTCATCTTTCTGTAAAGTTTGGACTTGGATGGAGGTTATGTGTCTGAATGTGAACGTTATTGATTATGACAGACGCACTGTGGTTTTTTTTTTTAAACAAATCGCCAGTTTCTCCTTCACTGATTTTTCATCCTGAAGGGTTCATGTAATGTGAATGGGTGTGACACCATCCAGGGCATGAAGAAACTTGCCTAGGGCCGAGTTCCTTTTGGCCCCAGGGCTGGATTGATTCGTCAGGTGATGAAGTTCGATTTCATGTCAAAAGCAAAATGTCACCGGTCGACTGTTTGTGTGTTGCCTCTAAAGAAACATTTTTATCATCAAATAACACACTGAATTGTATAGAAACAACCATTTTTACATATACCATGTGAAATGAGCATACACAAATCCAGTTCAATGTCTTTGTGGTTTTCCATAAACAACACAATCCTGAAATCAACTAATAAACAGATTTATGATCCATAAATGGTCTGATAATATTAACGTGGAGCTTACCATTTCTGGAGCAATATTTGTAGACATGTATAATTTTAGAGATCCTCATTTTCTGTCCTCATTAAAACACAGTTCATAAAGTTCGCAAATGCAGATTCCGAAATCTGTTGTAGAAGTACATTGGAAGTGGTTGATCAATTCCAAACAGCAAAACATTCATATGACTGATGGAGTTATCCTTTAAATATTTCTACAATATCAAAACTCATAAAATTGGCCTCATTGACAATAATATAATAAAGTAATAAAATTGTCAAAAATTGTATAAATGAATTTAATCGGTAAAAATGTCATCCAGTTAAACTCTCCACATTCATAAGGATTATTCTTAATGATTTAAGTCCTCAAGTCATACTCCAGCCAAATTTTTCTCCAGCCAAAACAAATTTTCTCCCTATTAAATAACTTTTAAAACAAAACCAGAGAACAAGGCAAGACTTTGCTGAATACCTTGGAAAAGCTACACCCATTCACTTGCTTGGTAACATTATGAAGAAGACAGTGAGGTCATGTGCATAATTATGCAAAAATATACATCATGGCATATGGAAAATCTGTGTAGGAGGAAGTCAGAGAACAGACTTTTATGGTCGGATTCCTAATATTTTCACTGACAAATCGGTTTTCATCAACACTGTTTTGAGATGTAATACACAGCTAAAAACATCAGGTTGAGACAAGCAGGCCTTTGAAAGGAATGAAAACATTAAGTAAAGATGCCGTCGCATCCAGATTCATGCTGTATTAATAAAGTGAGTCTGGCTTTCATTAACATTTTATCGTATATTCTACATCCATCTGTTGAACAATTCATTTCCCACATCTCAATCCATCAAACCAATGTGTGAGCTTGTATGGACAGAGAAAAATCAATCTTACATTTGAAACATACTCATTTTTCAGAACATTCGGTAGTTGTTCTTCAGGCTAGTATAAATACATGAATGAGGAAACTGATGGCTAGATCAGATATTTACAATTTTTAAGCCCTATCAAATCGTATCAAAGCACCAGCTTGTTAACTGTCCAGACAGGACCTGAACTTGCATTAGAGAGTAAACACAGGTGTTGAAAATGCAGATTCTACACACAACTGTTGGATCTGTGTCAGTTTTATAGGGTCTGTTCACAGCCCAAACACTTTGGCAAGATCTGTTGACTGTCTTCAGTGAAAGTGAAAGCCTTTAACATGGTATTATTGGTACTTATACCATTATAATACCCAGTCCTTTATGGCATATATACAATTTAAACCATTCCAATAAGCTTTTTCCACCATTTTTTAAAAGTACTCCACACACATATAGATATATATATTTTTGCTACAGGAAGGCTCCACTATTCATTAAAGGGGTAAGTTGGGACTTTGGCGAATTTTGGCTGCCGTAGTCACGTGTGTGAACAGAGCGATGTCATCCAGCCCTGATTAAATATGTATAATTTCCCACATCCCATCATTAGGGCCAGGGAAGGGCGAGCGATTTTGTAATTTTTTGTGCTTTTGGAGACGTGTGAATTAACCTTTGCGAAAGGCGAGCTCAAAACAAGGTGGCAGGAGCAGAGCAAAAACGTTGCTTAATTAAGCAGATAAGAAGCCGCTCATGAGTACTCTGACATGCACAGCGGCTAATGGTCTTTGGAACGGAAAGTAACCCACAACATATGCGCAGCACGATCATACATAATAACATGAAAAAGAAATACATTTTTCATCTTTTAAAAATGCTACAACCTTAGCCGTTATATATGCTATGCTATCTGAGATGTCTGCATAATTAAAGCCACAAACAAGATATACGTGGATTGATTATAAAAATATCCATTAACTAGGATACCTATATATATTTCTGATCAATGTTATTTTCGTTTATGAATGAACTGATGAATATGTGTATTCATTGTCTTTTTCCATCTCCCGTTTTTGATAATAGCCAAAATCTCATACTTAAGGATGTCCTCAATAACTCTGGTCTGGTGCTTATAATCATTTATTCATTACAAATAAAATAAGCAAGAACACTCATAGTTATGTCTGGCCGCACTGATTTAAGGCACATGAATAAATTATGACTAAATGCTTCAGATGAATTATTTTAATGTTTTATTCAACGAGGGGGGTTATGACTTCTGCGCTAAGTAACGGCGGAGAAGTGCATCTCGCTTAAATGACTGTACATACAAGGACATGATTAGAATTAAATAGTGATAATGCTGTGGAGGGGATGCAACATTCATGTCGGAACATTAGCAGCTGCTTGCCAACCGAGCGCTGGACCTAACAGATCCAGTTGCGCGCCGCTAAGGACCGTGCGGTAAATTCCACTACTTCACTGTCCCCGGTGATAGACTTGGGTGTGACTTCACTTTACCATTGATGCCTCCTGTATGCTGACATCAGGGGAAATCTGTCGAGCTCGTGTATGACTCTGATACACACAAAGTGAATGTGCCAAGCATTACACTATTGTATACTCAGATATAACCAGACATATAATGTCAGAATAGAAAAAAGCACTTTATCTTTTAAGCATATATTAAATTAGACTTCACTTTAGAATTTACTACAAGGCATGTTTAGCTGGTGACTACTGTCATAGTAAAATGTAGTAAAAATGCCTTAAAATGATAGACTGTTTGCACAGAGACTAGCCTTTCTTTATTAGACCCACTGAGGGATAGTAAAATGTTTTATTTCCGGGGACTCAAACCCATAACCCCCTTTGTCCAGAGCGGAAGGGCAGTGAAATCCAGAATTGTTAATCCCAGGCAGATGGGCTGGGTAGGTCCCCGGTTCTGCTCCGGTTTCAGTGCCGCTGTGACTCTCCAGGGAGCAGGCTAATTGGGGGGTTGGCAGAGGGATCCTACACTTGTCATCTCACCCCATTTGGTCCTTGCTCCCCCGTGTGCATTTCATCATCTGTGTCTTTCTCTTTGTTGCTTGCCGAGGTGAAGGGGGTGGGTTTGGGGGCGAGGGGGGAGGGGGTGGTATCTCACTTCCTGGGTGACTTTCAGTCAGATAACGCACACCATGAGGGAAAGTAAAAAATCATTCTGTTAAAAGAAGACTCAACCACAGAGCTACTGTTAGCCATTCCATTAGCAGCACTTTTGCTACATTTAGCAAAGACAATGTACACACTGCGGCAGGTAGATCATATACTGTATGCGGTGCGGCATTCATTTTACAACTACCCCACTCTACATTTCAGCAACGGAAAGAGGTTTTTCACAGCTATTCTTGAGGCACTGCCCAAAAGTGTAACAACTTCATTTTTTAATGATGTTACTGTCCATTTCAAAATTTATGATGCAGCTTGCCGGCGGATTATGAGGGGGTGAAGAATAAAGGACATTTTCAGAAACCACAAGAGGAGGAGGAGGAAGGACAGAACATTCGGTCTAAATTTAGGGTTGCTGAACATGTAGTTATTCCCAGAAATATCCTCTTTTTTCGTTCAAGGTCATTTAAAAACTCCCTTTGGCAGTCAAATTGGTTTTGCTCAAAAACTTTGTGCAAAGTTGTTCTTATAGTGTCTTGCGTAGGTGCTGTTCAACTAAACAGAGAAATGGTGAAAGAAAATTTGAACCCTTCTTAAATAATAAAAAAGGCTTTTAAGCATGATAAGAATTTGCGGACCCCACATTATAATTAGCATCCTGTTTCTGCTGAGGTTATCTCAGCCTTCAATTCCATAACTTTTTTTGGTCCTGAAATGTTCGTCCCAACTCTTGCTGATCCCAAAATGTCAGGCTTCTCCGAGCACCTATTAATATAACACTGAATTACAGCAGTCAAAGTAAAACGTACACTCTTCTCCTTTGATAAATCAACCATGAAAATGCTGCCGCTGAAAGCGAACAGAACTCATTTAAGAACAATGAAAGTATTTGATGAGTCAGATGTTACTTCAATAGCCAAAAACAATGCACCCAAACGTTTAGTCCACCATTGATTTCTATCATTGATTATCATTAACAGGACAATGAGCAATTGACCTTCGCTAGGGAATTGTATCTCCCCTTCTTGGACACAGACACAGGGGTGACGAAAAGCCACCTTTTGATCGGGCCTTTACAACACCGTGGGCAGCGGACAATGGGGGTAACAGCAGCAAACAAACACAATAGCGAGAACAATGTCCATTATGCTTCAGAAACAACAGGAACAAAGAGGTCATGTTTTGCAATGAGTTATCACAACACATCAGACCAGGCAGTTAGCGGAGCATCCCATTTAATGTCACATCCTCTTGAAAAGGAGATTGATGAAATGTCAGCAAACACACATATTGTATAGCGGAGGTGCAGAACAAAGCATCTTACAACTGCACTAATTGAACAGGCTTGTATACACTTCAGGTTTATATACATATTCATTTATGGTAGAGGTACTTCATTTAATCTTAAAGTGTAATATCATACAGACACCACACATGTATACATATATTTGGTATACATCTGAAAACATATCAAGCTAGCAAATTGCCAGCTAACTGGCTATTTGCACCCACATACAACTGAATTGATCCCAGTTGAGGTACTCGTTGCTTTTCTTGCTGTCCTTTAAAGTTGTGTATTAAGCTAACCAAAAACCGTTTCAGTACAGCTAAAAATCTGTTCATCAAATATACGACTAGGCTTTCGAGAGACCAACCAATAACTTGCACATTGATTTTTGAATAATACCGACTTTTTATATTGTTCTGAAACCAGCTTATTCACCAGTAACCAAGTGAAGACGTGAAATCCAGATTGTTTTTTCAATCATTTTGCACTGATGGAAATCAAATTGATCTCTACAGTTAGTATGTGCAAGATTCTTGTTGACTGTTGATTTAACCAATCAGCAGCGTATTTAAAGTAATTGCTTCACCTTCAAAAGAGAGCCATCGAAAGCTTCTTTTATTACAACCTGCTGGCACTGAGTACATACTGAAGACAACAGTCGGGTAATTGTAGGAGATGCGTTTTGGTATAAAAACTCTCTTCCAGCACCCTGGCACATCTTTAGAAGGCTGGTAATGCATATTGGTTTCGCACTATGGAAAGAACACACAAGACTCAATCAGATAACTATTTCTGATGAATGGAAGGCTTAAAAGGTATTGATTTTTACCAAAGGCAATGACTTATCAATAATTCTGATGCAGTCCTTTATTCCATAGCAGGTGCTTAGATGATGTATCGTATTGTTCTCTGAGAGAGCGCTTTGGTGTAAAGCAATTTGTCAGATGAATATGCCTCATAACGAAACCTATCGACACGTGTGTGTGTGTGTGTGTGTGTGTGAGAGAGAGAGAGAGAGAGAGAGAGAGAGAGAGCGAGAGTTAAACAGTAACTTATTAAACGTTTGAAACAGCAGAAATGCAAAGACTATTGTAAAATATCACTGAAAATAAATCACCATTACTATTTATTAAGCAGTATATAAGTTGAGACAATGTTACTGACCTATGCTTCAATCATATGCAAATATCCCAAAAACTCCATACAAATTGCTAAATAAAACCTGCTTCATTCCCTCAGACAACAGTTTTTAATGGGGTAAACAGTAAAACCTTGTCAAAACTCCAGACACAGCACCCTCTACTGGTAGGTCTGATCTACCCTCCCTTTACAGCCCAGGGGCACAGATGGAGGTAGGACCCTTTCACTCATTTTCAGGGCCTTTGATTTCCTAGTACTTGCCCTTTTTTAGGTGTTTTGACCATGCAAGTATTGTTGTTTGTCACAGACTTTGTTTTGTACATGCAGTGATCATTCTACATGCAGGTCGAAAGTCTGGAGTAAACAGTCTGTATATTTTCACCTTCACAGGAATATGGGTATGTGATGCGCAATTAAAGTGAAATACATACACCCTTCCCCTTTTACTTTTCTTGGAAACATTTCTAATGAATATCTATCATGAACAGTGAATGCAAATAATATTCTACCATTTTATGTAAAAAAACCCCACAAATTTAGGAGGTATCCTATTTTTTCACTTTTTGAAGATAGAACTATACTCTTGTGTTTTGACTTTCTAAGAAATATATGTTTCCTATTTACTAGTCTTGAAACATTTCTGATGACTGTTGCTCATGATTAGTGAATACACAGGCTTTTCTATCATTTCAAGAGAAATAATAACTGATTTAGGAGCCATTCTATTTTTTCCCTTTTTGAAGGTAAGAATATAGTCATGTGTTTTCTTGACTTAACATGAAATACACTTTTCCCATTTACTTCTAATGGGAACATTTGTTATGATGTTATCTATCATGGTTGATGGATGCACACGTTTTTATCATTTTAAGCAAAACAAAATTAGGAGACATGCAATTTTTCCACTTTTTGAAGGTAAGACTTTATAGTCGTTGGAGGAGACATAACAATAAAAGTAGAGAAACAGGTAATGTGCATTTTCCTGCCCTAATTCCACATTATTATGTGGAAACGACCATTTCTGTTTCTAGGTAACAAACCATGGGCTTAGCTAGGATGTTAGAAGAGGGACTGGGGGAAAGTATATCAGGAACTATTTTTAGTAACTTAATGAGTAATTAGTTATAAAGTAAGTAATTTGCTTGAAAAGTTGTTCCCGATCTGCAATGTAAAGTGGTGCCATGGTAATCTGCCCTGCTTTCATATATCCCTGACACTGTGTTAGAGTTGGCAGGCTGGTTTGTTAGATTTTATTAGGGGAACAACACATGTATGGTATTACACCAGTCAGTTATGCCCAGGCATGCTGATACAGACGGTACAACAGAAGGTGGCCCGGCAGGAGGTTCTGGCCCGTGCCAGCCCGCGTTAGAACCTCCCCGAGCCAGCTGGCATGACCGGCGCATCGTGACACCCGAAAAACCCGTGGCTTGACTCTATATCCTCCTCAGCAGCACAAGTCTTCACCCTTCAGCTGTGAACGGCTGTTAGAATTAAGGAGGTGGGGAAGAGCGTGGAGATGCTGATGTCTAAATCTCTCCCTGGCACAGGTCCGCAGGATTGCCTCCGTCCCAGCATGCCTTTGGGTCGTGTTGTAGCACGGCAAGGTTAGAAATGGGTTGGATCCTTGGGGTGATTACAGTGGAAGTCATATGAACGTTTCAGGAAAATGTGATATTGTGTTAGTGTCAGTGGCAATTCCGCTGCAACCAAGAAGACCTGGGAAGCCAGTTTTAGCAGTTTTAAAGAAGACACGATTACTCTTGCATTCCCTCCTCACCACTGTCAAACAAAATAGAGCTTATATCCATGTTATAACATGTTAAACTCATTAATATGATTATTTGATCTAATATGGGTCCAGACAAAAGTCAGAGGTACCCTGGACTAATAATGAGAGCACAGATGCTAATTATAAACAACAGTTAGCAGGAACTGCTAAAGGCTATACCAAGGTCCAGATTAGCTGGCATTTTATCAGCGATTGTTTGGATTGAAAAAAAATGATATAGGCCTGCTAGTTTTCACGCGTTATACCAAATTGTACAATTAATGTGCTTGTCCATTGAATGGAGCCACATTCTAGAGTATTTCAGTCCCAATCAAACACATCTGATTGGAACCAATGCATCATGGAGACAGCAGGATACGTTACACACAGAGAGCAGCGTGTAGACCAATTAGCATCCCTGTATAACTGAAAGCTGCCTTTTAAAGGTTGAGGGAGGCCACAACCGCTCTGCACTGCTGTCGGAAGGCCCGGCGGAACGCCACGGAGGTGCTGGTCAGCCTACCGTTAGCGGAGACTAATCTAACAAACACCCGAGCTCGTACGAGAACTCATTTTCCGGTTCAGAGGCTCACAAGCTCCTTCAATTAATGCTAGACACAGAGAAAGTGCTTGTGCGTTTCAGCTGCAGAACAAACCGGGTTTTGTGCTGCATCGTATAGGTCCTCAGCAAAGAAAAACACAGATTAATGCATCAAATACCATATCATTAATACATCAAAATACCAATTCAAATCATTGTAATTATAAAGAGCAGTACATAAGTTGCATGTCGGAATATATAATTGCACAACACCTCCAGTAACAACCTATGGAACTGAAAAAAGATTTGGCCACATACCTGAACTTATAGCTCCACTCCACATAGATAATCTTAGATAATGGCTACATTACACAGGACCAAGCCAGTGGGGGGACATTAACCGTTAGTATGGCTAACAGTCCCATAGGGTGGTGCTAACTGACTGTATGATTTCAATTAGCATGGCTATCCCCATCTCAGTCCATAGACGTGTATTCCCCTGTAGTCTGCTGTATAGATTGCTCCCCTGAGATGCAATGAGAGCATGGCTGAGCTGGTGGACTGCAGGAATGAAGCAGTGGCCGACAGCAGCACATACTATGGAAGAAACTTTTTCCTGACTGTGCAAATGACACTGTAGAAACGAGAAGGACCTACAAATATGATTAGTCATTCCAAACTGAGAGAAAATAAGGGCAACAAATTCTCTGGGGAAAAATCCTTTTTTTATTTATATTCTTGATGAAGGGTCTGAAATTTAAATTTAGCTTCAGTGTTAAGGGCATTCCTTTCTCTTCTTAGGAATACAAACTATTTTAGTAAGACTTGCTGTTTCCCCCAAGTATCACTGAAAACATAAAACATATCCGGAACTTTTTTAATCCGAAAAAAAACAACAGTGGTAGCAGGTATGTAATAATGTAGTGTGTCGAGAGGCCAGGGGGGTGATTAGGGAAGCACGCAGGATGACCAAAAATGAAGTGCAAAGTGCCAGATTTTATTTACAGTGCCAGTGGGAAAAACAAAAAATCCAAGAATCCAAAAGTACACTATTTACAACACAAACAAAAACCAAAAATTCAAACTAGAAATTGACTAGTTCAGCCAAACTGCCATATAGTGTCACAAACCAATGTGAGACAGTTGGTTCTGCTAAAACAGCAGAACCCCAACCACGCCTTTAATTTGGTGTCTTCCCCCAATGCTTAACATCTCACTCCTTATAAAGGCTATGAAAATTGACTTCCCTCACTGGGCTGAACCAACCTTTAAACAATTAGAGGGGATACCTGCATCCATTTTAAATCAACTGTCACCAGTTAGATTATCCTCGTACCAATAAAAGTACATACAGGAAATACCATAATGAAGGTATAATCTTTCATGACAAAATGAAGACTTAAACATGCAAAATTAAAACACAGGAATTTAACAACAACCATAAAATGGGATAGTCCAATTATGACGCGCGTTGAGGGCGCAAACCAGGAAATATTATGGGTGTGGGAATGGCGGTGCCTCCGGCTGTACAAACTCTACCTGAAACAAACAGGGAAAAACGAACAGCAAACGGCAAAACAGAAAACGGAGACAATGGAGAAAAGCAGAATGAAATGATAAAACAATGCATAATGACTGAAATAAACTCTGTAAGTACGGATATGTTTTGTGTGTTATTTTACAGTAAATGGAAAGTCAGTGATGTAAACGTTATAACTCATGCGTAATTTTAACCGGTATTAATTAGCGGAGTTGATGGAAAATAACGATATTACACACAGACAAATAAACGGAACAGATGGAACAGACAGGAAGTGAAGTATGAGAACAGAATGCTACTGTTCATGGCGCGGTAACTTTTAATGTCCACGTGATGAAGCTGGCGTGCGGCCGCTTCACCACACTCCCCACCCCATAAGCTCGTTACTCCTCTGTGTAACGAGACAGGAAGTCGGCAATCACATTCTGTGGTCCTGCCCGATAACGGACCTGGAACTGAAATGGCTGCAGCGATAAATACCACCGGGTGATCCTCGCATTTGTGTTCTTCATACGATGGATCCACTGCAAGGCCCGGTGATCCGTCTCTAGGACAAAGTCCTTCCCAATCAAATAGTATTTGAGGGTGTCCAGGGCCCACTTAATTGCTAGAGCCTCCTTTTCTATGGTTGAATATTTCAACTCCCGAGGGAACAACTTACGGCTGATAAATTGGATTGGCCTCCGTTCCTCACCTTCCCCCTGAAGCAGAACTGCCCCAAGACCCACTCCTGAAGCATCTGTCTGCACTGTGAAAGGTTGGTCGAAGTCCGGGCTCTGTAAAACAGGTTGGTTACACAGACAGTTTTTCAAGTCATTAAATGCAGCCTCACACTCTGGTGTCCATTTAACCTTTGTGGGACTGGAGTTGCGTGTCAAATCACTGAGCACAGCAGATCGTGAAGAGAAATTGGGGATGAATCGGCGGTACCAACCGACTAGCCCCAAGAACGACCGGACCTTCCGCTTAGTGGTGGGTGGCAAGCACGCCTGAATAGCCTCCACCTTACTTACTTGGGGCTGAATGACCCCATCCCCAATGACATACCCCAGGTAGTGGACCTGAGGCCTGGCGATGTGGCATTTCTTGGAATTGATGACCAATCCCGCCCCCTGGATGCGGCCCAGGACGTCGGCCAGGTGCTGCACGTGCTCCTTCCAGCTGTTGCTGTAGATGACAATATCGTCGATGTAGGCCGCCGAATAGTCCTCTGCCCCTCTCAGCACATGGTCCACCAGCCTCTGGAAGGTCGCTGGAGCCCCATGGAGGCCAAAAGGCATGGCCCGAAAGTGGTAAAGGCCACTAGGGGCCCGGAATGCCGTCAACTCCTTTGAAGCCTCTGTCAAGGGCACCTGCCAATACCCCTTGCACAGGTCTAAGGTGCTCAGGTACTTTGCGTTCCCCAGGCGTTCAATCAGCTCGTCCACCCTCGGCATTGGGTAAGGGTCAAAAGCTGATACTGCATTCAATTTGGAGAAGTCGACACAGAAGCGTAGCCCTCCATCTTTCTTTGGCACCAGGACAACTGGACTGCACCACTCACTACAGGAAGGCTCGATCACACCCATCTGCAGCATGTCTTGCACTTCCTGCTTGAGTGCAGGGATGAGCTTGGCTGGGACTCTGCAGCTGGTCTGGCGAATGGGTTCAGGTTTCAGAAGGCGGATGTGATGTTTAATGACGTCGGTACATCCTGGCTCTGACCTGAACAGCTCCTCAGTCATGCAGCCCTTCAGCTCCTCTTGACGTGCAATGGGTAGGTGCCTCATGTCCGGCAGTTCTGGAGCCCTCGCTGAAGAAGGGAAGTACTGTTCCTGTAGCTCCTCTTCATCCTGTATGGTGCGGGCCCACAGCTGTTCCCTGAGTGGCGGTCGCTCCACCCACTCTTTGAGCAGGTTTACGTGAAAGACGTGGTGCTTCTTGCGTCTATCAGGTAAGAACAGTTCATAGGTCACAGGACCAAGTTTCTTTGTGATTTCAAAGGGCCCCTGCCATTTTGCAAGGAGACCGCTCTCAGAAGTGGGTAGCAACAGGAGAACCTTCTGGCCTGCAGTAAAAGATCGTCCTCGGGATGCTCTGTCGTACCTCTGCTTCTGCTGGTCCTGAGCCTTCGTCATGTGATCGCGTGCCAATTCCTGCAACTCATCCAACTTATCCCTCATCTTGAGGACGTATGAGAGGACGTTGAGCTGCTGTGGTGGACTCTCTCCTTCCCATGCCTCCTTCAGTACATCCAAGGGCCCTCGAACTTGTCGTCCATACAGCAACTGGAATGGGGAGAATCCTGTTGACGCTTGGGACTTCTCTGTAAGCAAACAGAAGAAAAGGGAGCCACTGGTCCCAGTCGGAACCTGAGTCAGCAACAAACTTCCTCAGCATAGACTTGAGAGTCTTGTTGAAACGCTCAACCAAGCCGTCAGTCTGTGGATGGTATGGTGTGGTCCTAATCCCCCTTATACCTAGCAAGCTATAGACTTCCCTGAGTAACTGTGAGGTGAAGTTAGTGCCTTGGTCAGTTATTATCTCCCTGGGAATCCCTACCCTGGAGAATAACTGTATGAGAGAGTTAATGATTTGTCTGGCCTTGATTTTCCTAAGGGGAAACGCCTCTGGATACCTAGTTGCATAGTCACACACCACTAGAATGTATCTGTTTCCAGAGCTGCTGCGCTCAATGGGCCAACAATGTCCATTGCGATTCGAGAAAAGGGAACATCAATAATGGGCATGCTCATAAGTGGGGCCCTATCTCCTTTCTTTGTAGGAGCAGTAAGCTGACATTCAGGACATGACTTACAATACTTAACAGTGTCTGCATACTGCTGTGGCCAATAGAATCGGCTCATGATACGTGTGAAGGTTTTTAACTGGCCTAAGTGTCCTGCCCAGGGAACAGAATGCCCAAACTTAAGTACAGTGGACCTTAAGTTCTGGGGAATGACTAGCTGGTCACCCACACTGCACCGTCGATACAGCCGTTCCCCTTTCAGCACAAACAGTTCTCTATCCTGATCTGACACTTTAGCCGTCTCTGACACACATTTGCTAAACAAAGGCTGAAGAGTGGGGTCCTGTCTTTGCAAGTGAGCTATGTCTGCTGGGATGGGCACTAAATCTGCATGTTTTGGTGCTGGTACTGGCTCAACAAGCTCTGTTCCCCGTATCCTATCCTGCCTTCTTTGCCTCCTAGTTTTTGCCTGCCTTGCCTTCGAATGACTTGTCTCCTCCCCAGCAAATGGCAAGTGATCCCATCCAATATCAGAGCTAACCTCTGCCTGTTTAGCCTGGGACCGAGTTAAAACCATTACATCTCTGGAAGCCCTTATGGAGTTGTCTGGTGTCTTGTGGTGTAAAAGGTCAAACAGAATAGGGATATCCCTGCCTAGCACTACTGGGTAGGGTAGCTGCCTCATTACTCCCACAGTCAACAAGTAGTCCTGGCCTTGTATGCTAATGGGGACCTCTGCAGTCAGGTACTCATCTTCATCCCCATGAATGCACCGAACTCTCACTTTCTCCCCTCTGAGGGCTAAATCACTAGGAAGACAGTCCTGGCGTAGCATAGTCTGACTGCTACCTGTATCCACCAGAGCCTGCCTAGGTCTACCCCCAATGAAGACCCGCACTGTACTGTCAGGACTAATCACCTTCTCTACATTACCCCCTGCTGTACGGGGTACAAAACACAAGTTAGTTTTGCTAATGTGCTTCACAGGACACTCTGCTCTCAAATGCCCTGGCTGCCCACATGTATGACAGGTGATTGGATATCTGCTGGGAGTGCTGGAGACTGTAGTTTTAGCCTTACCCATGTCTGAGCTAGGTACACTTGATTTCTGGAAGACTTTACCACTATGACCACAACCACGACCACCCACAGACTTACCCCAGGTTGGCGCAGATGCACTGGACCTCCCGAGCTGGTACCCTCTGCTTGAGCGTCTGGCCGCGAGGAAAGACTCTGCCAGTTCGGCTGCCTGCCTGGATGTGGTGGGGCTGTGTTCCTTAATCCAGGTGCGGAGCTCAGGGTTGAGGACCTTAAGGAACTGCTCCAGGACGATAGCATCTCCTATCTCCTCCTTTGTCCTTTTCTTTGGGGTCATCCACTTTTCATAGAGGACCTTGAGGCGTGCCTGCAGCTCCTTCGGCGTCTCCCCTGCTTCCACATCACTAGACCGGAACCGCATCCGGTAGGTCTCCGCACTGATCTCATATTTCAACAAGATAGCGCTCTTGACCTTCTCATAATCGGTTGTGTCCTCTATGTCCATTGCCACGTAGGCTGCACGTGCCTTGCCGGTTAGAAGGGGTACCAGATGGAGGACCCACTCCTCTCCAGGCCACTGACACGCTAGCCCGATGCGTTCAAAGGTTGTCAGATAATGTTCAATGTCCTCATCCTCCTTAAAAGGGTGCATCTTGGGACCCTTCCATCCCAGGAACGCTCGTTCAGCTGTTCGGTTCGATTGGCCCCCTGGTGAAGCTCCTAGTTGGACCTGGACCGGAACGTTGACTGGGCCTGCCCCTTGGAGTGCTGCTGTTCCAGATGCCTCTGCTGGAGGTGGTGTTGCAGCTGGAGTAGAGAATGTTGCAGCACCCCCCAACTGCTGCTCTCGCTCCTGCCGCTCTCTCTGGACCTCCTGCTGAAGCTGGCTGAAGTGGTGCTGAAGGCTCCTCCAGCGCTGTTCCTGGCGATGGGCCTCTTCCTCAAGCCGCTCCTCCCGGGCCTGTTGAGTCTTTATGAATTGGTGGAGCATGGCGCTAAGGTCTGCCACACTCTGCTCGTGAGATGAAGATGGCGCTGCTGTTGCCCCTCCTTGGAGGTCCTCCTCTTCAGTGCCGTACTCCTCCTCCAGGTCTTGCACTGGTACTGGCTTGTGTCGGGGCATGTTGCACTCTGCTGCCCCCTACTGGCCTGGATCCCTCCGCTGCCACCAAATGTAATAATGTAGTGTGTCGAGAGGCCAGGGGGGTGATTAGGGAAGCACGCAGGATGACCAAAAATGAAGTGCAAAGTGCCAGATTTTATTTACAGTGCCAGTGGGAAAAAACAAAAATCCAAGAATCCAAAAAGTACACTATTTACAACACAAACAAAAACCAAAAATTCAAACTAGAAATTGACTAGTTCAGCCAAACTGCCATATAGTGTCACAAACCAATGTGAGACAGTTGGTTCTGCTAAAACAGCAGAACCCCAACCACGCCTTTAATTTGGTGTCTTCCCCCCCAATGCTTAACATCTCACTCCTTATAAAGGCTATGAAAATTGACTTCCCTCACTGGGCTGAACCAACCTTTAAACAATTAGAGGGGATACCTGCATCCATTTTAAATCAACTGTCACCAGTTAGATTATCCTCGTACCAATAAAAGTACATACAGGAAATACCATAATGAAGGTATAATCTTTCATGACAAAATGAAGACTTAAACATGCAAAATTAAAACACAGGAATTTAACAACAACCATAAAATGGGATAGTCCAATTATGACGCGCGTTGAGGGCGCAAGCCAGGAAATATTACGGGTGTGGGAATGGCGGTGCCTCCGGCTGTACAAACTCTACCTGAAACAAACAGGGAAAAACGAACAGCAAACGGCAAAACAGAAAACGGAAACAATGGAGAAAAGCAGAATGAAATGATAAAACAATGCATAATGACTGAAATAAACTCTGTAAGTACGGATATGTTTTGTGTGTTATTTTACAGTAAATGGAAAGTCAGTGATGTAAACGTTATAACTCATGCGTAATTTTAACCGGTATTAATTAGCGGAGTTGATGGAAAATAACGATATTACACACAGACAAATACAACGGAACAGATGGAACAGACAGGGAAGTGAAGTATGAGAACAGAATGCTACTGTTCATGGCGCGGTAACTTTTAATGTCCACGTGATGAAGCTGGCGTGCGGCCGCTTCACCACAAGGTAATATTTTTAGTGTGGTGATGTAACGCTCACATAAAACGTTGAGTCTTTTCGGAACCATATTCTCCCATAAAGAAAACAGATTGTGCTTTTAAACTGAGAGGGATTGGGACGTAAGCCACCGTCTTTGGCCTGTCTCTCTCACATGGTTCCAAACACTTCCTTAATGCCTTTACAATTCAATGAGTAAACTCATTTGAGGCGCTTCTCATTGACGGAGTGTATTTAATGCAGCAGGTAGAAATCGATGGTGATGAGTTGAATGGCGCTCCTTAAAACTCTGGGCGATTAAGGCCCCTGATGGGCCGTCGGGTAAATACCGCCGCTATCGGGTTTTCGAAAGCTACCCAGCTGTGAGCCAATCGCCTTTGTGAGCAGGAGCCCTTGTCTTCTGAAGCAGCTGATATTCCAAGGAGAAAAAGGATAAACACTTGGCACAGAGGCTACCGCGAGCTAAAGCTCAGCGTTTCAAAGACGCAGTCCTTTAATACAGTCTTCAGAAAGCTTCAGAAGTGAATAGAATTATTGACCACCTTAAAAAGCCTGTCTTTGGAAAACAAAATGCAAAATAACAGTACAGCGATAGCGACCTAGCAAAACTTTTGCTAAAAAAGTACATGAACAACTTTCTTCGTTGAATTAAAAGGAGTGCAGAGCACATGGTCATTTCAACTTACTTTTGCCCTTGAGAAGGTTCTTATAAATTAGAAACCCCACATCCTCAGTCAGACTTCTGTCTCTTCGTGATACATTTGCTAAATTATCAGATCATCCGCAGAAGTAGACCTCCTGACAAACTGATAACTTCATTTATATTCAGGATATTCATCTCACTTTTTCACCTGAAAAAAAGTGAGATGAGATGAGATACCTTCATAAAAATACCTCCATCCTTTCACATTTATTTTACTAATTTAGCACAACGTAATCTTTAGCTCTTCCTCAAATTAAAGTCAAATTGACATGTAGGCGATTGTTCTTGTAATAACTTGATTGGCGTTGCCAAGGTAAAGTGAACGTGCAAAGCTGAAATAAATGACAATGCAGAGACTGGGAAGTGAGAACATCACTAGAATACAGGAGTCCAGTCGAATAAAATAGAATACAATACATTTTTCCCATAGGGGGACTACTTCATTTGATTTCAGGATTTATCTGCATTAACTACATTAATAGTGGTTCTGTTGCACTTTGGATAATGGTTAGCTTTTGGTTACATGGGATCAAGGCAATCCTTTCATTTTCAATGGAATTTCAGTTACCTCAAGCACAGCTCTATTGTCAATTCAAGGTTTCTGAAGGCATATTGGAAAATACGTATTTACAAAGAAATATGTATATATAATTACATAGAAAAATATAATTTAAATCCAAATATATGAATGTTCTTCTATATATGAAATGTTAATATATCAATATACAATATATTTCATTGATAGACAATGCGTAAGTAAATTTACTGTAATGTTGTTATTCGTGTTTATTTCAGGTTACCCAATAAGCCCTGTAAATTAATCTTCAATCAAAATTTACTATCATTTTTTGTTGTTATGAGGTGGCCAGACATGACACAGAGTCATCCAGCAACCTGCCAGATGATATCACATTAACAAACTGTAAGACGACAGCTCGTTGACTCAGCAGAGTGTCCTCATAAAACATGAAAAAAAAAACTCTAGGACAAAACTTGTGTGTAAACACGACTGCCCTCTACCAGCAAAGCAAACACGCTCTATACTCTGGCTCTTCTGCTGTTTGCATTTCTGCCATGGGTGGCTCTCTGGTTTTGTTTTTCCTTTTTTTCTCCCCCAAGCATAAGGCATTCATGTCCTGTGGTCCTCCATCTTGTGAAGTGGGAGATATCAGACATTGTAAGAGTTTGCGTTTGTGGTGAGCAAATAATTGGCCCCATGGTATCCCAGCATGCACCAAAGGCAACCACAGATTCTAAACTGGCAGGACATAAAAAAAAGCTGGGGATTTCCACTGCACTGTTCAAACACTCCGGCTCCCATTGTAAAACTGTAACAGGTTGATATTAAGTTGATATTTTCCTTCTGTGATGAAAATGTTGCTGTTGTTGACATGTCAGCATAACTAGTGGTCAGTTAAGAAATATAGATTATAGCATACCTGGCTTAAGTAAAAAAAAAGGTATTTTGCCTTAAAATACAGTTTAGTCAAAAACAGTCTTAAACCAATTAATAGTCGGATATCCTTAAAAACTCATTTCAGAGTTATGGATCAAAAGGGTTTGTCACCAATCAAGATTATTTTGGTGCTTAGAATGAATACAGCAGATGATTCTTATGGAAAGTATCAAAGCATTCATAACTCCAAATAATTATACAAATGATTTGTCACTGTAAGCCTGCAAAATGCCTCTGGAGATTACAGATGCAAACAACTGCACTTCATCTTAGTTCCCTCTGATTACTATTGGCGTTGTTATATATCATAATTAATCTAATATATTTCTCTTTAACTTTTTTTCAGTTATAATTCATCCACCTGCGTTCATTGTGTGACATAGATTTACACCTTTAGCTGGGAAAGAAAGGCAACACAGGAACCGTCTTTTGTACAAGGCTTCAAAGGAAACCGACAGGGTTCGGTGACACAAGGGGCAACATTATTATCAGACAAAGAGAAGCTAGAGTGGTTGGGTAAGACTATACATTTCAGGTGTGCTACTGTATATACAATTGTTCAATTTCAGATGCGATACATATCATCGTATGTGCCCTTTGTATGTGAATGTCCCAATCACACATTAATTAAATGTGTTTATTTTTTCCCCTTAAGGGGCCTTGTAACTAGGTGACAGCACAGAGCTGAGGAATCTGTTTTTTGACCCTGTTTCTCAAAGCAGATGGCCTGGTTACACCTACACACATTCTCTCCAAGTTTCTAATACAAACAATCAGAACACCATATGCAGAGAATGGTAATTAATGAAGTAGAAAACATTTATATCACAACCAGTCTTTTAACCTGGGAAATTCCATTCAGTCATATGGGAGTCCCAAGCCTTTGAGTTTGAACGAAGACTGGATTTGATGACTGAAGTTATGCTGTATCCATAAATTTAGAACATTTCACTTTCGGGGCCCCTTTTGAAATTTGCCTTTCATGTAGGAATGCACCATGTGGTTTCTCCGTTTTACCCACCTTCCCTTCTTGACCACCCCTAAGTATTCTCTAAAATGGTTCAGTCTGTTCAAATGAAGACACTTTTTCCATTACATGCCATCTTATTTGCTTCTCTCATTTAATTTCAGAGTTAATTCAATTGTCCTTATGTTTTTCCTTCACTGGCTGAAAAAAGGTTTCACTTTAAAAAGTTTATAATTACTATGTGCATATGAAAACGTTAGCAAATGCAGAAGTGTAGTGATCTTTTTACAGTTCATTTATCTTTGTATCAATATATATTTTTCAACATTAAATGATACAACTCCGGTGAAATACCATGTTTAAATATAAATTAGGCCGGTTCTCATCTGCTGAGGTCATACTTAAGGTGATGGAGGTCTGGATCAAAATGTCGTAGCGCTCCATTCTTTTCTACTTGACATGACGTATTCAAATATTTAGAATAAGGCTTTGAACAGAGACATTGGCCACCTTCAAGCGCAGACCGACAACTCACCTCTTCAGGCTGCACCTCTCCCCTCCCCTCCCTTGCTCTTCGTAATGTTCACTGTACTCATCTGTACTCGTTTTTAAATGTAATTTGTTTTTATCCTAGGTTATTGTTGTTTTCCTTGTGAAGTGTTGTTTTCCCTCTTTGCAGTGGCCCAATGTGACCCCTGCTGATCTGTGTCCGAAACTGCAGCGCAGGTCATGTGTCTCGTTCCTGAAAGAGCGGTCGATGATCCTTACGACGCGTCTCATGCCGCAGCCTTCATAAGTAGAGGAACACAGATAGTCTGGATGCGATACGAATATTAATATTTACAATCCCATACCATAATTTTCCATACCAGCATCTGTGATGAATCCCTCAGCAAAATCGATCATCAAAGGTAACTTTATATATTACAGAATAGCAAGATAAGGTCCTCTTTAAGTGTAACAGCCTTTTGTGTTCTGTTGTATGTTTGGGTTTAAAGTCATTTTAGCCATTATGTAAAGCAAAGTCAAAAGAGAGGCCCACTTTGTTGTGGGAATAATTCTGAGAATATTCCCCCATATGTATTGCATGACAGTTTTATTTCAAAATGCATTTCTGGATATCTTGGGTTTTCATCTTTTAAAGTTATCCGGGCCACATCTTCATGTAAACGCTTGTTCTATTGTTTTAAGTAAAGAATCAAGAGTTGTTCTCTCTTACTTATGCAATACCTTGAGGTTAGTGATCACTGCAATCAAAGCAAAAATGTTCATATTGCTGGAAATGTTCTGTCTGGAAGTTAAGAACAAAGCAAATAGTGGTTAAACTGATTTAGGCAATGGGTGATGTCTGAGTATCGTCTGTAACAGAATTGCATCAGGAAGTTTCAGTTCAAATCCCACTGCTGTTGTACTCCTTGCCAGAATCTACCTCCTATTCAGTAAGTACCAATGTCTATAAATAATGCATATAGCATTGGCTAAGTAGGTTTCGCTGTAAAAGTGCAACCACTAAGCAAATAGTTAATCTGAACAACACCGATGCAGCTATTTAGCGTGATGTTGTTTAATGAGACAACGAGTTAGGTTAATTGGCTAATACATCACATGGAATCTCTTTAGCGAAAGGAAGGCTAAGGACAATGAATCTGTTCTTGGCAAAATTATGAGGTAAAGCTTTTTCAAAAACGCTGAAAGTGGTAAAAATAAAAACAAAAAAACTTGCAGTAACTATATTTAGATGTAATTGGAACTTTTTTTCATCAGAGACAACTTTGAATAGGCCACTGTGTTAGTAATTAGGATAATGTTATTAAGGTCTTTTTTTAGTCATAAAGGGAAAGTAGGGTTTTTCTCAGTGTTAATGAATAGTAGGTTGCATAACAACGATAACGAATTATTAGTATATAACACTATAACGACAATGAAATGACTATGACATTACAGAATGTTGATACATACATTTTATGTTATATGTATTGAGGTATGTTTGTGTTCCTGTTCGATGGTTCTTATTAATATCTGTATACTTCATATTAGTATGTGTCCGTACATATGCGGCTTATGCACAAAGTCATTCTGGATATACAGTGCTGTATTTGCATTGTATGTACAGAACCAGGCATAACCTGCATGGTGCACATATGAAAGCCATATAACCTTTATATTATTTTTTATATAATACATTTTAAGTTCGATATGATTGCAACTAAACTTAGTGTAATGATGTACACAGTCAATGAAGTGTTTTCTTGTCTGCACAGTACATAAAAAATCCAAATCCATTAAGCTAATTATGACAGATTGAACAAATGTATGTTTGAGGAAACGGTACAGCTCAAAACACCACAAGCACAAACATTTCTTTGAGATAATTCATACCCTTTATGAAGCAAAAAGCATTTGCTTGGCAATTCAAGTTCCGTTAATGTGCTCCGCCACAAAATTCTGCTTTCCCTAATTCAGCATTACATATTCACTTACCTTCCAGATGCAGTGCATAACACTTACTTAGGGCATATAAATCATACACATCGCATACATTAAAACATATATTTGTGTTGCTTTATGCCCACTGTGCTGACTATTAGGTAAAAAGCTAAGAGCGATCGTAACTATGGTATTGCCGGTTGAGGAAAAGCTCTGAGGTAAAAAAAAAATGCGTCCCCTGGAAAAACTTAACCTTCTGACCTCATCATGCATTAGGGAAATAGAATAGCAGATAGGGCAGGGGTAAATGCATTCATAGAAATGTGATTTCTAATGTCCCATTGAGCACAGCCAGGGCAGCAGCATTCAGCAGCTAATGCAGCACTTACCAGGAGCTTCCACTTAAAATGTTCCCCCCACACCGCTATAATTAGCATTAAGGTCTTCCATTATGGATAGAGCGCTTGTCTATGCCACCCCCCCTCCTGAGATCTCGGGAGGGGTCCCAGGGACCTCTCCTTACTCTCTTAGCTTCTCTTTGTGCTCTGCTTCTGAGCGGCCTTAACGAGGAACAGACCTTTGCTCTTTAGCTAGGCCTGTGTGGTCTGGCTGTTTCCTGGAGGGACTCTCTGTCTCCCTTTCCCTATGCTTCTCACCCCGTACCACCACGACCCTGGAAATCCCCCCCCACCCCACCACACCCCTCCTCCACAACCTTCCCCTCCGCGTTCCTGTGAACGTCGGTTTGTACCGCCGTTATTTTTTCCGCATCCGTGCCCCAGGCGTCCTCGGGCTCGCGGTGGGGAGCCCTTTTCGTCTCTCAGCACTTCCTGGTGCGTTTCCTGTCTCCCCCTTTCATCTGGAGTATAGGGACCCCATTGTGTCCCACCGTCGCTATGCTAATCGTATCCTAAACAAGCTCTCCTTCCAGAATTAAAACACATGTAATAAATGAAAAAAAAAACCCCAGCTAATAGTATCAGCATCCCAGGTCCATTCAACCCACCAATTTGGGTGTAGATGGGAAATATGTGACCTGTGTAGGTTACATCTGATTATATTCCCAGCTAGGAACATAAACAAAACAGGAAATCCAATCCAGATTCGTCTCCCTCTCAGCCTAGTTCTTATCTGCGGCATATTCATTTCAGACGTGGATACTGATCAAGTTATTTTGACTTTTGAGTCTTGTTTATATTCTTTGGCTACTATAACAGAGGAATCGACGGGGCTGAAGCCAGTATCTGGCCCTGCCTGCTGGTTAAATACATTGTGGATTGTAAATCCCTTTTGTCTATCGCTGAATAATTTAGCACGATAGAAACTGTAGACAGATGACAGGTTAATGGCAAATCACTGTGATTTCCTCATGGGATTTATTCATATTTATTCATGGGGGGTGTAAACCCTGCGGCTGAAGGCTTTGGCACCTCTGGACCCACACTCACACACTGGACACACACTATCACACACATTCACACACACGCAAAGAAGTACATGAACAGCCACAATCACGTACATTTACATTCATTTGCATTTTACATTAATGGTCTCATACATTGAAAATGATACTGGTATACATTTTGATTCACCATAAATACTTTCTTCTGCATATTCAGATATCAACAACCGTTCTATATTTCAAACGCTCACTTGAAGAGCCTGCTGTTTTTTGAAAATTCCGACATATTCAATATATAAATTGGCAACGGAATAAGAGTACTGAGGACCCGGTATTTATGAAGTTTTGAGACAGGCACAGTAATCGTGTCAGCCGAAAATTGAATTTTGATTGCTGACACATTTAGGATCTACAGTGCCTATCTGATGGCGGCGAAAAGAAATTCATGATTAGGGAAAGAGTGCGTTCTCTGTTTCTGTTACTCTCACATCTGCGCAAAGTGACTGTCATCAAAAAAGTTAAATCATTTTTCTTTTTTAATGTTTTTTTATGCCCCCCCTCTTAGCGAAGCACAAATCATCTCGGCAGCTGAGAGAACGACCCAGTTCAGACTGGTTTTTATGGCATCATTTTAAATATAGATCAGTGGCAACCTTGGAGGGTCTTTATTTTCCAAGTTTGTTCATTTGTCACAGTTCCTTGCGGAAATGTGTTTGGGAGCTCACGACGTGTTTGGGATTTGGCGCTTTGTGGCGCTCGTGTTTCTTACGCACTTCTTACGACATGTTCAAATTAGACTGTTTTATGTTTGCGTGTTGTTTCATGCATCATTCTTTGCAGGTGGGAGTGGTTTACCCAGATCAGGACAGACAGATTATCTCCGCACATACATACACCCACACACATATTTGCACACACAGACAGACAAGTACACATGGTTCACATTATGTGTACAAGCACGCATAGACATTTTATACATGTGTATACAATATGCAACACATGAATACACCCACACAGATACACAAACACACACACATGCACAAACACACATATATGCAGGCCAGCATTATGATAATGCAATTTTTGATATGTGTGTAACAGACTGACTGCTTGAAGCTTTTAATGGCTGCTGGGGTTCACTGGTTCAGCAGTAATGATCCACACTGGGAATAGTGAATGTGAGTCTTTCCCTGTTGGGTTGAAGCAGCGGGACTCTGGAGGGACATAGCAGGTGGACTGTGAGTTGCCTTTAGCTGATTCAGCTTTGGCATCGTGGTCATTACAGGAATTTGCATTGTTACCTCGCATCATTGCCGTGCCCTCATATTGAGTCTGTAACACTGAGAAGTGGCAGGTTTGAGCTCTATGCACATGTAAACGTTTGTGTTTTTGGATGTAGTTACAGTTGGTCTGTCTATATCTATTCAAAATTGAGACTTTTTCTGGGGGCGGGGGTTCACCAAATGTCTCTGTTACCATTTGCTCTGAAGCAACGAAGGCACAAGTCAAATAAATACCGACAACCAGAGCACTATTCTTGCTCTGTGAAATTAGACTTTAAACAATGACACTGCTAATCTAGTTGGCTTTCATGGTTGTCCTTTTGTAGTGCGTAAATGGAGAGAGGGAAACGTATCTAGCCAAACAAAGATCACTATCGCAAATCTAAGGGTATTATCAAGCTTTCAGGTAGTCTATGGCCAAAAAATCAACTATTTTTCAGATGCTCCATCAGAGACTGTACATCTGGTGTCAAAACTCTGTAGATACTGTTGACTTTTTTCTGGATTTTCAGAGAAAGCCGAACGTTGAGCCACTTTCGCTAAAGTGTGTCCTCTGCACATGTGCAGACATGTCCACATGTCATGGCAGAGTGGACCGCCAGATGATGGGATTTACCTCACTGCAGGGACTGCAGCTGAAAACGATATCCATACCAGATGCGAGTATTTTTCCATAATCATTTTCCTGGTACAGGAAAACATACATAGCATCTTTTTATTTATGTTCCTAATCTCACTTACTCACACTCTGGCTGTCACACTATCTAAACATATACTGTTCAGGAAAAATGGAAATGTGTTTGCAGTCAGCTTGTGTGATGCTGTTTATATTTATTACCCTTCTGAGCCAATTAAAATTCATATTGGCATACTCACAAGTGGCATGATTATTTTAGATATTCAATCTTTCTATAGGCATCCTGACAAACAGTGACCATTAACTTGCATGAAAAGCCTTGAGCTTGAAATAAAAAAAAAAGAAAACACTTTAACCGACGTTCCTATCCTGTTTCACTCAACTGACGGGTTTATGTAAATACAGCATAAACTTGCCTTTTTTTTAATTCCAGAATTTTAAGTATGGAGATTTCCACAACAGAATCCTCTAAGCTTTTGAAAATCGCGTCCCCAGGGTGAGAGGGTCTTTCGGTTGTTATGTCCCACGATTGCAGGAAAGCATCGCCAGGGGACATCAGTGATGCTGTTCCTGTCCTAGTTTTCTCCAAATCTCTCTTAAAAACGTGTTGATTCAGACAGCCTTCCGGTTTTTTTTTTTTTTTCAAAGTGCTTCTTTTTTTCAGCGCAAAGTAAAATGCCATATAATGCTTGGCTGGAAGGATCCGAGTCTTGCATTGCTGGATCCGAGCTCCAACTTTTTGAAGTCTTTCTAAGATAAACTAATATTCCGAGGGAGCTTAAAAGTGTTGTTTACACACGCTCGGGTGTGCGGAGAGCACGATAGCTCTCGGGATATAACTTCCTGGCAAAGCAAAGAACGTTATCCGTGGACTAGCACAGGCAATTCCTGTTTTCTATGTGCCACTTACATTGTTCAAACTATATTTAAGTTTTATATATGAGTTCCTGTGTTGCCTTGTGTCTAATTCTTGAGTGATCCAACATATAGTTTATGTCCCCTTACTTTTCACATATTACAAACATTTATTTGATTGCATGATATGGTAGGAGTGATGATTCTCTGGTGGTGCTATATATTTTTTTTAATCTTAATGTGGTATATATATATTTTCTGCCTGTAAAATAAGTGATTAAAGAATCAAAGTATGACTGAAATGTATTTGTTCAAATTAGTGTAGATCAATATAGATTTACCCAGCATGAGAAAGTCAGTAACCTAAACTAAATTTACATTTTCCACATCACAGAGGCTGGTTAATAAATGTGCAGATATTGTATAAATTACACTTATATTTTAAAGAACAGTGTGCCATAAAAAGAACCTTGTCACAATGCTAAATGAACTGACTCTATATAGTAAATGAAATCCTACTACTTTATTTAAACTTTCAAAGCAAAGAACTTGCCCTTGGGAGAAGTGGAGCGCAGCAAAATGAGACACTTCATACGCTAGCAAACAGATACAAAAATCTTTTTAGGGGCTCTCAAATATTTTCTGTATTGTTCACAGCATCAGTAAGAATGATGAATACAGGAAATAACTGATGTCTTGGGTTTTTTTCTTCCTCTCAATACACTTGTGCATCACAACAACACTAAGCATTTAATTTAAAGTAAAAAATGTCGACAACGACTCCACTTGTCCTGTACTTGGAGCAGTGGCACTTAACACAATAGAGGAGAAAGAAAAGTCCAGTACGTAACATGGGAAAAAACATCCGCCATCAAAGTGAGCGGCGACCAAGGCCCTGACAGCTGCAGTTTGGACACTGAAAGGTTTCTGATGTCTCCGAGGTACAGACATGCTCGGTGAGTACATCAGTGTCCTCGGGCGAATGGAAAAAAAAAAATAAAAAGTGACATGGGAACGCTTGCCAAAATGGCCAGCTTACAGAGCCTTTCCGCTGCCTTATATACACATATGACAGTGCACAATATTCATCTCGCACCTGAGTATATGGTAAATGTGAAATACAAAAAACAAATAATCCTCCTATACTAATTATACTCCTTATTTATGCGTTCTACAATAGCGATATATCTAATGAAAAGCTTAGCGTTTGTACACCTTATTGTACGGGTTACATGCACTTGGAAAAAAAATGCATTTGTGGTGATGTTTGGTAGTAAATACTTAAGTTACCCACCTTAGAAGTGGAATAAGAATTCCCTGCAGTCACATGGTACCAGTTTATTACATAACGTTTACACTCAATTGAGAAAGAAGCTGTCATTACTTATTACTGTTCATATGTCATCATTAGAGGAGGTAATATGTCATTTACTCAAGCATGCTGTTTATATGTTTACTGGTATGTGTTTTATTTGAGGATGTTATACTCTGTAGTCTGTTTGGGTGCTCTTTGAAGATGACTGTGTGGACCCGCCTGATCTAAGGCTCTGTCGGCTTGCATTGTCAAGGATGGCATTGTCGATCACATAGCTGATGCACTTTTGCTGTGCATTGACACTGAATGACTTCAGCTCTCCTCAAAATCTTACCGATGTGAGGAGCTCCACTTTGCTGCTAAGGTGAGCCTCACACTAACTGACTAGGACAGGTGTGTAGAGCTTCAGCCCTGGAGGGCCATAGTGGCGATGGGCTTTTGTGGTTTTACTTTAAATAAGCCTCCAATTTAGGCCTTGAAACATGTTTTCATTACTCTTTTCCGATCAGTGCTGAAACACACTGGAAACTAGCATACCTTTCAGCCCTTCATGACTGGAGTTGTGTACCTCTGGACAAGGGTTTCTTAATGAAGGAAATATTGCCCCCTATAGGCTGTTGCTCTTTACATTAAAGAAGTGCTGAAGAGAGAACATTTATATAGTTTTACCAGCAAGTGTACTGTGTCCTTAGAATACATATATGAGACTCTGTCTCTAGATGCCTGCTGACAGTTGCATCTCTGTTCTCTGCTTAAGCCTTGATCAGCATCTGTGTCTCTGTTTACATTCTCGATCCTAGCTAGCCTAGCCAATGAGCACGTAGAAATGTGACATTTGACCAATCACAACCATCCTTCTGTCTCCATTTCTCGGAAGGTGCTGACTTGCAGAGGGTTACCAGGAGGTCCATCCCACATTCCAAGCTCTCGGAGAACTCTGACATCATAAAGAACAGTGAGGCCCATGTTGTCCCTTCTCCTATGAGGAGATAGTATCTCATACTGCATTCCAAAAGTGTTGTAAAACTAACCCTCTCACCCTACCGTGTGAATGGTAGAGGCTGAGATGGAGAAACAGCTCTTTTCTTCGGAAAAGAGGAGAAGTGAGAACATTGTACACCAAAGAATGTAGCAAGTATGTGCTACATACCAAAGTAAAGAATCATAAAAAACTGCATTCTTTGTTATGGCATCAAACTTTATCAATAAGGTTGGTGCTGAGTGTTGGCAGTGTTGAGTTGAACTGTCTGTCCCATCATCCCAAGTGATTTGAGATTGTGAAAAGTGCCAGATTACAGCAATAAAACATAAACAGTATTATAGAGACATCTGGGTTTTTCTTAAACTGAAATAGTATTTTTTTCAGAAGTTTGTATGATGTGCTTTGTTATAAAAGAAGTTTGACTGTCATTACAAAAGCTAATCACATGAAATATGACGGAAGGAAATGTTCATGGCTATGCTTCATGAAGCCCTACAGAAATCTTAATTTTAAACTTTGATAATGTTGATAAACTTGATATTGTTAAATTCGATGGCTCAAAAATCACCTATCTGTCAAAGGCTAAATTAGGAGTGGACAAAAACATATATTTTCGCCTGTTCCCAAGCACTGTGCTAAAGTATTGCACTTTGTCCCTCAATTTATTGTAAATATGGAAGAATAAAAACAGCATGGTTTTACTGTTACAGTAAAAAAAAATGTGACTGGTATATTTCTAGGGAAATCTAAGAGAGAATTTTTTTTTTCTTTTTAGGACTCTGTAGGAAGTTTAATGCTCTCTTCCTGACCCATGATGCTTCCTTCTGAAGATGTGATTTTCCTTCTTTTCCTTCAAAGATTGAGTCATTTACGGCAGTTTTGGGACTTAAAGGAATCAAGAGTGTGTGGAATAGTATCGGTTTAAATTGTTCCCAAAGCTGTCTAAAGGTGCTTTCCAGGGTATTTCCAAATCCGAGCTCGATCCCTTTGAACTTCCGTTTCTAGTGTGCTGCAAGGCTAACCTTACGGCTTGAAGGGAGACATGACTCCGGTCCCTGTGCAGGAGAGAAATTATACGGAAACCTTCAGGAAAGTTTGCCGCAGAACTTTTAATTCGTCCTCCCTTCTGAACTGCACGAGAATCTGACAGCTGTTCAAGATCACCCCAGTGTTCCCTTTTCCATAACTTTGAGCGGAATTTCATGGAAATTATACTTTTTAAAATGTTAACACATTTTTTCTCTCTTTTACGCTTGGCTCATTCAATAATGTGTGATAAATGAATTTTTTTTGTAAAAGTATATTTCACAGATACCCACAGCATTTATTCTCCGACGACATTCAGCTGCAGTCAGAAACGTGGTCCTGTATCTCCTCCCTTGCATACTTAAAACTATAAACAAGAATATTCAACGAAGCTCATACTATGTTCAAAATATATAGCTTACTCCATAATGCTGATGTCACTCCACAAACATACACATCCTCCACTATCACGTTTTTGGCCTTTTGTGCTGGCTAGCCAGATAATCTGAAGCACCCTCATTCTGTTCTGATAAAACTGAGATTTATGTGATATTGAGTGTAAGTGGTGGAGAAAACACACACACACACAAATGCTATATGTATACACACCAGTGGTGGCTGGAGAACTCAAAACAGGGGAGGAACAAACTTTACCTTTATACCTATCATCATGCTCAACCTGTTCCCATTTACTTTTGTTGATTAACAATAAAACAATTAATTCATGGAGTAATCAACACCAACTGATATAAACACAGTAAATGGTTTCTAGTTGAATTTGGTAACAGTAACCTAATATGTTTCTTTACTAACACGTGCAGTATTTTTGATACCTACATATTATTGTGTGATAACTTATGTTTTACGGTTGTTGACAGATGCAAAACGTCAATGGATATAACAAACATAACTCGTTTGCAAAGAACAGCAATTCTGTTGCAAAATGAAATTGGTATCTGTTTACTCTATTTACGTCAGCTGGTGTTGATTACTCCTTGAATAGTTTGGTTTATCGTTAATCAAGGTGGATAATTGGGAAGAGGTTGAAAGTGATGAAAGTTTGTTCCTCCCCTGTTTCGAGCTCACCAGCCACCACTGATACACTCACATGTTAAGAGAGGATGAAACGGCTTCCACTGGGTCCAGGCAACGATAGCTTTTTTTAAATGCAAAATCGGTACCATTTCCTCCACACTCACTTCTTTGACAACCTGTATTGTCTCATACATCTGATTTATTTAAATGGGACATGGGTCAGTTCAGATCTCACTGAGTACCGTTTTATGTTTTTTCCCTCATTCATATTTTCAGTGCATGTCTGGGGAAAAAAAATGACAGACATGACAGATGAGTTCAAAGTGTCTGGTTCCTCCGAATTTGGTCCCGTTTGGCACTTTTTGCATGCACGGATGCGAACACAACATGAGTTTGGCCCGGGGGGAGGAGGAGGGGGAAGCAAGTTATCAGCCCCTCCCCTCACCCTCAGAAGCGGGAACGAGGTCTGATTGTATCTCCTTTTGACGGCTTTGTTACCCGCGAGCTGCAGTCGGATAGGATGTCATGATCCCAGGTTTCCCCTCCCCTGTGGGAACTCTCTAGAGGTGGAGGTTGGGGATGGATTGTCCTATGATCAGAGAAAACTTGGGAACAAAAAAAAAGCAAAGAAAGAGGAGGGAATGAATCAACCTAGTTTTTCCAGCCACTTCAAGCTGTTCCTATCAATGTCAGACAGCAAGAGCGTTTCAAAGCGTTTGTTCCACAACCAATTTGACTTCACAGCAGTATTTGTTTGAGCAATGTGTTCTGAGCTGCAGCTGGAGAACTTTGGGGATTCAAACATGTGCAAACACTACTCATTCAATGATCAAAATAATAATAAAAAAATCATCTTTTTTAATGTACGATAATCAACACAAAAGTAATAATTCATACATTTTAAGACACATATCTGAAGCTGTTAACTGTGACATGAAAATGGGGCACAGAAAAAAAGGGGTAGGCTTGTTACATAAAAGAGGGTGTCGGCAATGTTTACGTTTTTTGATGGTAGCAAGAAGAAAAATTGCTAAGTGTATGATCTATTTTATTTTCAACCTATTGCAAGTTGCCATTTTGGCTCAAAGCCTTCAAATGTGCAGCCATGTTGAGTCATGCTATTTACTAATTAGAGCAACATCACAAAATGTCTGAGTTATCGCAGTGGCTTCGTAGAGCCGGGGGCGAGAGAAGATAGACATCTAATGGAGGGTTATGAGACGTTTCGGGAAGGGCTCTGTACTGAGGAGCTGTCCTTACCTAAACGTACCTGCATATGCCCTTCAGATGGACTAGAAAATGGTACAGGAAGGGCATTGTAAACCAATCATTTTATTGATTTCATATTTGCATGGCTGTCTGAATCAATCTAGTTCATGCAAAATAGTTGTATTCTATTAATATGGAGTTGCAATTAGACAAGAGCTTGGTTTAAGT
Organism: Albula goreensis; assembly: GCA_022829145.1. NCBI lineage: Eukaryota > Metazoa > Chordata > Actinopteri > Albuliformes > Albulidae > Albula > Albula goreensis. The sequence continues at coordinate 18,065,498 of CM040763.1, forward strand.
CTATCTTGCTGAATATTATGGAGAGCTGTATGGAGATTTGTTTTTTATTTCATAATCTGGGAAAATTGAAATAAATGAATGCTGATATATGAAAATAAATGAGAATTAACTGTGTTTATTCATAAAACCCATACTATTCAGTAAACCTGATGAAACCCCAATTGCTTGCCTTTGTGAGCATCGAAAAGTTGAACGGATGTGAAAAATTAATTCGTCTTTTGTCACAATGCTTTAATTACATTAGATTATTGCCAGATTAAAAAACAGGTTAATCATCGCATATTAGCTACACACACAAGTTCTTATATTTCCTTTACATTTTAATTTTAGAAATGCCAAAGAAAGTTAAAAAGATAAAAAAAAAATGCAGATGCACTGCTGGAAATATAATAATAACAATAAAAAATTCTAAATTAGCATTGTAAGTATAACCGCATTAGTGTGCAGCAATACAGATGGAAATTTTGAAACACTGACTGACCTTGGAGAAATCCTTGGATTAATTTCAACCTCTATTTATGCTGAAGAAGTTCCGCAATGAAGAACTCGGCATTGTTTAGAGATAAGTCTTTTAAATAAATACCCAGCTGTGTTGAAGGTGGAGGGAGGAAAGGTTTAGGTGGGTGGGGGTAGTGAGGGGTTTGGGGAGGGTGGGGGGTCGTGTTTGGGAGCCATGCGCCCATCATCTGCAGTGACAGTCCGGAGGCAGCGCTCCCGAGATTGTTGATCGCTGAAAAAGGTTAGCGTACCCTTTGAGGGACGGTAAGTCTAAAAATGGTTCAAAACTGAGACGAGATTTAAATATCTTCAGACAGTTTCCAGGGCAATTAAAGTTACCTACCCACAACAACTTCTAACACTCCATGATACATTTTTGGCACCTACTTTTAACATGTTAGCTCACTTGTTAGACTTCGGGAAACAGATATCCCATAGTGCAAATGCCTCTGGCCCCCGCAAACACTAGCGGGGTTTGCTTTCATTACAGTGTTGTCTCAGAACAATTTATAGTGTTGTTTATTTTGCTCGAGGACAGCCTGTATACAAATATATTGAGGTTTAAGTTTAGAAATACTCATTAAATCTGATGTTAATGAACTCATCGGGCAACATCTCATCCATGGCTGTGCAGTGTAAGGGGAGTCCACTCCAACAACACCACCATGTGACCCAAAAGATCACTCGATCTTCCACTCAGAATAAGTGGCCTTCATCCTCTGCCTGTATCCACCCTGTGGGTACACTGGAACAGATCTTTTGTTGATGCACACAGTGCTGGGCTGGTGCTGTCCAGTGCTGAAATACTTAGCCACACAAAATATGATGCTGTGTATATACAAGGGTAAGCTAGCCTGAGGCTTAAATGCTACTCTCCTTGTGCCAATAATGGGAACGCTGCCATGACAGCGCTATGCCTGGTCCTTGATGCGTGTATTTATTGCGGGGAAACGTGTTCTCAGAGGTATTTATCTCACCTCATTGACTCATTTGGCTCACAGTCTTAATATAATGCAGGCTGCTAAACGGCCCGGCAAGGGCAGCGGTAAAAGGGTTTTAGGTCAGCTCGCTGGGTACACTTGGATAACTTGGGTCATACCAGTTCACTGGGCACCATCTACTTCTAAAATTTCTAAACAAATAAATATAAAGGGATACTTTATATATAATATGAGGGTTACTCTTTTTTTATTAGCATGAGAATTGTCTTTAGACCAGACAGTGATCCCCCCCTCCCCCACCAGATGAGAGATATGAGATGTATGCACGTGTATGAATAGCATGTGGAGTTATAGCTTGTACCTGTTTAGGGCAGTGAAAGAGGGACTCTCACTGTAAGCAGTTTGTTCTGTCGGCTCTTCTGCTGCTCTCAAACCCGATCACATAGTGTGGGCCTTCTGAACCGTGACAGCCTCAGATTGTTTCATTCTGTAACCGCTGCAGGTTCGAAAGGGAAAGCCTCTCAGAAGAATTCCGCACGGCGCGTCAGGACCGAGGAACGCCATTTCGATCTTCCAGTAAACCTGGATCAGGTAAGCGGATCCAGCTCACTCGTGGAATCGGCTCTTGGATGTTTAGACGCCCCCTCACCTGGGAGGCTTCTCACCCTCGGCCAAGTCGCTAGTCTTTGTCTGCTGTTGCTGAATCGCAAAGCAGAGATCCTGAGTTTATGAGCCGTTGGGTGGACAGCAAGGCAGCCAGCTGGCAGTTTTCTGTTGGATTTGTAGAATGAAAGGTAAAAAACAGGAGGCAAAGATACAGTTTCCTCAGCACATGCAGAGTGGTTAACCTCTGTGACCTCGCAGTCCGAAACATTTCCCATCATACTCGGATAGCTTGAGCCAAGGTTGCACTACATCAGGGTCCTCACATGGATGTGCTCTTGGTAGAACTCCAGACTCCGTTTGATTTCTTAACAGGTTACATCTTTAATTAAAGATATTATGAGTATTACCTATTACTGGCTTGTAACCTTCTCTCAAAAAGTAGATTAGTCCTAATGCATATACATGATAAATGACTGCTGACAAAACTCAAAAGTTAATAAATGCTGATCCTTTTGGATTAAAAATGACTCTGATATTGCTGCTGTAAATCCACAGGGCAACTCCTACACCTTATTAGACTGGCCCCGTGACAGACTGTCTATCTGTCTATGCCAGTGGTTCTCAAACCTGGCCCTTGGGGGACTCCTGTGTGTGTATGCTGGTTGTCATTCCAACAGCAGCATTAACTTGTAATGACTGTCTGAGGTGTTATGATATTTAAAAAAAATGGTGGAGCTGCCATGTTTTAACTCATTCATTTGAATCAATCATTGTGTTTTCTTGTGCAAAGTTCTCGCTTTTGATGGGTTGACGTAAGTCAGTAATTAGCAGCAAATTGTAACTGAATATTTTTGGCATCATGATACCTGATTGATCCAGCGATAGTTAGAACACGTTTAATGTCTTGAGGGATGATTTATCCTATTAAAGATAAGTCATGGAAAGCAAATTAATTTCACAAAGAATAAATGCCCAATATTCATATTCCAGGTCATTGAATCAGATCATGTTTTTTTATCAGATTATTTTCATATATGACAAATTATTTGAATAATTGATATAATTATTGGATAATTATTAATTATTGGTATAATTAGCTGACAGAAAAAATCAAAGTGGTTGTGACTGGATAGGGAAAGATCAAAACCTGCATTGTAATAGGTTTATAGAAAATATTATCAAAGAACATTAGCAGATGTATTCAACAACCTTACTGAATAAAGACTGGCTGTAACAAAACCCAGCATACACAGGGGTCTCTTAGTACCCAGGTTGAGAACCAATGGTCTCTGTAAGTGCATGAAAATGTAAGAACCCAGTACATGCTCTTGTCCTTCACACAGCCAGCAACAGCTGGGCAGATTATTATCCACTCTCAGCTGTGCACTTGTCTGCGTGTAGGACGGCCATCCCCTTTGCGTCCGCCCCGACCCCCTAAAACTTCAAAAGCTCTGGGAGTCCTTAAACGCAGATGACAGAGGCCAAAGCTCAGCTCCCCACTGCTCCTATCCCCCACTCATCCCCCCGCACCCCCACCCCCTCCCATCCACCCTTTCCACAATGATGAGGAGAATAGAGGCCAGCACTGCACCCCCCTAGCACGGCCACGGTAATGGGGGAAACGGCTCGGACACAGAGCCATCATTGACCAGGACAGGACTCCGGTAGCCGTCATATATCACCCTAATAGCCTGGACCGCGGCTGCCGGGACACCGGGTGCTCGGAGGGCCTTGGAACATGTGTTCACGGTCGACAGAGTCAAAACCAATGAAGAGGGTCACCAGGCAAGGTTTTTTTTATTGTATTTTCTGATTCCTTCCATTTTCCTGCGGAGAATGAGAAACAGACACGCACTCCTCCTGTACAGTTGGAATCAAGATTGTACAGCACAGAGAATAGGGTACAAGTTCTTATTACCAACCTTTTCTGTGAGATATGATACTTACATTGCCACACATAAATGTTTCTTACACTTTACAAAACAAGAATCAAGACTAAAAGTTTGGCTACCAGCGTTTAATTACTACAGAAAAATTACGTAACGGTAGCCTGTGTCTTGAGAATAATTAGGAACAGCTTACATTTTATATGCCACAAAAAAAAAATGCTAATACTTTTTTTGATAATCCACTGGTAGATGGGGCAGCTTCATACTTGTCCTGTTTTAATTGGCACGGAATTCAAAGGAAATGGAGAAAAAAGCACCTTCTCAAAAAAAAAAAATCCTCTAAAAACCCTGACTGTGATCTCGGCACTTGTAATTGCATTAGACTCCTAACTCAACTCTGAAGAAGTGCCCTTAGTTCAATTATGCCTGTCAGGATGTCAGAGATGTGTCTGCTCTATTCAAAACTCAGATTTCTTGCAAATTTAATTTAATTTCATTTATATATTTTTTTTTCATCCGGTGGCCTTTGTAACCACTTATTTGAGGAGTTGATTTAAATACCTGCATTTCTTAGCAGGGATAACTGGCGGAGTGTGCTTCCGAACAATCTTTCATTATTATTACAAAATGAAAAAAGTAACAGGGATAACACGAACTGCTGAACAGATTATGCGACTTCAATACAGATCTAGCATGCTTTACTTTAAGCACTGTCGCTGTCAGAACTCTGGGTTTTGTTTTTCTAACTGGTCAGATCACAGCAGGGTATGGGACGACAGTTGCTTAGATTAAAAGAATTCTTTCTCATGGGCTTTGACTATTAAATGCAACTGTTTATTTTTAACCAGGGCGGAGATTCAATCGAGCACACTTGGTCTTGTAGAGGGAAGATGTAATCCGATCAAAACAAGTAAGAACCAGCTTGAACTTACAGATAAAGCAATAAAGTATTGAAGATACTGTACGTTTCTTCATTCATAATGAAAATGGATGACCCCATCCATTACATCTGACTCATAGAGCCATGTCACAGGCCTTATTATATTCTGTTCCCTGATTTGATTTTGAGGTCAATTAGTTGATGTTGAGATAATTGTGTCAAGCTACAGAAAATGTAAAATGAGTTAATATGTGAAAAGGAACAGCATTGAAAATCATGATATAACACCCCCCAAAAAAAGGGGAAAAACTACTGAAGGAAAGTGGAAGAGTGATATTGGAAAAGGAAGTTGAAGCTCACCAACAGGCACAGATACACACTCACCAAGAAAGTTTATAAAAACCACGAAACAACAGCTTCACCGAGGAAACCAGATATGCCCTCTGGTGCAGATGTGGTTTCCTCAAGATGTAACCAAATTCCAAGATGATAACACTCCCGAACACACCACTAAATGAATATAAGAGTGGTTTCACGAACACTTGAAATCGCCTAACATTCCCCAATCCCCAATTCTAAACAACACTGGAAATTCTACGGGCAGATGTGCAATGTAGAAATTAGAGTAATTCTCCACCTACTTTACCTCTCAAAGAAATTGAGGCTTTCACGCTTGAAATGTTCAAACAGTCATGTAACAGTATTCACAGAGGGATTCAAGCTGATGGGGAAAGTGTGGCCCTTCCGTCTTCTCCCACCTTTGTTTGACATATCAATTTTTCATAAAGCATCATACAAGTTGTCCACCATTTCCCATTTAGCTCTTCCTATTGCCTAGAAATTTTCCAAAAAGCTGTTGCATGTGTCATGACTTTAAGTGTTTTGATTGAATTTTGCTACATTTTTATGAAACATTGTGTAAGTCTGTAAGACAAGGTCAAAAAGGAAAGGAGATGGTATGAAACATGTCCTTATTATGTTGTGTTAAGAAATGACACAACATAAAGAAAATCTTAAATAAACGCACTGCAAACCTGGCCTGCTGCTCACACGGTCAATTTATGAGTGAATGCACTGAAAACCCGAATTTGAGGGAAGACCGTACACCAATTAAAAATGGATTGGTCATCGGTGACTCATGCGGAGACGAATAATTTAATTCCCATGTTTTCGTTTTCTTTTTTTTTAGACAGAAAGGTTTTGAGTGTGAAAATAGGTCAGGAGGTTCAGTAATGGCCAGTCATCTGGAATGGAATATCGATTTTCCCTCATCCCAACACATAATTACTCTCGCTCTGTCAGTGTCCTCAAGAAGAGTCTGGGGGGCAAAAATTGCTACTTTTGAGAAAAAAAAAAACAAGGACACAGTCCTGTGTGCGGCTCAGTTTAAACTTTACTCTAAAAATGTTACCAAGAAAACAATATGGCTGGCAAAAAGAACATTTCTAAATGGTATGTTTTCTCCTCTTACAGTCTGATTTACAAAAGCATTTGGTCCATGCAAAATGGTTTTGCTTTTGTAAAATGACCAAGAGAGCATGTTATTGATTGAGGTAGTTTGCTTGCTCCAATCACAAATCATGTTACTGAAATTGTGCTAAAGGATTTGATAAATCTCACCCATTACCTCCCCATGTTTTTTGTCTCTGTCCCACCCATTTACTATGTAGTACTCCTTATGCAAAGTAAAGAACATACCCAAGACTAGAATGCTCCTAAGCACCCAAGCAGCACACCCAGCTACGGCATCTCTGCAGTATGACATGTTGTAGCCTGTAGCACAGTTTGACTCCAGACTATGCCAGCATTAAATGTGACTGCAAGTCTGTTGGCCATAGTGCTACCTGACAATGCGAAGTTGACTGCACTCTTAGGGAACACAGACAAAAGAATTCTTAAGGAATCTTCCTCTCTCCCCCAAATGGAATATTCTTCTTAGATACTGAATCTGTCACCTATGTAGAATATGTAGAACCTTAACTTAGGGTCCCACAAATAACAGTTTAGAGATACCAGCATCTAAAAGAAACTTTTAGCAGTCTCATAGAAGACAAATAAAGAACCTATTAGCAGGATAGAAATAATTGTTTTATTGTGGCCTACGTTTTGGGCAACCCACTGGTCTCATTGTTGCCCACAACGTTTTGATCAGGAACCTGCATCAATCACATTCAGAACCCTACAGCCTCTGGCTTTCCTCTGGCAAACTCTCACATCCACAGTTTTGCATGCTCCGTCCTCACCCTTCAAACATGGACACCTGATTTGACCCTCCAAGCTCTACTGAAAACCATCTGCTCATCTCCCTTTGCACCTAGCAACACAACTCCAGCTATGACTAAGCAAATATAGAGGACAATAAAGTAAATGTGCTTTCCTCACCTGAGACCAAACAAACTCATGCTTGTTTTCCAGACATGTTTGATTAATAAGACTGCCATCTGCAGACCGTGTTTGCTCAATGTATTATATTTATACAAGACATTATATCAGTAATTATTTCTATTTTTTGAAAGGGATATGTTTTTCCTTATCATTAAAGTTCCTTAGCATAAATATTTAACTTTTCAGGTATATTGTTAATGAGCAGTCTTTTAACTCATGCAAAACATGATTCATCAACCTCTGAAATGTTGCAGGTGCATTTTTCATACTGAACACCACTACAGAGTAATTGTACAATCCGTCAGGTGTTACAAAAGCAGTCAAAGGATCTTGCCAATATCCTTTTTACACAAGTCAAACTTGCTAATGTAGGTGGCAGAACCAACCTTTCGGTAATTGGTACAAAAACAATAAGAACCATCAAGTCGAGACACAAGCAAGTAAGGAGAGCTCCACAAACTAAAACTGGGTTGGGAAATACCATGCTTCAGCATGTAATCTACCTGCTGATGACGTTATCTTTGCATTTCTGGACTAGCGCAGTATGTATGTTTCTTGATAGGGACAGCATCTCCTAAATCAATATCATGGGAAATGAGATCAATTTGTGTGGGAACATCAGAAAACAAACTCGAAAACCTATGCAACAATTCCGCCACGTCGGCCTTCTTATCAGCACGCAAATAAGAAATCTAGGAATCAAGGTTATTTAAGATGTTATGTAAGAATAACAGGCATCCAAAAAATACTTCAGGAAGGCATATTAAAAAACAAATGTGTGACACAAAGCCACAAGAGTGACACAAAAACTGACGAAAACGACACAAGTGCAATAGGCGTCAATCAATTAACAATTAGTGGCAATAGTACTCCTGCACAAGCAGCATTCCAAAGCAATTATATTGCAAAACAGCTGCATCATTTAAAAACTGCACTCAGGGAGCACAGGGGCAAATAAAATACCTACGTAAAGCAGCGGCAAACATGTGTCCAATAACAAAGCGCACTGCAATTACTATGACACCAAAGCAGACACAAGGGGACAAAAAGACACCAAAACTGTGTCTGAATGCTCCTACTATGCCCTATATAGCAGGCTAAAATTAGTACGAGTAGTAAGCAGTGTGTCTGAATTCTCTTAATGAATTGATCAGTACGTGAACGTTGCCCGGATAACCTACTGCTTAGAATAAGATTTTGCAGTGTGGAAGCACTGGATACTGCACTATCCCAGAAGGCTTTTCATGTGGAGATACCACAGAAGAAGAGAAAAAATCCTGCAAGTTTTCTCTCTGTTGCAAGTAAAACACCAACAAAAAATATTAGAAGTTTTATTAACATTTTTGCCAATGAGTAGACTAATGAATGAGTGAATGAACGAGCAAATGTCTCATTTTGTGAGGACGGATGTACGTCAGTTGGAAACCGCTGTATGTCCAAATGCTAATGTACTGCAGATTTGTAACAGGTACTACAGTGACACAAGAGCAGCACGATTTCAATGGAATTCAGTAGACACTATACAGGAGCCCATTTCGGTTTTGCAATTCCAATATTCCGCCGCATGCTTTAAGAAAATTACAAGCTGGCAAAAATTACATGTACAGTGTTAGCATACAGTATGCCTCTGATAACTTATTCTTAATTAATTCTCTGTGTGTGGTGAATGCTTGGTGACTTGAATGTATATGGAACTGTCCAACAAGAGGTAGACTTATAAATATATATAATAAAATTTATATATAATAAGATTTGGAAGTTCATAATAAGGCCCTGCATATCATTGTAAAAGAAAAGCACAAAATGAACTACCTCGGGGTTGTCGCTGATTTGCAAGATTAAAAAAAAAAAATCTAAAATGAGGGACGCTGACAGCATATGAAAAATGTTATTACAGTTTTGAAGCTGCGTGAAAGACATAACACATAACACACTGTAGTTTTCCTCTCTTGTATACATAAGGGAAATATTGTTAATGCATTCCATTTGACAATATTTGTCTACCCAAATTATTTCTTCAGAATGCCCTCGTGCAAATCTACATCAAGTGAAATACCATTCTTCAGAGAGACATCTTTCAAAATGGACTCCTGTGAAACTTTATCTTCAACCACATATTAAATGTAGTCTGACTAAAATTCTGCTCTTTCAGAGAATGAAACAGGATGGCTAAAAGAACATGATACAGCAGAATATTGGTGCTAAACTGGAATGTACACTCTCCTGGTTATTTGCATGCCCATGGAAGCTGCACTCCCTGAATAATTTATAAGGGAGCATTTTATGATTTAAATATTTAATTACTAAAATAAAATGTCAGTTTGCTAACCATGTAATTGAAAATTACTTCCAACATGACAAGATATAGTGGTGCGAACTGGGGTTCAACTGTACCACCTAGCGGACAGTTGGAGCTGACTTCGCATTCTGCTATTTCTAGGTCAAAGCATAGGCCTTTCTGAATATCTGTGATTGCCACAAACATTTTCCTATATATTACATTACTAGTTTATTTAATATGTCTTGAACATATTTTTATAATTAAAAACGCAACACAATTACACTACCACTATGAACTTTGCATGGATTCCTATAAATTAAGTATGACTTCCATGTCAAAAGTATGTTTTTGTGAAGTCACCCATACTATCACATTTGGGAGTTATGATCACTATGGCTAGACAACAGGAAACGGTTCTTGGCATGACTTACAATAAAACTAATTCCAGCGGTGAATATTACTTCAGTGGTACAAAGTGCTGTTTCTCAAAAACGGTCTCTAGTTTCCATTTCAATTATCATTTCATATGTAACCGGAGCTTGAATTCAATCTGACGTTTTCTGGAGAAAGTCAATATTGGAAGTACTGGAAAATGAACCCGAGGGAAAGTGCTGGATGTAGAACGTGTCAACAGTCCTTACTAAGTAGATTTACAAACGCTTGACATGTCCCACGAAACACTTTCCCTGGGTGTTATTTTCTCATTTAACAGCCTGTGGTGTTTACTCGAGCATCCAACTTGACTTGCCAGGAGGGTTCCCCGCCCCCTTTTTTCTTCCGGAAAGCTTGATAAAGGCTTGCTAACCAGGCTTTTCAATGTCATAGCTCGGGTATCGGTAGTATTTGAATGTGCATTAGGGAGCTAAGCTGAAGACTCAGATGTGCCTAGCTCCAGAAGGAAAAGGAGCGCCTACCAAAATCCCTGGATCATCCTGGATGAGATGCTCTGGATCCCGGATGAGCCCCCATCCCACCCCCACCCCCACCCGTGCACACACACACACGCTCTTCAGGTCCTTGTGTCTAAAGCAAACCATTCTTACATATAGCATTCCACAATGAGGAAAAAGGCTGACACACAGTGTCGTACTGTGACACTCCCTGTCTCTGCACTGGGACAAAGGGGTTGTAGCATACATACAATACAAAAGCAAATCTTTGAATATAATACAATGTAGCATGTTATGTTATCATCACAAAAATGATGGTATTTTCATCAATTTTTATTACATTTCATCAAAGAAACATTTCAAGAGCTGCCCAGCCTTTTTATAGTGGGTTAGTGGTGCCTGTAAGGACAGTTACAAGTGACAGGATTAACAGCATGCCTGTCCATTATAAGGTGGCCAAACATTATATACTTCTATGGATTCAAATGTAGTGTGTGTAATATGTGAGACATGCTTTGTCCTTGAACCCTTGCTGTCCTATCCCATGCGACTCCTTAGACCTTACACCAATCTGTCTCACTCTTTTCACACTCAGATCCCCAGACTAATCATTCCTAACACCTGTTAGCATAGCAATAGGTCAAAGTCATAAATCTAGTCCATTTTTTTGATGTTTTGAAGCTTGTCAACAAACCTGAATCCCAGGACCTCTCATACTGTTGGGGAAGTCCCAGTGCGTGGATAGGCCCCAAGGCCTGCTTCATTAACATTTGAATTATTCACATTTTCACTTCCTTGACTGTCATGATAAAGAGGTATGAATGCAGCAGCACATATTCAGACAGTTTAAATAAACTGTCCCTGGAGGATGGTATTTTGGTATTGTACTCGCTGTACAATATGAAGAGAAACTCGGAAAGATTCACTTGGTCATGACTATCACGGTGCAATTACTGATTTTTATCAAACTTTGTCGTCAAAGCATAGAATGTCTTTTCATTTTTTTTTGATGCTGGGCACAACCATCTATTGGGAAGATGACAAAACCAGCAATGAAAGAATTCATTTATCACTTCCCTTCAGGAGGTTGCTGCCGCTGTATGTAATATGGCAAATGTGCATGAGGTACCAGATTTTAACGACATGAGCTCAGACGAGAGCCGTGTGGTGGCCTGCCTTCAACGGATGAGGCTAAAGATAAGAGAAATCCCGCGCTTCCATTGCAGATAAGCAGGTTTCTTTCCATGTTAGCGAGCTCTGTGCAGTGCAATCTGTGAGACCGTACGAGCGGGTGAACCTTCTGTCCGTTCTGCCCGTCGTACATCCCGGTTTCCTTTCATCGGAGCGCCAGGGATCGGACTCAGACGCAGACCTGGGGTTCAGAGGCCGCCACAGACCGCCAGGTTCATCCCGCCAGACATCAAACTGCTGGAGACGAGCAGACGTAGGCAGGAAACGTTTGTGACCCTGACAGGCGGTCAGTGCTCTGTGAGAGGGGAGAAGGCGTTGGTGCAATTTCAAAGGGCTGTCAGGAGGTAGAGGAGGAGGCCTGTGCTGACGATAGCGATGGAGAACACAGCTGTCCAAACCCCCAGCCCCTGAGACCCACTAACGCCCCCACCCCCTCACCCAATCCCCCACCTGTGGGCCATAAGTTCAGGGAGAATAAGAGGCAAGCATGCGAACCATGAGCAACCACATCTTAAAAGGAATTAACGAGGCCAGAAATTGAAGTTAACAGATTTTTTGGCATGCTGACCACAGGCTAGAGGTCTTCCAAATCTCAGGGTCATTGGTCACATGACAAATAAAACAACCCATCCACAAACAACAACGAAACTGCAATACATACACAGCTCTGTTGTCACATATGCTATTTTAAGCATAAATGGAAGTATATGGCAATTACATTACAGTTCATTCAACAGGATGCCTTCGTGAACCGCCTATGCATAATTTCAGTAGTACGGACTGTGGGAGTGTGTTCATTTTTATTGTGTATTCCTATAAAATTCCTGGTAAATAAAGTTTCATTATGCATCAGATTTACCCATGTTTACGTTATTGAATTTATTTATTTATTTATTGTTGCTTTCAAAGCGGCTGTCTGATGTGGCATGAATGTCAAACGACGCCACATGAAAAAAGAGACTTGAAAGCGTTTCTTGACGACGCTTATTCATGAAAGCTTTGCGAGACAGAACAGGGGCCTTGCAGTACCTAAGGTATTCCTTTCTAGTCCTTTGTAGTGCTACATTCCTTGGTCCTCTCAATCCCAAAGGCACACGAATGCGAAAGCAAAGAAGCAAAATGTGTGTGTGTGTGTGAGAGCATATGATATATATACAGGGCCATGAGCATTTTTTTTTGCTTCTTGTATGATTTTCTTCACTTTTGATGCTGAATTTTACCAGATCTTCAATGAAAATACATATTAGATAAAATGGAACCTGAGAGAACAAAATTTGGATTCTCGTTTCAATTTTTTATTACAGAGTATTATGTAACATCCTATGCCCCGGCATGAAAAGTAAATTTCCCCTTTGACTCGATAACTACTTATTTTAGTATTTTTAACAGTTCTTCTCTCATTTGAAGTTGTCCAGGTCCTTATGTGGCAGATTACCCAGATCCTGATTCAGCAAAGCAAACTCAAAGCCCTCCGCCATGCTTGACTGCTGGTATGAGGTTATTACTGTGGAATTCTGGAATGTAGTGTGTGGTTTTTGACATAACACGGCCCATGTTACCCAGAAAGTTCCACTTTTGACTCATCTGTCAATAGAACATTGTTTGAGAAATCTGGGTACCTTTTTTAAAATTAGTAACGGTTTAAATGAACACATATTTCTATTTCTATTCTCTTCTTGGAATGGACTAGCCATTTGAGCGGGCGGAACTCATTCATGCATTCATATTAATGAGCCGTCATACTTGATGGCTGACAGGTGACTGGTGAATCCTAAACTGTTACCTGCATTCAAAAGCACAAGTATAATGGAACAGAACCGTGAACAGTTTTTGAACAATGCAAATCTAATCAGTTTTGGCATTTTAATCAAGCGGCCTCGTGGGAAACATTCACAGCTTACCTCCTCAAACAAATCCTTGAGTAGAAATGTGTTATGAGCAGATGAATCATCCTTCACCGTTTTCTCGACAAACAGATGTGCACAGGTGTGGCACACTTAGGGAACACTTCATGCCTAAGTGATCACCGTCATCCAGTCTTGCAGAATCTCTCTGTTGCTGGGAGGGATGACTTCCAAGATGGCAATGTCCATATCTGCAGAGCAAATGTAGTCACTCAATTAAATAATAAGTATGACAACAAGGCTATAGAAATAGTGCCACATTCATCCTGAATTTCTTTAAGTCAATAAATTATATAGATCTATTGATCGTCCTTGAATAGTGATCGGATGTTATTTATTCATGCACAAATAGGTCTTTTCTGACATGAGTTGTACTGCGAGTACAGAGGTGTTTCAATACTGATTGTTTACAGAGAACTAAAATTTTAACCTGGAATGAAAGGGAAGTGGAGGTGGCTTTGATCGTATTTAAACCTGCTACCTAATAGTCACAAGTCAAGCTTCATAACCAACTGCTGTATGCAGTTGCTACGAAACAAAAGGCCAATCCTGTGACCGGCGTTCACTTCAGTGCACTCTATTTCCAGAGACAATAGCCATTACGATGTCAGGATGCAACAGGCGATTCGTTAAAGTAAGTGCGCGGTCTGCCTTGCACTCGAGCTGCATTAATGTCTTTTGACAACGCCGAGGGAGCTGGTCAGACATATCCGTGGGCGTAGGAGGGGGAATGGAAGTTTTCCGTTGCTGCCGCTACGTTGGTAGGTCTGTCTAATATTATTTACCCCCCTGTTGCACGGTGAGAAAATCAACAACAAAAGAAAAAAAAAACCAGGAGCATAACTGACCATGACATGCAATGTCGGAAACTCAGCGGTTTGTGTCTTTTTTTTTACCGTTTTTTTTTTGAAGGTCTCTCGCGCTTTGCTCCGGAGGTAATAACATATTTCCAAATCTGACATTTACTCCATGCAAACAAATCACCATGGAGGCCACCTACTCCTACCGAGGTATATTTATAGACCCTGGGAGTCACAGGCCAGGCAAAAGTAATAGATCACACTTACGTGGGAGGGAACCGGTTGGGGGAATATGGTTATTTGCTCAGTAATAACCTCAATCTTTATTATTGCAACTTGACCGCTCCATTGTAGCGGCAAATCTATAACCCTGCTATTTCATTCATATTCATGTGCGTGATGGATTTATTCCAGATCCTGTGCCGTTGGGCTGGTTTTCACCGTCCTAAGAGGAAGTGAATAAACAGTCCCATAATAAATGCTGGTAATGCCGTTTAGGCCATAGGGGAAAATGGTGCAACAGGCACCATTCTGGAGAACCTGCAAGGGTACAGATTACAAACATGAGAGTGATATCATGGGAAGCATAATACTCCTTTACTGTATTATGATACAACAGTTTATTAATGGATATTTCCTCTATTGTGTAGCTAGCTAAAAAAAATGAACCATATCAGTAAAGAGAAAGCACAAGTTCGAAGATTCTGACTTTTTAAAAAATACGGTTTTGTTGTTGGAAGTTGGCGTAACACGCTTACCCTGATGCTTACACACATACCATACACAGACATGTACGCACACACAAACACGCACAAACTTTGACAGCCACATGCATGGAGCAACATAAACACACGCGCACACACACAAAAGCCTGCAGTGCCAGTGTGGTCCCTGAGTTCAGCTTCTGAGACTTGTTGAAAGGGCTCTGCATCAAAGTGAATCCTCCCCCGTGTTTTACCTGTCAGACAGAGATTAAAATTCCCAGGAGGCCGTGCTGCGTTTCGCCAGCACCGACTCAATTTCACCAGCCACAGGCCCAGCAAACAGCGGCGCTCGCCGATTTTCGGGTTCGTGTTGAATAAGTGACAGCAAACTGCCTTCGTCTGAGACTTTGACTTCACAAGAGAGAGGAGAGAAACACTGCAATCTTTATTTATGTAGCCGTTACACTTCTCTGAAACTACTGCATCATGTGTTTGCCTTAGTTTGTGCAGCCAGTTTGTAACTTACTCTAGGGTATAACAGATTTTTGGATTTGAACCTGCAGTGTTATTGTATAATTTATGCTCTGTTCACCCAACAAAGGGGATTCATGTGTCAGAAACTCACTCACAATTATCAAACATAAATGAGAACATTGATAAAATCCCAGACATTATTAGCCAGGGCACACATTCATTGCTAGGTTGTGTGTCCTGGTTACGGCCAATGGCATGCTCTGGCATGGGCTGTCTTCTGCTTACCTGACAGACCACGTTGTCATAACCTTGCGGAGATGCAGAAGGGGGGAGCGGCATGAGATCTGCGGGATGATGAAAAACATGGCTAGCCTTTGCTGGGGCCGCGCTGAGGCTAAGCCGTGCTGACAGGTGATGGACCTGTTATCCGTCTGGCTGAATCGCGCCCCGGGCTGTGAAACGACGGGGCTGGGGCTGCCGCAGACAGAACTGACCACAAGGAACTCTCACAGGACTGCGCTATACCCGCACAGCCTATTCACTATTTAATTCTCAGAGAGCCCAGCAGGTATTAAAAAAATAACAGTAAAAAAAAGTATTTTTTTTATCTCTTTATTTTCTTGTGTGACCATTCCAGAAACCTACCTCTGTCCTGGTCAAAATATTGAAGTCTTTGTGAACAGCTATCGTAAACTTTCTCATTGCAAAAAAATGGAACCAATAATTAAACAAGTGTGCACATATAACACGTATTTCTACAGAAGCGCTAGCACTACATTATCACCATATTTAATGATTTTCATGCACTGCTCAAAGGTTTACAGATCAAATTTTGATCCGGGTCCAAATCACTGGGTCTACTTAAGAAGATCTCGGTTAGTCTATGCTGTAAATCTTTACTATTGAATTACAAAAGCTTCACGATCACTAACATTTTCATTTCAAAGATTAAATGTAACATTTATTTCAAAGTCTTTACCTGTTCATGGGGTTTCCATCACCATATGTAGATGTTTACTGTCACGTTAAGGGTAAATAGCTATCAGAATTATGAATACTTTGGATTAGTGGCTAATTAGGTGATTGGGTTAGGGAAAACTTGACCAAGATTGAAAGAGAATCTAATTTACTGCCTTACATCTTGTAATTTTTTGTGTGATTATGACTGCCTTATTTAAATCCCCTCCCTTGCTGGTTGCTGGCCACAGTCACTTGAACAAGATGAGCCACCCAGTTGTCCTGAACTAGCCATTTTAAATGAGCCCAATCATTCTTTTGCTTATAGTCAAGAGAATATCAATCAGATTTGGTTATGCATCTAGCTCACATTAGCTACAGCTACCTTACTTAGCTTGGTAAGTAGGAAGCCGTGAATATAAATCAAGCAGCCTGGAACTTTATAATGTTATCTGGTTGCGTGGCTAATTACCCGGGCTAGCGTAGGGAAGTTCATGCAACTTCATAAAAAATTAAAAGAACATAAATGTGGATTTATGTCTCATATCAACAGACTGGGCTTTTTTAACCCCAAGGTCATGAGGTGTCACTTTGGTGAGGAGGTTTGTGTGCAGAGCTAGCTTGGCTAACGTCAGCAGCTGCTGCATCACTGTGGTCGTGACTACAACTTCGAGACAAACTCCCCCTCCCGCTGCTACAACTTTCAATGTAAGTCTGGCTCCCCTGCTGCTTCGGACGCTGCAGCTAATGTTGCTAACTTTACCTGTTATCAGTTTATCCTACTACTAGCAGCCACCTTTGACTAATGAGTGAACAAACACAACCCCAAAAAGTAATCATGAATGTGACCACTGTCAAATAAGAATGCATTTCACATTATGCCATGAAATATGGTTATTATTAGCAGGAAACACTTTTTCAAGGGATGATGGGAGTTATCAGCGCAAACACACAAACAAACGCAAGTGCAGTGTAAGAGTCCATTACAGTAGATTTTCTGGAAGGGACATTGAGCCTGCATGAGAGAGGATTTCTCTGTGTCCAGACATCCAAGAATTGGAGAGATTATCTCCTGTGGACTGAACTTCTCTCAGTCTAAAAGAGATGAAATAATATAAGTATGGATGCCCTGATGTGTCAATATACTACATTCCGCAAATGTGAAGGAGTGTGACTTTTTGTCATTTTGTTCCATAAGAGTGGCTATATTCTATAGGGGGCAGCTTCAGTGCTATTGCTGTATCAGATAGCGTAAGGCTTTACTGAAGAAAATTGGCTATTCCCAACAAAGATTTATCAGTCCTTGAATACATCTTCATCAATTTATATAGACTAACCGCCACACAAGGAAGTGATGCAGAAGTGTCTAAACCATCTCAGTATTCTCCAGTGATAATGTGCAAAGAGGCATGTCTCTAAACGCCTTCAACTGCCTCTCCTACCTCCTCTTTCAATTCAGCATCGCATGTTCGGGAACATGAAGTCTTCGGCCACGCACGACCAGTGACAGGTTTGACATGTATTTCATAAAATGGGAGAATAGGAGAAAAGGGAAAGAAGAAAAAAAAACCCGACTTGCAGGAGGAAGGGATTTTTTTAACCTTGAGTGAAGCAATCTCTTACTCTAATGGCAAGAGAGAAATTAAAGTGACCCCTGAGCTAACTTGAAGCGAAACCTCGGTCCTGGAAAACAGATGGCGGGATTGTTGCGCGGGGAGATGTTAGATATGAAATGTCACGGTGGCAGGGGAGGTTCATCCGCATTAGCCGCCGGTCCCATGGGACACCCCTCGCCGCAGATGAGTGACGTGCCACTATACCTCGTCGTGTTTCGAAATGAATTATATACCCTGCAGTCTTAATGAGGTTAACCGGAGTGAGCTTAGCTGTGGCTTAAACAATATTGAAATTGTACCTCCCTGAAACAGTTCAATAAGCATTAAACTGGGAAACCGAGCGAAGAAAGTGTTGGGGCAGACTGAATGGAAGCCCTGAACTAATGTATGCTTAAGTATGCTTAGTTACATCCAGGAAACAACTTCTCCAGGGTTTTTGTGGTCTCACTGGACCTACCACCTTTTCGAGAATCACTGATAGGTAAATCTAATAGGATAAGTGACCTATCAGGTTAATGGAATAGAAATTCTTGGGGGGCGCTGAAGAACGCACACATTTTTCACATTAAGCCACTAAGTTGCTTTGTGCCAGATGGTGACTGGAATTAACTCAGTTTATAGACTTCAAAGGGCATTCCAACCCACATCCATTTTAGATTTTACGTCTGAGGTGACCATGGAATCAAGCTAACGATGTTTCTGAGATGTCAACACCCTGTCGCTTCTCCTAGAATGAGTGGTACTCTCAGGGGTGGTGGGGGGCGCGCGGGGGCGGGCGGTGTCGGGTTGTGTGCCTCCGTGTACGGTGACTCACCGTAGTCGAGGGGCTTCACGTCGGAGCGCACGCCATCCAACAATAACGAGCGCCCCCGGGGTCTCTCCGTCGCCGGGAACATCGGCTTCAGAAGTGCGTCGTACCTGCGAGACCGCCCCCACCCCGCGCAAAGCGCCTCACCAGAGGCTTGTCCTAGTCATCAAAGGAAGCAATTCGCATACAGGTGAAAAAATCACAAGATGGAAGCTTCCTCAATGCCAGACGAGACCTATCCAAACCAGCGAGGGCCTGTTTATATTCCCGTCTGTTGAGAGTGGAACAGGTGGAGCAGTGTGACACAGGAAAATCAGGGACTTCATCTGGACCTATTCTGTAAATCTGTGGTCACTTTAATGGAAATGTATGAGAGATAGAGAGACAGTCTCTCCATATGATCGTGACTGCTAACCAAATGAACCATGTAAGAAAAGACCAGAAAATTAGTACAGCCTGACAGGGCCCAATGAAATATCTGCAGTTGAGGTACGAAGGCTCCTTGCCAATCTGTTTTTGAAATTTTTTAAGTGACCAAAGGGTGAAATTCCTGACAACGTAGTCATCTGAATCTGCTGTATTTTACAGACACAATGGGCCGGGCACATCATGAACCGCTATTGAGAAGATGTGTCATGTTTGTGTGGCTGTAAAACCAGACGAGGACCGTAAGCAGCATGCGTTCTGAAGATGAAGGGGCTCATCTTCACATGAGAATCATTTGAACCGGTCACAGGGGCAGAGGAGGGTCGAAGTGTGTCTCAGCCGAAAAAAAAAGTAAGCGTTTGCAATTTGAGCGTGCTGTCCGTGTGCACGTGTGGCCCCTGTGAGCATGTCACAGGAACGCTCATGCGTAGTTAAAATAATCAGGTGAATCATCGCACGTCCATGGCCGCCCTTAATCTGGAAGGAGTTTTGAATTCATCAAACTGATTTCGCAAATATGATTCAACCCGATTAAATGGGGTAGAAATAATGTCGTGGGTCTGCACATCAAAGGGAGTAACGATCAAAGACCGTGGCGTGCTCCTTGCTAAGTCTCGCCTCTCTGCCTTTGACAGACACCGTGGCCGGGATATCGCTGACCCAGCGAAATAGTGGACCACGTTTGAGGGCCACGACCCTTGAGAGCAACACCATAAACCCCCCTTATCTCTATCCCCCTTCTACCCCCACCCAGGGAGGTCAACTATGTTCGACCGGGGAATGCGTAAGACTGAGGAGAGCATTGCTCATACTCATACAATACTTTCTAACAACTCAAACGAAAGGTCACTCTCTCCCAGAGGTCATCCGCGGCCTTGCCTCCTGGCGTATTTTGTATTTTTTTTCCACTATGACTATTTCCATGGTTCAGTCATCCAGCGGCACCACGCTCCGAATCCAGACAATTAAGGGGGCCAAACAAGCACCCTCCGGGAGCACTCGACCGCTCGGGTCGTCTAGTGAGCCACAAGGCCCTCCATTGACCCCCCTTCGACGGAGGGGCATCTGAGCAATGATCCCAGAGGAAGCCCAGGGGTGTCTGAGGGGTTGTCTTTTATCTTCAGATGTACAGCTTAACCCACCAGATTCAATGAACCATTGTCTCGATTGATCATATCTTGCAGTCCCCCCACCCCACCTCCCCACTGCTCAGTGGTTTAGCGGTTCAAAGGGAGCTGAGAAACCTATTGAATTGCAGACATGAAGAGACAGAGTTTCGGGGCCCACCTCCAGATGTTAATTATAACCCTAAGTAGGGGTGCGATGTTCGATTCAAATGTGCGCAGTCAGAACCCAGACAAAAACGTGCTTTTGTTTCCTTATCTGTTTTCTTCTGAGTTACAACGTCTCCATCACAAATGCACTCAGTTTGTCTTGTCAGAACAGATGCAATATGATTGAACTCTCTCGCTCTGTCAGGCAGCTAAATTAACTAAAGATACAAGACATGCTATTGTTAATACACAGAAAAACAACATATGTGTGGCTGTAATAATAATAATACTAATAATTTTCAAACTAAGATACATACCTATTGTCTGTAGTTTGGTGAATGCACCTAATTGAACTTGGATTGCAGTCTGAATAGTTAGCCCTCCTCCATTGTTGCTGTCAGTTTACTAGAAGATGAAATGGTTTTGGACCATTCGTTTGACAGTTTACCCTTGATTTTGGTTGTCTGCTCCTCCCTTGCTGCTTGCATTAATAGTGGATACTAAACCATATGGACCGATTTATTCTGATGAAGTTATCATGAGTCTGTTTTTGAGGTGAGCTGTCGACTACTTTGAAAGCTTAAAATGTTGCTGCTTTCATAAGGAGGGTAAGCAGAATGGGTAACTGGAACTTAATGTAAGAATGGACACACTTTGAAGGTAGCAACATCAGTATCTAGGTCATCTTAAGTTTGTGCAACACATATGATACCTTACAGCACACCACTTCAGGTGTTTGTCAGCCTGTAAAACAAGCAATGAAGGATACCCATCATGGCCACTGCCAGAGGGACCGTCCGATTATCATATTTCACAACATACATCCCTATACCTATTCTCATTTCTATATCTCATCTCACATTACCCATATCGGTTACTTTACCATCCTAAACATACCAGTCCATAAATTCCCCTTGCTGACATGTTACTGAATTTTTATATTTAACAGTTGTTAGATGTTAAATAACAATGTCTGTAACATGCCTTAATGGGATTTGCTATGAACTTTCGTTATTAACTGAATCAGCTGGCCAACTTGCCCCTCTTTGTTTAAAAAAAAAAAACAACGACACATGCAAACAAAAGGCTGCAATATTAGGGGTGTTGTACTTGGAAGACTTAGAGAATTACCAAACTAGCTGAAGTGAGCTCCTAGCTTGCCATTAGCTGTGCAGGTAATCACAATAGTGATGTGTTTCTTAGTAAATTACCAACTATTTATTAATTGATACTAATTCATGCTAACTGAAGTTCCCATTTGGTGTTAGAGCTACATTAGACAACATTTAATCACTGCACACTAGAACACTGTGTAGAAGTGACAGCTATGGGCTTATTTTCTTTTATGGATGCCACCATGTACAGGTCAGCCAGTGTGCGATATGCATGTGTTCCCATAATACTGTGAGCTATGGCAATAATATAACATACTAACTGCTTGTTTACTATTTGTTTATATTTGCCTGTTGAGAACTGTGCTAGAAATGTTGTGCTACTGTGTTCGACTCCTTTATGCAACATATAGTTAATGTCATGACCACAAGTGAGAAGTTTTGCGCTTGTTAATCGATCTCCTACCTTCCAACCAGTCTGTCAGAGATTGGGTGATAATTACGAACTATTCTAAGGTCCATAGACAAGGCGACCTTGTATTTTTCTCCCCCTTTTCGTATGTGATGATTTTGTCCTGTGCCACAATATTAATTTTTAGTTATAACTACATCACTGCACATGCAGAGCAACTTTTCTTGTCACAAAGTAATGAAAGCAGTGAAACCAACCAGCAGAACGGAAATTTTGTGAGGCTGTCTTTGACTAACAGGATATTCTCCCTGGTGAGAGACACATAAATTGTGTCCTTCAAATTAGCCAAAATGTAGGTACCTTAGAAAGCAGCTTTTTTAGGTACCACTGAAAGACATCAGCGTTTCTAAAATGGCTGACAGAGACACGATAACTTAAAATGCTGTCCTCTGAGGCAGCTGACATTCAAAGCAGACACAGGCTTTGTGTGTCTTTATCTCTTGGCGAGAGGGAGAAGATAAAGTGGCCATTCACAATATTCACATACCATAATATTATGTGGTATGTTACTTATCATGAATCAAAAGTCACTTGGAGGTGGCTATATGCAAAGCCCTGAGAAAGTAGTTGGGTACAGGGCATAAGTGTGTGTATGTTAGACTACACCATTTATATACGGCCATTGTATGGTCTTGCTTCAGGGCATGTCAGTACTGAATGTCCCTTTGTGCTTTGGTTTTACAAAGTTCCCAAAAGGCGTTCTTTAGTTTATTCTCGGAATTATCGTTAGCATATCTGGCCTGAGCCGGAGTTCATTTAGTTTATGCAACTTGAACAGTAATCTTCATGACCAGTTCATCTTTTTCAGAGATATTTTTTTTTTCTGGCCTGTTGGTTCAGCATTGTAAATTGAAGCATGTCTTTGGAAACTGGACAATAGATGTTTCCAAAATGCACTGCTGTATTTGGTTATTATGGCTAATTCCTGCTTCCTCATACTCTATATCTCTCTCTCATTCCTGTTGTGTGCACTTCCTATTATAAAGTATATTGTTCTCATCAATGAGTCAGCAGACTAATTTCTGGTCTAATTTGAGTAGAAAGGACTTCAAGATATATAAAATGGCAGTGTATTGTTACGTGCTGGCTATTGCTCAGGCAACCTTTGAATTGTTATTATCAAATAGTCTTATTTTGTTTGCCACCCCTTCCCCTTTTAATATCTTCCTGTGAAATGTTTGATTATGGAAGACAGTTAAATCAGATTGACCCTGTTTGAAAAGTGCAATAAAATGGAAAGCTATCAAATTACTCATGCAAAAGTACCTGTCAAGCTAAGAGCCAATTTCAATGGTGTATTTGAATGGGTACATTAACAGGGGAGGCACAACATTAAAATGTAAGGGGTATTCACATTCAAATCAAAATAGAGTGATAATTTATAGGCTGTTGTACAGAATATTTCAGAGTCAGTAAAATTCAATTCTGTTTCATTGGTAGTTTATTGTTTAATTGGTAGTTTTTACCCCCTTTTTACTCAATTCATTATCTTTTTTTCTGATGCCCTTTATTCTGTCTGACTAAATATCTTGAAGCAGATCTCCTGACAAAGCAGAGAAAACTCAGGCAATTGTGTACCTTTATAGGTGTACAGGATGAATATAGCATGATTTTTTCATCCAAAGAAAACAATGGAAGAGCATTTGAATTCTATTTTCCTGAAAACTGCAATAGTGAAGATTGGAGATGGAATTATGGCTTTAATTAAGGTTAAGGAATCAAATGTAGCGTAATCTTCAATATAATTCTATTTTCTTTTACAGGGAAGCATCATCTTTATGCTGCACTACACCGCCCCCTTGTGACCAGAGAATCAAATGCTCAGGAGTGGTGACTAGAAAATGTATCCTATTTTACTTGTGGCAGTCAGTTTTAATTGTACATGCATTTTTGTGGCCGTGTGTGTGTGTGTATGTGAGCATGTGCGCACGTTTGTGCATGTGGACACTCATGCTTTTGTGCATGAGTATGTATATGCCTGTGCACGCCTGACCCCTATATTCGTGGGGCACACACCTGAAAAGGACAATGTGACATTGCATAATTTTATTGTTATGGGGACTTGGTGTTGGCAATTTGCCTTGGGTATACACATTTTATACAACGCTTTGGATGCC
Organism: Albula goreensis; assembly: GCA_022829145.1. Lineage (NCBI taxonomy): Eukaryota > Metazoa > Chordata > Actinopteri > Albuliformes > Albulidae > Albula > Albula goreensis. Next base: position 18,089,723 of record CM040763.1, read on the forward strand.
TGTTTCGCTTTTAACAATCTCCTAACATTTTATTGTGCTTGTCTTCAACACATAATCCAGTAAAAAGGAAACGGTGCATTGTTAACAGTCACCATTATCCAAAGGGAATTTCATGACTTAGAATTTAACATTTTGTCCTGTTACACCGTATACTATTTCGTAAGGCAATTTAGACTCCTTGCTTCTCTCAAGGGCACAACAATGGTTACCCCCGCCTGGTGTATCAAACCGGAAAGTTACAAGACCTTTTACCAAACCATTACACCACATGGCTGCCCACCGGTGCGTTGTGTTAGCAATAGACATCCACTTTCACTTTGCACTGAAGCTCTGAGAGTCTGGATTGCTTCCCTGTCTATAGAAAACAATACATAGATGTGGTCGAAACAGGAAGCAAACAGCTGGCAGCTCATGGCTGTGATTTGAATGGTCTCTCTATCCAGTCTTTTTTCCCAGCTTCCTCATTTCCAGGTCTATGTGTCTGGCTAAACCAGAATTTCTCGTGAAACACATAACTGAGGGTAGACAAACTAATGTAAACAAAATGAAAATGAAATCTTTTGAAGTAAGCACAAAATAATTAAATATGGTGGTGTATCTGTTGTGGTCTTTGCAACCATGTTGTGGGACTCATTGAGTCACAATTATCAGATTCATAATCATAATTATCACATAATTATCAATGCACACAAAGCCATTGTAGGCAATGAGGTGGACCTGCTTTTTTTTTTTTTTTTCTTTAACATGGCCCCTCGTCCAAGATGATAACACCATCGCACACTTTTAACTTTTAATGGGTTTAAGTGCGGTTACACCAGATACATGAGAATGGAGTCAAATTCTCATGAATCATCATATTTCATTTTCATTGAACCTTTATGGGACACCATAAATATGTATACACATCTAATGCAGACACACATTAGCATACTGTATCTGTGTAGCAGTATTAATGTCCTTCATAAGAGAATTAGTATATGTACAACCAGGGCAACAGTAACATTTACATACGTTATATGCCTATGAATAATTCATCCACGTTCTTACATAAGCACTACATTTATGGCCAATGTAGAAAATGTTCATTTGTTTATAAGTGTAGGGATCATTTACATATTTTCTATCAAATCCGTGCATATGTTTACATGGGATTGAAATATATAACACAAATGCATTAGCTTACCGAGTGTCATGGATGTTGTTGGAAGTGAATGTTTACTCAGTGCCAGTAAACACACTGTAGTGACAAAGAGTTCAAGTACTCTTGTTCAAAATGTCATATTTTTTTGGTCTTTTGTTCCCTGTTTCATGTGTCATGGCAGTCAAATCAAAGTAAAGTACATGTAAATGGTAAAACACTGCCATATGGTAGGAAAAACATGACTAAGGTTATACTTAACCAACTACCTGAAAAAGTTAGTATGGATATGTGCATAATTATGTGTTGTGCTTTGAATATAAAAGATGAAAATTAAAAAGTCTATGCAGCTTCCTTCAAAAGTCCAAAAGTGCACTCATCGAATGCACACAAACCAAATCACAGACGCTTTCCAGCCATGAATGTGTCATTTGTGTAAAATAAGGAAGTCTGACTACATTAAAGGGAAGGTTTATCTGCAGCAGAGGTGGAGAATTGGAAAAGATGAAAAGGAGATGCACAAAAAAAAACCTTTTGGTGAAAATCAAGATCTGAGTGTATAGCTTATGGCATCTTGGCTGCTTTACTCTGAACATCGCGTATCCCAGAGGACCGCCATACCACTGAAGCACAGTCAGACACCATGGCCTTCTAGAACAATCTGCCAGTGCAGATGAAGGAGCATTTGCTTAATGTCTTCAGCACTTGCGTATAATGCCAAGTCATTCAATGTCACAGTTTGACATATAGCTTTTAAAGTGAAATTGCCCTGGAATGAAAGAAAAATATATTTTTTCTCTTTTTATTATGACTTCTGATTCACCTAAGTCGATATCTGCCCCATAATTCTCTCTGATAAGGAAGAGTTGGGTTATATGTAACTTGACACAATGCTGTCATAAGGCATGATTTTGATCGGGTAAATGGAATTGTTTCCCCATACTCAAAATTCTTCTACCAAGTAATGTTGAAATTACAAAACGTCAAGATCAGGGACATCGTATTAACTGAAGAAGTATGTATACTGTAACTCTAATATCGATACGTACAAATGGTATTAAAGCTAATAGTTTAGGCTAATTGCGAGGATGAACATTTATACTGGACATCATTTAAATAATACCTAAGTATTAAAATACACAAAAATGCTACCGGTGTCTAGTTCCTGTCAATGTGAATAGGGTATATTAAGCAATTGGTGCAGTTCAGGTCTTTTCTATATCTTCGGTTCGAACTAAGGCTAAACGTGTGCTGGGACTCAAACAACACTTTTACTTAACTTTGGCTCACAATCAAATTGAAGAGTTTATTTTTATCTTCACCAACACAGTTTGGCGAGTTCAGCAATCATGCAAATTAACTTGTCTAACTGTTCTTGTAGAAAAGAAGCACAACTCCTATTCACAAAGTTCCTATTCACTCCAAGTTCACAACAAATTTGAACTGAATCCCAGCAGTTACATTCTATTTATTGCCTTTTATTCTAACTTTCTCACTCAAGACATTCAGTTACTTTTGTCAAGTTCAAAGATTTGACTCTGTTATTAACACCTAGATTATCGTTGAAGCAGTTGAGTAACCTTGAAGAAAGTTGAACAACATACTCCAAAAAATAATCCTCTAAACACTTCTATCAGATCTGCTACGAAATCACAGAGCCTGGCACCATAAATGAACTATTTGTGGAAACGGGCTCTGATTTCATAACGTGTCAAATAAAGGTTTTTCTGAAGATTATTTCAGGGTGCGTCCAACTTTCTTCAAAGTTATTTATGTGTTTTGCGGATAAGATGCCCAAAGATGAAAATGTATATATAGCTTTGCCCTTGTTTTGAGTAAAACCATTTTTGAGTGCATCAGGGACTTTTAAGGACATAGAGAAAAGATTCTTCTGTAAGTTTAACAATGAAGTTTCACTACGGTTTTGTAATTATGCCAAAGTAATACTTGGATTAAGTACTGTACACATCAGCATGTGTACAAGAAGGGAAGGGATAAAATTGCACACACTCAAATCAAAAGAAGAAACAGGTGAAATACCAAAGGATTAATTTTTCTACAGGAATTTCAATTTCTCCTCCATTGGTATACACTCGCATATGGCAATAGCTTTACATGAGTATTTGCTTATATCTTGGAATGCCTGTTCGTCTCAGCGATCAGTAACGACTTACACAGCTATGAGCGCCTCCAGTCATATACTCCTAAGAGCACACCACCTGCTCAAATTCCAGAACATCTAAGATGGTGCGTTCCATTAGTCATTTATGTAATGTATGTAATGACTGTGGTGGTGGGTTCTAGCGTGGTGGCTGTTGGGTTGAGCTCAAACTGGATGGTTAAGATAGCCAGTCCATCTAATGTATTTTACTCTGCACCAATGAGAGTCTGAAAACATGTTTTTCACAAGCCACACCTAGTTACATGCTCATAAAAAAGCTAAATTATATACTTGGTTCATTTGATTGGGTGTCAGCCAATCATTTTCATTTGGATAGTCACAAATGCTTGTAAATAGTGTAAATTGCAAATTAACATTAGGAAACATTAGGAAAATTATTAGGAATAATTCAATGCAGGAATTTTCCCAGGCAAAGTACTATAGGCTTGAATGCCTGCATTCTGGAGCTGCTGTCTTACTGAATGAGAGTTGGCCTAACTGATATCCAAGTATCTGTGCAGTACGTATGGGGAGGTTTTTGATGCCAGTGGTGCCTTTGACATGCAGTACAATACTTCCACAGGGACGCTGACCAGTGATTGGCACAGCTTCTGTCAGTCAAGAGCCAGAGCCGTTTTTCAGGGTCTCATGACAGCGGCTGACAGCGTGCCAAAGAGCCTAACGACTGTGGGCAATGACATTCCTTCCCTTACAATCCCATCATCCTCTCTGCCCCCTGAGGCAAGAGCCGTTCTGCCTTAGTCGTTCTGTTCGTGCCTATGGTAACAGGTAGAAAAATGTTAAAAAGTTCATTTGAATGTCTGCAAACCATTTCAAGCAAAAAAAGAGAAAAGTTTTGGCTTGTTGACTATAACAAAAATGAATTTAATGAGTTGTTTGTTATGTGGTATGCCAGTAAGTGTAGTAGCTGGTGAATCAGACATCATGACACCTAAAATGCTACAATTAGCAACCAAAAGATTTTACTCCTCATAGTTAAGAACAATGTGCAATATTTATCAGGAAATTTAAAGAACTTAATTTATTTGTTTTGATGTACACTAGTAAGTTGTGAATAAGGTATCATGACACCTAAAATGAATGGAACTATGGTTAGCAACCAAAACATTTTGCCCTTCACAGGAAAACACAATGATAAGTTGAAATCAGTGAATTACCTGGACTATAAATGACCCCTAACCATTTAGGGTGTCATGGTCCCATCGCTACCATACACACCTGCCGAAATATCAATCCTCTGAAGGCGTTTCTGTGTCCACAGTGGCAGCAAAACACAACGGTCATTGGCTATTAGTGCCCCAGGCCTTGGAAGCACCACAAGGCACGAAAGCTGGACGCTTAACACCTTAAGACAGATTTCCAGAAGAACTCACCCCCACACGAATGCTAATTAAGAAGCTATGGAAAACAAGCTTTGGTAAAATGGTGCTATCACAATAATCTATGAATCAAAGCAGGTGTAACATGACTGGGGAAACGTGGAATTAGCATTCAGCGCATACGCAGCTCTTACAAACTGGGCAGATGAGGAGGCAGTGCGCTGATTAACACTGCTGAACCTGATAAAATAATTGGCTCTCACTCTTTGCTAAATTATGCCCCTTCTTTTTCCAAAGCAGTGACACTCTGAACATCATCATCAATCAGTTTGTTGTAGCGTTGGCTATACATATTTATATCGGGGCTTAGCTTGATAACCGTTTCTGATTGGTGGAACAACGTTCTGAGTCGTGGCAGAAATGGTACAAGTGTCTCATCTGCATATGGGCCTAAAATCCATTCAAAATAACGATCCACCAGCATTTTTTCCAAAAAATCTAAAGCTTGCAATTGAGCAGATGAAATAATTTTTAAATCCGATCATCACCTGGCTTAAAGCTGACAAGTACATCAAACTGTAATCAGGCCCTTTTCTGTACTTTCATTTGTTCAGATCAATCACCAGTTATCAGAAAATGAAAAATATTGTTTTTCAATGATGAATGAGACAAAAACCACACCTGTATGCAGCAGAGTGTCAAAAATGAATCTAGTGCAATACACATATAGACAGACACAACTGCTGGGTTAAGTTATTCATCGAAAGCACATCTGTTTTTATATCATACAGAAACAAAGGAAAGACAAGTAGACCAAAATATGCAGTCAATTGACCATGCAGATAATTAAAAGTCATTGATATTCAGGCTGACGAATTGGCATCATATTTAATGTACCAGATTTGAAGTGCCTCAGTAAATAATCCTGCTTCGTTACTGTATAATGAAAGAAGACCGTAAACCACTATGGATGTTGTCCTGGATCAGAAGCTAGCTGAGGCAATGATGAAATAATGAAATACAATTATTTCAATTAAAAGAACAGGGACCTAATTTGATAAACTTTATTTGGAGTGCTAATTCAGTTGCAAGACAGTAGCAGGCAAAGTACAAAAATGGGTGGCAAACCCTCGGTTTTTGTGCTTGTAGGGTGTTGACTGAAACGAAGCGCGCTAACGCTGTTGACTCTAGCCATGAGATCAGTGACACGGGTACATGGGAAGACTGCCAGTTCCTGTCGTCTGCGTGCTAGCGTAGCTCCCCGAGTTACTGCTCCGGGAAGCTTTCCAAGAGCCCGGTAACTGCTCATTTGCATGTGTTAGAGTGCGCTAGCTACTGGTCTTCAGCCAGGCCTGGGCACGCTGCACCACTAAGGACACTGGCACCGCCGCGAATGGCGCTTCGAACTGGCGCCGGTCCTACAAGGCGGCTCAAAGCACAGGAGATGGATGGTGCCCACAGGAGAAGGGAAGGGGGGCCCTTCTTCAGAGTAAATGTCCGCACGTCAGGTGGCCGTCGCCCGTGTCTCCTCCCCCGAGCCGCTGCCAGTTACTACTGTGACTACCGCCCGTCCCCCGGGCTTTTGGTGGTAGACGTTGAAATACGACGCTAGCGGTGAGAAATCACTCCCGTCCCGGCCTCCCCTGTCGAGCTGCTGAAGGGCTGATAAAGGCAGGCTGACAACGGGGGCACTCTCGCAGAGACCGAACGGCAGCACTCTCATTAATCTTGGGAGATGAAGAGGGATACTGTGTTTGGTTAGCGCTGGCCTTGCTTTTAGCCTCTCGAGCAGTACGTGCCAAACACACTGGATGACTGCAGATCTCTGCCCAAAGAGATCTGTAGCACTGGTCACCAAGAAGCAGACAGCCAAGGCTTCAATATTCATCCACTGTTCTATTGCACTCTTTCAGGGTATTTTAAAATAGCGTATGTTTTACACAATATAACAGTTATTGGTAGAACATTTTGTTTGTAACAGACACATAAAAGGCCACAGAATGGAGGCTATTGAACTATTCAAGAAACTCGAACAGGGTCAGCTGCAAAGTGCAAAGCATCCAACCTCTGCCACTCACTCCGAAACGAAAATATCACCGAAATAGGACCAAACGAAGAAAACAATTTTGAATGGATAGCACCTCGGCCAACCCTTCCGGATTGCTATCTTACGAGATGTCAAGCTTGCCCACGCCCTCATAAACGTAACTGACAGCCGGAGCGCAGTTTGATCCCTTGCTTGTGAAAATAAGCTGTGTGCTTTCCTTGTTGTGATTGGGGGAACGGCAAGCCTTCTTTCAGGGTCAACAAGGTGTATGGACAAATACAAAGCTGCCAATCACTGGTGTTTTTAGCCTAGCACTGCCTTAGCCATCTCTGACTCAGATATAAAGAGTCATGGTGCTTTTGAGGTTTTAAAACTGCACTAAATTCTCTGCCACTCACAAAATTGTGTCAGCATTGTCTTCAAAAATGACAAAACCATGTTTTGTCAGATTTGATATGCTACACCATCTGATAAACATATATACGAAAGTGGCAAGTCTTAAACTTGAAATGGAGGCTTTTTCCAAATAAACATCTTGGTTGCCCTTTTTGTACTTATTTCGCTCCTCCTGAATATATTCAGATATTATAAAATGTGTAATCTTCATAGTGGCTTTGATTATTTAACATTTACCAAGACAAAATATGAGTAGGGCTTGTGTTTAAAGTTAACTTGTGGAAGGTAATACTGCATGACCAGGTGTATAAGTCAAGCTAATCACCACTCTTATAGACTACATTGAAAATATGATCTATCTAAAAGTTTATTAGATAGTTAATCATTTTAAACAGGGCCAAGAGAGTATGCAGTTGTATTCTGTAAACTGTCCAGATAATTAATAATGATAAGTAATTCTGCTTAGCAACATTGTATGCATTCAGACAGGAACTGCCAACACTATTTGGTTGCCAAATCAATATATATAGCAAGATTTTCTTTACGTTTTTTTGTCAGAATTGACATTTGGTATTACAATATTTTGGGAATCAAATAAAAAAATATTTTGCATAATGCAAAATCCAAGATGCAATGTTTGCATCCTTCAGTTAATATAGGGAGCAGGTTGCGGTGGTGGACTTTGCGCTTTGGCTGAGACAGCCCCGTCAGTACGAGCTGATTGATTGCCGTATACCTGCAGAATCCCAGATGCTGGTGCCTTCCGTGTCATGGTCCATAAAATGCATATCAGAAGCATATGCTAACCCTACAGCAACCCCACTTCACTTCCTGTATTCATCGTATATGGGAAATATTGATATTCCGTCTGAATGTAGCCATTGCCATGATTGTTTTGTAGGGGATCACATTTGAATACTGAATCAACGGTTGTGTAGTGGAGCCACCTTTAACTGCAATGGAATTCAGAATTATGAAAGACACCATCTTATGTAAATTATAGCATCATCATCATCATCATCATCATCATAATAATAAAACATCTGGTGCGTGGCAAAATGTCAAAGCCTGTGTGTATTCATTATTGGAACATCTAATCTGTGGTAGTGTAAATAAATATATTTATTGAAAATGTTTCGTTGAAAATGGCACAATGTCTGTTTTTTCTGATTCTGTGAGAATGTAATTTAACATGCTTAAAAATTACAAAAATGTTCAATAGAATATGCTGAAAAGTGACTTAATGGAAGTAGAGATGAAAGTGGAATTCAATAGTTATTGTGATTCTAGTTCAGAACGGAAGCTAAAGTTTCCAGCAGTCACCATCAGCTGGCAGCTGGCCGAGTCAGCCAACCTGCTTTGTGACATCAGCAGAGTTTACACCAATCAGATTGTAAGATCTGTGATTGTAAGATACTGTGTATGTAACAGTCTATGCTCAGCTGTTTTCCTTTTTTTTGCTTGCCATCATCACCCCTGCCTGTGTCTGCTTGGTTCTTGTTTTTCTGTCTTTCGTTGGAACCGGCAGACGTTCTCATCAGAAATTTGATAATAGCTTTGTGACTTGGCAGGGAGTACCCTGAAATTTAGAGCCTTCTGCCAAAATTAATATACTGACACTTGTGTGTCGATAAACACTTACACAAAATGTGAGTTCTGACTGAAATCAGAATGTGTTACAATGTAGAAATATCTCTTAGGCTGGGTCAAACATTTGCCCTTAATTTTCACTTATAATTAAATGGTATCATAATAATTCATTGGTATCATTGCTGAACTAGTCAAACTGTCTGGAGAAGATAGAAATGAACACTTACAGTTAAATTTGAGCCAAAGCTAAAGACAAATTTTATTGAATACTGGCTATAGGAATTGCAAAGTTTACCTGTTACACAGGAATACAACTTTTCCATGGGTCATTGCCATCAGTTTTTTTTTTTTATCTTTCATGGCAGAATGTACAATGATGTGACTATGGTTTGTGTTACTCTTCTTTATTTGCCATATGCGTATTACATTGCTAACATATTTACAATAAATTCACAAAACATCTACGTTTTCCATGAACATTCAAAACATATTCTATCATGCAGAATTCACATTTCTTGCACCAATGGTAGAATGAGGTCTCGTCAACCATGTAATTGGTGGAGCTACAACCAGCTGCCAGTCACTGACTTCCTTCTTTTAAATAAATCAACCAAAATGTTTTGCTCATCAAACCCAGACACAATGATTGGTTCAACACAGTCAGCTACTGATCACAAATGTAGGCTCCGCCCATATGGGGTGTCATGACACCCATTATCCAATCACTAGATTCTTGTACATAAAAAGAGCAAAGAGTACAAAGCAATTTAAAAAAAAAAAAACGAGAGCAACACTGTGGTATTCTTTATGAGAGGAAGTGTGTACTTTGATGTAAACTTTGTAAAAGGCTATTTTTTTTCTTGGAGTGCACACTTCAAACATGTAATGTTCTCTGCAACATAATTCATTCTAAGTACTGCTTTCAAAAGTCTGTTGTTTTTGGATTTCCTCAATAACATGTTGGTCAAGCAATAATGTTGACATTTAGATTCAGAAATATATAATTAGCATGGCTGTTGTCATGGATGAGCCGGTTCACTGGGTCTGATCTAGTCACAGCTATACACAAACAGATAAGCAAATGATGCTACTCTCACAGCATGCATTATAACGCTCAGCCTACATACTTGGTAATAAAACTCATTAGTGCATCGAAACATCATAGTTTTCAACTATTCACAGCTGGTCACTGTTAAATTCAACTGTCAGGTGGGACAACTTCCAGGATGATTTGCAAGGACCTGTTTATTGAATCTGAAACAGCAACAAAAAAATCAACATCGTTAGGACTGAAGGATCAAATTTCATATACATTAATGTTCACTAAAACCATGTTTTGTAGCTAGAGCTTAGAGACTAAGGCTATATACAAATGTTTGGCTTACCTGAGATTTTCTGGAGCCATCTGGGCCTCTTTTTAAAGCCGATAAATAAGCAGTAAGCAGGAATGCCCGTTAAAGTGATGGCAAAGCCGATGCCAGTGTTTAACGGATCCGAATATAGTGAGAAGAACACCATGAAGAAGCAGGTGAAGGAAAATGTAGCGGGAATGAAGATGGGAACCTTAAGAGACGAGAAGAAGAATTATCCATGAAATTCCTGAACGGACTAGGGCAATGAAGGATATAAGAAATCATGAATGAAAAACATAGGCAATGTAATGCTGTTTAAATTACACAGGGCAAAACTAAAACCCAACTAGATTAAAGACTACTGTTGTATAGTGGTTGTTTCATGTATCATACACACTCAAATCAATGAAAAACATTTGATTAACGCTGAAAAAATCTGTTTAATCTAATTTTCTCAAAAATGTAACTGCCACTGATAAACAACTTCAAATACAGTTTTTTTTGTTTTTTCATTTTCAGAAAATTGTTGAGTTCTGTAAATACAGAAGCTATCTAATTTAGTCTTTTAATTTCAATTGTCACATTCTGTAAGAGACTTTCGTGACCTTGCCTTTTACTGGTTACATTTTGCTTTCTTAACAGTCATGGAATGAATTTATAAACAGTTGGAAAGTAAGCACAGAACTTTGTTGAACTTGTAGGTATTGCTGTAGAGTTATCTTTCTTAATGTCCTGTTAAATAACAGTAGTAGACAAAAAAGGAGTTCACAGAATAAAATCAAGTAAATAATTTCAAATAATGTGCTTTACTTGTGACTTATTGCCCTCCTATAACGCTATATTGCACTAGCTTTTAGCAATATGCAATAAAGCCTACCAAGAAAACTTTGGTTTGGTGTGATGCTTAACATTAAACTGCCTGATTCAAAAGAAAGACTCAATATCCCATGAATACTGTGGGCTGTAAGTTCAGAGGTCAGTACATATCAGTAAATGCATAACAATTTTGTGTTGTTAAGAAAAATTAGATTAGAAGGGGCATGGGTATCAGTTTGTTTTGGGAAGTGCTGGGGACAACGACGGGTTCAACTAACTGATGGCTTTCAAAAAGTGGTGGGTAGTGTCCCCAGCGTAAATGATGTCTATGAGAAGGGGGACTAATTGCTTGATATACAGTCAATAAATGCAAAAGGAGACAGGTTGAGATAGCTTAAAGCAAGATTACCGCAGGCAAGTTTCTATATCCTAGCATAAGTTCCTGAGTACGGCAGATGCTTTAAAACACATAAAACTCATTCTATAAAGTAACCACTGTTCAGAACACCCAGTAAGCTCTGAAAGTCGACAGTACGGGCTGTCAGAAGGCATAATCGTCACGTTTTGGCTGATGGCAATGTTCCAAAATAACCACAACATATATCCTCCCATGGAAGCTAAAAGCATTGAATGTCAGTTTATCTGCATGTACGGATGCGCACATGTATATTTTATTATGTGTGTTATGAAGTTTGGCTTAAAAAATATATTTTTCATTCAAAAGTGCCTTCTTTGTTTTATCATTTTGAGTGTCTCAAATACAATTATTTTCCCCTATTTCTGCTATTTTTCATGTACTTTTTTTTTAGTCTGGAGTTTATTTTTTTCAATGTTATTTTTTTGTAATCTGCAAATCGTCCGTTGTGAATCTATCCAGTGCAACAGACTGATTGTAATCTTTGCTGCGCAAAATCACAATTGAGATTTATTGATTGCTCTTCATCTGTAGGATCTGCATGGGCATACACCATTCTGCCTCTGGTTAGAAAGCAAGTAAATAAATAAACAATGTGATATCAGATATTGCATATATAACAATGACATCAGTCCCATAATTACCTTAAAGGGACGGTGCATTTTGGGGCGCGTATACCGGAGGTAAATGAGCCCGACGACCGTGAGCCCGATGAAGAACCACCGCAAGAAGCTCATGAAGTTCAAAAGGCTGTAGATATCCGACGTGAATATCAGAAGAATCATCATTGGGCACTGTCAAAGGGAGAGAGAGAGAGTGCAGAATGAGCAGGTGGACCAGAATCTGCATGTAGTGAATGTAAATGTTTTTTTCACAGACTGGAAAAACCTGATCGCTAATGTCCAAGCTCAGATCAACGTTTAAGTGTGCTTCCCATGTATGTCTCTCACTTTTGCAGTGATGAGTTACACTGAAAATATACTCCAGAGCGGGCGTCTCCCCTGATTTCCACCCTAAATGTGGCATTCAGTGTTACTGGCTGGAATTAACCTTCAAGGCAATTAAAATGATGCACCTAGAAGGTAGTTTTTATAGTGCAGATTGACACATTTGAAAAAATACATCCAAAAGTCCAACTATACACTATCCCAGATTTCCCTCCAAGAAAAACGTATATTTTAACATCCTTTAACATTCACTGGAGAAAGTAATTTCAGCTGGGAAAAGCTACAGCTAGATAACAGTGTGTCCATGTTAATGTATTGATGAAGTTAGCATATTCAGCACAAGGCCGGGGTTGACTGCCGATACCTCGAGTTGAAGGGCTGCAGATGTTTGACTGCGCACTGGCCAGTCAGGATGCATTACATATCCCTTTTTAATGAAGGATTGCATCATCATTATTTCTGTTTTCCCACACACCTTCAACTCGTTATAGAGGCTGAATGTGACCCAGAGTACTCACTTATTCACGTCATTAAAATAGCTAAACCAGTTTAGACAGCAGGCCCGTGGGTAGCTCTACAGACTAGAGTCACATGTCCAAGATGCAGTGGTGGGCATGTGACATCATGAGCTATTCCTAGCTGTGGCATCATCAAATATGGTGGGAGGTCTACCTTTGCAGAGCAGCAATGGCCTGAACATCGACTGTTAAAGAGAGCTGCGACAGTTACTCATCGTTTCGCTTATTTTATCGGTACTTGCCAGGACGAAGACGGCAGGAAGAGGCGTGTGGCGACGGATGTGGACCATGGAGAGGATTTTGGGAAGGTGACCTTCTCGAGAGGCTGCGTAAAATGCCCTAATGGAAAAGAGTTGTACGGGAGGGGGGGTGAGTAGGTTTGGGGGTGGGGGTGGTTGGTAATGCTCACACTTGCGGCACACAGCTGTGAATTGTCCTGAAAAGAGGGGCATTTGATCAGAAGTGAGTTGAGTGGATGGGGCTGCCCATCAGAAACCCGCAGGCCGGCCTGAGGAATTTCACAGTCGGCCATCTTCTGCAAAATCAATAAATGACAGCTTAATGCTTCAGTACACACTCACGGTGACTGGAGTTGAAAAGGTAGCATGGTAGCAGGTAGTGGAAAGGAAAGGTTGTGTGTGTGTGTGTGTGTGTGTGTGTGTGTACATTTTCTCTCAATTTTGAGTGTAATGTAATAAAAATGCAAGAATTACATATACAATTAACCACTGAAATTTAAATAAAATGCAGACATGCAAGGGTATGTAGTTGAATATGTGTTAAGGAAGAAAGGTCAAATGTCATACCACTTATAGTTACCATGTAGAATTAACTTGCTGACTAAGTTTGCAAGCAATACTTTAATAAGTGATGTAAATCTGTATTACTGTACAGTATTGACATAGTCAATTATGTTGTGCCAGCCATAGTAGACACTGGCATGGTCTAGATTTGACAGTGGATCAGGGAGCACCCAACTTGTACATACATTAACAAGTACATTTCAATGTCTCAAAGTACTTTTTCATAGGTTTAGTGTATCCACTTATATGTATATATACACTGTATGTAATATCACAGAGTAGTCAAACCCATTATAATGTAGATGAGAGAATAGAAGCTCACCTGGAAACTGCAAACATTCCTCCATTCATTGAACCATAGCAGGATAAGGCGACAAGCACCGGGACCACGACTGCGAAATTACCCATCAGTTTCTCTGCAAACGTCTAGAAAAAGAGAGAGACTTCAGTTGAGCACTGAAGAAGATTGTCTCAAAACCAAATAATACAACACAGTGTTCTTAACTGTGTAAATCATAATACCATTTTGTAGTTTCTATATGACCTTGACACGTATGCAGTATTAGCTGCAGTTTTATGTCACTGTAAATACGATGATTCTCTTTTGTTTATTTTCTAGTGAAAGTGATATGTCTTTGATATGTCTCTGACCAAAATGCATCATTTACACTTTTAAGACAGCACCTTGTTAAAATTCATCACGCATCTACCAACCAGATAGACCATACCTCTTTCTCGTTTACATGGTGTTATCTTCTTTCTGTTATTGTTATTGATTTTCATTAGGAATGCATATATCTTAATAGGAAATGGTCACTGCTTTTTCCGGAACTTACCACAGCAACTGCGTCTGATGCGAGCAGCTCGTCCACGCTCATTACTGTGTAATAGGCCACATTTGTCATTACGTAGCAACAGGTGACGATCGCCATGGAGATGCAAATGGCCAGCGGGACAGTCCTGCCGATGAAATTAGAGACATTAGAAACATCTTGTTTGCTCCTTTTTCCAGAAAAAAATAAAATTCGTAAACATTAACTGTTATTAATTGTAATCACACAAAAATAAATCACCATATAACATGCTTCCGAATATTACTTTAAAATACATATTATTTGAGTAAGACACAGACATACAAGACTGAGGAAAGCCAGAAAGCAGAGGAGAAATATTGGAGAATCAACATGATTTTGAGGGCTGCCTCCCTAACTAAGATAATGCAAAATTTGAGGTAAATAAATTAATTCAGGAACTCATACTAGCTTGATTTATATCCCAATTTTCTGTTACACATGTATTAATGGACTTGGAGCAAGTATAAATTTGCTTGAAGCTATAGAAGTGGTTGATCCATGTCTAGATCACAATGGGATATTAAGATACATGCAATTGAAACATATTTTATTTGATCTATCAAGATATTGGAATCATAAGCACCATTCTTGGTTTCATTTTTTTCTGTTGCCTCGCTAATTACTTCTACATAACCGCTCACCATTTGATCGGGGCATCAAACTTAAGGTTAAAGTTAGGGTTAGCTGGCACCGGATCACAAAGCAATTAAATATCCCATTTTACAGAAGTTCTGAATACACAAAAACAATCAATACATAAATCATGAACACATATTTTTACATCTTCAATAATGTAACAGCATTTTCCCAGGATCCTTCCAGCACATTTATATTTCTCTTTTTTTTATGTCTGAGAAACAAAAAAGCACATGGTAACCCTGCTCACCACTGAAAACAGATTTTTTCTACAGCGCTCTCAGAATGTCTTCGTACTTATAAACCTTCATTTCACAGTTTGAAGAGACATGACCCCATCTCAAGGAACTCCCACTCCTATTGAACAACTGCCCAAAGAGCTGACCTGAGGTCAGCTTCACAGAGGATTACATACATGAATAGCAGACAAAAAGCTTCTCTGATATCGTTTAAAAAATACATTTAAAAAAAATACTGAAGTGAACTGAAGTCAAACTTCCTTTGTAGATTCCCGCTGTGAGGCCACAGGCATGTGGTATGAGGCATGCTTGTGTAGTACAAAGGTTTTGTTGCTTCAGTGCCACTTGTTTTCATCAGCAGCAAGGTTACAGTACAACTCAAAGAACCTGGCTGACTAATTGCCACAAAAATCCTGACCTGCACTGTCATTACGGTCTGTTCTGACCTAACTGATATCTGAACTACGACTGGCATTTTGGGCTACGTCAATCGGACAGATCATTCTGGTCAGACAGATAGCATTCTCAACTTGTACGCCGGCCAATGTGAGAATCATAGGCAATCCTAGAGATCATTTGACTATGGACTATGGCGCTCACCAGTTTCCATTGTCCCCAATGGGCAGACACACATTCTAACTCATCTCTAAAGAACCTGTAATGAGAGGTAGAGTGACAGAGAGAGGTAGACAGAGGGTTAGGGGGAAAGTGATTCACAGAGCTATGCTAACAGAGTAAAGGATTAAAGGAAATGAAAAACGAAGGCTGTGCAGCATTAGCACAAATGAGATTTGATTCTTTGTGTAAGTTTTATGCTGCGGCATTGACAGAGTACAGGTTGAGTATCCCTTATCCGAAATGTCTGGGACCAGAAGTGTTTCAAAATTTGGAATATTTGAACATACATCCATTCCCCACCTACGTCCGAGTTCAGTTCTGACCGACCGGTTGTATCCGGTATGGACGAAGGTCGGACGAATGTTAGCATGGCATGTAGAAGTACACATGTAACATGTAGAAGATGCACACTGACGGTCACCATCGTATGCACGCAGCCTTTAGCACTGGTGGACGTATGACCAAGCATAGTTTTTATATTGACATTTATATATGTATTTTTTTGTTATTTTTTTAATTTATGATGATATTTTCTTCAGTCATATGTACGGATGGTTGTAAGCCGCATAGGTCAGGTCGGCACCAAAAAGTTTTGGATTGTGGAGCATTTCGGATTTTGGATTAGGGATGCTCAACGTGTAATAATAATTATTCATCGCAGATGTCATTAGCGAAGGCATGTCATGTGTGGCCTTTGTTGATATTGTATTCCAGCTTCAAACAGTTTATGTAAATGATTTATGTGCTTAAATAAATAAATAAATACATCACTAACTAAATAAATGGAAATAATTTGTCGTTTCAGTTCATTTCTTTAAATATTACGACTGTTGAAGTCACTGCCTGTGTTAGTGAAGACTTGTATTCGTAAAGTAATTAAAATTGTGAATGGTACAAGACAAACCTTTCAGGATTGTTCACTTCTTCAACCACAAAATTCAAATAAAACCTGTTGACGGAACAGAAGACGTCATTAAGTACATTTTGCATGGGGTAACTCGATGCTACTGAATATTTTACATTTTGTTTTTTCTATTAGATACCTTTATAACTTCAGGTTTTTATAATAGGAATGCAAATTGATAAACTGGTAGCCTCTGCTCAGATGCATGGTTTGCTTTGAGAGACTAATTTAAGCAGGCCTCACATGTAGTTTTGCTAATCTGTTCCATTTTTTCATTGACCCTTAACTGTATAACACTGTTCAAACCACAGAAACCAGAACAAAATCGGAGCCTTCTGCTTAATCGTTCTCAAAAACATTGACATTTTTTTGCATTTATTTTATGGCTATATCCATTTAGTTCTATGAAAATGCTGACTGTCCATATTGCTGACTGTTCTCTGCTGCTTCATTCCAGTTTCGCTATGGCCTCAGGCTGTCTGACTGAAAGAGAGAGAGAAAAAAAGAGAAGGAAAAAAACCCACTCCAGCACATACCAGCCAGCATAGGCGTACATTCCTGAGTAAAAGGCGAGAGGAAGACCCATCAGCTGAACACTGTCAACTTTGAAGGCGTCTTCAAAGTTCTGGGTCTCACCTGCATTGACACGGGGAAGGAAACATCTGTTCAAGTTGCACAACAGCACCCACCTGTGTTTTCAAGTCAGGCATTTTTTTTTCCCACCAACAATTTAACAGGGAGATACAAGGTTCTGCTGTAGCCAGAAGAAAAAAATGAACAAAGGAAAACCACAGCCTTATCGCTGAGAGTCAAAGTTTATTTTTTTGGAACATGAGCATCCATTTTTTCCTGTGTGTGACAGGTGCTTCCAATGTGACATTTTACACAATATGAAAACATTCCAATCACTTCACTCTACATTGAATATAAAGGAGAATAAAACTGACAGCTGTGTGCCATGACTCCTATGTAAAATATATTCTGGCATGTCTGTCTTTTAATTGGCTTAGGTACCGTGGTCACTCAGATCTGTGGAACATCTGTTTTGGGATGTTCTCAGACGACAGCAATTGTTATCTGTAATTGAATTAGCATTTTTGTGCGCTGTAGAATGCATACCACTCGTAATTTGTAAACCTGTACTACAATTCTTTGACTAATATATTTGCCGTTGAAGCTATGTTTAAGGTCGATGTTTACCTCTGAAGAGCTGGATTACCCCTTGAACGATGATAAGCGAGATGGCTGTTAGTTTACAGAAGGTCATGAGGACCTGCAACCGTGCCGACCAGGTGACACTCATACTGTTCAGGTACATGATGGAAGCTGTAAACAGGACCCATATAGGAAGGTTATTAGTCAATTCAGCAACCACTACATACCATATCTATACGCCAGTGGTGGAAACAGGGGAGGAACAACCTTCACCTTTAAACCGATCATTACTTTCAACCTGTTCCCAATTAACCTCCTTGATTAAGGATATAGATTAATAATATATTTCATTCTGAAATTTAATTGCTGTTCTTTGCAAACTAGAATTATCTTTTTTATATCCATTGATGTTTTTAATCTGTCAACAACTGTAAAACATAACTTAACCTACACTAATATGTAGATGTCACAAATTCTGCATGTGTTAGTAAACAAAAATTTTAGGTTACTGGTACAAAATTACAGTAGAAACCATTTCAATTGGTGTTGATTACTCCATAAATTAATTGTTTTATTGTTAATCAAGGAAGGTAAGTGGGAACAGGTTAAACATAATGATAGGTGTAAAGGTATAGTTTATTCCTCCCCTGTGTTGAGTTCTCCAGCTGTCACTGCTATACACAGTCTGGTGTATAAATGTGTATGTATGTGCATAGGTGATACATAAACTTGAACGCATCAACATGACATCACAATCCAACATATTCCCAATCATAAGACCAAGATCCACATATTGTCACTTGTGGGAAAATGAGATGCGAAGGCAAGTTGGACCTTTGGTCCTCCCCGATCAAATAACAAACCCAGCCGATGGACTGATTGTGCCACGACAAGCTGCGGCTGATTCTTAACGAAAGCGACGACACGCAAAGCACACCAGCACGGCCCTGAGCGCGATCCTTTGACTGAGATCACGGGTCATGGCCCTGCGAACTGTCGATACGGAATTTCCCGGAGTGTTTCTGGATGAACGGTGACGCCGTTATCCCCCCATGCATCTTTGAGCCAAAAGGCTTATCTCTTTGCCAAAATAAATGCTGTGATCGTACTTTAGAGTTCAACACTGTCTCCGAATTGTGTTCAGCGTTTTGTCTCTCAAGTATGCTTATTGATTGATTTCGATGGGGGCTTCAGGTTTATTGAAGCCTTTACTTCAAGTAAAAAATTTTACACATGCAATTTCAGTGACAGGACTTGTGACTGATGCAACCAAACTACCCCAACCAATCATTCGCTCGTACAGAAATACTTCAGTAATTTTGGCCCTAAATTTTCCATGTACCAATTGCCACTGTTTTATGATGATGATTATAATGATGTTACCCCTTATTAATATGGCTATGCTTTTGTCATGATAAATATCGATCGAAATTTTCTAATCAAAATTTCAGTTTTCTTATTTGATGTATGCCATGTGATTGGAAAGATTCTGAGATTTTGCAAGAAAATGACAAAAAAGAGCAAGTACACAGTCTGATAATATTAGCTTTGGATTCTAACCAAGTTCACCACACGTCAGATGTGTGAGGGCACTGCAGTGACCCGACTACCCTGCCGGCTCATATGTATGACTTTAAAGATGTCACAACAAGTGAGAACACAACACGTACTTGAGAGTAAACAGATTAGCCATTATATTTAAAGGTTGGATCATGATTTAGACAGATTGATCTGTGTCATAACTTAATGGAAGACTGAATAATGAGACAATGAGAAACATGGTACTAATAAGACATTGTTTGGCAGCACCATTTTCCAAAGCAATGATTAGGCTAATAGGAAATCTCTCAAAACCTAGATTACCCCTCGGTCTCTTGGGATGGCTATATTTTAGACCGTGTTTCATTCCCAGTTCTCATTTTCTCCCAATTTTGAATGTCTGGTCATATTCACAGGCCTGTCTGATCACTGAAACATTGTTTGTGAAGTCCACAGACAGGAGCAAAAACACATTTTCCTCACTAGATTGCAAATGCACAATAAACAGAGCAATATGACATGGATACTGACAAAACCACTGCCTTGTCAGGCAATGCTACACATAGTGCTACAACGCTACACTATTTATTTTTTTTGCAGTTTTTTTTTCCAAACAGTAAGAGGTCTGGATGTTACCTGACCAAGTTACAGTTGTATGCTTTAATAGAATTCAAGCATGTCTACCTTCTTCTAAATATTCAAAACAATTGTCAATTGTCAGCACTACATTGAGGACCAAGCATAAAACCTTAAAGAGAAGTTATTTCCTGATATTAGTAATTAGGAGTTAATGGGGAATCAGGTCAGAGCAAGTAGGAATTACTTCATCCAGGAGATAATTTCCTAGTCGCCGGGCTCCTGACTGGATTCCAAACAAATGACAACCTGTGTGAACCTGCCGGAGGCCTCATCTATTTATTGTGAAGAGTTTGTTTGTTTATTGTCCAGAGTACTGACTTTTGTGTCTAATCAGTCAGTTGAAACAAAAGAAACTGGTGATAACTATGTCCCTCATATTCAGGAGGTGATTTGTTCATTTTGATCTGTGAGGATGGCCCAATGGGAGCACAGCCCTGTCCGCACACCACCAACCAACACCCACTTCATGGAGAAGGGGGGTGGCGGGTTAACAAGGGGGGTGCATTTTGCTAATAAGGGGGATGGCACCCCCCTCATTCCCCCTCAAACTGCCAACTGGTCATATCTCCCTGTGTCCACCTATTCTGTCCCTTCCCAGGGTACCATGCGGCAATCGATTTTGTGACATATTTAACACTTTATCGATCAGTGGCATTTGTTCCAAGGATAAAAGTGAAGCGTGGAGTTGCTTACTCATTCCCAATGATGTGGCGAATTTGACTGCGAGCTCCGGAACACGGCATGGTGTGAAAAAGGGCTCCAAAATGTAGCGTCCGAAGGCCAGGGATATCACAGCTGCAGCCGCTGGCCTAGAACCGAAAAATGCCATCACTTACTGTATTTGTTTGGCACACTTTTTCATAAGCATCTCTTTCATAAGCCCATCTCTCCCTAGTGTAAGTGCAAAATAACAAAAAGAACAACTAAGCTCACTCAATACACAGTATTGCTGTTTTTATGATGAACCAGGCTATTTTTTCTACGTACCCAGTAGAACCTCAGAGAAGAGAAAGTTAGAGTTCCTGCAATCCTGGTTAGCTGGCTATGGTAGACGTTTTAAGCAAAATTATGTATTTTGACGTCACTCAAGATGAGGTTATGAAGCATGTTATGAATATTTCAGACGAATGTGAAACCTCTATTCTCCAGTCTGTATGTATTTCTGAGTAATGTTTCCCTTATGTATCACTTTCTGAGGAATGTTCGTTGCATGGTTGGATTAAAATGAGGTTACATACCTGATTGCCATCAATTCCGCCCAAATCATCATAAAGGCTATTTTTGGACCGAAGGCTTCCAGGATGTAGATATAATGACCCCCAGATTTTTTAACGGACGTTCCAAGTTCTGCATAAGACAAGGCCCCTACGAAAGAAGGTAGAACATAAAAAACTATTAGTGTAAAACTTGAGAAACACCATTACATGCAGTATGACACACTAAGATAAAATGGAACGAGTGATGACATTGCAAAAATAACGCTAAAGGATTAAGACAGAGACAGACATTTTATCTTCAGATGTCAATTTCCAGAGAGTCCCCGTCTCCATGTGTCCCTCCACAGATAGCTTGAAAATGATCCCCTTTGGGCTCTCTGCTGCGACATTGTCTATGTTAACCTCTTTCTTAAATAACCATCATCTAGGTGAAGAGGCAGGCTTTATTTGAGATAAGGCTTACTTTATTTGAGACGTTAAATGGCTGTAGAACTGAAACACTTGGTAAGCCTAACTAGTTAGCATTAGAGTGAAGCTGCAATGTCAAAAGTAGTTAACCAGCAATATAGATGTGCATACCTCCATAGAAGATGGCATTGCCCTATGTTTCTCCGCAACTTAAGTCTGCCTCACATGCCCTAATATTAGAACCCCACCCCACCCAATCCTTGCCATCAAAGCAGGCAGCACACGGCCCAAACCGACCCTAAATTCCACCTGCCCCAACACGCAAGAGCACATAACATTCATTCAAGCATTCACCCAATGTTCTCAACCAGAGTGCCATGGAGAGCTCAACAGAAGTTTTTGACGACGACATTTTTTTTTCTTGATTTGGCTCTGTGCAGTACAATTTTTTTCTGTGATCAAAGACTTTATATGTAATTAAAGTGTAGATTCTCATCTTTTAATAAACGGTTTCAATAACATTTTGGTTTCACCAAGTGGAAAATGCTAAATGTTTGTATGTTATAATGTTATAACATTAATGTTATTATATGGGAATTATATACATATTAACGTCATGTAAATTAAAGTGGAATGCGTAGTGCTTTGTCACACAGTACTTTTGCATACAATAGCTGCTTGAAGTCTGTGTCTCATAGACATCACCAGCGTACAGAGCTAAATCGAGAAAAAAGTGTCCGTGTCCGAAACTTTGCGGAGAGCACTGTTTTACAAAACAACACGTGTTTTATTATGTTTGTTCCCTTTATACAGCTGGCTATTTACTGAGGCAATTCAGGTCAAGAACCCTGCCAACATGTGTATTTTCAGTACCCCATGTGGGAACTGGACATTCATCCTTGGTTGAAAAAACCAGCTCGGCTGCCGCATTTCTACGAGGGGCCCCAAAGTTACCCTAAGGGCCAGAAAAGATTATATGCAAACCTTCCCCATATTTGTGTACGATTTTCAAACATTCGGTCTCCACTGACAAATACATGCTGATGCTTAAACACGATTAACCAGTTTTCTCTGTGCTTTGTGAAACGTGGATGTTACCGGGTGTTTTGTTTTTGCATAACGTTTTGCATAACTCTCATTTAGCTCTGAATACTCTGTCACCACTAATGTTCGCTATGTTAAATTCACCATCTATGGGTGTGTTACTTCCTATTTTCTAATTGCCCTTAAAATGAGAATTTCACAACAATTGCAATGATCCATTTTATCCTAATTTATGAAGATATTGATCATAAACAGTCATCAAAAAATATTCAGTGATATTATTGATGCATTTTTTTTTAAATGTGGGCAAATGTGCACTGATGCGAAAAAAGAATTTGCTGATTTTCTGCATACGATTTACCCTGAAGTTATCAGATTTTAAATAGAAACCTATTATTAGATAAAAGAGAGAACCTGAGTGAACAAACATAAATGGAATGAGTTTGATTGTCATTTCATTAATGTGTTAAAGAACGTTATGAAACACCCAGCGTGTCAATGTGGAAAAGGTAATTTCCCCCTTAGACTCAATAACCCAGCTGTGCTTCATCTGTGCTTTAGCTCACGGATGAATGGCCTGACAGTCTCCTGCAGAATACGAACGTGCAGAGCGGATTTCACGGCCCTGGTCCTTACGCAGCAAAGCATCCCCTACCCATGGCATTACCTCCACCATGCTTGACCCCTGGCATGTGGATCTTACCGTGGAATGTGGTGTTTTGTTTTCGCTAGACATGTTGAGCCCCCATGCTACTCAAAAGATCCCGCTTTTGAATAACCGAATAACCTGTCCACAGGACATTGTGCCAGATCCGGGTGCCGTTTGGCTAACTTGAGATGAGCGTTCATCTTCCTCTTAGTGGGCAATATTTTCTCTGACTCATTCTCTGCCCACTTTTGATGGTGAAGTCACGACCACTTAGGAAAATGACTACTTCCCTCTGATTCCTGGATGCTATCCTTTGATTCTTTAGGAATTCCTTGCCAATTTCATGCCTTGAGCTTTGAGAGGTTTTGAGCTACTCCTAAAAAGTTTCACTGCGACAAATATGACCAAGGGGACAACCACTTTTACACACATCTACAGTACATGTTAATTGCTGTCCATTTTAATTTGTCATGTGTACAACACACGTTGGTATCATTTTGTAATCACTGACTCCCTCCATATTCTTCTACAACACACAAAAATACTGAAAATCAGACAGGTTCCAATGCATTTCAATGGCACTATGAGTGAATTTGACACACAACCTGTGAAAATATCATGGGTTCGGGCAAGTGAGTCAAAAAGTGACAAAGCAGCATTCCAAGTAAGTTATTAATAACTTACAGAAACATTGCCTGTGCATTACTAGTCCACTTTCCACCTTTTTTATTCTCTCTCTCTCTCTTTCTCTCTCTCTCTCGAACACACACACACACACACACACGTTTTACAGTGTTGAGGCTTCACCTGCGAGTTTTTTCACTTCCTATCAATAACCTTTGTTTACACCGCTGGTGCCAAAACTCTTTTTTTGTTTGTTCTTTTTGTCAGAAAGAAGAGGCTATCACTGACGATATGGCCGACTTAATCAGAGAAAAGTTAAAAACGGGCGATAATAAGCTTGCAAGCACCCTGACCGATGCATCACCAGTAACAATAATGGAGCTTATGCATGCCTATGCACAATTCCATTCAAATTCACATGCTACTGCATGGGAGACTGAAAACGGCAAACAAGAGTGAGTGGCACTCTGGGAACAAGGCTAAAGGACCTTTGATCTGTAAGTTTTGGCATTTAAGCTTCCTGACAGTCCGCTCACGCTCATCCCTTACATCCCATTGGCCGCGATGAGGACGAACGGTCTGGGCCGCGAGGGTCGAGCGCGTCTACAGATTAAATTCAAAACACTCAGATAGACCTTAACGCCGGGGGGGGGGGGAACCGCGTGCCGTGACGAACCCGAAATCGAAATCTAGAGCATCTCAAATTCCATGCGGCTGTCGACATGAAAATCTTGGCAAGGAATGTCCCGGACAGGCGAAATGCCAGCACCTCTCCCAATTTAAACAAGTGACCTGACAGCAGAATTTCAATTTTAGAATGATCAATTTTAGCGGCAGACTAAATCAAAATAGGGAATCTCTCTAGATTTATTTATTTATTTGTCCCCCACCTGCAGAACAGCGATAGGAGTCTGTTCCTGGGGCCTTAGCATGGTAGCGCCATGGCCTTTCTTCCGCACACAATATCACAATGTGTATCTGAGGGGTTTTTTTTTCCGAAATCAGGGATGCACAGTGAGGTTGCACCCCGGAGATTGGCTCGCTCACTAAATATAATAACCTGCCTCGTGACAGTGGGCGCAGCGGGGGAGAAAACTGCGCAGATACTCTTCACCTTTGTTCTGGATGATTCCCCGTTGAGATTTTCATGCGGTCGATTGTCGGAGCCCCTTATCCTAGCTATGAAAGAGAAGCTGTGCGGTTGGGCGATATGAGGGAAGCTGCGCGGCACATTGTGGCGACTTGAAAAAGTGCCCAGCGTGGTTCTTCGAGACAGTAGACCCCGGGAAAGCATTTCGTCGCAGACATGAAGCATTGATGCTGCCGAAAAGACGGGCCGCTGACTAGCTGTGTGATTGGTGAGCATGACCACGGTTTTGCCATGGTACCCTGGGCTTCATCTTCAAGCTGACTTCCCACCCACCCTCCGAGGAAAACCTAAGACTCCCTACAAAACCTAAAGCAGCATTTCACCAAGCACTTTTCTTTATAAAAGGAAGTTTGAGACTATAAAATACACACACTTTTGGACTATCAATTTGCAGTCCATACATTTTTTTTCCTTTTGAAAGTAAAAGATGGATTATATCTTTTTGTCTTGTTTTGTAGTGCACGCCTGTGATATTTTATGGATTTAAATTAAAATTAAAATTAAAATTTCTGGGTTACAGGATTTACAGAGTTATGCCATACGTATTGTGTATCTCTGAAGATGCACTGTTATTATAACATAAATAACA
Source organism: Albula goreensis (assembly GCA_022829145.1). NCBI lineage: Eukaryota > Metazoa > Chordata > Actinopteri > Albuliformes > Albulidae > Albula > Albula goreensis. The sequence continues at coordinate 18,115,511 of CM040763.1, forward strand.
TATCTATGAGACACAGCTATACAGATTTTTTTTGTATGTTGAAGATCAGTCAAATCCTGGCATCATTAAGAAATATAATGACTCTTAAATAACATTCTCTGATTCAGCTTTCTGGTTAGCCAGAGAATTAAGCCCTGTAGACCTTTGAATGTGGCTCATGGCTTACATTTTTTAATCACGGTTAAAGGCAAACATTTCTTGCATTTCCACAAGGAAATATTTAATTTGTTTAGTGACCAACTAATACATGTGAGACAAGAAATGGAAAAGGATTACATGTCTTGCTTATGTTTAATAACTTTGTGGTTGGTTTGAATTGGTATTTGCTGAGATGTGGCAAGCTGCTGCTGGCTTTCCCCTCAAGGTGATATTAGTTCCCAATATAAAAGTAATTACTGGAGTTTGTTCGAACAAATTTTGGGAGAGGTAACCTTCAGACAACCCTTCACTCAAGCACCAGTATCCATCCAGTCCGGTTGTCTACACAGGTGGTAATTTGCCACGTACCTTCTCTCCCATCACACTCTCTGTTTCCGATATCCCTCCCCCTCCCCAAGTCTTTTTCCCTTTCTTCTGTTTTTTTACTCTCTTCTAACAGTCAAGGGAAGGGGGGTTCACTTCATCCTAAAAAATAGTGAGGTATGACACTGCCCCCCTGGACTCCAAGCCCACTGCAGCATAATAAACTCCTTCCAAACGCATTCATCTTGTCTGAGGGGTCGTTCTCCTGAAATGTTCTTCTGAAATGTCTCAGGTTATCTGTGGAGGTGTGGGTAAATTCTATTCATGAAAACTGACAGTTAATACCTGCCAGGGTCTGTGATGTTCAATTCGAGTAGCTGGGAGCTTAGTATGTAATTACTGGTTTTCTGTCAGTTCAAGCTTGGACAAGTTTCTTGTTGGACTCTGTTATAGTATTCACATATATATGTAGACACCCATACCCTCAGGCTCAAAATGAAACAAACTATTCCAAATTTATCTTATCTGTGCCAGAAAGCATGGGAAGATATCTATCCTCCATCATATTTCCATTAATTACTCCAGAAGTAGGGCAAAGAAGGTAGTGTGTAGGACTTAATCAGCATTCGGCCTCAACTTTTACATACTTTTGGATGACAGTGATATACTGTTTTGGTTGACAAGAGCTAATTTTCACAGTAGCTGAACTCACCAAAATGTGCTGATGAGGATAAAAATGAACACTCATATTGAATTGTTGGGTCTTTGCTGCAAAACGTGAAGCAAAATGTTAACTGAATCACAGCTAGTAAGATAGTTTAAATCAACCTTTACATGTGGGGACAGTACACAAATTGTACCACGTCTGCTTTTATAAATGTCATATAAATGTCAATGTTTACTGAACTATTTTTGGACATATCAACCATGCTTAAAATAACTTTACTACTGTGCTTTGTATACGATGCAGTAATATTTCCTATTGTTTGGATCTCATGCATCAACCTTGCATATAAACAGATGTACTCTGTTGATTGGCAAAACAACTACATATCACACACAGGCATGGACACACAAGGTGATATACTTGTCACGTGTCTTCCGTGAAGGGAGAAGTCAACCATTATGTAAAAAAGTAAAACATTCTGTGCCCACCTTATTGTCTACACTCTTGGAAATGATACTTACTTTTTGACCGACTTCAGACAGTAGTGTATTGACTTATTTAGGTCGTATTTTTCCTTATTTGTATTTCCATGCAGTTTGTTTGCACATGACTGACCACACTGATAATAGCGGGCCATACAGGGAATTTTTTGTTGATCTTGTTGATGCTGTCTGGGATTAACAGAAACTCATGTCAAATTTACAAACAGCTGTCATTCATTATTTATTAGCGAATGGGTAAGTACACTGTGGCTTTGGGAATTCACCTCTCTCAATGTAAGAATTTTTCCAATAATGATTTTACTTTCCCAATAAAGGTAACTTGAAAAAAGCAACTTTTTGTCTGAAACAGCCAATCAAAGTACATTTTAAATAGGCTCAGACGACAGAGGGTTGTTCATTCATATATTGGGCCCTTCTTGGCACAGTTCCTCCAATGAACTGAAAGTGATGTAAAAGTTCCCTGGAATGTCACAATGTGCCCTTGAGTACAAGAACGGTCACATGGCAAGCACAACAAGGCATTACGACAGAAAACCGCCGGTAATTCTGGGCACTTTGGTCAGGAAACCAGGAAATATGTTGAGTAATCTTAGTCGTGCTAATGACATCAGTGAGCCAAGGCAAAGTGACCCATTTTATTTCCTTGCTAATTGAAAAGCGCGAATGCTGAAAATGAACCACCGCGATCTGAATAGGTAAAGAGAAGTTGAAGTTATGTACCAATGAACTAAATGTAGATAATTTACAATGTATTCACATGGTATGTGTGTAACACTGTTGAAGCATGCGCTCACTCTGATTCAGACAACACATGACAAGTGGGCATTGTGGTGTCTAAAAGTGGAAGTCCGTTATGTACCTGTTTCCCATTCAGTACTATTCACGCATCAACACAGCATAAATACTCAGTCATATGAAATTTTATTTTTCTACTGAGAAACAAGAACAATAGACACTTTTAATTCTATGGAAGCACACAATTATTCAGAGATTCATTATACGCTCCCAAACTTTACAGCGGTATTCAAATGAGCGTACAATATGTATTTGGGGCAGAATTTAATGGTACTGAATGAGAGGTTATAAAGAGGTCCACCTACACATCTTCACTGTAGTTATGGCAAAAAGCTCCAGCAAAAGCCGTACAAAGTGTATGGTCCAGGGCATGGATAAGGTGGGGTACCAGCTGATCATTAAGTGCTACTCTGGTCTCAGCGGACCTAATTCTCAACACAGAGGCCCCTCGTGGTAAAGTGAGGTGAAGTGCGTGACGCGGCCCCCTTACCGAACAGTGACAGGACTCCGCAGGCGCACCACACGAGCAGCGACATCCCCACGCTCCCGGTGTGCTTCAGAATCCCCTTCGGCGAGATGAAGATCCCGGCCCCGATGATGGTCCCGATGATCATGGAGATCCCGCGCAGGAGGGTGACCTTCTTCTTCAGCTGCACTTTCGGCTGGGGGGCCGAGCCGTTCCGATCCTCGCACGGGACGGTCCCGTCCGTCCTCGGGGGGACCCCGCCGTTAGCGGAGGCGTCGGCGCCGGCGGCGGACCTCTGAGGCATTGTGGGATGTGTGTGTGACCAAATTTAACTTTGGCTGGGTGGCTGGCTGGCTGGCTCCGAGCTGTGAAAGAACTGTCAGGCTGTCAGCAGTGACAGTGCTGAGTTACTACTGTATGAGGAGGCTAAGCCCCTTGAGGTTACTGTAAGACGAGCCTGTTCCCTATTAAATACCTGTGTGATCACTCCCTCTCCTCTCTGTCTGTGAAGCACATAGATACACTATCATGCTCTTTCTGTCTCTCCTGTCTCTATTTCACATGCACATACCACAAACAAGCTCTGTTCCTCCTCCTCCTCCCTCTCTCTCTCTCTCTCTCTCTCTCTCTCTCTCTCTCTCTCTTTCTCTCTTCTCTCTCTCTCACTCTGTCACTTTAAAACACACACATACTTTTCCCTCTCTCCGGCTTGGCCCGATGAATGACATCTCACTTTGCTTAGTCAGAATGATGATGCAACATTACGAGGTCTGCCCTGAGCACACAGGCCCCTCCCACTGCTAAAACAGACGTCATCCAGCCAAGTTACTTAAGCTAATATCTGGGCTTTCCTACCACACTGGACTGGACTGCTCTTTGCTCAGCTTTACCAAGTTGTTCTCATTGCACTAAATCCAGGTACAGACAATGGTTGGGATCTCATTCACACACAACACCACGTTAAATGATTTCTTTGTTCTTATTACAATCAAAACATTTTGGAAACAAGAAAGAGCACTGATATATAGTACAACTACTGTAATGTAACTACTTGTTAAATGTTCTTGTGAATTAATACTAAATATTGTATACATACTGGATTAGATGGTAAATCTAGTTTGTACTTAGCAAGTGAAAACTGCATTTGGTGTAGCCCTGGGAAGAAACAATATGCATACCAAATTATAGCTGACTGACTGACTTTCAGCCACTCACAACCCAAACATTGCTGAATCTGTTTTAAATATACACAAGTTATTATCAGGACCACATTAAACTATACTATGCACTGATATTTTTTATATTCAAAAAGTTTTCAGGGTGTGATTTGAGGCACTCACCTACTGTTCAGCTGGCAGCAGGCCTGACAATATGCCACTATACTGTATACACACTACTGTATGCCACTATACTGAAAAATTGTTTAGCAGCATGATGTATATCAATTAAGAACCATTTATGTGGGCATAAATATAAAAATGGTTTCGAATAAAGCGAGAAAGTATGTACAATTAAAGAGTGCAGTAAAAAATCGAATCACTTTGTAACCTGCGCAGAATTTAAATAACACAAATGAATATCTTTTAATTCAGTCAAGGAATTTTGAGGAAGGCCCAGCGTCACCATAGCGATGGATGCCACTGGGTCATTCTAATTCAGCGGTTACACAAACAAGTTTTGGAGCACACACTCTGACAGGTCTTGGCACATGGTGCGGTTCTGGCAGCATGGTCCTTATTCAATATCAACCCCGACCTGCCAAATCTGGCCCTTTTCAGTCAACCACACAAACAAAAGTTTCGAGACTTCACACTGGCCTTGCATCTTATATTCATTTATCTGTTTACTCTGCTTTTATAATTTACTGTTTGGTATTTTTGGTAGCCCGACAATTGTGGGCGCCTTCTCTTTTAAACTTCTTTTAATCCTGAGGGCCATTACCACAGGAATTACAATGGATGTGAAGGTTATTCAGGGTTGGTTTGGTTTATTTGGCCTGGCGTGAGAACCTCTCAGTGGGTTCGGTCTCCTCTCTATAGAGGGACACTGCTGTGGAGCCACTAAAGCAGCTAAAGAGGTGAGAATGAAAAATGGGGACCCTTTCTCTGTTTCTCTCCCCAGAGGCAGTCAAAGCAGAGTGGTATATTTCTCACTGTACCAGGGAGAACAGAGCTAAATATGACCCCCCACACACACACACACACACACACACACACTCCATCCTCTCCTTTGACTAACTGGTCATTTAAGTTGACAAAGCACATGCGGCAAAGCCTACAGCTTGACTTGAAGAACTCAACCGACCCAAAGTGACACCTACGTTCATTAGTGACCAAATAGTGTTCGGCGTTTCAGATAACTTCGTTCCCTGTTTTTTACTTCTTTTTTTTCGTTAACTTACTGCCGTTCCACAACTTTTTTTAACAATCTGTGGAGAAAATTCAAACAAAAAAATGATCTGAATGACCTGAATTTCTCTCAGTGTTACGATAACACTGAGGACAGAGTTGGTCATACTGATGTCACCATGATCGCAATCAAACACATTCCCTTGAGCAAGATGAATTGCAAACAGACAAACTTCAGTTTATTTACAAGTCTAAGCAAAAGATAGAGGGTCTGATTTGAGGGGGCATACACACCCTGAGTATACTAACATTAAAATAGCAAGCTATCATTATCCATTCAGCACTATCAAGCTAACCCACTAGCTAATAAGAGTTGTATTTGCACTGCCTTTCTTTGTCTGTGTGTGTACTAGGTTGGGCTCTTAGTCTTATGGCTAGATATGTATATAGAAAGCATTTGCTGGCTCTTTTTTTGCAAACGTTCTCTAACATTACATAAAGGCCAGTTGGGTTATTTAGTAACATTCTTAACATTTTTTGTTCAGTGCAGTCTACCCCCATTCTCCTTGGCAAGAACATCCACGCCTTTGAACAAATTGTTTTCGAGGCAGTACTGACTTTTAGGATACCAGCCATATAGTGAAGCAATTTGGGAGTCGTATGATTGTGAGTAAATGAAGAATCAGCTAGAAAACCCCAGGATTACTCAATCCGATACCTCCATTTTGACATTCAGCAATCATACAGAACAAAAATTACTGCCATATTTTGCAGCGTTGCACACATAGCTAATTGATTAAAATGGAATGCCAGTTTTAAATTAGTTTAATAATTGAATGTGACTGCATTGGATTCTGCTCTGTCTCAAATTTTCAAAACAAAACTGTGTTCAGTTTATGCTAGACCGATCAAACTGAGTGTCCATTTATTTTAGCAAGTGCAGTTGAAACTATAGTGGAAAAAATGACACTAATCCCTAACTAGCCTGCAACAATGGAACACAGTTACCATCACCCCAATATGCAAGGTTCTTTACTAACCATCATCTAAAGACGGTATGTAAAAATCGCCATAGGCCAACTGTGACCATAGCTTTAGTTCAGAATGGCCATTAACCACAAATATCTTCAGTAAACCACTTCTTGAGCTACTGTTGCACAAGTATAAACTAGCCACTCATTTGGTGCCCATAGTTTACCATACTGTGTGAGCTGTAGAATAGCTTGTTGTCAGTCATGCTGTCTGATTTCTTGTTTTCTCTGACATGTTACCCTCGGTTTCTGTCCAGTTGTTTTCGTTTTCTTTTCACTGTCCATGTGCTTTTGTTTTGGTTTTCCTTTTGTTTGCCACACCTTCCTCGTCACCTGCTCTGTTGATTGCTCATATTTCGCCTGCTCTGCTCCTCACCTGTGTCTCGTTTGCTCATCTATACTGTGTTTGTTCCTTAGTTCTTTGCGAGTTAGTTTCCGTGAATTTTCCTGTTATGCTACAAGCCTTTTGTATCTGTTCTGCCTGCCCATTTTTGACCCGTATTTGTTCTTTGTCTTTCTAGTTTCTGGATTGTGTTTTTGTGCTTTCTCCAAGTCTGTTCTGGTTACGACCTTTGTCTGTTATTTCGTCCTAGATTCCTGGACTGTGAATCTGTACTGTCGCTGTGCCTTCCTGGTTATCAACCCACACCTGTACCTGGCCTTAATTTTGGACTTGGCATTCTTTAATAAACACACCTTTATAATTATGTCTGCGTCTGAGTCATGACACTTATTGGCTTGTAAGCAAGTGTATGATATTCCACTGCAAGCACCAGATCAACAAGAAAGTACTTCACTTTCTCTGTGCAACCTTATGAACCGGCCCTCCAAACCAAATCACCAAAGAGATAAGATCCAAACAGATTCTGGGTTCTGCCCAGTCCTTCAGAATTGACTTCTTAGAAGGAAAAAAAATCCAGGCTTGCCAATGAAAAGATGTCTTTTGTTTAACTGATTTAAGGCATCATCCCCAAAAAGGATCAGCCCCCAGGAACAGCAAGTGGGCTGATCCATGCAAAGTTACCAACAAGCGGGCTTTTAATCTTGCCGTGAATTTAGAGGCTCGACAATAAGGGAATCCAGCCAGACCTGCTTTCTGCAGCATCGAGTGCGGAGCGGTGAGAAACATCATGCCAAGAGCCCCAGCATGGAATGAGCGTAATTGAAACGTAGCGCACAGCGGTTCGCCCTAATTCCATTGATAAGTGGGCTTGGATCTAATTGTATATGATACCCAGCTGTGAACAAACTTAAAGCGGGAGTCCTGACTGGGGGGAGTGGGGTAGGGGTTGGGGGGGGTGGAGTTACGATGCAAACCACGCAGAGCCAAATCATCATGCTGCTTGGAGAACGTTTGAAACTACAAGTGCATCGTGGGAAAGTGGAGGAACACCAATTATCACTGCCTCTCCCTACTCACACCCCCACCACCAAACCCCAATGCAGGAATCAGACGGGCATGGGATAGGCATGGGACATTTGATTCAGTGTAATTAAAATGATTGGTGCCATAAATAATTAAAAGGAACCTGCCATTCTATAAGGTACTATTAAAACGACCGTCATGCAAATGAATAAAGGTAAATGTTACATATTTGAATAGGACTGCGAGACCCTAAGGGCGAAATTCAATCAGACATGCTTTGTTTCTCCAAGGGCATTTCAACATAATGTTCTTCGAGTATGTTATATCTTTTGGAGAGCAAAAATAGCATCAATTGGAATTAGTTCTAAAATAGCACGTTCTCAAACAGGCAAATGTCTGTTTTTTTTTGGTTGAACTGAATAAAGATGAAAGTGGAGTGGAATTTAAGGGAAAAACTGGGTTGAGCAACAGTTTATTTCCCCTTTCTCATGGACCTTTTCATTCTCATAGTTATATCTTTCAGGATTGCAAAACAGACTGGTACAAATACAGAAACATTTAACTGTACTATTTCTTTTATAACAAATTTTCATGTACATCGCACAGCTCAAACTCTCCTCTTGAAATGAAATCAGTACAATAGGCTATTATGGAAGTAGATCTCATATTAAGATCATAATAACAATAAAATCTATAATCAGCTAGAAGTACATGGGGGTTTCTGGATTTCCTAACATCACTGAAGACAGAATTATCCCTTTATAGACCAAATCCTCAGAATGGTTTCAGTGTATACTAATGTATGCAATTGAATGTGGTTGGATTTATTATTATATGGAACTATTCATTCAGATGAATGCATGATTTGTAAATGCACTTTTCTGAATCACGGTTATAGGGAAGTTTTTTATTCTGAGCTCAGGAAGGTCAACAGAATCTTTGAATGAACTTTCAGGGCATAAAACCAAGTAAAGTTTTAAATAATAAAAACAGGTCGGCAGTCATTCATAAAATTGCTCTAAATTGGTGAAATAATACAGAAAAGTATGTTCTTTTGTGGTCACTTAAATGCATGAAATTGTGTGGTGGAAATGTCAATGGAAAGATTACAGCTGTACTTGAAATCAAATAGAATCCTGTGTTTATGAGGACAAGCATTCACAATGGATGGAGTAAACCACAGAGCTGCCCTGATTGGCCTTGAATAAAAACATGTTACGACGAGCAGCCGCTGATAAGACATATCCCCTGTTCACAGCCATTTGTGGGTTTCATTCAAGTTAGCTCATTCAAGGTTTGTGTGCAACAATGTAGCGTCTTGCGCACGTGTTCCTTTAGTAAGGCAAGCAAGAAAAGGAATGACTGGCTGGTTTCATTCAGATTTTTAAAGTCAAGGGAAAACAGGTGAAAAAGAAGGGATCCTGATCACAGTTAAATACTTCCACACCCCCCCACCCGCCCACCTCAGAGCGTCTGGCTAACACATGGTAAACATGCACAGTCATTCCCGGAAGTTCCATTTGTACGTTTCGTCTCAGTTACTGAATCATACGTGGTTGTGTCGGCAGATACGTCAGTTACAGCTGAACCCAGGACTGGATCGCATTATCTGCTTGTGCTCCAAGATAGCTGGGCAGCTCTTGACAGTTTGCTGATATGATATAGGAACTCATATGAGAACAGCAATCTGCTCTGGGGTACTTTAGTTACATGACACTCAGTACTTGGCCATTTACACAGTTCTGGTGAGATTAGTGCAGCCCAAACCAATAGCTCTGTCTTCTCACAAACCTTCAGCTTCACTGATTACTTAATCGCCCCAAAGCTCTTGAGACGTTATGTTCTGCCCTCATTCATTATTAATTAATCAGCCAAAACATGCATTGTTCTTTCAATGGAAGCATGTATGAACAAAAACAACAACAACAGATGAAATAAATAGTGTAATTATGCATTTTGTATCGAATTTGAAATTTAACAGTAGAACCAATCCATACCTTTTGAGGGTATGTGATCTCTGTGAGTACTTAAGGTTTGTGATAGGTGAGAATGGTTTCATTGAACTAAAACTGGTGACTCTGTGACTTAGACCAATGACATTGGCTGTGAAGAGAAAAACTTTGTTGATTGGTTCAAACAAGTCATTTGTGTACTCCCGTGTGCTGTCCTCTGATTGGTCCTTGCTCCTGAGAGGCTATGCTGATTGCACAGAGGTGGAAAAAGGCACTTTTTGTGACTCAGAATTGGAGAGAAAAACAGGGAAAATTGTTCAATCAAAAACCAAAGGTAGCATAGCAGTACACACAGTAGAGTGAGTTTGCAGCAGCTGTCATGGTGGCAGAATCATTTTCCACCAGAAAATTCAGCTTTTGTTTTCGTGAAAACGGTTGCCAGGATTGTCCTTGACTAACCATGCACCAGCTGGTGGACTGTGGAGAGAAAAGGAGGTGTGACTGGAAGAGGAGACCATTTTCTTTTCTGTCCTCTCCCAAATTCAAGGACATCACAACAATAACACAGGTCTTTGAATGAGCTGGATACATTGCTGTAGGGAAGAAATTTGGGCTAAAAAATGTGTTAAAAATAGGGGGTGTCTTCCTCGGACATATTGGGGGGGGGGGTTACATGGTAAAATAAAGAGACACTATGCTGGTGCATTGGGGAAGAAGGGGTAGAAAAGAAAGTTAAAACAAGATACAGACAAAGAGCTCCACATTCACTTTCTCCCATTGTGGCTGTCGCCTGAGGAAATATAACGTTTTTATCCAAACAGTCTCTAATCTCTGTTTGGATGGATGGGGGGGTTGGGGGTTGGGGGGGTGGTGGTGAGGGATCTTATACAGAAAGGGTTAAAGGCAGCTGCCAGATTGGAACCTCCCCTACGGCACGGGTTAGAAAAACAGAATTAGGATCCATTTGTACTGCGGGCAATTCCAACAATAATGTCAGAACTCATTATGGGAGCGCTCGAAACGCGTCGGGAAACGCTGGGGTGGAATGTTTTCACATGCACGCTGGTGTCTGAGGCGGAGTCTAGGGGCGGTGGGAATCGAGACGGTGCATGAACGTTTTATCTCTGATTCTCGCGCCGCCATGCTAGCTTATTCCTCCTGATGCGCCACATAGATGTTAATGCACTATGTGTCCATGTAGATTTTCTCACCTTGTAAATTTACATCTAAAGTTCAAGAGTTTAAAGAAATGTGTTCATTTGCAAATGGACAAAATTACAGACCGTCTGTTAACCTACATTGATGTTTTATCATCCCAAACCCCACTACATTTTATCTAACCTTTATTTAACCAGGAAAAAAGCCGGTGAGATATAAAGTCTCTTTTACAAGGGTGACCAAGAGGACAGCAGAGATCATTAAAACAGTTACATGACATTACAATACAATTATAACATTACAGCAATAAAATAAACAAAAACATATCATCAATTAACCGATCCAGCCTACAGGAAACATTTACACTCCTTGTACACAGCGTCAAACACTTCAGTATCAGTGCTATGTATATACGAACTGTGTAAATGCAGCAACATTTGAATGTATTTCTATGTTTCAAAATTTGCTATTCCTTTCTTTTGTAATTGTTTTTAATTAACCAAGAATCTTGATAGAAAGGTACTACACATCTATATAGTCAATCTACTTCTGTAAGTTTTCATCAGTTTTAAGGAAAGGATTTTGACCTTCCATGACTTCCTGTTAAACAAAGGTATTACGTTTTTGTAGCAACTGAAATGTGATTTTTATCCCACCTAGGGGAAAGGAAAAGAAACGACCAATAAAAAGTTGGTTATTTACCTCCTGTGGCGCCGGGAGAAGTGGAGATATTTTCCTCCCCTTGAACTGCTATCACTTCCTGGTCCCTCCTTTGGCCTGGAGAGAATGCAAGAACCTGCACAGCAATGGCTTCGCTAAGAGGCATGCTCAGCTGAAGGTGATTTCCAGTCAACACAGGTGCTAGAACTTTCTTTCAATTAGGCCACTTAGTTAAGCATTGCCTTGAAGGCTGTGTTGTCCCCCCCCCCCCCACCTGTTCTGTTTCTTAATTTGACCCTGGTTTTGTGTTTATGTGTTATATGTGTTTATTCTTTGTTTTATTGTTTTCCCCAAAAAGGGGTAAATAAGAGACCTTTGGTTTAACCTTTGTGTTTTTTCCTTCCTTGCATCCAGCTTCCACACCTACCATTAAACAATCATTCAGCCAATGGATAAAATACAATAAAGTTAAATATAACTTCATATATGGGGGCAATAATCAGAGATTTTGATTATGTACCTGCCCAGGAGTGAACACATGCATTTTTGCTCAATGGGCAAAGATGCTCGGGAGAAAAAAAATAAACAGAAAAAAAAATACCACTGCATCCATGTGGCTAGTCAGGACAGTTTCCAGAAGAAAGTCCTATTTAGGGCACCAAACAAGCTGAAGCACCTGGAGTTTGCCAAATTCCATCGGCCATTGTTAAGATCGATGGGATCATGAAAGTTTGACCAAAAAAACATTGTCTCTGCCAGGAGGCTTTTAAGGCAATTCAGCAGGGAGAAACAGGAAACAGGCACAGAGATCGCTGTGAGCCGGGGATACGACAAACATCCTTTATTATGGTGGTATCTGAGTACAGCAGCAAACAATGTCAAAGACTAATACTAAAGTTACAACAAGAAACAGGGTCTTATACATTTTGAGGGAGAAGTGAAGTTATCTATAAATTACCTAAAATGATTTTAATCAATTGCATCGATTATTGGGCCAATTAAATGTCTAACGTCTTCATATGGACTTCAAATTTCTTGACTTCTTTGCATCTTGCCAGAGCTTCACTTGGCATGCCTCTCTTCTTATCACCAGTTGTCTTAGCACAAGAACATTCTATGCAAAATAGCAGGTGGATTTGTTTACCTCCCCAAATTATTTACTTATTAACATCCCAGTTAATTTTTTATACATTGTTTCTGTCTTTTATCTCCTAGTACACCTGCCAGGTGATAATTACCTTAAGTGAACTTTGTGATCCCTTTCACGGTTGTTGCAGTCCCACTTGCATACACATTCACAATGCAGACAGCTTTCTGATTCATTTTCAGAAATTAAAAAAAGACTTGCAAGAGAACGTATGAGATGACTATTGTTTTGCATAACTATCATCGTGGTTGGTAGCCAAACAAAAAAAAAAAAAAAACAATACGCCAAGGTGTAAAATGATAAATAAACTGACAAACACATCCATATTATAAATAATCCACATGTATTAAGAGGTTTTAAGGATGAATTCTGTTTTTCGGGTTTCTCCAGCTGTCCGTGGCAAGCCATTCTCTGTTCAACCAGAACACCAATGTTTAGACACATTTAAAGAGTACTGCAAGAAGCATGTTGGATATCTCATCAGTCCTTACAGAAACTGGCATCGCCTCCAACGCCGCGTGAGACAAAGCTTTCAAAGGTGTCTCAATGACAACATGTTGACCCATAACCTGAATATGTAAAAGATAATAAAGATGTAAAATCATGGATTATAGTTCTGTACAAGTGCAGAAGAGCAAGGACGAGCTCACTGTGACCCTTGAGGATGAGAATGAGTTTGATGCCATTGTCTGAAAATCAATGCACAATTCTCAAGGGCACCAGCTGTGAAAAGAGTCTATAAAAGTAAATAATAAACCTCCCAAGTCAGAATTCCAACTTTCAGTTCCTTCATTCTTCTGATTCTACAACCATTTGCTGTCAAATGTGAACTTTCAAGCCTGGCAGATATACACACTTCCTTTTTTTCAGTTGCTCTTTGTAAATTAGTACATTGGACGTTTTGAGTAAAATGAAAGCTGTCTACATTCTTTCACATTTGTTTAAGTTCATATAATTTAATCATTTGAACTTGGTATTTTCATAATGATGTGGGTGTTACTGTGAAATCTTATTTATAAGAGATGTCTGTATTCACAACTTTAAACATGCCCTGGGGTCAATGTCAGGGCTAGTTATCTTGCTCAATAGCTATGATCTCATTTGCAAATGGGAGAAATGCTATATTACTGCAAAGCTAATTAGTTACTGTGATAAATCAGACTAATTCCTCTCAGACTCAATGTACAAAACAAAATGGCTGTGCTATTCTCTTTGCCATGCAGATCACTTTAAATGATATACTAAAGTTTAATTTTGTAGAAGGAACTAACAGAACTCTTTGGCTCGTTTGAGTTCCATTATGACATCACAATGGTTACCCTGACTTGCTCCATGATTATCAGTTACTTTGTAACAGAAACTCTTTGGCTCATTTGGGTTCCATTATGACATCACAATGGTTACCCTGACTTGCTCCATGATTATCAGTTACTTTGTAACAGAAACTCTTTGGCTCATTTGGGTTCCATTATGACATCACAATGGTTACCCTGACTTGCTCCATCATTATCAGTTACTTTGACCACAATGTGCATACAGACCACTGAAGAAAGTAGAAACTAACATAAACAGTTGTAATTATGTAAATTGTCTGCTGCAAATAGCTATCACAGACAGTGGTATCTCAATCTGTTTTCACTTTCTGTTTCTGATTTATAACCTTACTAATTTCTTGTTGTTTGAAACCTCCATTACGGGTTTGATTCCTGCATGCTAGACATAGCTAACTTGTGTGTCTGTTTACCTCAGAAAGTTACCATAACTGCCAAGACCCATCCATTTTTTTCAGAGCAGTGATAAATTTACACTTTGTGATTCACAGCTTGTGAAATGTTCTCATTTTGGCTTCATAAGGGGAAATAAACCTTTAGATTTAAAACTTAGAAGACACGGTTTCATGTTAAGTTTTTAACATAAAACTGAAGCTTGCTCCATAAACGTTTGCTAAAACAAGTGTTAACATCATAGTAGGATGTATTTCTTTTGAATTACTTAATTGCCTCAGAAATCCACTGCCTTCTAGTTGTTACACTTTAAAAGTCTATTTGGATGTTGAATTTTAAACTGATTGTAAGAAATGCACTTGAATTTAAATGTCAGTCAAAATTAAGGACAAATGTTGATACAATCCTGACCTCCAAGTCACTGTACTTTACAGTGCAGAAGCTGACATTGACATGTCACACAGTTCTTTCATCATTTAAATGTTCTCTTCCAGCAGAATGTCATATGCTTTATGTTTCTCATAAATCAAAGGATGTCTTTTTCAAATGCCCTTATCCTCTTCTGGTTTTGGGTGGTTCACACCCAGCAATCTCAGCCTTCAACAGAATATAGTTCCCTTGAGTGTGTCAAAGAGAGTGACAGTCATACCAAGAGATATTTACATGTGAGAGCTGTACATTCCTTAGATAGCATAGGTGGTACAAAAATAAGAGAGCTTGTGACAAGACCAATAATGAAACATGACAATGAAGACTGTTCATAGAGAAAGGCAAGGCATTTGTATGTTGTTTTCTCCAGTTAAGTCCATATTATCATGGTTTTCATCTGGTATACCAGCAAGATTTGATGCTATGGTATGCACAAAGCAAAGCTAACTCTAACGCAGGTGGTGGAAGGCTTTGAGTTGGTATGCTGAAGTTATATTGAATTAGCTTTTTCCTCCCTCCTCATTCTTGGATGCAGTTTCAGCCAATGAGGTGCCAGAATGCAAAACGGCTCACTAAGGATTGTCAGTGTCACCATCCATTGTATAATTCTTTAAGGTTGTAAAAATGATACCATATAATGCAATGTGAAATACAACTCAGTTTCATACAAGTATAATATAATGTTAAAATAAATACAAACTAACATTAACAGTACTCCTAAAGCATACTGGCTTAGGGCTGAAGATGCCTTTGATTTCCACGGTAATCACTGCAAGACAACTGTCTATCCTTCTCTAATCTGTGAACGAAAACCTAGGGATAGTGTTTGGTTGGACATGTCAAACATTGATAAATGCGCCTTTGTTTTCATTTGTGTTCAACTTAATGTAACGTTTTCAGTAAAGACTGTTAAGAGAAAAAAAAATCCACACATTTTTATTTTACTCCATTTTTTCCATGAGGAGAGTTAAAAGTGATCATCAGCGTAATTCCCATGATTCCATTGGTGTTTCAGAAACAATGCTGATGTTTCCGGAGGAGGAAAAAAAAAATCGATGCTGTGTCACGCCCTGCCAATAAGATGGTTGCAGTGTCTTTGAATTGTGTCAAGGGTAAAGTTTACCCACAAGGCATGCGACTCTTGACTTTTGCATGAAGTTTATTTGCGACTGTTGGGTCAAGTCAACTGTTTCATCAATTTTTGATTTTTGATATTTTTTTTTCTGGCTTTGTATACTGTCATGTTCAGAATACCTTGGAGATATCCTTTCTCAGACAGGCCTTGAGGCCTTGTAAAAAAATTTTGTTTGAACACGAGGAAAAAACTATAATAAAAAAAAACACAAGCGTATGTATATAGAATTTCTGTCACAGAAGAAAGTGTTAGTTTGCAGGATGTACTCATCATTTTGTAGGCATGGTACATATTTAGACAATACCTTTTTTTTTAGCCCAACTTGCATGGTGATTCCAAGAAGACTTTGGGACTGATATTTGGCGAAATGCTATTGTAATATACAGAAATATAAGAGACGCACATATCTGCATTCATACCATTTCCATAACAAAGGCTTGATGAAGATGCACCAGAATATACATTCTGATTGGTGTAGTTCATTTTCAGTTCAATTTGCTTGTCATGGAGATACGTCATTTCAAAATTTCCCATAAGCCTCTCTGTTTATAATGCAAAGAAGGGTGGGGTCTCCTGATCTGTGGCCTAGGGAGCAGTTTTGCACACTTTTAATAAACGACAGAATCAATATGTCATTCCGGATCATGTTATGTATGGTTCTTTAATTACTGTTTTCCTTCACGGCAGACAGAGTAGTTTTTTCTCTGCTTTGAAGGTCCAATATCAAATTTGAAACACGTAGCCTGGAGTGACAACGACATCTAGAGTGGAACTTGGCGAACTGAGCGAAAGCCGGGCGAAGGGAATTTCACGTAATCACTGCTCTCATACTTCATAATTCAAAGGGGGGCAGAGTTCTTTGGGCATGCTGAATTAAAGAGAAAAAGTCAAATCTGTAAGCACTTACGTTCAGTGAGGTATTTTTGTTTAATTATTGAGGGGCGCTCTGAAGCAAAGCTTCCCACTACGCCCCTGCTCGGCTCCTGCCGGGGGCACAAGTTGCCGAAAAAACTGGCTGCACCACCGGTTCAGCGCCAGTGTATGAAATATAGATCAGTCACTTGGGGGCAAAGGATGTAAAATATTTACCGCATTGACAGTTCTTATATGTCACTTCCCTGCTGGAAGTTTTGGAAATACTGAGGGCTGAATTATTCACCGCCATCTGTCAGGAGCTGATCTGCGCCGTTTGAGCGAAATGCGACCGAACAGCGAGCATAAATACGAAAATAAAAAAGGTGCACAGCTTGTTTAATGTGTGTCTTCGCATGACACTGATCTTTAGGTTAATCTTGGGTGAAATCCGTTTTGATCAGGCAACAAGACAGTCTGTTATTCACCCTCACACATTAAACTGTTACTTAAGTTTAATACAGACTAAGATCACCTCTGGAATGACATTGTTCCAGCTGTGAATGATATTATTTAAGTTTACTGACATCCAAAGTGTCTATAGTTATTTGTTTTGGGAACATTTTTAAAATTTAACATTTCTGTTTAAACATTTACAACATGTACAACTAAAGGGACAAACAGAAAAGTAGACTGTGTTACTTGTGCAACTACATTTTTTAAAAACGTTAATTAGAAAAGTATGCGGCACCCAAATGTTCAAAGAAACACAACTCTGAGTGTTGTGGGTGTTGATCATTCCAAAACTGAATATCATAACATACTTGATTTTTCATTTTTGAGTGTGCAGTTGGCTCTAATAATTTCTTAAAATGAATGAGCTGTTATGTGTAGTTTAATACTGAGCACTCCAGACCAGATGGCCATAAACTGTGGAACAGTTGGACCCAGAAACCAACACAATGAGACAACAGAGAACACAAAACAGAGCAGTATTCACAGCCAAAAGTCTTTAATATGTAATGAGTGAGAATGGTAGACCCGGTGGGGAGTATGTACCCTGGATGGATAACTAAAGTAGGGTAGACCTAATATTTCCATGTGTTCAGTGAGCTAAGTCTGGAATCGAGCCCAAACTGTAGAGCCAGCAAATACCATTTCTTCATGTTCACTTTTTCTTTATCCTATTTTATCTTTTATTTTACACAACTTCTACTCTGTGCTTACTAAAAAAAAGAATGCCTTTAGGTTATTTTGTTAATGCAATGAGCCAAACTGTTGTGTACAGCATAATTCATAATTTGTATCAGAAAGTGAAGGGTGACGGCCCACACACTCCATAGTTTTTCATAAATAAAACCCACACTTCGGGGGGAAAACAAAACAATGAGTGTCTTTATCGAGTTTTGCGTGATGGATAAGACGAGAGAATGTGCATCGCACAGTCTGTAATGATCCCTTTCCTGCAACTGAATACTCCATCTTGGAAGCAAAGCAGGTGTTCGGAACACTCTGCTGGTTTTGTTTTTGTCCTCAAAGCTGTATTTTCTTCCCTAAATTGAGGATGCATGAACACATGAATAGTAACTATATCATAACCATCAGTGATTTCCACTGTATATTTTTTTTCGATAAGGCTTTTGCATCATTTTTCAAAACCTAGAAGTTGAATTAATAAAATGTATTAATACCTGCATCATCAAGTTTGTTGCATTTGACGGTAAATAACCAAATAACACAAATGTATATATGAAAAGATGGATCCAATGTTCATAGTTGGAGACAGGAAAGTTTAATTACACAGCTGGCTGTGGGAACACAAGCATGGAGCAAATACAATGTACAATCTACATTTATGCAGTTTGAGGGAAATACAGGTTAGGATAAGGCCTAAAATAACAGGCGCAAGACTCAGTTCATTTGGAGAAGAGACAAACAGAAAATAGTACCAAATTATTTCTGTAGATACAGCACAGGTAAGGCAGCTGTTGTCAGGTATCATTATTTTGTTCCCTCAAAATCACAAACACACACACACACAATAGACATGCCTGGTGCTTGCTCATGATCATGGGACTGACACACACACACACAGAGCACAACCAGGACGCTCTGAATGGAGTAATCATTAGAACTGTTAAGTCGTCCATTTTACTGATACCCTGGGGTGTACTAGACAACTAATGTGGATCTTACATGTTATTGATCTCCGTGGTCAGTGGGGGGTAAATGTTAAGTGTCTTAATCGAGCATGTTGTTATTTGTTAGGGGTTTGACAGGCCTACCTCAATCCAAATGTCACAGATGGACAACTGTATCTCTTTGGGCCTAACAGTGGTTTATATAAAGAAGTCCTAAGACAATGGATCGTTGGAATGACAGTTCTGAATGCCTGTTATAAAATTTTGCCTTAAAACTTATTATTAAATGGGCTGGCAATGTCTCTTATTCCTTGGAAGTACAACAACTGGGTCATCTGTACCAGAAGAATTCAACCTGTGTCAAAAACGAGCACTTCTGCTGAGTCATTATCCATTCTTTGATCTGAGTAGAAAGATATCCACACTGTTGTCAGACACAACTGTGACATGTTCTTTCGTGTGGTCATTTTAGTTCACGCTGAAGTTTGCAAAGAAAGAAAGAAGGAAAGAAAGAAAAAAAAAGGCTATGTGAGTATAGAGTTGACTTCCGGGATGAATAGAAGGTTCTCATTAGCTGGCGTTTCAGAGGATTAATAAAGAAAATTACAGCCAGGCTGTTAAGGACGTTTCTAATTTAATGAATGTGTGCTCTGTTGCGCACTGTCATTAGCCACAGTGTCAGGAAAATTACTGGCTAAACCGAGAAGGGCAGTGCAGAGTGACACCGAATGTAATAATTTAACTCCAACAGCTCTCAGACTCACACAATGCACCATTCATTTATTTCATGCGCTTCACAGAAAATCTTGAGCTTAATATGCTTTAGATGAGACATGAAAGATCACTTTATATGAAATGTGGACCGAACTTAACATTTTTCCTTCAGGTTTACTTACAGTTATAGTGTAACTTGTTCCTCTTTTAGAGTATAAACTCTAAGATACACATGCACCAGGAAGGGTATTTCGAGAAGGATTCGTCAGCTTTTTTGTGTTGTAATATGCACATCACGTCAGAGTTTTGAACTGAATTTTGAATCTGTATTTGGTTCGCCATTCAATATATACAAGTGTGAGGTTTGTGTCTTTTTTCTGAAGTTCTGCTGTACTTGTTAATCCAAGGGAAAGGACAGATTTTGAGGGAAGAGGAAAAGATTAAAGCCAATATTGATTATTTGACAGGACAAGAAACATCGGTTCAGAGCAGTTAAGTACTTTTATTTTTCAGTCAAAAGGGATGACAATATCTCATTACTTACTAAATGATAGCAGAAGTGCCCACGGTCTGCCTGCACAAAACTGGCCATTAAGTTTCTCTCCGCGATTCATGTCTTTACAAAGGCTTGGACAATGGCGTAAGACAACAGACAGCTGACATTTACTCATTTTGGAGGAGGAGGAGAGTTCCTGCTTCTCTGTGCTCTCCTGAATTAACAGTGGAGGTTGATGCAACAGAACACAGTATGAGAGTGCGACTGGACATTCCAAATTAGGGGAAGAGGAGAAAAGCATTAAAAATGAAGTGAAAACAAATTGAACTCAGGAACTGAGAACATGCTGTTCCAATGAACCTCATTTATCATGTATATAATTGGGCTGTCCGATCTGGGGAAGAAAGCATACAGATTAAACCTGCTTATCCTCCTTGTAAAATAAGTAATAATAGTGTGCTGGTTGCCAGAGAGGTTTCAGGAGTCCAGTCTCGCTACTTTGAATTGTTAGCCAGGCTACATGAATTTAGCTGCTATTTTGAATTGTAACATTTAGTATTTTACACTTTTTAGTCTATCCTTATCGGTCTATCCATTTCTTTATTTACTTATTGATTGATTGATTGATTGATTGATCAATGTGTGTCCTGTACTGTATGTTCTGTGTTATTTTGTTTAACAACATTTTTTAAAATACGACAAAGAAACTATATCTGGGCAGAGGAAAATGACAGGGCACTTTCAAACCCAGAGAACTGAAATTGCAAGATATTAGAGGCAGTCAGTTACTTAGATAATCCACTTCAGGCACAGAAAGTGTGGTGATTTTAAAATCTATATAATAAAAAAATGAAGATTCAAAATTCACTTAATTCACAAAGGTGTAGCATGCTGTTATTAGAATGCTATGATTCTCTGAATCTGCTGTTCCCACTGCATGCTGAACACTTTGAGTACATGCTCACCTGCATTGATTTTGACCAGGGGCATGTCTGAAGCTTAAAGTCCAGATGGACTTATCTGTTCTCTTGGCAGAAATGAAAGAATAGGCTTGCCTGTGTGCCTCCTGGACAGACCATATTTCATCCACCTGGTTGCCAATAAACATGTTTATCATTGACGCTCATGGGACACCCGTAGTAAATCTTTAATTGAGGATTCTTTCAATAAGACACATCAAGGCTATTTTGCTGATATGATAGGCCAATATCCTATTTCCCATTTTACTTAAATGAACAACACAGCGACTCCCATGATAACATAGATAGAGATTGATACTCCCCCCTAAGACCCAATGAATTCATGTTTTTTGTTTTTTCCTTTTGGGTCTTAATTAATTGTAGTTATCGATTGGACTGGACTTTTGAATCGTCCAGCATTCCTGTTAGTAATCAGCCTCAGTGTGAAGCCCAGTTCCAAGTCCTATAGGAAAACAGGTTTAGCGGGAAAAGACCACTTCCATGGGTGAACTGAGTATCTATACTGCTAATACACGGACCTCGCTGTGGGCCGATGCAATTCCATCAACAGCAACGATTCGAATGTTCCACAAAAATACAGAAGTTTCATCAGTTCTGATGTACTCATAAAGGCCTCTCAAAGGGAAATGGCCGGGCTGTGATTTGAGAACTGTGGACATCGATCCAGAGTAAGCGAAAAGACCATTATGGGTAGACTTTTGCTGCAGGTGACCCATGATATATATGCCATGTACACACCTGCATAGCCCATAGAGTCTGAATGTGTCCAAAAATTCAATTTCATGAAGCAGTACAATGTACAAATCAAACTCAACAGCACAGTGGAGGTCTGGCACAGGGCCATTCTGCCAGTCAATCTCATTAAACTTTGAGTGCCAATGAGTCACAGAGAGTGTCAGTTGCAAAATCTCTATGGTGACTTGGATATAAGACTAAACCCACAAAGCTCTGGGGACAAAGCTGCCGGTAGTGTTTAACCCCAACCAGGAGGTGCTTTGATATCCTAAAAAGTTCTGTCCATTTCCTCTTACAGTAGTTAAAGACACTTAACTATTACTATTGCATATGGATGCTCAGTGTCGACTAATTGTCTAATTAGGCCATACAAATGAAGGCTGTTCACCATCAACCTTAAATTACTTGTTTCTCATGTGGACTGTTGGACCGAGACAGATCCAGAAATAATCCAGCCCCCTTGTGACAGCAGCCCATAAATATTCCCAGCAGTTCTAGTATTCTGACGCCATCCCATAATTCCCTGCGCGGAATGGTACGACACGCCAATGAGAAAGGGAGCTTGCAGGTTTCCCGGCAACCCATCAGTAATCCCCACAGGAGATGACTGACGATGCAGGCAAGATTTTGTTTTAATTAAAGTACAATTTCACTTTTTTGTGTGGGGGTTTGGGGTGGGGGTGGGGGGGCTGTCGAATGAAAGAGAGGCTTAGAGTATCGCGTCACCGCTTTCTCGTTCTGATGCATCTGCCCTTTGGATTAATCAGACAACAACAGAAGGTCCTGATTCAGAAGTCACTGTACTGTACTCCACTGATGTGAATCAATCTCAAATCCTTGCAATAGCATACACTGTATGCTTGTGCAAAGGTGGAAAACTCCAGCTTCAGAAAATAAAAGTACAGCCGTGTATTTGTTCAACCCGTGCACGAATTAGCTCATCTACCTGGCTGAAAAAATTGTGCTAATTAGAGTCAGATGTGGTTTGGTGCACAGGTAGAACAAGTTTGTTGTAGTGTTTCTACTTGCTGAAGCCAGGGTTTTCCAACTGTGTGTGTGTTCGGCAGAAAGCAGTGTCAACATCAAGGCTATAACTACAAGTGCAAGACCGTACAGGGAAGGTACAGCTATCTTCTGATTGCATCATTAGCAACACTTAACCTGGTCGTTAGGGCCCTCTCATTACTCCTTAAACCTCTGTGTGATTGCTTAATTTTTTTGAACGACAGGGGAGACGGTCCTCACTGTTGTTAAGCCCAATGCTGTTTGCATGTGGTCCTCAGTAGCTTTCCGGAACCTTCAATTTCAAACCTCCCCCTTCCCCCACTTCTTTGGCTGGCACAGGTAACTGTTGCTGGGAGGAGTGAAATATTTTGAAACAGACAACAGAACAGATTGCAGATTCAAACAGCAGCTTGGATCTGCAGTCAAAAAATGGACTCCTTGATGTTGCTGTGAAAAGACTGAGAAACATGGATTAAGACAGCACACCTAAGATGAAGGCATCAGTATTTATTATAGAAGTCATTTTGGCTCTGAATAATCAGCACAGGGCGACATCTTGTGCCTAGTTTCGCAAGGATTCCCTTCAGTCTATTTACCCAAAATGAACCCAACAGAAGTCCTCTGGGATGAGCAGCATGGACAGGTCATGACCCCATGATTGGTTGAGCTGAGTGGAATAGGATTTCCTAGAGAGATATCAATGTTCTTGGAATACTGAAGCCGGAGAGGATGTGAGCACGGCTAGAATCAAATGGAGGACAGAAATGAACCAGAAAAGATGCAATAAACAAAAAGCAATTGGAAAAGAGACACAAAATAGTGGGCATTGAAATTCAGACGACACATAAGTGCATGACATCTCACCAGCTGTTCAGAGATCCATATACTACCCAGTGCAACTACTCTCCATAAAACCTGAACATACAAGAAGAAGACAGAGATAACCGAACCGATTTAAGACAAAAAAAACTCCCTATTGTACGGGGCTGAATTTCACTATCATTGTTAGTATGTTCAAAAAAACGTACTGACAATATCCTGTGAATAAACAAATGATTTTTGCTGTGTTCGTTCTCAGCGGACTGAGGTAAGTTTCAAATCATTTAACCCGGCGCCAAGCGAGGAAAAAATAAATTGGATTTCATTGAAAAAAAGCAGGCTTTTGTTATTCCTCTGAATAAAACAGAAAATGGCAGCAAAACATCAATTCCTAATACTGAGAAATGTTTCAGAAACAGCAAACAGCTTCTGCGTTCTCTAATGCAAGGCATGTCCAACCGTACGATAATGTGCCTGTTCTTTGAGTGTTGTAAATTCAATTTCCGTGCAAGGGGTAATAATAAATAAACACAATTAAGGTTACTGCTCTTCACTGCGACTTCGGGTCTGAAAGATTATTAGCGATCGCCAGCCTTATCAAACACAACAGCCCACAGAAAATCCAGAGGGTTAAGCCAATTGTAAGCTTCATTAGTATTTCTAATTCGGTCTTTTAATAGAGCGCGTTCGGAAGTCAGTCGGAACTTGGGCATTTAATCCTATGGGAGAGTGGAAATGATTGCCGTGGTCGGGGTCATTTTCACCGCATGCTGATCTGTTTGATAGCTCCACGCCCGCTGACAAACACGGTCAGCGCGTGCGGGACGGAATTCAATTCCCCAGCAACATATAAATGGTAATCAATCCTTTATTTAAAGTTTCATTGCGGTGTAGCATGACACTTGTGTGGTAGTGGTGCCATTTGTACTTAAGGCTGGGGAATTGGGGGGGTGGGGGTGGGGCACCTCCAATTTGTAACTCCGAGAGGACCTACCCAATAGTCTAGATGCATGACTCTGGCTTATTCCCCTTCGAGAGGAGAACCGTTCGAAGAGAACCAGAGTAGGCTGCCAAAATTGTAATTTTTTGAGGTGATATTTGTTCTTTGTAATCTGATTTTCATTGCACCTTGGTTTATTTTAGAGAAAGCTGGCTGTCTCTTAGCATCAATGCAATTTGTGTGAGTCTTCGAGAAAAAAATAGCAATAATAAAAATGCATATGAGCTGAAGGTCATATATTAAGTATAATAAAAAAAAACAGGGAATCCAGATCTCAGTCCTCCTTATCATAGTTATATTTTTGTGCTCTTGTACATTTGACTATTTTGCCTAAGGTGCATTATAAGTGCAGAAAGTCCATGATCCATAAACTGTGTAATCATTCTCTGGCTCTATGAAAACACCACCCAAAGGGGAAGAATGAAAATTTTAAATAAGATAAAATCCATCTGTTAAGATGATCTTGTGTGAACACCTGTGAAAGACATGTGATGATATGGTATTCAAGTACATTATGTGTGATGTTTAAAATCCTCAGGACTCTTGGATGAATTCCCATAAGCACGCTTGTGGCCCACATTAAATCTAGTTGGATTTTCTGGAACTTTATTATACAGTTTTATGGATCCCTCTTTCAGTTGCAGAATCTTATACATATGTGAGCTAAAGCTCAGTGACTGTTACCAATAAAGCTACTATGTTATATTACCTTAAACATAACACAACTACGAAGTAGACATCTAGCTAGCTAAATTGAGCATTGTTATTGATCGCTATGCTTCACACTGACCACAACATCCAGTCTAACAAATAACACCTGTAATCTATCTAAACTATGCTACGATAAAACTGTATGCTTTACACTGGGAGCTGTAATGAACTATTCCCAGTCATTAGACAGATGGTCTTTATTTATTATGTTACGTATTATGTTATCTTCCATCTTTTCATACTGTTTTCCCAGCTGTGTCATACTGTGACAGGGTGAGAACACAGCTGAGTGGATAGGCAGCCGCACCTGTTGTCAGAAAGTCACATATTCTTGTAGTTCCCTTGAATATGACATTTACCTTTTGCTGTTTGAGGGAATATGCACCTTTATATGTGAAAGAAAAACTAAATTTAGGCTAAAATTACAGTAATTTAATGTATAATTTAATTGATCTGGGGACACAGTATGCATGTAAATTGTGTAATTGTTCAATTATTATAAAAAAAGAGAATAGCCGTTGCATGGTAACAACTTGCATGTTGGACATGCTTTTCTGAGCCAAAGATAAAAAACGACGGGTGCCACCATACAAAACACAATAACTAAAACCCCAGAAACTGGAGCAGTGGAGGGGGAGGGGGGAGGGGGGCAGGAAGAAAAGCAGCCAATGCCAAGACCGAATTAAGCGGCATTGTGTCGCGTCCCGTGTTTGTTTTATCTTGAGTAAAAAAAAGAGCGCGGCTTTACAAACGCGCCCACGCGCTTCAATAATAAATACCTTCACAAACAGACAGAGCACAAAAGCCACCCTGCCACTCTATAAACATCCATCTGTGTTAACTTAATTTGAGCAATTGTTGCCGGGTCGGGGATGAATGGAGGGGAGTCTGGTTCACACGGCGGGCCCTCGGTTGCGTAGCCGCGGGCGGGGGCAGCCTGGGTCATTGTGCCCCCCTCTCCCGCCCCCTGCTTCCCATTGATGTCCGTCCGGCTATTAGCATAGTCTCCATCTGGTCTGGAGCGAATATGTCTCGGTGCCAAGCACCTTTAAAGGCTTCAGCGCAGCAGGCTCCCGTCCCGATCTGCCCCTGACATGTTAACTCATCCACTTGCTCACGCGCCATACAGGCTAATTAGATATAACAATTTTTTACGTATTGAAAATATATACTGTTTTTTTTTCAAACTTTCTTACCCGATAGGACAAGGAAGGGTTGAAGGGAGAACAAAGTATTGTAGCAAGCACAGAGAGTCTTCAGTAAGGATTCTTGGATAGAATGGAGCATTTTCCTTCAAAGAAATTCAACGGTATTTTGGTCTGTCTGTACCATCTATGGTTGAAACATGGGACGGAAGGCCAGACTACGGCTTACAAAATGGCCGTCCTTGTTGTTGAACTGTCTTCTCTTTCAGGTAAGATGTCCAGAGCTGACAATCAATAATTAAGTGTTTATCCCTCTGCGTACAAGCGTTCACCCACAACCATGATCACCCAACCTTGTCATCCACAGCGAAAGGGAAAACAGCTATCCAAAGATAGAAATATTCCACAGGAAAATGTCAGAAAGCAGGGGGATACGTATGAAAAATGAAACGCATTACATGAGCCAGTGAATCCGTTCAGGTTTGTGAGAAGACACATGGACGTGCCACTCGGAGGCACGCCAACATGCCTTTTTGAAACAGCAGTGTCCCCAGAAACTCTACTACATTTTAATGTGAAATTGGTACAGTAGTATTGCAACACACTGAAACCATTTAAATAATACACAAAGAGTCTGACACACTCAAATCACTGCCAACCCGTAGACGCTCCATATTTTCCAATGCGCTAAAACTCATTGTTGGAAACTTGTCATTGCTATTGACATGGAAACCAGTGATATTTCTCTGCGGAGAATGCTCCATCTACATGTATTCCTTTTTATTTATTTGTGGGCTTTCTATGGTCCAGATGTCAGTGTAACATGAATGGAACGCCACCATCTGGTCACTCCAGATTGCAGAAAACACATGTGCCTTCCCCATGGGCATTCGTATGGGAAGAAGCTGGATCTACTGGCAGAAGAGGTCAGAGGAAATACTGTGGTAAATCTGTCTGGAAATCATGGGCCAGTTTTGTCTTTTTTTACTTTTGCACATTTTTTATTTTATTATAATTCTTTTTAACGGAATGCCGCCAACAATAATATTAACATTTTTCTTTTGTCTTGCAATTAAATGTAAGTATATCTTCTGTCAGCTAAATGAAGCTTATTCGATTAACCTGACATTAACTGAACTTGGCGAGTTAATAAACTGATTTTATGAGGTATAAGATGAATTTCAACATGATGCAAAGGACAGAAGACGTCAGAGTACAGGCCATTGTCTCCTATATTCCTGTGTACATATATTTTGTATGTATGAGGTGGGCAATAAGGGGGCATTTTAAAGGCTCAGTATTAAAAATGGTAAAAGTATATGCTTATCAGAGAGAATTAAAATAATATGGCTCTGAATACATAGAGACATGTAATTGCTTTTGATGTAGCGGTATCTCCGATTCCAGTTTTGCTCCAGGAGGATTCTGTTCATTGAATGACAAAAATGAACAAAGAATTTTGGGGAAAATTATAGTACAAACCCATTTCTGACTCATACACTGGCTTACGCAGTACTGTTCCATTGATAACTCCCTACAGGACAATTTGGGAGTAATTTTAATTATTACAAGTGCAGATATTTGGTTGTCATATTGTTTTCACAGGAAGCTCATGGGGAAAAATGTGCCATGCACTTCTTTAGATACATCAGATTGTTGCAATGTCCCTGCCAATGTTTTATTTGCGATGTAAAAGGTCACTCATTTTGCATGATGTGAATTTTATGGGAATAAATGAACTACATATTGCTTATTCATAAGGCATTCATGTCTACCTTAGGATTTTATTCATTTCTCTGTACAAATAATATGAGAATATCCTTCTTTTTGTGGAATCTTCAGTAATTGGCACACTTCCTGGTTATTATTTTTTACCCGCCATGGTAAAATGTAGCCCTTGTTAGTAATACAGATATTCGTGTTGTTTGGACAGCGAAATGTATTCCGACCTCTTGATTACCATGAATAAATATGGGATGTCATTGTATGTCAGTAAACGAGAGCAGTCCTGGGCCTCATTTTACAGGATAGAAATTGTTGTAGCTGGGATTTGCAGAAGAATGGCATATATCTGGAACTTGTACACTCTATCTGTCAGGGAGTCAGATTTAGAAAATCCATTCTCTGTGAAGTGTGGGTACACACTGTCATTGGGAGCACACATCCTGTTCCATGTGATGCATATATTCTTACTAGATGCAGCTGTGACAAATGAAGTGAAGATGGAAGCTGGATCATCTAGCTCTGCGAGAGAGGACAGCAATATTCCAAACACCGAATAAGTCACGCGATACTCTTCAAGTTGCTGAATTGAAAATGTGCTCACATGTGCTTTTGAAAGTATTGCACAGCAGCTAGTTAGCAACTTGCAGAAATGTTGTATCTCAAAAGACTGCAATTGACCTTTAGCCTCATATACTGGCTACATATACTGGCTGCCGTTTGCAATAATCTAATCAAGAAGCAAACTGGCAGATGGCTGTACATCTCAACAAAATCAGTCTTATTCTTGTGTGACAGGATGACTGAGTTGACTGGATAAGTTTGTTGACAATTTGCGTTAAACCCAGGATTTTCCGTCTCACAACGCCAGTTCATAGTTTAGCCAGACTTGTTGCTGGGGCAACAAAGTCTTAAGCCCAAACTTGCAAACAACCAGGTTTAAATTTAAATTAGCTGGATAATATGAGCTTGTGTAAGTCACTCAGTGAAATCACACACACACACACGCACACACAACAACCGACATGAACACACCTTTTCTTAGAGTGGCACTTTTCAATGAAGGAGCAATCATTTAAAGAGAGCATTTAAGGGATTTGTTTGCAGAGATCTAAAAGATGCTATTAAGCACTTGGGTAATTACCTTCATGAGCTTTGCCAATGTAGTTGGTAAATGTTGATGTAAATTATTGATGACTATATGATGATGATGTAATTGTTTTCCTTCAGCAATTAATAAAACTACACTGCAAAATTTCAGCCTTAACTTCTTCATGTTTGGCTTGTTAGGAGAGTTTTGAGAGGTTAAACCACATTACCTAGTTGAAAATGTAGAATTGCAAAATAAGCCACCAGTTTGCAAAATGGTTTCAAATATTTTGATTGCCTTTTTTGGCAGATGCCCTGAGAAGTCATAAAAATGCAGTTGTTAATGTTTCATTATGGTTGTGTTATAAGAAAGCGCAAGAGTTAAAATGTTAGGGGCTCACAACCCCTTTAACATACGGCTAAGTTAAATTAGTCTTTTGTGAACGAAAGTTTTATTATTTGCGTTTATCTGCAATTCACAGAGTTGTCCAGAGAATGAAGCTAACGTTTTACATCCCTGTTGAACTGCCCTATAAAAGCACATTTGTAACAGTTTTGGAAATGGAACTTTAAGCTGGTGGGTTTAAGCTGCTGTACCCCTCAGCAATGTACCCAACCTGAATTACTACAACACATGATCAATAAGTCAATACTATATAAGGTTGAACTTGCCATGCAAATATTTAGTGTAAATTTGAACTCACTGTCAGACCTTCCACTTTATTTATTCAGAACAATTGACTTAACCAAAGCATTTTATTTAGCCTACTTAAATGTTTTTTTGACTTGCCTTTGGCATAATTGGGTTGTAGCCATGATACATTAAAGAAGACAATCATTAGCTAACAACCTACAGCACTGTCATTCCAGACACTGCTAATATTTGGATGTCATGTGTGAAAGAAATTAGCATTTCTTGTTGCACTCTTCATTAACCTACTCTTTAGTCGTGAAAAACTATGTCAACCGAAAATAAGAGGGTGCATGTATCCATAACCGTGTTCTCCTTGTACAGAGAGTGACAGCACTGACTAAATGGAAGGCAAACCTCTGCTCAAATATCTCTGAAGTGCTGTATTTGATTAATATAGAATTCCTATGGATGATTATTGATGAAAAAAATATTAGGTGAATGGGTTAATCTCTTTAATCAACAGGAAATCACTTTTATGGCTTATACTATCCTATTTTAGAATGGGAGAAACATTTCTCTTTTGGTGTAGCAGCACAAAACTATATATCGGCAAATCAAAGTAGGAAAGCATCTGCAAAAAAAAAAACTGAGGAAAGCCTCAACTCATGGAAATAAACTATATTTCAATAATGATATATGATGTACATGTCTGTAATGTCTGGGGAAGATTATGCTCTTTTGCTTGGATCTAAAATACCAACATGGCAAGTTCTCATGTGGAAATAACATTTTGAGATTCATCATAGGCTGATAATATGTAATTATGTTGTTTGTCACGCCTGAAGTACCTTGAGTTCACTCGTTGCTTATGTGATTTTATTTTCATGTACGACCAGTTTTTTTTTGTGTTTTTCTGACCAGACCATGAGCACATCCACCTCCAAAGAAACAGATAATGGACTACAATGACAGTTATGACCATTCAACAAACTGACATCATTTGAAGGGTTGACATATGATTCATGGAGTGTTCATTTTATAGCCACAGAATATAAGAGTCAGAAATAATTATATTTACTCTTGTATGTTTAGAGATGTTTTCCTTGTTCTGAGACAACACTGTGAAGAAACATGGGTAAAGTTGCATGTAGACTTATAAGGGAATATAGATAGAATTGTTTTTTGAGACAGTGTTTGTCTCGATTCTGTCAAATGTATTGGTGAAGTTTTATTTGGAACTTGATATCAATCAGATAAATTTGAAGAATTGCAGATGTGTAAGTAACATATGCTTGCAATAGCTTGTCTTTTTAAAAAATACGTTCCAATATTATATCTAAAATGGATCGATGAAAGATACTTCTACTCCGTGTTTTTAGAAACAGACTGATGAAACAGAAGGAAACAGAGAAAGTGGTGATAGTACTGCCACCAAACAAGCTCACACATGCAAGAACTAATTCTCTGAGGGTCCAATCAGAGGACAGTGGACCTCGCACCACCCAGTTCGACGAGGGCCTTAAATTAGCCAGCGTAAAAGCAATCCAGAAGCTTGCCTGGAGGAAGGGATCCAAGCTCAGCGAAAGGCACTGACCTCTACACCTCCATGACTTCTTTAGAGCAACCGAACCACATTTCACACAGTTAGCCTCACCAAGGCCATCCAAGATAAAAAGCCAACCCTTCCAGTAATCAGCTCTTCTGGGTTACACTGTTCATCTGCGCGCCTGCAGTCAACCCATACAAATCTGGGTTACGCCGTTTGGCTGCGCGCATGCAGTCAGCCCATACAAATTGGCAGACTTTACATTGAAACGGGATGCCGGTTTATCCCCCTACCACAAGGATTCACACTGAGGGCTACAAGCAGCAGAATGGGGCTAACAGTAAATATGGGTGTTAATCTTATAGTGCAATCCTGTTCTGTATGATTTTTAAGCCATTTGTACAAAAACGTCTGGCCCCTTGAATTACAGTGGTAGGAGCGTCTGGTATGACCTGTAGAAGCAAAGGGGTTTGATGAGTTACCGTTTGGTGGAGGGTTTTGCTCAAGCAGTGGTCCTCATCTCACTGTTGCCCTCCACTGTCCATATGAAATCCACAATTATCATGGATGTCAGAGCTGTCAGTAGCCAGCAATCATAGTGTCCAGTAATCAGGAAGTTGTTTCCATTTCCATAAATGTAATTCAGAGACATTTTCTATTTGTAAAATGTATCTTTTTTTTTATAGCAGACATACCTATGCTTCTTCCTCTGGCACCGACAAGAGAACTTGATGATATGTTACAGTTTGATGTAATAACTATTATTGTGGCAATGACAACTTGTTACAGTCTCTGCTAACGTGTCGTATGCACTTGCGTAAGTCGCTCTGGATAAGAGCATCAATTGTAAAAGCTTAAAATGTGCACAGTGATTTGTGTTTTAACACATGTGGGTGTATTCCTAGGCAAGTGCTAAAACCACTTTACCTTAGAGTAGTGACTAAGGAGTGGAAGAATATGCTAAACACTATTTAAACAGCGATCCATTCAACCCAGCACTACATTAAGACATGTATATTTTTTCAGCACACCACTGATTTCGGTTCAGGTAACGTAATATGTATCGGTGCACGGTAATCCGGACGGAAGGGTGCCCTGTCAGGTTGATGAGAAGAGTATATTAAAATAGGCTAAGTGCATCACGGTCCCTGGATGAAACCATGGCGCTTAATATTTAATGTGTTGTAATGCATGGTTACTGGATGGCGATTTCATTTCAGCACTTTACTTCGTATAAATATGGGCCCCTGATGCTGGCATCTGCTGTGTGGGATCTCCGCTTTGCATATCAAGTCACTGCTTAATATTCAAAAGCCGTCCCTGCCATTTCCCTCAAACTTAAATCCACCATCATTCTAAATGACTTCTCTTTTCCCCTCCTTTCCTTGTCATTTTCATCTTCCACATAATGACAGGGTTGGTTATGATGTTTTGGGGGTGGGGGTGGGTGGGGGGTGGGGGAGGGGGTGTTTGTTCATTTTTTAGCTTTTGTTTTTTTTTTGGTTTGTTTGTTTATGTGTCGACTGGATCTGAATGCCCACTTCGTATCCTGGCCACTCAACGCTGTCAAGAGCGCCGCCTTTGAAATTCAAATCAGACTAATTCTGAAGGCTTTGTTATGCCGTGCGATCTGAAATCCCAGAGTGGTTTTTTTTTTGACTGGAGAGGCACATCGCAAATGTACATCCTAAATTTCTGGCATCGGCTGTAACCGTGCTATGCTGACGCTTTCTGTTCTTGTGAATGGTGGGGGGGTGAAGGGGTGGGTGGTGCCTGGGGGGTTAACAGCACCTTGCACTGAGCGTCCTACTGATACAGGCATGTCAATGAACTTTACGGCCTGGGTCCACCCTCACAGAACCAGTCAAGATGTCAGACATCTGGCTACAGGGAAAGGGGAGAGAGAGAGGGGGTGAGGTTACATCCTCGATGAGCCGAGGTCACCAACTCGGGGAGAGGAGTCAGTGGTGACCGCCAGAGCCCTGATTTACAACGTCATTGTAGAGGGCCCTCAATACGGCATTTTGTTCCCGTCACTACAAAGAAAAAAA
Organism: Albula goreensis; assembly: GCA_022829145.1. Classification (NCBI taxonomy): domain Eukaryota; kingdom Metazoa; phylum Chordata; class Actinopteri; order Albuliformes; family Albulidae; genus Albula; species Albula goreensis. Next base: position 18,148,994 of record CM040763.1, read on the forward strand.
AAACCTACTGATTTTAGCATGCCCGGGGCTAGCGTTGTGACCTGGCACAACAGCTGTTTCTCAGGCATGCCAGGTGCACCAAAGCCAGTTGTCAGACGGCTCACGCCGCCACGAAAGCTTAATTGGATTTTAATGAACCAGTGTCTGTCGTACAATAAATTGCGTTGTCAACTGCCTCTCATTCGACCTCCGGTCTGTAAAATGTAGCAGGAATGTGAAACGCAACTAGAACCTGCCCCCTTGGAGAATCAGTGTTGAAAAAACTGTCGAAAACCAATGCATAAATAGTTCCCCTCCATGGCAAGATTAGAAAAGCAATATCCCATTAGATGGAGAGGGAGAGAGAGACAGTGAGGAGGTGATAGCAAAAGAGAGATTATTTTAAGACGAGCATAGCCACTGTAACTGGGAAAAAAATAATGATTAGTCATACTCAGGTGTCACCCACATTGAAATTAAGGATTGTTTTTTTGCACAAAATTATTTTCCATTTTGCAACAAGAACTCTAAGCAGCCCTTCCAAACAGGAGGATAAGAGAGGCTGGCAAGCTACAGCCGCCATTAATAAAACATCGCCCACAAATTCACTTCCCAGGAACAAGCGAGCGTTGAGCAGCCCAAATGGAATTTCATATTGCATAAGCCGTCTGTACGCATGACACTTCTGCTTAATTCCGTGCCGGGCGTTGTGAGGGACAATCAAGCAGAAGACTCCTGCATTTGTATTTCTAAATAATTTGAGGGCCTACCGTTCAATCCGAGTCACAGACAACCCGAAACAATCTCAGCCCCTCCATAATTCAGCGATGCAAATTTGTGACACAGCCGAAGTCCCAACTGTTCCTTAATACTTAAGTATCAATGCGTGGGTTACCAAGTAGGCTACCACCTTGCAAATGAGGGCAGCATTTTTCTTTAAAGAGACTGGGAAAGGGATCTCTGACCAATGTTTGTTTAGATCACAATCACCATTTTACACATATGTCCCTAGACTACTGACTCAATTTGCTGGCATTTGAAATAGTGTTACTGTTTTATTTTGATATATTCGACCATGTACGTTCAAACCAATGGCTGAAAAGTGATGTAAAAATAATGGAATAGATAGGTGCTATATTTTAATTGTGCTGGCCAGGGGCTAATCCCTCCTGGGAGAGTGTGGGGTTGAGGGCCTTGCTCAGGGGCCCAATGGCAGACTGGGGCTTGGGCCACCAGCCTCATGGGTCTCAGTCATGTACCTTGGCCATTAGACTACAGGCTGCCCCCCCCCGCCATGCAGTAATTGCCTCTTTGTATGTTGAAGGACCATCAAAAGGGAATGGACACGGAAACTTTAAATGCGTCCCTCACTGTGATGAAGGGCGGGAAAAATGGGAAGCTGAACGAGTTCAACAGGACCGAGCTACTCTGACTGAGTCCGGCAGGGCAGGCTGTTGCGATTGAGAAGCGGGTATACGGAGGCAGACATAAGTCATCTGTCATCCGTGTGTTAGCGCTGTCAGGGTGATAAGACACTGGCTGCCAGGAGAAGAGGAAAGAAAAGAGAAGCCAATTACACTCATCCTCATCCCTCTTTTCACGCAATGCACGAGAGACAAAATCTCCAATCGCAATGAGCTCACAGATCACCCTTTTCAACAGAATTATTAGTGACGCAAGAGAATACGAAACCGGCTTCACCTTTAAAATTCCGTAACATCACAGTAATTTTGACAGGTTTTGTCCCATGGTTGTTCTTTTACATCTTAAGTATAATTAGAGAAAGTGTATATATATTGCCTCATTTTTTTCTTTGTCTGAGATTAGTGAACATTTTCTCCACATAGCTTGACGTCATCCCTGTCCTTTAATAAAGTTAAACTAGGAGAGTAATCACTAAATAATTTACTCCGCGATTGGAGGTGAGCCAAATTAAGCAGGGTTTTTATTAAATAGCACACAGAGGATGGGGGCCAGCCATGAAATCACAACCAAGCCATTGCTTGATATTAATGATATTCCACATCTAAAAATATACGTCTTTAATGCACTGAAGGAAATTATGTTTGAACGAATGACGGGCAGGAACATGAGCGCTTCCTTTTGGTGTTTAAATTGCGCTCTCACGCTGATGGCATGTGGCATTCCATGTTTTCCAAGCAACGCACAGAGTGTAATTTTCCATGTCTGCATCTCCCAGTTGGACCGGGCCCTATTCTCTCCGGATTGTTCCGTGCTGCCCTAAGATTTGTGTATTCACCGGATCTATCCGTGTTAATAATGCAGCGATGGTCTCGCTACTTTATTCCAGCGTAGTCCACTGGGGTCAGTATCAATTCCTTTGGCGGCCTATTAAAATTTCGGAGCCTTGGGCCTTTCTTCAGTCTGTTTACAATGGGCCGCACTTGGGGATTGGATTTACATAAGAATTGGAAATTATAAGTAAAAATGATGACAATGATTAAGTACTGAACTAGGTGGGTTTTGGAGGGCAGTGTCAGCAAACTTTTAGTCAAGGTTCTGGCTGAAATGTGCTACTCTCCAAAATCAAGGAATGCAGTTTACTTCTTATTTTGAACATGCTATAATATGATATTGAGGGTCGTTCTCAAAGTGCGACGAAAGCGCTAATTCGCAAAACACTGTCAGCATTGTGAGAGGTATACAATAAAATGATTAGGGTCAAAATAAGTTGCTATTCAAGGTTATTCAGATAATGGCATTCACTTCAATTCAAAATAATCACTGTTCAAAAATGGTCCTGGTCACGCATATCTATAACATGCTACTCTGTATGCTGTAGAACAATCAGCACACATGTGAATGGAGTTTTGATCGTTACAATTGTCCTGTCTGCAGTATGACCGGTGTCCTCTCTAATGAAGACGTTCTTTCCTGCCTGGTAACAAGATATGGGGACAGTTTGATCTGGCTGTTCTGTATGGATTCAGGTCATTGAGGTAATTATGAAGATCAGGTAATCTCTTTCGGTTATATATCCTTTTTTCTTTTAGGTCGCAGCCTGACAAGCAAGGCTACAGGTATATACACCTGTGAACAAAATGGCACAGGTGTATATACCTGTAGCCTCTCTTGCCAGGTGTATACACCTGTGAACAAAATGGCACAATTGTCACAAGATGGAAGTGAAAAGGTTACTTGGATGAAGGCTGCTGAATACTTCAGTATGGACGGGCTGACAATATCAGACACTTTACTTGCTGTTTTATTACGACACTTCATTACTTCCATACGCACAGTGCAAATCAAGGGACTAGTGTTGACATTTAGCCTTGGCTCTAAACCTATGTATATCTAATCAGATATTGCAGTTGAGCTGTTTCACCTTTCAAAAGGATTCGAAAAAAATAACAATAAAACCCTTGATGGGCAACATCCAGTCTTGTGTTGCATTTTGTCGGTTTCACATGTCATCACCCATGCAGAGCAATAGAATATTCAACCGAGGCTTCTCCAGTACCTTCATTTTATTGTGCCACTAAAATGCCTGCATTTCAACATAACAAAGCAAACGCCATCCTTCCCCATACCGGCTTCAGTATAAAGACGATGGAGCCAAGCATGCATATTGTCACAAGTTTTAATCATGCAGTGTTTTGAATATATTTTAACAGTCACAGCGCTCTGAAACCTGCACAAATGGTGATGCAATCTTAATATCTGTGTATCGAATACTCTTTTTCATGCCTCTGAGAATACGACACCTTCAGGGCATAAGCATGCAGACGTTTCAACAGTTCAATGGGCATGCAAGAACTAACGCTAGCACTCACGATTCTGTGCTCAGTGATGACTCATGTATCGATCTGTTCTCGTATTCTTGTGGGCGTGAGAGGTGAAATGGGAATCATGCAATCGAGGAAGTTAACTGTTTACACTGGGTCCCCGATCAGAAGCGAAGGAAGTCTGGAAATATGGACTGTAATGCAACATGGATGTGCATTATTGACCTTATTGATGCCACCTTGATTGTGCAATAATACACAGACACACACTGGACTTGCTTGTCTTACATCATCAAAGATAATACCCTGACGTCAACGAGTGTCAATACATAAAGGTTAAAATGTGTCAGAGCAAAATAAGTATGATAGACAGCCCAACCTACTCAACCAATGTAAATCCCAGAATGCAATGGGGTGCACTGGGTCATGCTGAATTTGCACACATCATTTGAAATGCATGGCCATATATGTTCGCTGAGTTATGCGCCGCAGTAAGTTCAGATAAGCTTTCTCAGATTTGTATGCATGTTCTTGCGATGTTTCTCCCATGTTGTCTCCGGAATGTGAATGTCTTTTATCAAGTGGAGGACATGAAAGTTCTGGATTTGAAATCATACGTGACATGAGAACTCCAGATGCATGCACAATTTACTCTACCTAAGCAAGTACATAAACACGTTAAATATGGCCTTATCAAAACATACAGATTTAAAATGTTATGTTTAATATTCATTGTTACTGCAATATGATTTTCATACATGATGTCACACAAATTTTAGCATACCAAAAGAGGAAAATGAAGTAGCGGGGAAGCAATAGAAGTTGGAGTTGAGATGTTCTTGATTCCGGTTTTAATTGAAACTTTTACCCATCATCCTCAGGGAATAAGGCAGCTACAGGTCAGAATTACTCAAAGTGGAAGGGAGCCATGAGACCAAAATTGAAGTGCCTGTGAATAAAAATGAAAGAGTCTGTCTCTCGAGCCGTCCTGACTGTCTCGTCTTCCCACACAAGAAACAAAAGACAAAACACAGTAGCTTTATTCCCAGAAGTCTTTGGAATAATCAATCTGCTGATGAGTTTACATTTTTCAATTACCCTCAAAGTTGGCACCAAGATGGCCCCATCCAGGAAGTAGACTCGGATCCATTAAGTTATGGACTACAATTAACCACAAGGACAGTCCTGAACACGGAGACCAGGGGTATATGGAAAAGCCATTTGTGCCTTCCATCTGTTTCAAGGTTCTTTCCTAAGGCAAGTAAAAGCATTCAAAAGCCTACAGGAAAATCAAACTACGGGCCATCTCCTATTCCTCAGACTTTTCTGCCTTGAATTTGAATAACAAACGCTTGACAGACAACCTCTTGTACAAAAAAAAAAGTTGAAAGCTAGATAAATCCGCAATTTATTTCTTTTTCATTTATGTTCCAAACTTCCTTCCCCAGGTCTCATTTGCTGGAAGCTAATCATGTTCAAATGTAGTTCCTGGTTTAGGAAGATTAAAGAGAGCTGCGGAAGGAAGATTTCAGCTGAATTTGGCTTCAGATGGTCTGTAATCATGAGGAAAAAAACCTTGCAAGGCGCAGAGATTATGGAGATCACGATGGAAAGAGGGATCGAAAATTGAGTAACAAGTGCCTCTGAAAGGCCTTTGATTTGAACGGCCTAAGGTGGGTCTTAAGGGGGTCAGCTGGTTATCTTTCTTCGCTCACTCCGAGCTACAACGGGCAAAGCTTGAGGGGAAACTCGCAGAAGTGTACAGAATATGGTCATGCACGGTCACATGGCTGTCACTGCCAGAACATTGAACCAATTGCCTGTTTGTATTCAGACCTTCAACCAGAGGACTCTACTTACATGAAACTGGAGTCCATATACTTCACATACTAAGTAGTATGCAGTGATTTGAACAGATTTACTCTTGTTCAGACCCATATCCTTCACACAAAGTTTAGTTTTTTTCCTATTTTGCAGGATGTATGCATATTTTCAAGGCAACATTAAAAAGCTTTATTTCAAAAAGGGAAGAAGAATATAATGATTAGGGAGCTGGGCTTCCAGCTCAGGGGTGGTGGGTTTTACGACCAAACAGGACAACGCTGTGTACCATTGAGCAAGGTATTTGAATTGCTTGAGTAAATATTGTGCTATATAAATGTACTGTGAGTAGAAATGTAAACAGCATAAGTCATACTGTGTCAGAGCGTTTGCTAAATGAAAACTTTTTCAGATTCAGACTACCAATGTTGGAAGACAGATATTGCAAACTGAGGAACGATGCATTCATTTATTTGGCACACAACGAAACCAGAACCACTTGTAACCAGTTGTTAAATTGGCCTCCTTCATGTTGATTCCCTTTTAATTTCACATTTATGTCTTATGAATGGCATCACGGACATCCCTCAGTAAGCGAACATTTTGATGGCAGCTTCCACTTCACTGGGAATGAAGCGTTTGACAATGCGCACGTCCTCACAACTCAGCGTCTTTAATGAAGACGCCTTTCATCTCGTGAAGGGGTGGGCGAATCCGCGCTCGTGATTGCTATGCAAATGCAATTACCCCTCGTCAGCCACAATTCTTACATCTGGAGAACGCAAAATTAGTTTCAAAACGCAGTTACTCCCAGCGATGCCACTCCATCTGTCTTCGTGCAATGTTTGCATATGAGCTTCCGTACACATTCAAAAATGTGAAACAGTTTCAATCTCAACCACATGCACCCACAAGTCAGGGGAAGAAGGAGAAAAAAAAAAACCCTGCAATTCTACACTCCACTTCACGCTTAACTTAAAAGGCTGAGTGAAACCCAGAGGGCAGGGTTTATCAGTCTCACAGGCCTTTCCTGAACCTGCCGAAGCCGCTAATGATGTGTCACCATCATTTGAAAAACTAAGCAGCCGGATTTGTGTTGGGAAACAACAAGGTGGGGGGGGGGGGAATCTACAGACTGTGACAGCTCAGACACCGGAGTGTCAATCTTACAGCCAGGTGTGCTGGTGTGTGCTCGTGTGTGTATGTGCGTGTGTGTGCTTTCCTCTGCAAATGTGTTTTTTTTTTTGTGATTCTGAAGTTGCAGTCGGTCTGTTCAGTCCAAGTTTTTCATAAAATGTTACATTTTCACAATCTATACAACTATCAAATCTCAAAGTGAGATTTTGCCTATGGAAGCGGGCACGCTACTGAGACCGAATGGCATGACAAAAACGTAGAAGAGTCCTGGGAAACAGAAACTGTTTGATACTTGGCCAAAGTGGCATAGGCTTGAAGTTTAGAAAGGACATTATTGGTGCAGTTTTATGTTCTAAGCTAGCCGCTCCATTTGAGGCCCAGCTGACTAAATCAGCCTTAGAAGTTTGTGTTGAGAAAAAAAATGACCGATAACAGACTTAGCAGAATCATCACCGACCTTGATGACACCCTAGAGAGTCAGCGGTCACTGAATAACCCCCCAATGCATGAAGGCAAATGACTGGAATGTTCCGAAGCGAACCAGGCTCACATAGTTCCTTGTTATTGTGTTTTATCTCCTGAGAATGTCCAAGCTGTGTTTGTTTCTTGTCATTTATCTTTCAGCTTTAGCCTTGCCCATTGTACTTACAAATGGAGAAGGATGTATTCCAGCAAGAAGAGAAATGTTAAACTAAATCTAAAAGGAAATACCCACTAAAAAGGAACACAGAATGTGGCCGTGCGAATTACAGAAAGGATTTCTGTTTCCAATAAATGCTCTCACTGGAAAATAGAAATTCTACATAAAGAAAACTACCTGTGGTAAACAAACATTGCACACCATGCTGTACCAATGGAAGAATCTAAGAACCATTAATCTGTAGAGCCCAGTACAGTAGAGAGCTTGACTGAACTCTAAGATTTTCTATAATATATATAGTAGTTAAGGTGGTTATCTATTAAAACCTTTTGGACCCACCTCACTGCACCGATGGGGATTTCTACTGGCAAAGCAAATGTCATACTAGTGCTGTTTTTCTGTCATGATGTTAATTACTAGCCTGTGGTTCTGTGGTTTTCCTGGTGACTTACCTCCGGTTGAAAACGGTCCTGCCCATGGAACCACCGAAAGTACTGAGGGGAAATCCAGTTCAATTCCTCCCCTCTGCACCTCGTTGGTAGAACAGCATGCAAGACGCCGCGTGATGTTTGGTGGATGGGGTTGGGGGTGGGACGGTGCTCCACTCAGATGGGGGCCTCAGAGATCGGAATGTAACTGATGCAAAATTCATGACCCTCTGCTGCCGGGTTTGATCAATAATCCAGCGCTCTCGGGATTCGCGGACTTCGCCTGCCTTTAGCCTCACAAACTGTCACCGTGACACCCCCGGGAGCCTAGGGACGCCCCGCGGACTTTGGTCAGGAAAGAGGAGAGCTGGTCGAATGTTGCCCTTCACCTTCCTTCTGATCAAGGACGCTTGGCTGTGCTGGTAAATTAATCAGTAGGATTTAAAGATGAGGTCCTGAAAAGTAACTACGAGGAAAAGTTCAGCAATTGGTTTGATAAATTAAACCTCTCTGTTTCACAAAACTTAGATTGGTTTGTATTTAATGGTCTAAATGATCGTTTCAGCATCAGGCATTTCCATGTGTGGTACCTCTCAGTGGCTGTAGTTTTCTTATTTGTTACGTCCTGAATTTCCACACACACACTCACTCACTCACATACATACACAAACCTATGTAAAGCTACATGGGTGCACACAGAGCACAAAAACAAACAAATACACCTAAAACCATATTTCCATGGGCACAAAAATACACACTCCATCTCTGCCACACATGCACACTCACACACAACCACAGACACAGAAACAAAGCAAGACACACACACACACACACAAAAGATGTGCGCGCATCCCCCCTCACACACAATTAGATTATAAATTGGACTCGTTTTCAATGGCTGAGTTAAAGGAGGTAATTTATAATAAACTAATGATGTCCTTGCTCATTAGAAAAGACTTTTAATTTTGAATGTGTTAGGCGGGTATCACAGCAAATTAGCCAGCTGAGTCATGGTACATTTTCTTAGCCCATTGCCTCCATCAATTGAAAAGTGAATTTCTTGTACATGCAGTTCCATTTAAGAAGTACTTCTTATGACTATTCCCTGTACCTTCTCAGAACTTCTGATGTTAGTTCATATCTGTTTATACAGTGCAACTTGACTATGCAAATATTGGTAATAACACCGAATAAAATCTTACATGTAATAGACAGTAATAAAATAATTATTTACCATTTAATACCAGGACTATTATAGGCAATCAGGGACATAGTGAGAGTACATTTTCATGAGCAGAACAAAAGTCAACCAAAAGACAAGATGTAAAGAATTATGGCTGTTTGCCCTTTATGTATCAACACCCTGGCACATACTGTGTGTCCTATTATTCATCCTTACTTACACAGGAGAAATATCACAGTGGATTTAGCTGTATGAATTTATCCAGCATAGACGTGGCCGTGAGAGGTGGGGTCTTGGTGAATTAACAGAGGTTAGTGCACATCTGAGTCACGCAGACCGGGGAGAGAGAGCGCGGCAATTATAGACCGCGGCCCAGCGGACCGAGGTGTTGTTGATTCAGTCGATAATCTAGCTGCGAGGGCCAAGCACCACAGAGTCGGGTGAAGGGGTCCGGAATGTGTCGGAGAGTGGCGTGGTGGTGGGGGGCAGACGGGGAACCCAGTGGGAAATCGCTGAAGCCACCCCCACCGCCATCCCCCCAAAAACCCCACCCCTTCCGCAGAACCCTCGCGTTCTAAGCTGCACCCATGAAAAATGTTCCATTCTCCATATTGACGAGGACGCCGCAATTTTGTCCTTATCTGAAATGTGGAAAAAAGGCAGAGCTTCATCTTTTCCCAACCAATTCAGCTGAAATGCAAACAAAAATTGTTTATTTTATTTCAGTATTTCAGCTGATGTCAGGATGAGCTTGGTAAAGAGGGATAATGTTTTCTTCAAACACACCAGCTGAAAGCAGTTTCTGGCTTTGTTACAGAGCTCTTGGTATAAACCACCTCAGAAAGACAATTTCTTACCTCTTACAGTATGTCTCAGTATGAGAACATTAAACCGTTTGGCGGTTGTTGGAGTAAAGCATACATTCACATTCATTCACAAGCCTCGTGAGAGCTTTCACATTCATGAGTGGTGCATCACCCAAATGCTTCCCCTGAGGTTCATTTTCAAATGTGTAATGACTGTCTGGTTGCCAGGTTCCTATCCTGTATACATGTTAAATTACATCCGTCAGATAAATCGCTCATGATAGCTGAGGGAACCATCACAGGTGTTTTTAACCCTCCTGTCACTAGGTAAAAAGGCACCTGGTGTATTTCATAGAAAAAAAACTGAAATAAGTAGAAAATAAAAAGGTCTGAATGTATAGCTGGCAACAAGAGCCTTTCTGGAATGTATCTTTCAAAGTCAGACCCTATTCACAGCTGCATGTCTCCTCAATACCTATTAACAGTGAAGTTCTACAGGCTTCCTCCTGATACACTAGTGCCCTCAAGTGGTGGACAGTGGAACTGCCTCTGCTTTTTGACATGTATCTTCAGAGCTGAAAAGCTCTCTGTATCGTACACCGTTATGACGGATCGATGGAGCGGCAGATTGGCTGCTAACAATTAGGCTCTGTTCAGATACGTTGTGTGTGTGTGTGCGAATAAAATGTGTAAAAAAGCACACTGACAGCTGCTGCCCCATGTCATTAAGAGGGTTAAATATGAAGTGCTATATATTCAGTGGGTAGACCAAATATTGGAAACACAAAACAATATATGTATTCCTAAACCATTTAGGAGTCAAGCCATTCTTTGCCTTTGAAGCAGTTTTTATCCGCCTTGGAATTTGATCGTTCAGGTTTTTGAAACTCCAGTGGAATGTTGGACCATTTTGCGAGAATAAAAGCTGTCAGATTTTTTAAAGATTAAGGAGATGAAAACACTCTGAACATGGCATTCCAGCTCTTGCAATAAAGGTTCAATAATGTTTGAGCTGACTTCAACCTGGTGTCTATGAAGTCATTCTTAAACCCATTTAGCAATGTGCACGGGGACATTACCTTCTTGGAAAACTGGAAGATCTTGCTGAAAAAAGTTTGCACCTTAGGTTGTACCTGGTTGCCAAAGATGGTTTTGGCTGTACTACTACAATTCAGAATATATTTGGTCACACTGACTCTCACAAGATGGCTGACCAGATCAACCACCTTGTATAATAGTTAGGCCCAGGCAATGTCGGATGAAAGCTTCCCTTGGTTTTTCTTCAAACACGAACCCTTGTTGCTGTAAGAAAAATAAAAACCAAACACGACTCTAGGCTATGTGTAATTGTGCTTTGGCCTTGCCGCAGACAGATTCTGAATGGCAGATCAACCATAAATATATGCTTTGTGAGGCTCTTTAGCAGTCTTTGTTGATACCAGGCATTGAAGGTGTAGATTCAATTCTTTGGTAACTTTTAAATGCTATTTTTCCCCCATTCTGTGACAAACACAATACACAATGTGACATACACAATTAAGATACCGACTTCTAGGCGTCTTTCAAGATCAGTTTTTTTTTAGCTCACATATTTAAGCGCTGATTTTAAAATGCATTTCATTGCAGAAACTGTACGTGATTAGGAATGGCATGTATATAAAACAGACTTTTTTATTGGGATTTAGTCACTTAAAATACAGGTGTTTCCATTATTTTGACCATCCCTGCATACATTCACTGATCCTGATTTACTGCTAGCTCATTTATACCAACAGACGCGGTGTGCAGCAGAATGTAATCACTCCATCTCTTTCAGTGGTGTCAGCATCTTTGCTATCTAATAAATTACTAGTGCATCTGGGAGTGTTTAAATCACACCTGTAGCCCAGTTGTCAGCGTCTTGCCTGTCACCCTGGTGCCACCTCTTTCTGAGTGTGCGACTTGTAAAAACGGCGAGGAACTGAAACGAAATGGCTGCGGCGGGCTGTTTTCATATTTAATCCTGTACAATTTCTCTATTATATATCCAGCTGATGGATATGAATCATTTCACATTATTTAATGCCAACAACATACCTTTTGTGCATTTTCACAATTGATGTAGCCCATCTGTAATTCAACAGCCAAGATTTTTTTATTTGAAAATACAGCAAAAATCTCTCTTAGTGAACCCTAAACATTAATTTATTATAAATCTGATAATAACTAACAATTCTTGGATATCTGAAATTGTTCAAATGAATATCTATAGTTATAGGACATCTATAAATCAATTTTAGATATGGGTTTGTAATTGTAGATATTGATAATAAACACTGGACATCTATGAAATGTATTCCTGAATGTGGCAGACTAATGGCTCACGATGGTACACCCATGGTATGGTTTTCCGATGTGTTGTGGAGAGAAAAATGTGGCATAGTGCGCATGTTTAAAACTCAACCCAAATGATTTATAATAGATGTAAGCAAATCACGGAGAGAACAGAAAAAATGACTCACTGTGTGGATCATCGTTAACTTGAGATGATTACAGAGAGTGAAGAAAGCCATTCATAACTTACTGTGCCTTCAAACGGCTGAGACTCGCCAAGCTCATTAAATCAGCATTTGTAACATTAAACCCCGACAGCAGCCATGGACCGTATTCAATCAAACACACTTAGTCACTCTAATGCCCTGTGGTATTCAAACAAACCAGTCCCTATGCACATAAAGATGTTGTACTCTCATAAACGTCAGTATGCCCACTTACCTTATCTTACTTTTTTGCCTTCATTTTGTGACCGTGCATCTATTCAACTCAAAATTGTATCAGTTTCGTTTTGTTAAGTCTCCTTGGCATACGTACATTTAATTTTAATTTTATGGCACAATATATACATATAGGCTCAGGGGCGTAGCTAGACATTCTGGGCCCTGTACACAGGCAGGCTCTGAGGGCCCCTCCACTCTTTATACAAAAATTCCCAGATTTCCGTGGGCCCCTTCAAACCATTGGGCCCTGTAATACTCAGTACTCTTTTTCTCCTTGGTGCTACGCCCCTGTATAAGCTTATCTCTGGTGCCTTATAGGGTACTTAGCCACTGTACGTTAGCAGGACACATCATTTTCCATGTTGTATCTTTGTTCCTGGCTATTAAAAGATACCTACGCATGTTCAAGCATTAGTGTCTGGTGTACATTTCATGGTAAGTTGGCAAACCTATCAAACCACATCATAAGGGGGTTCAGCTAAGTCTTTAGCATGATATTTACCATTGAGGTACATACTGGAGAGAACGCTGATCATTAAAAGCTTGGCTTTGAGTCCGAGTCTGGCTGAAATTGATACGGCATTATCTTACCAATGCAGCTGCCCTCTGGAACCACCAATGCTACATTGTGCAAACACTCACAAAGTCACATGAGTGTAAATGTGTCTACATGTGGCCTGGTAGATAGGTAGGACTATCAGTCCATGCCAGGCAGTGAATATTGATGAATGAGATCTCCATACCCAGCCATCTGAGAATTCTATCCAAAGGATTGTAAAGATCACAGATAAAACATTTTTCACTTACATCTACATCAAATGCATGTGGTTGATATTTCAGATATCAAATGTCTGTTTTAAATGGAAAATAGGATAGACCATGCAAAACACTGATGGATCAACAACCAAATTCCTCTACTGAGACATTGCATTACTGGGGGTAGTCTGGGAAATGGAGTCCTAAGCATTGCATCAACTTTGTTGCCATAGCTGACTTCACATTAAACCCGTTATACATTTGATCCATTCTACCATTCGCAAAAATGCCTAGATGTCAATCCCTTTTAGTAGCTGCCAGTATTTCCAATTTCAAAATCATTTGCATTCATAAAAAAACAGTAGAAAATGATAATTTGTTGAGTACTCAAACTGTAACTGATGGGGTTAGAGGGTGAAAGCAGTTCAATGGATAAATTCTGTTTTCTATCAGAATGCCATGTATAATATGATTGCATTATTGTAATATGCTCCCATCCACCAATGTCAGAGTAGCAAAGGCCTAACTGGCCTTCTATTAATTCAATTACTTAGGGACTGTAAGCTGGTTCACTTTTCAAGCTAGCATCTCAATTGGCAAAGTGCTCGGAATTTCTTGCTTTTGTTTACTTTATCATTTTTTTTAAACTTGTAGTTGCTTATTAATGGTACAATATTGACAACACATACAGTTGGGTCCAAAGGTCTGAGACCACGAATGGAACAGCTTCAATTTTGCATTATTTAATATTTTAATAAAAACTACAAATTATATTAACAATTTGAGTGAAAGGTTGAATCTTTGAAAAATGTACATGCATTTCCAGGATGTATTAGTCTTTGGTTTTTCCCCCTTTGCTTTATTGACAGTGTGTACTGGAGCTGGCATGGACTCCACTTGGCCTTTAAGTGGCCCCATAAATGTTCGACTTTTCTACAAAGGCATTGACAGAGTCAGTGTCACAAATATGCTTAAATTTGACCTAGACATAGTGCAGAATCTGAATTATTTCCTCTTCATCTTAAATGTCATAACTTTGTTTTTAATGTTTAAAACTAAAAAAACTTTCTGATTAGTTCCAGGTTCACATGAAAAAAGTTGAAAAAATGTTCAATGTGGTCTCAGACTTTTGGACCACACGGTATATCTGCTAAATCTTTGGGTATGAGAGGAATGAATTTTTGATGTACCCAAAAATTGCTTTGAAGTGAAAACTTGACAGGTTTCTGTTCTGCTTAGCAAGAGCTGATATGCACAATAACACAGATCTGGTCTTCTTATTGGCTACCTGATTCACACAACCCAAATGCCCCCGTGAGTTAATTGGTTGGACTTGGTCAGATATGTACCCAATTCCACCATCACAGCCAGACATAACACTCAAAACTCAGTCGGTGCATGACGTGTGAATGGATGTGACCACATCTGGATGCTAATTGCATATGTTATTCATACATCCGAACCAGTTAGGGCGACTCTTGAACTGTTAATCCATAGAACAAGCTGAGAGTGGAGTGAACGGGCACTGACCGCTTCCGTCACCGACGTTTGCCAGCACAGATGAACAGTGCGCTTCCCTCGGAAAATCCAGATAATGGTGACAGAGAGCAAAAGAGGGAACGTTGAATATTTTAAAGGGGGAAACTTAGACAGATGATAGCCACAGAACATTTTATACGTTTTCTTGTTTGTTACAAGCGTAACTATTTTTGAATTTCCATTTGTTGGATTTTACACAACTGTGGCTCGGTTAAGTGAATACTTCACTTGAGTGTCCCTTCAAAGCTACTTATATATCTTCAAATATGTTGTATGAGTTATAACATACAAGGTTTGGCGTAAAGCAGTGCGACTCATCAGTGAATTGTTTGGAGTGAAACAGATTTCTTTCCATTTTTGCCTGTGGAAATGTCTGATTTAAAAAGGTAGTTCAAGTAATTCAACACGGAAATAAAAACGGGAATTTTTATATGCACCTGTTTAAATGTATAATTTAACTGCAGCTATTTAAGAGCAAATTTATTATTTATTTTACTCATCATTGGCCTTTTTTATCCATACTAATGGCATTTTATAAAGAATGATTAACATTTTATAAAAAAGCAATGTTATGCGAATAAATTATACTTCAATCAGGGTGAATCTATGGTTATAACTATCCTTGATAGTGCTGTCCCTCCACACACTGGAGTTATAGCTGAAATAGGACAGTAGGAGAGGTAACCTAGACAACCTATAGTGTATTGATAATACACAGTACTCTGGAGTCCTAAGGGACCGAGGGAAAGAGAAGAAGTATCTGAAAAGATGAGAGGCAAGAGACTGAAATTGAGAGCCATAGAGGGGGGCTAATCTTCCACACATATAACATATTTACCCCCTCCATGTTGTGTAACATGTGATTAGAAGCACATCAGTGAGTTTTTATGTTTTGTAAACCTTTGCACTTGCAGATTAGTCAGATTCCTGTGAAAAATATTTTTGAAAAATCACTGCATCTGTGCCACCTCATATTCCGTGTGCAAGCTGTTCTCTTTATTGAACACATTAACTGTGTTCTGAGCTAATAATATCCTAAGGTGAGTATCAGTCATATACATGCATGCACGCACACACACTCACACACACACACAGGCAACGGCCGACAGAGCACTCATTTGCAAATGCAATCACACACAGCCATAATCAGGGATCTGGAAACCCAAGCACACTTTTATGCAAAGATGAACACACTCAACACATACGCATAGACAGGTGAACACTGGCACATAGGACCTGGAATTCAGATACCCATAAACACAAACGCATGGACACAAGTACAAAACAACACCACGGATGCACAAACACAAGAACACATGGACACAATACCCACACAAGCTGTATCCCGAGCATACACAAACAAACATGGAAAACTGCACAGCTTGTACAAATCTCACCATCCCCGGTAAGGAAGTCCCTAATGGCCGTGATTTTTACTGAACCCACAACTCCGATCTGCATCCGCCAGTCAAGCAATAACCGTAATCTAATAATTGATTCCCCCGCAGTTAAATTGAAACAGAATGAATTCATTAATTCTGCGGGAGAGGCCAGTGCAATCCGTTGTTTGTTTGCGTATGTGTGTGTGCAAATCCACGAATGCTCCAGACCCTGTGGAACGTTCTGGAAAGATTGTTTTTGTTATTTTAAAGAAATCTGCAGCATTGTACAGACCAGAACCAACATCTATGTAATAGGAAACCCAATGTGATTATCAAACAAACCAATAACGTCACGATACGTATCCATCGTACGCTGCATTATCAAATAATTAGTAGATAAAGGTATCGGTTTCGTTCACTGTTTGTGCCAGACGATTTTCAAAACAAATCTGATCCAAACCCCATGACGAATATCCTTGGGGCTTGACATAATGTCCATGCGTCGAGAGGGCCCGAGAGTGAATTTTTGAGGACGGTGACAGAGAGCTCTGGGAGAAAACATGGCAGACGGACACGGACAGCAGGATGACAGCACGGTTACGGATCTTTATCTGAATGAACAGAGCATATGATGGCGAGATTGAAAACAAGACGGCGGCGGGGAGAGCTGTATTCCCCCAACGGGGCGCCGGCTCAGATTGATTGGCAACTTTTCCTCTTGAATTCACTCTTCACTCCGAGCTGATTGGCTGGAGCGGGGCCCAAGCACTCGGCAGAGCCTGGGTCCAGTGAACAGAAGCCCGTGTGGGCGGAGAGTCCCAGAGGACCTCTTTAAAGCAGTGCCCATCAATTTAGTTTTAAGCGGCATGGCTTCCAGTGTAACTTTTTGAAGGGGTCGTCTCGTGTGCCCCGGAGGGTGGATCAAGTGGCGCAATCGTGAGCAACGCTGATCATTACGCTGTATCAAAAATCACACCCCGCCGCCATGTATCCCACAAGCACTGATTATCAATGGGCGTAACTGTAACAGATTTTGCATCATGACATTTAAATCTGTGCTCATTCTTAGACTTATATTTATAAAAAAGAGTGCAGATACAGGAGCCTTCTACACATCCTACAACATAACACATAAGGGTTATAACCCCTATTGTTGTGTAGCAAAGATTATTCCTGTCCTTAAATCTGTATTTTTTAGATAATTATGTTTTTGGATCTGTTTTGGAATGCTTTATAATAATAAGAGGCCCATGGCATTCTTGCAACATTCTCCATACAGCATGCATCCTAGTCTACTTGCATGTTCTTGTCGTTCTGCAGTGCACCAAATGAGAAGGGGTACCACCGTATCTCTTTTGTAGACTTCATGCTCATCTAGAGCCAGGAGGCGACAGGGAGCCAATCATGTAGAGTTACTCTCGCCCAGTGAGAGGAGTATTTCCTGCCAGTTCCTGTTGACGAATGTTTTAGTTGAGTCGCCATACTCTGAGACTAAGTCGAGTGTGACGTCTTCACGATTTGAGTCCAAGTCTGAGTCAGTCGTGTCTGGGTCAGATATCAAATACTGGAAGTCATATTAGCCGTGTCCAAGTTTTTAGCCACAAACAGGAAAATGCGACTCTTAACCCATCAAGTACGCTTACAAGTCGAAGTGATGATCATGACGACTCAAGTTCAGGTCCCAAGTCACCAAAAAAGCAGAATCAGGTTCGAGTTCTGGATTCGAGTACTACAGCAGTGACCCAAACTGACACCTTCCCTCCAGTGGCAAAGTTTCAGCCCACAGTACTTTGCTGCCAGCAACAATTGGCACCCGACACCAGACCAAGGGACGTTTCGCTACACTTATCAAGTGCTTTTGAAGGACGAGCTACTTGACAGCCCCTTCTTTTCTAGAATGTTTTCTTATGACCTCTTTTTCTCTCCAATTTGTAATGCCCAATTGTAATTGTAGGTCTACTGAAACGAATTCAGTCACCCGCTTCCTTTCGCTCCGTGGTCTACAAGCTGAGCTGTGCAATTACTGTTGCTGGAGTGGTTGGAGCTATCATTCGCTGTCCGTAATTAAGTGATTTTATCCAAGCACAGTGGTTTGTTGTCGAAAATCAAGTCTCTAGATTGGCTTGAACAAGTCATTGATTGACAATACATGCTGCTTCCACCTTTTAGGGAGTTCACAACTCCTCATTCACCCATAACTGTTATTTTGCACAGTCTGCTTTTAAGACTTAAAGTACTTGAATGTTGAGAAATATAGTGCTTCTAGTACCGTGGCACTCCATCGTAACTGCATTCAAGCCAGAAAATTGTAAACTGCTGACCCGACACTGTCAATGGTTAAAAAATGTCATTTTCATTCAGCTGCAATTCCAGCTATTTTATATGGTAGGTATGTTGGCACACATGTTTTCTGGCTTAATGCTTAGCTTGACAAGTTGCTTCTCCCCATACTGTTGAAGCTTCATGTGGTTTGTGGAGAGGGGGTGGTAGTGGGGGGGATGCCTTCATCACTTCCTAATCATGCAGCTATTGTAATAGTATAAGATATTTTTAAATAACCTCTTTCATATATTTCATATTGGAGTACTTTATCTCACAGGGGGAAAAAAATCACAGCAATATTAAACATGCAAAAAGAAAAAATACTCACTCCTTCACAGGACAGTAGAATAATTTCTGCCTTAGTGGGAGAAATATCAGGGACTGATAAACAGAGGAGGAGGAGGAGGGGGGGGGGAACAATCTTGATGAAAGATGGCTGAAATCAGTCCGACAAAGAGAACAACAGAATGCGTCCCACTGTTTGAGAGAGCGCCTGCTTTTTTAACCTTCAGCTTTCCCCTTGTTCATATTGTATTATTCTTGATTGCGGCCCTGCAGGTGTGCTGTGACTACAGCTGCCACCTGTTTGCGTCTTTGCCTGACACACCGTGATACCCTGTGGGCCATCAGAGGAAGCCAAAATCAAACAAAACAACGAAAAAAAATCCATGACCCTGTGGGAAGACTAGCACATTTAAAAATATTGACTCCAAAATGAAACAATAATCTGAAAACACAAATAATTATTGAGTTGGAAAGTCAATTTATTATAATGTGTAAATATTGCCTAAGCCTTCATCCTTGTTGTATCTGTTTACTTTTTAAGAATATTTCCTCATGTACCATTCATAGATATTTTGATGGTGACAATAATGATTGGTACATATATAAAGGTCAGTAAAATATATGCAGGCTACAGTATTTCCTAATATATACAGTATATTTTAATTTTGTTTTTGTGACTTTATAGTATGTATTTTCATGGGGGGTCCTTATTTCATCCCATAGTCTGAATGCCAGCTCCGCTTGCATCATCCAGGCAATTTATTGACGTCGTTCAGGTGTGACAGCCCTCCCCAGCTCACTTCTACAGTCTATCATTTAGCAGCTGCTTCTAAAAGTACATAAATCAGTCACCGTCACAGGTCCCGTGGCATTTCTCATCCTCCGACAAGTCTGACAGGGGCCTTCTCTCTCCGGTGAACCTGCGGCCAGCGTCCCTCATGGCGAATCCGCTCCACGTCCTTCCCCCGGCGTCTCCGTCGAATCCTAATTGGCTTAGTTTGGGGCCGTTTTTTTTCTCTTTTTTTAACGGTTTGTCAGAACCATCGCAAACTTGTCAAGTCCGCCCAGCGACACGAGGCAGGCGGCCGCGGCCCGTCTCGGCCAGAGGAGAGGAGGAGGAGGAGGAGGATGAGGAGAGGCGGAGGGCGGTGAGATGTCTGCAAAAAACCCTGCATGGTCCCAATCCCTGATGGACTCGCATCAAATGCACCCGCCGCGAAGCCATTAGTTTCATGCGAGCTGAAATTCGCGGCATGAAGCTATTAATGCTTCCCTTTTCAAAGACCATTCTTTAGCATGGGTGTTGGCTTCTTAGGTTTTGGCGGTGTGTCTTTTATTTTATTTTTTTTTTTAATGTTGAGAAAAATGGAACAGCTGGCAAGATGAGCCGTTTGGATGGGACCCCAGCTGTGCACAACGACGTTGGTCCTGTCAAACAGAGCATCTTTCACTGGCACCTGCAGGAGGAGATTGCACAAGCCGGGGTGAAAATTGTATTTCCAAACATCAAGGGAACATGTTTTTTTTTTTCTTCCAGGGGCTCTTTCAGCTACCCTGACGAAGGCATGGCAGTACTGAGGAACTTTCCTCAGGAATCTCAGAAGTGGGGTCAGGGAAAAAAACCGGCTTGTAGGACACCGCTACAATTAAGTGTTACTCCATTATTTTTTTGCTCTGCAAGCACCCATAACCAAGGCGACTTATGCTACTTAAATTCATTGCTATCCTAGTTGAACTTCTACAGAGGCAGTTTCAGGGCAAGAGCCTGCAAGCAGTAAATCAGAAATGTCCATACCAAAACTCAGAAGAAGCCAGACAACTTATGGTCGCTTGCCCTATTGCTTAAGCACTGCTCAGTATGATAATGTAGCCATTTTGAGGTGTCCTTTAGCACAGCTTGTAGAAGCAGACAGTGTAAGGTTGGATGGCGTGATGCTGGCAATCTATTCACTGGTAGCTGCCTCCACAGTTAACCCCGAAAGCTGACCCAAGGATTGAAGTAACGAGTTCACCCCTTTCCTCCCACCCCCCCCCTTCCCTTTCCTCCCACCTCCACTCTCTCCGCCACCTCGCCGATCCCGATCCCCACCCCCGCCCCCACCCCCACCCCCACCACGGCCGGCGCATCGCCGTTAATGAAAGCCGAGGCGTTGGAACGCGGAGCACGTCCGCCGCGCTCGGGTGCCATTTGGCCGCATGTGGGTGAAGGCGCCGTGATGAATCACCTGCAGACGGAGAGGAGATGTGGCCCTGATGAAGCACGTCCCAACCCCTAACGTGTCGGGCACGGCCTTTTGCGGCCTGGCCCCCTCAGCCCGCCCCGACCCCGACCCCCTGCCATATCCCGCTGCATGGCTTACCAGGGCTTCCTGGGTGGAACTCTATTTCCCGCAGCGCATGTTGAATGTGGGGAGCTCGGCTGGGCTGAACTATTTAACACCAAGAAAAGTCAACGAAGCTTCTCTGAGTGAGGGGTCAAATAGGGAAAGTAAAGAATAAGTGGAGAATAAGATGCCTGACTTACAGCCAAAAAAAAACAGTGAAGCCATGTGTTAAAATCTATATAAGATGAGAATGTGAATATGTGTTTTTAAGTACATGTTCCACACATTGTAATGATTCTACTAGGGTCTTAAACTCGTTGGCCATGCCATTTTTTTCCTACAAAGCGATTCCCAAAAACGACTTTTAGATTGGTGGTTCAAGCTGCAGTGTAGCCACAGCAAGAACGCCATTGCTTTTGGGCCCTTGAGCAAGACCCTTAACCTCACGTTGCTCTCAGGGGGATTGGCCCTTGCTTAGCATAATCAACTGTAAGTCGCTTTTGATAAAAGCGTCAGCTAAATGACTGCAACGTAATGTAATGTAATATAATGTAATGTAATTAAGATCCATCAAATCTATGAATATGTCCTCAACTAATTACACCTTCTCCTAGTGCTGGACAGTGCACATTTTCTGGAGGGAATTGGGAAACCCATATGCAATTAGACATGGACCTCCCTCTAGATTTTAACCCCTCTCTCTCTGGATGATGATATGGCAAATCGTGTGATTTCCTTTGGGTTGCTAGATATGGTTGGCACAGGCATAGTTTGAATTTGACCATGGGACACATCCACATACGGGAACAGTGTCACAGTCACACTCACCCAGCAGCCTGTTCGACGTATAAATTTGTTCATAACTATACAATATATTGCACATATAGTTTTCTTACAGAGAAGTCATATGTGCCTCTGGAATATGTCTTTATTGCACAATCTATAACATTCTACATCTCTCGACTTATCACATTAAACCCTGTGATATGCGTCTGTGCTCTAAGGTTTCTCGGATAAAATATTCAACTTGTCTCCCTGCTGCCTCAAATAGCTGTTTTCCGTTATTCCTGTCTTTGTTTCCCATAGGAAATGTTTGCGCTGGTGGCAGTAGCACAACGTAGGGGTGTTAGCCATTAGGTGTTACTCTGTACTAATGGGTTATCTACACCATCTGATGTAGAGGTGGATCAAGTGTTTCCTAAAATGATTAGGCACCAGTTAATTAGTATTAACAGTTAATAACAATTTAATCCTAAATCATCGTTCATTCATGGGTAATGTTAATTCATTAATGTACACTGTAATGTTGATTCATTAACATTACCGGTGCCATGCGATTCAAGGAAAGTCTCAATTCACCATTAGAAAAAATGACCCAGAAAGGTAGAATCATATTTGAAAGCAAAACCCAGTACATAAGAGTACAATCATTTGTGCATAATTAACAAAGGCCTATAAATATGTAATTACACATTTTTTTCTGGTCAGGAATGTTATTTCATTGGATAATGTACAACTATCATGGACATACACCCTGTAATGCCATATGCCAGTTTGGTTAGTGTGTGTGTGTGTGTGTGTGTGTGTATGTATGAGCTAGTGTTTATTTCTCGAGGCTATCCTCTGAAAAAGTAGCTTTGAAAATCCAAGTTAAGAACAACTCATTGGCCAGAGGGATATCTTGAGGCAAAGCCGAAGATGTAACGGCTAAGACACAGTTTTACGAGATACAGTACATCCTTTTTTGTGGTCAAAAACAGAAATCAGATTAGCACAGCAAATATGCAGCGTAAATCAGAGGGAGATAGCTTGCCTATAAATGTCACACATAAGTGTGGAACTGGGACAGAGGTTCAGAACACTTTGAAAACAGCTTTTCTATGAAAAATGAGTCACACGGCTTTCCTGCTCTCCAGCTCAATGTTACGGCCTGATCTTGTAAGTTTAAAATTGGGGCATCCCTTTAAGTTTGGACAGAGAGCCTCGGTGAACCTCCAAGTCTCAGCGAACATCCTACTGTGTAAATTAATATTTCAGATATTCATTGTGAGAACCCTGGCCAAGAGTCTGGAAAGGAAACAAGTTCGACGCGATAATGAAATGCGCTACACCGTTTAAACATAGCGTAGGATCTGTGACACTTTGTCCTCACTTAGCAGTGGAGAGACGTTCTCTGCTTTCAGCACCAGCCAGGCCAAAACAAAAGAATAAGACAGCTTCTGGAGCATCTATATTTGCATTTTTTAAACCGAAGTAAAATAAAATGTAAGAAAACCAAGATCCCTTTTTAAACCTGAGAATCTAACACTTTGCAACAGAGAAGCTAGGTACTGGGAAGACTCCGTGTTACAAAATGAGCATGTCGGATACACGATCTTACTATCGGTTACAGGTCCTGAAGGTGTTTGCTCAATAACTCTGCACAGGGGCCCAACAGCCCTGTTCAAAAGCAGTGCGTTTTACCCAGGCAATCCCAAGATCTTGCCGAGTCAGCCAGAGACGTGCTTCATTGCCTCACCTAATAGAATGTCTGTGTTCTTCTGGAGCGGTGGTGATTTAGAGCGCTATGCACTTTTTCCTTGATTTTTTTTGTGCATTTCAGTGGAATAAGAAAATTTCCGTTATGCGAATGCGGTATATTACTTCCGAATGAATTCCCCACACCGAACTCCAAGGGTTGATGGAAGGGTAATTTAGCATTGACATCCCTCCATAGACCTCTCCCTCTTGGATTTTTTTTTCTTGCTTTAATTATCTTTTAATCGCAGTGCAATAAATAAAGCACTCTCGCTGGTGGCAATTGCATTCTGCTCTTTTAATCTACAGGATAAATTCTATCTTTATTGAGGCGGTAGTTTTGAGGAATTCTCCATGGGCCAATTTTTTGGCTCATCGTTAACAGTAATGACTGCCGAATATAGCCATCGCTGTAGCTTAATGTATATTAGTGATGGTTATTTTCTAAGTATCAAAGGATTTCATTAAGGAGTACAACACCTGAAAAAAGCATTCTACTAATGTGTGTAATTAGACTGAAGAAAGTGGTTTCTCACAGAGGTGGTCCACTAAAGTATTTAGTGTTTTGTTTGGACAATGAAATAAAGAGTGGGGGATATACTGTAGATTGGGAATGGAATAAAAAGACAAGATTCATTGATAATTGCACAATAAAACCAATGAATATCAGCAGATAGATATCACCAAGAATTAAAATGTTTACTGCAAAATAAGTGACTTTGTCCTTGACAAAAAAAACTTTTCCATACAAAACTAATATTAAATAGAACGCTCTCTTGTCTACACTCTGCAAAAACAGAAAACAAATACTCTTTTTGTGCAAATATGTGTATTTGTCTTATTAAATGTTGTATTCAAAGGCATCATTGATTTGTCTTCAGGCAAAAATAACAACAACAACAACAAAGAATGAATCGCCTATTTGCATGCACTTTTGAAAAGTTTTTAATAAATAGTAAGCAAAAGATAATGCGTAAAAAAACATAAAACAATAGCTCAAAAACTATGGGATGCAGAAATTGTTCTATGAGAGGTAAAAACAACAGCATGAGACTGGTTCAAGTAATCAAAAAAACATTCAAAGTTTTTAAAGGTCATTTTCAAAGGAGACTTAAAAGTGTCAGTTGGCATAATTTTTATTGTTTTACTTATGGAAAACAAGTTTTACTGTCACCCAAGTAAGATGACAAGGACTTGATGGAAATTTTGGGTAAGGTCAAAGTGCACCCTGTGTTTCTCATATGCTTGACACTAGTAGAAGGCAAAACTGATGATTAATCGTGATCTCATGGTGAAGAAAAACATCTGTAATAATTACACTGATCAGTTATGTTGCCGGGGGTTACTGATGGATCAAGCCAGTTTGTTAATGGTTGAAAAGCTGGTTGAAGGTTTAAGTCCTTCTCAACCACACAGTAGTACAAGGCACTGGATTATTTTAAAACTGCTCTGCTGCTATCATTTCGCTAATATTCTAAAGACTGGTTATATGAGCAATCTGGTTACTTGGAAGGACTGACACAGGAAAATGAGTTCAAGGTTTAAGAGCATGGAAGATGTGTGAAATCCACAGATCAGAAAAGTAGGGGTTGAGAGACTTGAGTGCTAAAATTAGATGGCAGAGCGTACCGCCACTGCGGGTTCACAGGTAGAGGGCTGAATGTACATGTAGCTCATTGTGACTCACGGTCACATCACTGTTCCTGTGCTTAGCAGTTCTTACATTACAGGATCAGAATATATTGTGCTTTTCTCCCCATTTCTCTCAAATGACCACATCTGCAGTTCCAATCGGGGACCATCGTTTCAGGGATTTGCAAGTGCAGTCACCCCCACCCCTAAATGAATAACTGCTGTAAACCGGTAATCTAATTTCCATCGATTTAGTTACAATGCATCCCATTGCAATTAAGAGCTGCAAGTGACATTACATACAGAACAAAAACATGGTGTCACAGCCCATTGTAGGATCTCTGGATGATATGTTGTATGGGAGGGGGAAAAAAAGACTTTCACACTTGTTGTGTTGCTAGACCTGTGCTGTGAGATATGTCATTTTGACTCAGTATATAGACTGAAATGAGAGAAGGGGTACTACACTCAGCACCCAATAATGTCTGCAGCAGGTCCGTTTGAAGCTACGTTTGATTTATTGCACTGTGGCAGCTGTGAGCTCTTCTCTTTTTTTTTTTCTTCCGCCTCTAACCCACCCCCTCCCTCCCTGACCCCGGCTGAACTGCTGCAGTTCTACCAACCTCTTTGAGATTCCCTATCCCAGTATCTGATGGGGACCTGCAGATGACATTCCAATCACGTATCACCTATATGGTGGAAAACACACCAGGTCATCATATGGTCAATTCACATACATGTATGTGCCCGATTGGCTGCAACACGCTGCTAGATAACGTTTAGGCTGACCATTTCAGTCAGCCTAACTCATATTTTTCTAAGCTTCACTGAGCCAATCATTGACTTGCCAGTTTGGACCCTTACTCCACAGCCAATAATATCCATGGTGCATTTGTGTGTCCTGTGGGTCTGTGTTCCATTCGTGTGTCTCTCAGCTCCACCATGGAGATGTTCTTTCACTCCTCGATTGACTGAAGACACTGGCTGTCTGCCCTTCTAAAGTAAGGATACCCAACAGTGCCAAAAGGAGTGACTGAGGGACTAACAATCGTCCACAAGTACAGCCGAAACAAATATATAAAGGAAATGATATTTCACGATGAAGTGTACATCTTCGCGCTATTAACAACTGTGGTTCAACAACTCAGACATCCTGCAAGAAACTATGGTAGCGGTTTAAGGGCTTTATTGATTTAAATACAAACCACTTCCTTTTGAGATATATACACAAATATAGTAATATAAGGGTAGTGGAATGTTTGAAATGAACTATTGAAGGCTTTTGAGTCCACAAATCAAACTTGCAATTTTCTTCACTTAATCAGATATCATAATGATCATATTAGACTTCTACACTTGATTATAATTTTTTACATCAGAAACTGGCAACACATACAGTTATTCCTCACTCATGCCAGGACTTAATCAGAATATGTTCTCTGACTCACAATGAAATTCATTTATTTTTTCTTCACTCACTAACATTCAATCAAAGTCAAGGTCAAAGCAGCTTCAGAATCAGAAATGTTTTTGCATGGAAATCGCAGTCCATAAAATACTCCTCAGTGGGGTTTGCCATTTTTCTACCGGACTTCAGGTCCATGTTGATGAAGAGCAAAAACAAATGCAATTAATTGGTTGCAATGATAGAGAGAGAACTGAGAAAAATGTACAACTAACTAAAATGGCTGCAAACTGTGTGGATGAAGACTTTGAGGAAAATGGTGAAAAAAGGATAGACATAAAAGAAACCAATTTAAATTTCTTGCCAGGGGCGATTATGGTTCTGCCTGTGGAATAGCCCTTTCACTGGACACCAGCTCTTCCTCCCCAAAGCCTGGGGTGAGATACTTTATCCCTCACCCTGCTAGTAGACCCAGTGGTCATATAAACAGCCAGGAAGACAGGTCTGTGATCCAGAACCAGACAGACAGACATAAAAGTTTATAACTGGCACTCTTTTCTCCCTATCCGAATACAACATTATACAGACCTTACAGCAATAACAAGGCCCGACTTTAAATGTCATATCTATAAGTGCAATGATGTTTTAAAATGGCACATCTTACAAAGCCGCTGCCTCCATTTTGCATTGGCTCCTCATAGGTGGGTTTAAGTCCGAGGCCGTTTAGTCTCTAGTAATGAAGGAACCTTCTCAGCACGGGCATGCATGTTTGCTGAGAATCGTTCCTGACATCTTGTGATGAAATCTCAGCACATCCTGGAGTTCCCTATGTTAGCCTGTCCCATAAAACCTCCAAACAAAAACATCAATCAACACCCCTCACCACCTACAACGAAAGCGTACATGCTGACATTTAATCATATGCATACGTATTATAGAAAGTGGCAGAGTCAACATGCGTAATAAATCGGGGCGGTGTTAGATTCCGTCCATCCACAGTATGTAGGAAAATAGAGAATGAAAATGCGGCATGAAATCTTTTTTGGATTCCTATTAAGAGCTTTGAAGGGAGGCAATTCAATCTTAGACACTTCCAGCAGGGAATTGTCACCTCTCCTGTGCCATCCCTTCCTAAACCGCAGGTGCTGAGCATAGAGATTTATAACATTTCATCCCATAATATAATAATTCCCTGCCGGAAAAGAGAAGAGGGGGAAAAAAAACTCAATCAAAGACTCAAATCAGCAGTAATGGCCTCTTTTATTCTCCACATCTGGCACGACAATGTTGATTGTAAGAAGAATAATTAAATGTCACCTCTCCATAATTAGTTTGCATATGAATGCCAGACAAAAAAATATCATTCAGTGTCAACATCATTATTCCTTTTTATTAAACTGAGAGAAATGCATGACCACAATTGCTCACCGCCAGGGTCTTTGTGTAGGAAACCAATCACCTATGGTGTGCAGAAATTGCCTCGTTTTCCTATTTGATTTTATTTTCATTATCGTTACGTGGAAATGGGGTTGACACAGTGGAGTGGCCTAGATTCTTATTCTTGTAAATACCACAGGAATATATTTAGAACATTTGTAACTTGTAAAGTAAATTGAATAAATATTAACCCTACAATGCATAACATTTCTTAGTACTTTTCTACGATTGCACTCAAGAGGAACACTTCAGGTCAATAAGGTGCCTGTTTTCCACCTGCACAAGCAGCCAAGAAGTTCAGTTCTCCAGCTAATGACCGCCTGGTTGACTGGCTGAGAAGAGAAGATTGTTTTTGTCGGACTTCCCCGATTGATGGATATTTCGACAACTGGTCTAAGGTGGAGGTGTGCAGAAGAGGGCAAGAATGGGTAGTTGAGTTCGTCATATGTTCTTTGGCCAGAATACAAAGACAGATGGAACAAGTTATTCCAGTTCAGTCCAGTTGTCTTCTCAAAGATTCTGCGACTATCTGTAAGGGATTGACAATTTTTCAATCATGGCTGTACATTTCAGCTACTAAAATGTACCAAAATCTAAGGTCCTCGCCATTGGTTCACGAGTACGCAGCATAAAAGGTAATTGCATTAGGACCTGTATATTTTTTAATGGCCTCCATCACGTGCGCTGATTAACAAATGAACTGAAAGCTGAAGGAGGTGAGGTGGGGGGCATCAGCTGACTTTTGTCTGCATGCATTTCTGAAGTGTTTATAATTCATGAAAACATGACATGTTTACTTTCGGTTCATTAATTGTTTATCATGCATTCCATAACAATCCTGCCCCCCAGGGCACAGACATTGTTCAGGTTTTGAAGTATAAATCCTAGCGGTATGTAAAAGGCGCACAAAACAGAACACACAAAGAACTGCTGCAAATATCGCACGATAATACATTTCTTTCATGCTTATAGGCACAGCATGGTGAACCACGATGTGCAGCTTTTATTATTTTTTTTATAAGAGAACTCCATTTGCAGCTAGAGGGATCCAGGTTAAAATCACTCACACATCTTGGCTATTGACCCCTAAACAGGCATTGCATCTTCAAATTTTCAGATCTACAAATGGGAAAACTTGTATACCCCAGCCACATAACTAACCATGTATATTCAAATAAATAACATTAATAATGCAATGAGGAGTAGAAAATATTCCCCCTCTAACTTTTTTATTTTGCCGTCTTTATATTTGATAGTGAAAGACCCTGCTTGTGGCCGATAAATAGCACTTCGATTCTGCGAAGCGCTGTGGCTGAGGGGTAGCCTCTGGATTTGGCGCTTCGCCAGACTTATCTGTAAATGTTACCGGGGCGGCGGGGGAACCCAAAGGCAACAGCAGAAGGAGATCTGAGCTCCAGAGTGGTGGTCTCTTATGTTTACTCAGAGTAAACTGTTTACCTATCCTCTGTCTTCCTTTGCAGGTTAACCTTTCAGAAAGAGGATTACTGTGCGCTGGGTCCATGCCCCCACCCCACCCCCCTCCCCCAAAAAAAAAAAAAAAAAAAAAACTGGGCCCTGAGGTTTTTCAAGGGAAGAGAGACTGTAGTACAACCAGACCGCACCTGCGGCAGTGTTTTTAAAAGCACGAGCACAAAAAATGTACCACATTCACTGTGCCAGTTTCAGCAGGACATATTTTGCTATTTTGCTATTGAGTGACATCATGGTTTATTTATTTGTATACATTACAATAGTTTTATTGTCCCCATTAGAATCAGGCATATATCCAAATATATGTATCAACATACTTTTGAATTATAATTTCACAATTATTATGTATTCATGGGAGAATATACATTTGTAAAATTATTCAGTGACCACAGAAAATGGTGGTTGAGAAAGGCTTAGGAAAATTATGGCAAATAAAAATATCAAATGAATAGGAAACAGATGGCTTCTCCAAACAGTGTATCAGCTAGCCACATATATGTGTATATCTACCATGATCATTATCACAGCATAATATTATCACAGTTTTAACGGTATAGCAAACTTTGCATTACATTAGAATATATTGTGCTGATTATGTTTAAAGTTATCTCCTGCAAGGACTCGAGATTAAAATCAGATGCTATTTAAAAAAGGCAGGCTGGGTTCCTATGCAGTTTAATTGGATAATGCATCCGAATGCACAGAATATCATTGTTGATTATACAGTGTGGAACATCTATGACTGGAAACAACCAAGAGCCATATAGAGATACACTGTGTGTACATAGTCCCTGTGGGGTCTTTGGGCTTTGCAGGCTGTAGCATTTCTCTGAAATGTTTTCGGTGTCAAACACACAGTGCATTAGCATACGAGCACAGTGAGACTAATGAAATGTCCTACAGTGGAGTCGAGGCATTAGCCGCTCTCAGCCGAGGCGCAATCAAACTTAATGGGAAAGCTCTCTCGCACACGGTTCGGCTTCCTAAATTTTTCATCTGAGAACGGAATCGCATTCCCACACAGTCTTTCTCATCACAAGATACACTGTTATTCCTCCGCACCGCCAACTGTTACGCCACCGTCCTCAATTACGGCTAGCGATTGTCACTGTGGAAACCTCCAATAGAGAACAGTTAGATTGTACTTCAGTATATCGTCCTCACTTGACATTGATGGTTATTCAGATTAAATCCGATGCTTGTTTTTTGACATGCCTTGATGCTTTTATAATCACAGTAAGGGTACCAACACTTTTCATTTTGTGGCTAAACGTAATACATTAATCCATCTGCTGGAGGTTTTACAAACAGTATTTAACTGTTTACATATGACCTCGGCTTCAGAAAGTAAAAGTGTTACCATGTATGTGTTCCCTCCATGCACTAAACCAGGTTACTCTAATTAGCACAACTCTTTAGCCAGATAAATTAGCAAACTGGTGAAATCTCCTGTTTTGGCGCGCAGGTAAAACAAATGCTGTCCATGGGCGTACTTTTACTATCTGAAGCTGGAGTTTTCCACCTCCATCCGATGAACCCCAGGCAGCCTATGGCCCGGGCGCTCTTTCTGTCACATGACTGTATTCAGAGCGCCCCCATCGCGGCATACCAAACAGCCCAAGACAGGAGGTGAAAGAAATGGTTTATGTGAAGAGTTCATAAATGTGACACAAGAAAATCACTCTGCTCGACCCTCGTGTACTCCCACGCACACGCTCGGTCCCCGGCCCTCCACGGTCAGCAGGGAAGCGACTACTCTCTGCGAAGCCACACACTCATCAGTGACTGCCTACATAAGAACACATACGGTAAATCCCTCCATCCTCTCCGTCACTGTAGAACGGTCTTCACTGTCCACAGGAACCAGCCCACTCATGATTCCCCTCTCCTCCACACACTATTGCGCTGATGTGAATTCCATTTGTCCTGACAACTCAGCTCTATATCTTTTCTAACTTTGCTAACTTTGCACACTGCCTGACAGGAAACTGCCTGACTATACAGTACAGCCAAACAAAGCTCGCACACGCGCCATCGGACGCTCCCCTTAAAGGGTGGAGCTTGGGATCCAATCTCAGCTTCTTCCCAACCCCAAGATCCATAGCCTGTCACCTCTAGTTTGGCACTTTGTAAAACCACCTTAACACAATGCTTTGTAGTATGAAAGGTTCAATATTCTTTATTTGTCACATACATAGATACAAAGTAAAACATGCAGTGAAATGACAGAGATGCTCAGATACTGTGCTGGAATATAATAAGATAAAAAGGAGTCAAATAAAATAAATAAAATTACTAGTGCAACATAAATAAAATTGCTAGAGCAAATATACAAACAACAATATACAATATACATACAATTTTTACAGTTAAAGTGACCTGGTGTGCCAGTGAAGTGACAGTTCAGAACAAACAGACAATACATGTAGTATTTCAACGTATTCAAATGCATTTGGAAGTTTGTTGATGTGAAGAGTGTATGTCCAGGATCCGAATGGCCTGAGGATAGAAACCCCTCTTCAGTCTTTTGGTTTTGGCCATGTGACTGCAGAGGTGATGTGAAATGAGGTTACGCTGCAATTTACCTATTACGTCCTTTGAATTATGTATGACTCTCATTTATTTGGACCCTGTCTATCATTTACAAACAGGATCCATGTGTATATTTTAAAGTGGATTTGTATTTATTCATAATTAATAATTTCAGGGACTATTTGGCAAGTATTTGGTTTCAGGCTGAAATCCATTTTGCTCTTTCTTATTTCTGGTTCTTTTGTTTATTGATTTAAGTTTTTGATTATCATATGGCCAGCTATTCTTCTTTGTGTCAGTTAAAATGATTTTAATCTCTTTTTATGGCCGACGGGTGGCTGTTTGGACGTATTTTTGTTTGGTCTGCGTTAATGTAGCACGTAATTACATTGTTTTGGTCATTAACTCTGCACTTTCGCCTAAAATATGAAAAAAATCTCCCCGATTAATTTGGTTGAATCATCTTTGTGTATATTGCTTTTCTATTTTCAACAAAAATGTTTGCACGGTAGATATTGTCTGTTGTACCAAAGGGTAGGTTTCAGTTATCATTCATTAAGACCACTCAGAGCGGTTAGTTCTTCTCTGAAGAGTGAGAGTGAAGAGAGAGAGGGAAGAGAAACACAGTTTATCTGAGATACAGGTTATGGGACACTGGAGGAATTTACCCATGAATATGCAAGGTCAAAACTGTTTAATGACAACCATATGAGAACCTTGTTATAAGTATCTAATAACTTTAGGATACTTTCTATATCCTAGAAATATTACATTTTGATTGGCTGAGAGAAAGTGTCACCTCTTGGCATGTAGCTCTGTGGAATATGTAGTTTTTTTTTTTTTAAACAAAGGAGAGAGAAGCTTTTTTCCATCACTTCTGTTCACTCTCTCTCCCACCCTACCCCTTCCTACAACAAAACAATATTTATGCCTGAAGTTCACACCAAAAATATCAAACACATTGTAAAATCCTGGAAAATTCCCTGATCTTACTTTAAAAGAAAATTGCTTTGATTTTCTATGTGACTTTCAAATGAGAGTATCAATTGAATGTCTTAATTCCCATGTACATTATGGTTATGAGGCTTTTCAGATGGGAATTTTCATTTCTCTTTCTAGATTACTGTAGATGCAAACTGTCTCTATTAACTTCCATGTCTGAGGTGAGGACTTACCGTATGAAGTAGGCCTACATAGCTAACCCATTAATACAATTCTGTTAAAAGCCCCATCAGAGAAAAGGTCAGTGTAGAGCGGAGGCAATTTCACAAGTTTAGGGAGTTTTCTGGCTTTAAACGTCAACTTAAACATAGTTTTTGTTAACAATTCTAATTAAATTCTCACATCCCCAGCAGTTCTGAGCAAGTATTATAAAACCAGGTTGGCATATAAAGAATGGCCTACAAGTATGGTAGGATGTCTCGTAAATAATAGATTCATATGTCATCATCCATTTAATGTGCTGCAACCAATAGAATATGATAAACTATCGATATGATCTATATGTATAAGAAAATAATATGACAATGCAAAGTCCTTCTTGAATGAATTTCATGATGAGTTAAAGTAACAGTGTGTTTGAATACAGCTTGGAAAACATAGCGTTAAAGAAGAGCCTCTCAAGGAAGTACTGTGTCACCCAGTGCTGGGGAGGACAGACACAACAAACAAGCAAACGTACTTATGGGGAGTGCTGAGCCAGGGGAAGAGATTCTCTAAGGTTCAAGCTACCATGGGAACGCTCACAGCCACCCCCTCCCCCACTTGAGCAAGCTCATGAGCTGCATCCGAGGAAGAAGGATGAGGAGCAGATGTGATGTATCCTTTGTTGAAAGCATAAATATATTTAAGGATTCAAGACACACAGCAACGCAGAGCTTGCACACTCGTAGAGTCGAGGGACCGGAGGTGGCAAAAAAACAGCTGATGCCTTAGTCTGAGATATAATATTTTACTTTGCAATATTTGGCTTCTTCACAGGTTACTGATCATTGTTTGTGGAGCTGTCTGAAAGCTCTCCTTCAGTTTCCAAATTTTTGTGAAGTTTTCACGCTGCTTACAACCCTAACACTGACGTTTGGGGTTGCCTCCGGTGTATATCCCTGTCGCTTCTTGTCATCTATCCGATTTCAATTACAGGTTGAGAAAGGCTTTCGCTATCAACAGCAGAGTTAAGCTTCAGTGCCGTGAAGGACAAGCAGCAGCTACTTCTGTATGCATGAATATGTTTTCTGCCGGCTTCACGTTCATCCTTTTTTTTTTACTCCTGAGCACTGTTTTATGAAAGTGTAGCAGGCGTTGGACAATTTACTCTCTCTGCTCTGTCATGTCGGAGATTCACAGACGTTCTGTGGATTGCCCACAATTTCCCTTGCTGTCAACAGGCTGAAAGAAAGACTTGTAAAAATAATTTGTGATTCCTATTGAAAAGTAAAATTTTCAAAGAAAAACATGTATTTCAAATGATACGCAACTAACAAACAAAAATCTCTTTGTTTCATGCGTCTACAGCACCATGCCGCCACAGTAAATCTAGAAGTATAAACAAGTACATTTTAGTATGTCCTTATGATTTCATGCATCATGTATATTGTATAATATGTTCAATATATTATTAAATGTCTGAAAATGACATGAAATGCATGTCTATGATGAAATACAACACAAATAATGTATACAGTCTATGTTACATTCATATGCAATGCAAGCATATGGCTGTTTTTCTCAGTCACAATTATTAGACTCAAAGTGTAAAATAGTTTTACAATTGATTAATACCAAGGCACCCGCACCACATAAATTCCATGTTCTACAAGTTATCTGAGAGAGTACATTTCTCTCAGCTCTCAGCTATTATGAAAGTGATCTCACCATGTTGTCCATTTAAACAAAATAGATCCAATATGATTTCTTGATTGTGCTTGAAAATACTTGTACAATGTTTTCAGACATTACCTGGATAATTCTCCATGCTTTTTGATACAGCTTTTTGCTGTAATCGCCACCCCAGATAACTGAAAAATGTTGTTGATGGAAGGAAATGAGCTTGACTCACTCGGTGTCCAAAAGACTTGACATCAAATGTACCGTGTAGATGTATTTTCATATCGCCCTTCATCACTCTCTAAGTGAAACAATATTTAAATATTAATCAACATGCTCTATGTTTCCTTTTTCCCAGAGGATTTAAACATGTCAGAAAACAGAAAGGGGAAACAGAAAAAGCAAGGTTTTACAGAAATGTGGGTTGTACCATTTGCAATCTACAAACCAGTACTGATCATATTGGTCCTCTTATCTTTGTATTCTTAAAAAAAGGTTTCTGGATTTTTTTGCCAGTTTTTAAATCTATTTGGTTCTGTAAAATTATTGTCTCCCCAGGTGGGTTTGGGTTTACCAAGATAAAAAAGTAGGAAACACCCCTATCTCTAATGGATTAGCGGTGCAGAAATGATTCATATATTCACAGCTACAAACATCACAAAGCTTATGGTTATACAAGGTCTGGCAGCTCATACAACACAAAGTCACAGAAAAGATCCTGCAAATGAATTTCAGAAACTCTTTGCATTAAGTCTTCAATCCAGCAGAAAGTGGGCTGTTCAAGACAAGACGTCCTGTGAAACAGAAGAAATCGCTGTACTCATGCACCAAAATAAAGACACTAAATACAATCATAAGCTGAAGGAAATTTCTTGGTACTGTTGCTAAATAACACTTAAAAAACATGACCAAGTATGGTGCATTATAAAAGCTAGTCAACCTAAACATTAGCTTGTTTTGTTTACAAGAGCACCCGACCGTGCCAGGAAAATGCATCCCAAAATGGACCCTCCTGAAACTTTCACTGTTGGACCCACGCACTCAGGTCCGTGGGCTACTTTAGGTGTGTGTCTCAACTGCACTTTTCTGTCGAGAAAAACAATGGATGATTCATTTGACCATCACTGTACTCAGTACACTCCACATCACTGTACTTGGCAAACATTCAGTCCCTGGTGTAATGAGTGGTTTGTGTGCTAAAACCTGATGCTATCTTACTCTGTAGAGTTCTCGACAGATAATTTCTGCCGAGACCTCCCGCCCATTCCTCGATTGAGCGTTTAAGTCTGGTGTAGAGTGCTTACTCTTCCACCTCAGACAAATGCATGGGCATCTTAATCCTTCAGTATATCCGTCTGACCACGGTGGTCCATTATTAATGATGTATTTCTCTGGAAGCTCAACTTATGAACTGTCTATTCCAGGAATTATCGAAGCTCCAGCTAATACTATATGAATGATTAGGAAAAGTGAGGAAAACCAGAAATAAGTGGTTCTAACATTGGTAGTTCCCAAGAACTGGGTACATAGAAAATTGCAGTTGCTCTTATTCTACCAGTGAATATGAGACCACAAAGTACCATTGCATCCACCATTACCACATTACAAAAATATTTATGTATTATGAATACATTTAACTGTTCTTTATTAACATAGAACTGAGGAGGCATGATGGCATGAAAAATGCTATTCATGATTATCAGTTATGTACTCATATTGGGTGTCACACAAATATTACTGGATTGTACATGTACAGCAACCTCCCACAATGCAATGCTTCCTCCCCCGTTGTCACTCCCTAGAAACAGACACAGGCGGCCAAGTACATAAATGCCAATCGTACAGTTAGTAGAATTTGGAGAGCATACTTGGATTCTTTTCTTCCTCACCCCTCCTGAGCTTCCCATCTCTTACCAATCTGTCTCGTTTCCCCATCTGCTCTGTAGTGCTCCCTTACGGTAGGTGTGCACCGGCTGCCAACATAGATATGGCCCGTGTATTCCCAAAATGTCTCACACAGTAATCACACTGAATATTGAGTGCATTTTCATATCTGTCGTTCCAAAACATACGTACAGCCTTTTTTTAAAATGCACTGACATGGAGATGTACATGGAAATGGTACTATTTCCATACATTGCGAATTCCTTTTGGTCCTGTGTCCAGGGATTGTTCTGTTTCCCCAAAGTCAGCGTGCGTTGATTTCACATGGCGGGGAAGGCTTCTCACCTACGCCGCAGCTCGCGGTGTGCAGCGTGGCTCCTTCTCGCAGGGACAATCCCACAGAGAAGTCATCATTTTTCATTGTTGACACGACTATTCCCTGCACAGGGTCTGGCGTCACCAAGAGGGGAGCCGCTCGGTTTATTTCCATACCTGTTGGTGAAATTTAAATTGATTTCCCTCAGCTTCGCACTTGGCGGGGGAAGATTTTGCGCGAGAAAAGCTCATATCTTCTCACCAACCCCCCGCCCCACTAGAGCGACAGTGGGATCTGCGCAGCCCTCCTAAAAGCCCTTTGAGGTCCGGTTCTAATTAATTCAAAGCAAACGACTATCGAGCCCAGTTTTTGAGCATTCTTTTTCTCATTATCCTCAACAAAAGCAATTAATTACCACACCTGCGCTCCAAGTTACCTCTGTCACTTAACATTGTGGTCTATTGTGTTATTTACTGTCCCATATCTTTAGAGTAGCTTCAGTTCATTATGAGTAGCAAGGGGGTTAGGGGTTGGTGGAGGCGGGGGGGCCTGGAGGGTGGTTGGGGACAAGCGGTAGGTTTCATTCAGGCTCAAAATTTGGTCAACCGCCAACCATTTCACAATCTAAGTAGCAGCAAATCTTACTTTTCAAAACGTTTTTTTTTTTTTGCTTTGCACTCCATTCTAAAACGGATGACTCATATGAAGTGCTTGTGCCACTTAATTTTACACCCCCCACAATGCCATTCTCTGCCATGCGTACTCTCCCGCTCAGAGTTATAACACAGCTCTAATTGTGTTCCCTCTCATTATTGTCAGTGAATCAACTGCGAGTGAATAAAATAGGATATGATACCTTATCAATTGTTTCTGGTTCTGATATTGCACGCATTTTAATCCGTTGAAGCTCACGCTTGTTCTGCCTTTTGTTCCATGATCAAACGGAATAAAAACACCTTTTTTCCCTTTCTGCTCCTCAGATAATAGGCTCTTTATTCTGCAGATGGAGCGATGATAAATATATCAGTGTTCGTGATATTTTCCAGCGGTAAACTTGCAATGTTCAGCAACTACAGCAGGAAACCAGCATCGAGCATTGATTAAAGTTTGAAAAATCAATCAAGACTGACTAATGCGCTGAACTTTAAAAAGAAATTGTTACAAAGTGCATCATAAATGGTTTTAATAGAAACATCGACTTTAAAAGTTGACTGATGTAGTTTCAAATATATATAAACGAAGAAGCACAACGTTTAACAAGAGAACAAAACCCTTAGCCGTACCAATAAATGTACCTAAAATCTAAAAGATTGTAAGTCTAGCTGTCATAAAATGTAAATTATTGACAAATGCCAATGAATTGGGGTTTACGGAAAGGTAGAGAAAAGCTAGTCCTGCTCAGAAGTATAAATCTTCTGTCAATATTTCTCTTTCTTCTCATGGACCAATCAATCTGGATCACTTACAATTAAGCATAATGGATCAATAAGGCTTTGCCAGGCACTGTTTAAGTAAAGACGTTTTGTTTCCGGTATACATCGCGCTATTAAATACCTTAGCATTTGCATTTCAAATTAGCAATACCGTCCATGTTTCATGTTGATTGCACTGCTATGGTGTGTCAGGTGTGGTTCTCCATCCCCATCAAGTTACGCCATGCATACGAAAAAGTACTGAGTCATCAAGGCACAATATATTATTAAATTTGAGAGCGTATTTATTTTTTTCCCCTTTGATTCCTCCCCCTCCACCGCCCCCCCTTCCTCTGTTAAGCTCTGAATGCAAATTGAGGCTTTTGATGCAAATGTGGAATTCTTTATCCTTCGTAATTGCAGTACAAAGGATGTCACCGTCCCTAACGAAACCTTGTTTTTGAAGTCGGGCACGTTCTACCCCCTAACAAACAGAGTAGCGTTCATGATGAGTCTTTGTTAATATTCCCCCCTTTTTGATGAAGGCTGCGTATAGAGGCGGCTTAGCTCTCTGAGGATGAAAAACATCTTAAAAGTCTGGTCTGATCTGCATGTTATTGACATGGAAGGAAAAAAGCGCATTCACTTTTAATAAATGGCATGTCTTTCATGAAAACACTGGAAGGATTTCTGGAGATAAATTATTCATGTTTTCTAGAGCTCTCTTAGAATAAATTTGCTCATTTTCCACCCCTGCTTCTTTGACAAAGTTTACATATGACAGTTCACCTCAGATATGTTAAGACTTTAAAAAGGCAAATGAAGGTTCTGTATTGAAATGACATTTCCTGTGAGGCCAAATTCTCTGCTCCAGGATCATATACAGACAGTTTCAGAGTTGTATGAATGCTCTTGTCCTTGACACAACCCTGTTCAAAAATGTCTTTTTTCTGGTGTAGGTTCCTTTTAAAATCACAGCTGTACACTGACTCCAAAAAAATCATAATAATGAATAGAAATAAAAACAATAAAGATCCTGTCATTTTATATTACCTTATGATTGTCTGATTTGGAATTAGAATTACCTGGATGGGATTTATCGGGCTTTTTGGCTTAGGTAACATTGTAATGCATTCTATCTACATAGGGAATTTCACTCTGGCTTCCACAAGGTTTATAACATTGAAAAATGTTCACTAAACATTACCGGTGGCATTTTACTGAGAAGTGATTGTGGAAATGGAATTGCCCTGAAACTACTGGATTTCATAGTGGTGCTTGACAGCAGAGAGCACAGAATACTTCTGGATCGACTTGGTGTTATTAATTTTCCGGCATGAAGCTTTCATAGTTTGGGTCATATCTTTCTATGTTGTCACCTTAAATGTCTCTACCTAACTCAAACCAGTCAATACTTACATTCCCTCAGGGGTCAGTCTTTGGTACATTCTCATTTAACAACTACAGTACATGATTCCATTAAGACATGTCATTAGACATCCTGGCCTTAAATATATATATATTTTTTATGCTGACACTCATCTTTATGGTCATAATTGTTGAGAGTGCTGAATTTTATTATTTTTGGCATGCTCTTTTAACATGATTTCCACAGTGTGCCATTTTGGTTCATGGCAGATGAACAAAATATCCACGCTACACTCATTACAATTTGATGGTTCTTTTGGAAGCTACCATTTAAGCCAAATATCTGTGTCTGTAAAGAGTAGGAGTAGGATTGCTGATCTGGGATCAAGTTTACATTTAAATCCATTATGGATGACTTTAATATGGAGAAGGGGAGACTGATCCTAGATCAGAATTCTTAGATGCTGTCTGAATATGTGTCACAGGAAGAAGCATGCATAGCTCTTTGCACAGCTTAGGGCTGAGGTGCAAAACACCAATGAAAAGCCAATGTAAATGTGTTTATTTCTCATTGAAATACATGTCAAGATTTGATCTCACAATAACGATCTGAAATATGTAAAGCTGCAGATTTGCATCAATTAACTTTCCTGTTTTGCACAAATCGCTCGCCGCTCTGACATGTGGTTGGAAGATTTATCTATTTATTTCTGTTTTTGAGGCATTTATGTGAGCCGTCATGAAGCCTGCATTTTTAAAGATTTTGCTATTTGGATGATGCAAAATGTAATGAATAACTGGAGAACTTTGCATTAAACTAAATAATGGTGAGATGTTACCATGTGTTGCAGCTATGTGTCCATTTTAGAACATGCATAAAAGTTGTAGCAATTTAAAAAAAAATTTGTTTCAGAATGCATTATGCTAATGATGCTGTCAAAAAAATTAATGCTTAGTTATTATATCCTGCAGGCACTAGACATTTTAACCAAAGTGTCAGAACATTACACAATCCAAGGTAGTGAAAATGCAAAATAAAGACATTGCACTTAAAATAAATCATGTCTAATATTCAGTCACTATGAAAGAAGTTTAAGTTCTGCTAAAGTGCTGTTGTCATATTAGTCTATAACTATTCCCTGGGTAAGGACTTGACTGCTGAATAATATAAAACTGAGATGACTGGCAGGAGACTTGAATAAAATGCAAATTGCGTTCAATGTCTGGTAACAATGAAACCATATGATCCAAGAAGCAGTAAGTAAAGGTACTAGAGTACCTTTGCAAACATATGCAGGTGATGGAAAGTGGACTGCCTTGAAAAATCTCAGCCTTTTAAATAATTTGTTTTTCACTTAGCCAGAAAAGTGAAGCCAAAGACCAAAATATCCTCTCTCCTGGTCTCCGAACTTGTTGAAAACGTCTCTATCTTGAAGCACTTACCACTGCCGCAGTCAGATTGATTCCACCGGTTCGGCTTTACGCTGTCAGACTGTCAATAAAGTAATGACAGCTGTAACCAACTTAGGCAACATCTACCATTGACAAACGCTGGTGAAGAGATGCATTTATGTAACTTAGGCTACGAAATGAGAACTATAAACATAAAAAATCGATTTGTGACTGGCACCTAATGTTGTAATTTATGATACAGACTCCCAGTGCTGATGGGTGAATTCTCGTGGATGTCATATGTAATCACAGACTGTGATTGCATTCCTCACATGGAATGCAGCCTGGTTGGGTAGCTGCAGTAATTATCATCATCGTAGCCCATCTGCAGGGGCTGAAAGGGCAACCGGTTAGCATTATGGATTTTCCAGCACAGAGAACAGACAGTTTTAAAGAAGCCTTGAAAAGAAACAGCAGGCAGTTCCACGGTACAAATGGAGTGACTGTGAAACATATGGAATTAGTATTTGTTTAAAGTCTCTTTTTTTGTGTTTTCTGTCTGAAAACTAGATACCCTGCCACTTGCTTTCATGCAGGTGTATCTGTGTGTGTCCGTGTGTACAGGCTGTTGATGGGTTGATGAAAATGTACGGTAAACCATGGTGAAGTCCCATTCCTGAATCGCTCCGTATGCAAAAACTGCTCAGCGGTTTGATTCATTTTCCATTTCTGTTATAAAAGACATTGGTATGCTTATCACCCATCACCCACCAAGGGAATAACGCTGTATAATATTTTTCCACTTGCCTTGCATTTGAGTTTAGTGGAGGATCCCTATGCACAGACATGTGGAATTAAATAAATAAATTTGTTCATAGTCTTTATACAAACAAAAAGCACATTGGTAATCATAGTAACTGAAATAATGATTATTGTCACCAGTATATTTTTGTATATAGAGTAAACTGTATCTTTAATGTAGCTAGACAATGAAGTCAGGATCATAACCATGTTATCATAATCATTTAACTCAGTCTACAAAAAAAAAAAATCAAATACTCTTCCTATTTGAGAATGAGAAACATTTTAAATTTAGTTTTTTACACTTAGGGTTTATGACGGTGTCAGCAGCTCCCGCAGATATGAAAGAAAACAGGGAAAGATCAGCGGAATGAAACTAAATGGAACTGATCCTAAAAATAAAGGCTGCAAATACTTGCATCACTCTGAATTACCCCAAGTCTCAATGTAGAAAAAACCGAATCTTTACATTTTTTCTGAATATAATAAAGGTGATTTCAACTTTCGGGAAAAATGAGAAAGTGACATGAGATGACAAGCGATAGAGTCAGTGACACCAACTGAGATTATTCAGTTTAAGACCAGGCAAAATACTTTTGTCAAATCCTTAACAGAATATAGACATAAAATCTCAGTTCCAGCACCCCTAAGTAGAATTTGACCCCTCTAAATGCTTTTTTAA
This sequence comes from Albula goreensis, assembly GCA_022829145.1. Lineage (NCBI taxonomy): Eukaryota > Metazoa > Chordata > Actinopteri > Albuliformes > Albulidae > Albula > Albula goreensis. The sequence continues at coordinate 18,191,790 of CM040763.1, forward strand.
TTTAACACTCTATTCACAATTTGAATAATTAGGCCTAGCTAATATAAGCAAAAGGTTACATTATGAGTCAAGCAGCTCATCACCTGGTTAGCTTGTTTAATTGCACAATTATCAAGACCAGCCAATATGAATATTTATTTGTAGATTTATATTTTGCTGGTGATTTAATTATCCTTGAAATGAACTCCATTATGTTATTGTCTTACAGAAATAGTTTCAAAAATCTTATCCATCCAGACAGCAACAAAGTTTCACAGGGAATCCTGTGATAATCCTCAACATTATTGGCTATGGCTCATGACCCACGTTAGCTAGGCAACAATTAATCCAGCCTCGTTGGGGAAAAATAGTGGTTAAACCAGTTAAAATCATGAGTAAAATCACTAAGTAGTGATCTTTCCTATGCTCGCAGGACATATTGATTAAATGTTGATGCTGTGTTCCTGCAACAGCCATGTGCAATTGGTGTTGTATCTGCAGTATGAAAAACAGAATAGGGCTTATTGTCACATGAATCAAAGGAGTCATGTGAGTGACTTTTTCCTCCTGTAGGCACTGAACTGACAAATCATCAAATACTGAACACTTTGACATTATGCTCTCAGATTTCCCACAATCCTGGTTGGTGATGCTCTAGGGAATAAAGCTGCAATAGGTGTGATTTGTGTTGCAAACCAGAGTCACAGGGACATCATCCTATATCATCTTTCACATGCAGCCAAGTTTTCTCGATCATGGTTGAACATACCATGACAAAACAACCAAATAATGGGACTAGCATTACATAAAAGATTAACATAGTCACTTTAAAGGAAATAAATACAACAAGCACAAGAAAATCTACATTCCGCAGTTGGCTTAAAATGACTACACACTGACAAACACAATGACAAGATGTTTGGTGGATAACCCGCCATGAATGTAAGTTATGTTTTAATGAATAAGTAAACAGAAGTAAACAGACCAAGTTATGGTTGTTCGCTAAGTGTCGTACAAAGGGTGCCGTTGCAGGGCTCAGCTCTTTGATGTTGCCGTTGATACAGGCTGCCGTGGCATTCCGCCGTACAGAAGTCAAGGGCTCTGTGGGGTGCCGGTGGAAAATATAGTTTTGGCAGGGGTTCATTGTTTCTTGATGGCCCTTTCAGAGCGGAGGAGGCCTGCTGATTGATTAAACATGTCTGCAGTGTTGATATCGAGATTCCGGATGCGCTCTCTCTTTCTCTGCAGAAAGGGCCTGAGCCATAATTAAAAGTCCATCGCACACAATTTGCGGCTCATAATATCAACAATGTATTTGCATCCAAGCGACTTTAATGATGTGTCCAGAAACAGTGTATGAAAGCACTGTTCAAGGTTTTCTGCTAGTTTTATCTAGTAGCAGGTGAATTCCACAATATTTTTGCACTTGTTCGTGTAGCCCCAAATGACAAATTGCACACATAAATACACCAAACCCACACAGTATACATCGATACAAAAAATAGGTTAAATGAAATGACGAATCAAACAACACTTCCATTGACAAACCAGCTATAGAAAAATCCTGTGTCACCTCCTTAATGAACTGCATTACAATTTATCTAAGTATGATAATACAGGTTGTCCATCCACTAGTAATTTTGGATGTTTCAGTAAGCCGCTAATGTTTAATTTTCCCATTTACAGGTGGAGCTAATGGATTTGTGCTGTCCATGTTGACCTAGGAAGTCGGTGAAGTTTATGGCAGTCCAGCATGTGTCATTTTAAGTTCCCTTTCGAATCATTCACTCTGAATGACATTAACCCACCAAAGAAAATATCAAGCACACCTCCTTTGAGGAATGTCTTCCATAATTACCTTGCCTGACCAAGTGGAAACCTATTTTTGTTTTTGTTTATAGCGTTCGATTGCACTTTAGCGGGTAATGGAGCGTGCCGTTCTGGAGATACATCTCTCTGTCTTCGTTAGAGCTTTGGCGGTAGGATCTCCTTAATGGATGCAAATGTGAGCGAAACACAGCACATTAGTTCCATCCAGCAGAGAAACTATTGTGATGGAGAAAAATGTTATCAATTAGACAGGTTGCTGGCAGCAGCGCGTGCACGTAAATCTAACTTCCAAGGAACCCAATGAAAAGTGTACGATTGGGAGGCTACGGTGCGATAGTTGGCTCAGCCATCTTCCAATGTTCAGGCATGACCAAGGGTGAAATGGAAGTACGGATAACTTACTGAGCCGCTACAGCTTATATCTCCTTCACTTTACATTAGCTGAGCAGTCATGCTGTACAATTGTATCAGGACATGCATGGCGGTGTAGTCCGGAGTACACAAAAATATACAATAGTATACCCATCTGAACATTAGCCTTAGTTTCATTGGTCATTTGGTTTTTGAGTTACAGTTGGCACACCTCCTCAGAATGCATACTCTGAAAAAGTAAAAGAATCGTCAACAGACATTCTACCAGAATGCAACTTTAGGACCATATGAATAAGGAAGACAGTGACCAGCATGATAAAAGCAAGGCTTAAACAACTAGTTTTTCATATTTTGTAACATATTTGATTATTTATATTATATTTAACGTTTTTAAAGTCCTCTCCACACACCTCCATCATTTTCTGAACATTATTTATATATAGACGTCAACACATGAAGTTGATATTCTCAAGGGGTAGAGGGAGAGAAATTATATCAAAAATGAGTTATTAAATTGTAATTGGCATCAAAGTACATCAAAAACAAATCTTAGGCAGAAGAAACGTGGATCCTCGCACAGAGAAGACAGAGAATGAATGATAATTGTTGTGCTCGTCCTTATTAACCCCCCAAAGGGAGGGGAGCGTAATGACTCAGAGGTAAAACCTTTCAAATTATATGAGATATATGGGGGGAGGTATTTAATATCGGAAGTTATAAAGCATTCCTTTCCTTCATCAAATTGTCCCCGCTGCCTTATCTATATATTGATCATTTCTAAAAGCATGCTCTTCAACAGCCAGAAAGCAAATTGAGAGTGGTGATGAAAGTAATATTTCAGTGATATTGCGGGGAAAACTGGGTAAAGTATAATCTGACTTATGAATGCTTATCTAATTCATAACCTCCAACTCTCCGAAGGTATCTATTGATTTGGGTCATGCTGATGTTCTTTAGGATGATATTCCTCTTATCTATATAATTCCTGAACCAGGGGAACTCCACGGTTTATAAATATGTACTTTACACATCCCGTAACTAATTTATGCACTTGTTATCTTTTAAAATTGTACGGGGCATTGTGGGAGAATTCAGGCCATAGTTTTTCCTCTTGTCCTATTTCTCCAGTGCCATAATCACTTCTCCACTTTACACCACTTCTCCATGCGACTAAATCTAATTTTTCTGTTGTCCCGTCCTCCATCTCCAGACGTTTAATTGGCCTATATTGCGTTATTTCTTTATTATTTTTCAGGGATGGATAAAAAAAAAACAAGAGAGGAGTGTTAGTGAGTCACACTTTTAAGCAAAACTACTCTCTTGACAAAGTAACACATTATAGGCCCTTCGCCCAAGGTCTCTATAGGAACCGCACTAAGGGGATGCTAATAGTGGGTTTAAGTGAGGGCTCTACCTCATTATTAAATTAGGTCTAATGCCTTTACCCTTTCAATAGCTACTAAACGAATGCATGGAAGATGTCCAACTCTGACACGCCCAAAGAAGAACTTACTTGTGAATGACATGATTGTTTTTTCTATATGTCCTTTATAGTTTCATTCTCACAATTAATGGTAAGCTAGATTTAATTCATAGAGGTCTTTTTTAATTTGTTTAATAATACATATTCTAAAAGTGTCACTCATAGACATTGAATATCCACATCAACCGGCTGCTTCAAACACATGTTACTGGTGGGTTATGATTCTCACTGGTGGGAATAGTTTCTCAGCCAACAGGTAGTGCCTCTCACTCCATTGTTTGCACCTGACATTCAACCTCTATTTATCTTGTAATGTGTCCATTGTGAGTTCAATATGATAACCATGATTCACGGCCTTGTCATATACAATGCCACACACTAAAAACAATGTACTGACTCAGTAAGGACTATGTGAAGGATTAGCTCTTTCCAAAGGTGGAAAAAACTTGATTGGTTTGGAATGTGGTTAATTGGTAAATTGGAAATCAATTAAAGGTCAACAACAATGATTGAAGCCAGGTGTGATTGTGGGTGTGTAGCCCACAAAAGTGGCAGTTACAAGGAGAGAGGACTTGTATGTGTTGTTTTTAAAATAAATTATTGTTTTACCAAATTGATTTTTACTCAGTTGTTTTAAGCCTTTTTACAGACTATATTAGTGTGCAATTCAAGCAGTGCAAACATCAGAAATGCTGTGCGTGTGAGTGAGTGATAGTTAGTGTTCAGTGAATTTGCATGTTGCATTTATTTTTTGGACACTCTGTATGGCATAATCAGTCATAATTAATGATAAGTCATTGTCTCTGAAAAACCACCTGTCTAAGGGAGTATCCCTGCTGTGAAAAGCTGCGGGAATGGTAGAGTTGGCCAAAAGAGAACTATCATCGGGGGTACAAGGGTAATTAGTGAGCACATATAACATGTGTATTATGGTCCAATGGTGTGCACAGTTACCCTTGTGCAACAAATGAGACCTGAGATCCCATGGAACCTTTATTTTGACTAAAATTAGATACAATTTTTAAATGCTTAGTACCCTGGCAATGTAAGCATTATTGGGTAGATTTGCAATAGACACAAATGCAAGTATCTGCGAACAGCTGACTTAAGTTAATGGGATAATGAGGTGTCATGGCAACAAAATGGGGAGAGCTACCATTTAACCAGCGACAAATTGATTTAATGCAATCTTTGCTGGTTTTAAACCAATGAGCTGAACCCAATCCAGTGAAAGCTAATTATAGCTCCACCCATTTTTTTCATGTCACGGTGACTCATGAACCCATCACTATTGAACTTACCGGTGGCTGTGAGATGGATATTGATCCAAGGTCGGCTCGAATGATGTAGAAAGCTTGAACTTTAGTGACCTTCACAGCCACTGGCGTGGGGGTCAACATGGGAACAGACCGGCTGAATTTCTCTCCACATCCGTAGCCACTGGCTGGTGGATACAAACTGCAACCTCCAATTATACTGGAGTCTCTTGATAAATCCATCCACTGAATTGGAGGGAAATAAAGGAGCCAGTAGACTCTCAACTGCACATGTAGCGGAGATATTCTACACACACTGAAGTATTTCAAATGAGCTCACCAGTTAGCAACAAAATACAGAATATCCAGCATATAACCTATGCACTCTGCCAAGTATCACCAAATCTTTATCTTACATTTACCCTTAACTACTGTGTGTCCATGTATTCTTCTACTGAGTGAACCCATCCTGAAAAACCTTTTTCTAGTTCACCATGTTAAACCATTTCATTAGTACAATGATATCAGGACAAAACATGAGGTTCATATTTCAAATCAGGTCAATTTTGCATGTGTGTACTATCATAAAAGTGCAGAATATATACTTCATTTCACATTTCTTCAATATAGAAGAAATTATGAAATGGAAACACAGAGCATTTCAATGACATTTTTAAATATATATATTGTATATATAGTAAGATATTCTCAAACTTTAGGTGCATTTAATCAGTTACTTTTGGACACGATCCATTTTCTGTGCGAATATTATTCTCCCGGAACACAAAAAGGAGATTTCTTGTGATGCGTCCGTGAAGTACACAGGCATATATCAGGCTTGGAGCTGAAAAGGGAGGGGGAGTGGGGGAGCGAGGATTTGCTTTCAAGATGAGGAACACAGTAGAAATTCCAATCAACTCTGAGGCTGTAGTTCACAGGTGCTGATTCTCTGACAGGAATTACTGTGTGAAATTCATTTTAACAGCCATTGTGGCAACTCTGCTGTGACTAGACTTGTGACTCTGCTCTTTAAAATTGAAATTCCTTTTTTATCCCTCAAATAAATGGGGAGGAAGAATACTTCCCAAAGAGAGCGTCTCCCTCTGCTTTTCTTGCCATTTTCATGTGAATATGGGGACAGCTTTGTCAAATAACGATTGTTACAAAATTTAATTTGGCAAGTTATGTATTCACAAAAACTGCAACTGAGTCTATTTTTTTTTAAGACAGGGTACTAGGTTTGCTCTGAAGGTTTTTCATCAGCACTCAACAAACCCTCATGACAGCTCCGACTGCCGTTGTTGTTTTTTTTTTTATATATATACATTTGCATAATCTCTTTATAAAATCAGCATTTTTCAGCCACATTGCTTTATATGACACCGGAGAGGGTATTTGTCTGTTTTTTTTTTCTGCAGGAAAGAGGAGTTGAATCAAAATGTTGATGATCATGTTGCCTCGCGACGGGATGGAAATGAGCTCCAGTTAAGGAGAAGCACTCAGGTTAAGAAATGCTTTGTGCTTCCTCTAATGCTCTCAGACAGCGCGGTAGCCAAAGGATTCCTGACAGTGAACCACCGCGGTGGAGTCTGTGGAGACGGCCCAAGTTTCTCGCAGGACCGAGGGCCGGTTCTGCTTCAGGCGCAGAGCTTTGGGGACGTCTACGGTCTGTCAGCTCCGGGTCGTTATCCCGTTCCTAATACAACACGGCAGGATTCATTTATTCAAGAGCCCCCTTCACGGTGGAATTAGAGGAGCAACTTAACCAAGGGCAAAATTTGACACTATGGATTTTTCTCTCCTCCTTCCGCTATTTCTTCTTCTCAATCTCCCTGGTTTCTCATTTCTCTTATCCTTCATTTTTGTACTTCTGTTCCTCTTCTAACTCCCTCCCTCCTTATTTTCCTCTCTCCCTCTCTTTCTGGTTCTCTCTCTCACATAATAGCTCCTATAAAATGTTATTGTTCATTTATTGAAAAATAAATTAGCAGGGCTGGTTGAGGCCGGTGTTGTATTATTGATTGGCGTTGAGTCAAGATTCAATTATCAAATCGTTATTTATTCACATGACATTGCAATGTAAGGACTTTCCAGGATTAGAGCAGGGTTACGAATGAGATTTCCAAAACTAATAGTGACCATAATTATGGTTTAGCACTGATTTAATTAGTAATGCAATGCTATGAGGAAACAGGCAAGGATACAAAATATAGCTACCCATAAATAATGTCATTATTTGTAATTATAATCAATGAAAATTATATTTAGTGACAGCATGCATTTAAGAATCATACTTGAGAATCATTAATGTAATGTCTTAGGACTGTAAAACCGTAATGTAATCCATCAATCAACACTATTGGAAACTTTTCCAACTGCTTTATGGAATATGTTTTACTTTCAAGCACACAACATGAAAGCTATATAAATAATTTTATAAACACTAAGATTTTGATATGTGTCTCTTTGATGTGACTCAGCATGTGAAGAAATCAAAAGAAAGAAGAAATAGCAAGGCAGAAGAAACACAGGGCCAGGTCAGCTTACTGAATGGGTAGCATTGCTTTGACAAAGTGTGTGTTAAGATACTGTGAAATTGTTGGCGAATCTTTTACCTGCCCAATAACAGCATTTTGATTCGAAGATGGTACCTGTCACATGGAGGAAGACCATTAGAAGAGAAGGGAACCCTTATATGTCCAATACTTATGTATCTGCCATATCTATGGCTATTTCTATAAATACAGAACAGGTCTACACAGTCACATGAAACGGCATATGGACACTAGCCTTGGCTTATTTCCCTCATTGATATTTAGTGAAATAATAACTGCAAACAGACAGATCTGTTGGTCTGTTTCAGGGACTTATGTTCTAGTTTGGAGCCAGATCTGTGTGTCAGCCTAACTGACTGGAACTTTCCAGAGTCTGCCAAGACTGATATTTAGGGCGGATGGGGAATGAGTGCAGCCAGCCCTCTGTAGCCGCTAGCACAATGGGATACACTATCATTATGCCCATCTCGTTACTGCTAACAAATTCAGGACGATACATACCCAAGCTGTTGCTCTTCAATGCATTAGTTTTACAGAAAGGAACAGTATAATTTATTATACACATTTGTTTGAATTGTTGTCCTTCTCGGGCCGGACTGGACCAAGCCTTTATGAGGCCTTAAGCACGCGTTTAGTCGGCTTACGTGTCAGGCCAGCCCTGTTCTCGAGTTTCCTGAGTATGATTCTCCACTGCTATGAAGAAATATTTTTTCTCATCTGTCTTGGTGACAAGACATGCTGTGTTAGCATATTCGTCCACAGCTTTAACCGAGAGACACATCATATTACCAGAGTATTGGGGGTGGTCTCACATTCTGGTCCAGGTGTGTGCTGGGTTGCAGGTTAAGGCACTTTTTTCTCGGCTTCTGACAACTATTCAGAGTGGGATGGTCAAACGAGAATTGTTCCAGGCTGGTCCCAGTCCACAGAATCACAATGGATCCGTTGTGGTAAGCCACAGGGTGGTCTGTGTAAGAACCCATGACTGCAAGGAAACCCCTGTAGAGTCCTGGACACTCTAGATACTGAGATCATATGCTAGTTACACCCATTTGTGCTGGAAAACTTACCCTTCAGCAGCTGGCAGCAGCGCTTTGATCAGCTTATTCATAAAAACAAGTAAACTGACAGCCTGTCCAAAAGAATTCAGTTTTGTCAGAACAAAGCTAAATACAGGAAATATAATATAGATATCCTACATTCACCACCCTTGGCTACTTTATCATCTGTTTTACCAGTTTTTCACTTAAGCCTGATTTCTCTGTATGTTTGCCTTCAGGACCAAGAGCGTAGCTCTATAAAAAAGCCAATGCAAACGTTAGCTACAGATGGACTGAAAATTAGTTTCCTAACTCGATGAGCTTTGGATGTGCTAGCTATCTAATTAGCTAATCCCCATACCAGTCCATGGACCACAGAGCTAGCTAATGTCAGTCAAGGTACATCGGCCAATAATCTTTAGGAGTTAGAGATGTCATCCAATAGTGACGCTGTGTTACTCCATGCTTTAAGGCTCATGCATGACTAGCCAGCTGTCTTTGTTCATTCCTTGAGATTCCCCATTTGTAGTTCTGATGTGTGATTGGTCCAACGATTCCTGACAACTTTCCAATGCTCTGCGTTGATTGGTGGGTCTCAGAAGCTTCCAGGCATTTCCGTCAGCCTATTATATCGATTGATGAGGCTTCGGCAGCCATCACATCCAGTGGTCAACTTGTTCTCAACGTCCTGAAACAACACGTTAGCGTAGCCTAGCCTGTAATCAGGTAGATTTTCATAAGACTTATTTTTTCTCCTCAGGGGCTCATTTTCATACTTCTCACTGCCTGTCTGGAAAAGGTGAATTAGTCACTGTGGGGAGCAATGAAATAAAAAATTAAAATAATCCAATACCAGTTTTTTAAGCTGATGTGTGTGCCTTGATGAGTTTATATTGCATCAGGGATGCCACAGCGAAATCTCCCTATGTCTTTCTTTAGTTTTAATGAAAGGATTGAGTTTTACAAAAATCGATGTGTTTTAAATCCTTATTAGTCCTTTAGCGCGTCAAACCAGGACTATAACACCGAAGGGTTAACATTCAGTCTTGAAAGTCATACAGATTTTTTTGGAAAAAGCCGAGTCAATTTAAAACCTGCATTTTAAACCTCTCATTAGAACAGAGTTTCCTGGCTTGTTTGAGGGGTACATTCCATCACAACCAAGGAAGCTTAAAATGTTCCACCCAGATTACCCTTATCAGCAACCTTATGAATTTTTATAACCATCAGGTAATATAATTGGATCATTAATGCTTATGTTGGTGTAAAACTAAGCTCATTACATCTTTCATTTATTTCACCTTAGATGGAGGTAAAAGGATGTTCCTTGAGAATGAGGCAATGATTATTTTTGGTAGGAAATCAAATTAACCATTAAAGGAAATATGTCCATCCATCTATATTCCGCACAACATTGTGGTAATCTAGAAAAGCAACCTAAGAACTCTAGGGGTCAACAAAACCATGACCATTATTATTATTACTAGGCATGTGGTCTCTGTAATTACGTCCGGCTCACTAGGAATTGATAAAGACCGCATTGAAAACAGTGCTTTCCTGAAACGATTTTGCAGAGACCAATTCTGTACAAGAACGTGATGGAGGACCTGTATCGGAACTGTAGTAAATTTACTCCCATGCAGCCCCCCCCGCCCTAGGGTGTCTCAGAGAGGTTAAACGGGAAAACCCAAGGAAAAGGAGAACAGGGAACATGAACAGTTGTTGATAGTGAAGAGGAGGGGCAGGGAGGCTGGGTGGGGGTGGGGGTTGGGGGTTTGGTGGGTTTGGACGGCGTCTGCCGCCATCTCGCAGAAGCTGAGGGAGGGAGAAAGCGGAGGTGTCACGCTTGGCTTACCGCCGCTCCTTTTATGAGCTAGATCCCCCGGTTCTGCCCCTTCTCGTCTTAAACAATCCGACAGCAGCCGGCAGGGAAAGAGCGGCGCGCTATCTGGCAAGACATCTGCCTCTGTTTCCCCGCTTTAGGCGAGGAGCGGATTGCTCCGTCGCCGTTTCCGAGAGACATTTAACACCTGCGCGCGAGCCGAGTGCGAACGCTTATGTAATTTACCTTTTATTTATTCCTAATTAGCTTACTGTGGTTGTTCTTGTTATTTGCATCTCGCACAAAAAAAAATTAATGGCTGCTTTGGTGTTCTGTATTTCATAACCCTAATTTATAGTTGAGGAGTAACAAAACAGCTGGGCAACCAAGCAGTGTATAACAGTCGCAGTAAAATGGACCAGGGGAACAGAGCTTGTAACCAGAATGACACAGACTTGAGTCCTGGTTTGAAGAACAGCTTGTTAAGCCCTTAAGCAAGACACTTAACCTTAACTGAATGGATAAATACCCAGCTGTGTTTTATTAATTTACAATATGAAGAACACATAAAACCCATGCAGGTCGCCTCAAATAAACGTTTGTCTATTTAAAGCATTTAATGGAATCGTTTCAAGAGTAAATTCTAGTTAATTAACTTGCTCAAACGTAACTAAATAGGTTTTGGACATTTTAAATATAGGAAAAGATAGTTATCCCACCTTCGGCAGTAATGACTGCTACCGAATGCTTCCTGTAGTTGTTGATCTTTCTCTAACAGTGGCGTAGAGGAATTCTGACCCGTTATCCCACTGCAGCAGTTAAGTTACATCTTTGTTTTCGCGCATGAACAGCTTCCCAAGGTCCTCCCTCAACATCTCAGTGGGGTTTAGGTCCAAACTTTGAGAAGGTCATTCCAAAACGTGTTATGTTTTATTCTTTAATCATTCTGATGCAGACCATCCTCTGTTCTCCAGACCATTATTTTGCTGCATAATCCAAATTCTGCTCTGCTTCACCTCCCTGATGCATAGCCAGACATTCTCCTGTACAATTACTTGATACGGGGCAGATTCAGTTTATGGTTCCCTCAAAGTCCTGGTCCTGATACAGCAGCATCCCCAAAACATGACGCATTGCTTTTCCAATAGAATGACACTCTTACTATGGAACGCAGCGTTTGATTTTTGCCTGACTTTAAAGGGGCCCGTGTCACCTCAAAGATTTGGCTCGTTTAATCCGTAAATGGAGCATTGCTGTAGGAGTTTTGAGGATTGTCCAGATGTGTTTTAACAAACTTGCGTTGACCATCCCTGATGGACTCAATAATATAGTCCTTAGCTGAGGGGTGAAAGGTCTGTAGATCCCTCAAGCTTGTTCTAGGTTTCTTTGACTGTGAATTGTATCCCTTGTTCTCAAAGAGATTTTGGCAGAACAGCTACTTCTGGCAAGAAAACACCACCGTCCTCTGGATTCTACTTTGGGACAATGCAGCCTATAAGTGGTGGAGATCCAAAGCCTTATAAATCCTTGTTACCCCTTCTACACTGACATTGATCAACAACTTTTGTTTTTCAAAGTCGTTCAGTAATTCTTTTTAATCACGCCTTGTCTCAAGAACAACGCCACTCTGAGAGTTATTCAGGTAGTCAGTTATCATCAGGTACATATGTATACTTGCTTGTGTGTGCCTTTATTAAGTAATAGAAGCTGCAATTTTAATTATTGGCTAATTCGGAACAACAACATTAGAGTGAAACGATGGGGCAGTTATGAAAGATCTGATCCCAATCTACAAAGGTTTCACATTCCTTTTTCATGATTTTAACTTCACTGGCACTTTCTCAAACTAGTTTAAAACCGTCCGTGTGCTTGTGTCTCCTCCCTCCATTTGTGCATGCAGAAATCTGAATTCATTGAATGACTTCTACTGATTATGTACTCACTGTTATATGATGCTGTAACCAAATAAAAAATTGAAAATTGAGGTTGATGTAATAAAAGACGATAATGGAAAACTTTCAGAGGTTTACCTTAAAGCCCTTAGTGATTAGACAGTCAGATTTTGTTTTTTTTGCATGTATCTATAAAACCATTAAAACCACTGAATTGACTGCTGGTATTTAGTCTACCCTCATTATTTCTGAAATGTGCTGATTACAGAAATGCATCTCCATGCCCCCGTCGCGAAAAAGGAGAGAGACCTTTGAAACCTCTAATTAATTTCGTGACAGGGCCCTGCAGATGGCGTTTCTGATGCAGGCCTGGCGTGTCATGTAGGAGTCAGACCGCACAACCGGTCCGGTTTGAGAGAGAGCGTGTCTAGGGGGTCTTAGCCATCACTCCATCTCTCACAGCCACTTCGGCTTCCTTAATTAGTCTCCCGCCCAACAAGTTTTGGCCAATGATGAGAGGGACCACTCAGCGGGGGTGGGGCACATCTTGGGGGCTGGGAGAGGTGTGTGTGGGGGGGGTGGGCATGGGAGACCAGAACTCATTAAAACAATCATGAAAGGTTCATGAGATCAGGGCCAAGGTTCAATTCGACCAAGAATCACTGTGTCCTTTAGTTTGAGCATAGAGCTTAATAAGCGAGACTTGCTTTTTTTCATCCTGGCAGTGATACAGTGCTACCAATGTTCGGTAGCCTCTAAAATGGATAAATGATTACTGATTAGTTACAAACAAATAACGATTTAATTAATTTGTCATTCTGGGTTGAAGGCCCATTTAGACCCAAGTTCTGCAATGCATCCTAAACTTTCGCCAGATAATTAAAGCAAATTAAATGTATCAGTCTCTTTTATTCCACAATGTTTTTTCACCCCAGTTTAAGACTCCCAATCATAAACTTAGGCCTATTGAATCACTGGAGGGTGGGGGTGGGGAGAGGACACTCTGAAAACCGAAACCCTTCCTCACTGGACAAGGCTGTGACTACAATAACCAGGATCACTTTCAGCAACTAATTCAGCACTGGTACAGTACAGACTCAATCCTCGCCACACAACACAACTATGTTACTTGTATTAGCGGCATATAACCCTAAAATACATTCTCATTATTATTTATCATGCATTCTAAGCTCCAAATTTTTCATGAGAAACTTTTGAAAAATACTCACAAAGCGCATAAATCGTTGTGTGCTTGGAGCTGGCTCTAGATTGAGCGACCCCTCCGTCACGCGGGCCTGCAGTCTGACAGGCATCAACAGGTCTGGACTTCAAAGGCCAGGGAGTAGACCATTGCATTTCATAGCCTGCGTGTATTCACAGGCACACAGCTTTGCAAAATTATCCCTCTAATGAGCTGTGATACAGAGTACTTGTGGAGGAGAGATTCAGACTCAGACTGTTTAAGCAGAACCTCGAGCAACATACTAAGGAATTCTGTTTTTAAAGGAAATCTTTTTAAGTATACATACATATATATATATGTGTGTGTGTGTGTGTGTGTATATATATTGTGGCATGCAACCATATAATCAGATGAATTCAGTGAGGCTTAAGGGCCCAAACACATTTCACTCCCAAGACTGCAGTCCCACACGTCATTTGTAATAGACAGTCAATCTGGAGACGTATTCACCGTACACTGCCTTGATCATGGGGACAGACAGCCAAGCACAAGGAAGAACGGAATGGCAACAGTGCCCCCTGCAGGCGCTGGATCGTTAAAATATTTTTTTCCCCCCCCGACCAGCCAGTGAGCTTGGGCGTTGGCATCAGAGAAAAGAGCTGCTTTCAGAGGTAATCTTCATGAACACACTCACACACTCACACACACACACACACACACACACACACACGCAGGCATATAGCCGTTAATAAAAAAAGGAAAAAAGGGCTTTGTGAACAGTGTCTGGGAAGATGAGTCAAAAATGCAGTCTGTATCATTCTCTGCATGCATGTGTGAGTATACTTCAGTGTGTGTGTGTGTGTGTGTGTGTGTGGTGGTATTGGGGGGAGCACTAGAGATGGAGGGGGGTTTGTTTTTGTGTCTCTGTTTAATGTTGACATATCGAATGCCTGTGTGTATATGTGCATATGTTCACTTATGTACATGTGTATATACAGTACTGTGCATCTCCCTGTATGGTTACATCTGTGATTATGTCCCCACTACTGTATGTGTGGCTGTCAGTGCCAATACATGTGTATACATATGTGTGTGTACCTACAAGAATGCCTTGAGGTGCTTGGGTGGGTATGTGAGTACACTCAGGTTTATACAAGTGTGTGTGTGTGTCTGTGTCTATGTGTGTGGCTCTGTATCCACATTTCTTTGCCCAATGCTGTGAGTATATATATATGTGTGTACTTGTGAACGTGTGTGTGTTTGCATATATGTACATATGTTATGTGAGGGTGTGCACGTATGCACAAGTATGCGTTTGCATATATGTTTGTATGTTATGTGTAGGTGTGCATATGTGCACACAGATGCATGTGTTTACAAGTATTTGTTTGTGTGTTTGCATGTATGTGTCCATGTTTGCATGCACTTGTGTGCATACATACGTGTGTGTGTGTGTTGATGTTTTTATTGACTGCCACCCCGCGCACTGCTTTTCGATAGCCCCTCCAGTCTTTGCTGCTACATTAAGAACCATCTGTTTCTGCAAGGGCTTTTTTTTCCCTTTTTTTCCAGCAGTGTAATTATAAACTCCATCATTACTCTGTGCAGTGATGCAGCGGTCTGTTCTGATTGATGATGTCTTAATGCCGCTTCCGGAAGCTGGACAAACTGCCACGGCAACGCGCGGAGGCATTGTGAGGCTTAAAACTCATTTTCGCTGTTTATTCTGCACCATTACGCGCATGAGCACAGATATATAGGAGTGCTGGCGTGGTCTCAAATGCCAAACCCCCTTCCGCTTATAGGCTGTTCAGATCCAACAAAATGAATTCATGTAATGGAAGTTATGTAAGGCGCAATGGACATAGAATCTGCTGAGAAAATAAACAATGTAAAATGGTAAGTTATACAATCTGGTATACAGAAAGTCTATCGGGCACTGATTACCTGAACCTGCAACAGACTGCCAACCCCGATATGTGAATCACACAAACCGTGTTTTTTAAAACAGGTTACGTTGTTTAGTATGTTCTGTGCGATAGGACAGCAGTTGCAGAGGTCTTTGCAGTCCTCTGTGGAGGAATGTCATTCTTTTTTTAGGAAATAATTATTAAGCTCCAGATCATTACTTGGTTACCTTTTGATGGATCAGTGGTTACGCCGCCGGCTCGTGGAAGGGCATCGCGAAGCTATGCCAGAGAGCCCTCCCCTCAGCGTTGCATCGTACGGGTCCTGGTCACTTTTCATTGGACGACAACTGCCACCAGGGGGGTACATTCGTGCATAGATTAGCAAGACTATAGTGAAGGACGAAGCATAAGGTTGCTGATTTTGTATTGAGGAGCCGTCCGCGGAAGCTCCCACACCAAAACACACTCTCGCTAACAGAAATCAGCTATGCTGGTGCTGACATGAAACACCTGCCATCATTCGATTTCCATTTTTGCCCCAAACTGGGAAACGACAAAAGCACCCTTGTGAACGAGAGCATGTAAGTACATTAAGGGCTCTTCAACAGCTTATTAAAGCCAGCAATCAAAAGTTACCCACAAAAGGCTCACGCTCCACTTATTGGAGTGGTACCTAATTTGAGTGTTCGAGCCACATTTCGGGCTTGATGCTTAGTTTTCGAAAACTACGTAATTATAATGGCCCAACATCTTCCTTTGTGTCCCATTGTCATTACTTTTTGTGTAATGGGCAAGAAGCCTGATTCGTTTTTCTTGGAACATGCAAAGCACTCCACAGAAAGTTGACAGAAAGTTAGTTATTTGTTACTAGTTATGTATTTAGCCAGGACTTTTTTCATAAATACACATGAATAAGCATACGAGGTAGAGGTAAAAACCCTGCATAGTGTGCTGTTGTACCCACAGGGCCGCCGTTCCGTTAGGCCGAGCCCTGTTTGCTTTCCTCAGTAATATACACATTTAAGAGGTTGCCACTTAAGTCCATGCTAATCCAGATAACTAGACAGGATTGATTTTAGAAAGCTCTATGGATCACCCTGCTGCATTAGGTAATACTGCCGCTAATGGACCGCAGGGAGGGAGAATGCCAACGCAGGTCACAGCAAGAGCCTCCATTTTGAATGGGAGACCTGTCTGTGCAGTTCTGTATTTTAAACTGCATATGGGCTGGCCAGAGGAGCCAGGCATAAGTGGCTTCATTCTGTGCATGACTGGGACCCCTGAGGTTGGTGGTTGAAGCCCCAGTCTAGCCACAGCAATATTAACATTGCTGTTGGGCCCTTCAGCAAGGCCCCTCCTCCGAAATTGGTCCCAGGGGGGATTGGCCCATGGTTAGCCTCATCAACTGTAAGTCACTTTGGATGAAAGCATCAGCTAAAATATTGTAATAATAATGAAATACACTGTGCCATGTATATTGGTTTTATCAATGGGACCACCATTCAATGGGAAATTATTGAGATTTAACTCCTTTTGAAGTATCGGGGAAAAGGGGCTATTCCACCCGCAGGGTGGTTTTGAGTTGGCCGGGGTTCCTTTTGTAGGTTCATCTGGCCGGGTTACCGCTGTATTAATTTCCTCCCAAGCACGCAGCAGGCATCAAGAGGTTAACCGTTTTCATCAAAGAGAGCTACACCTCTCCTCCACGCTGGCTGACTCTCCAGTTCGGCCTGCGTTCCGCTGTTTTCGGCGGCGCGGGCGTGCGAGAGAGAGAGAGAGCGCACGCATGAGATCCTTGTACGCGTGCAGGTGGCTCGGCAGCGACTCGAGCAGCGTAATTAGCGATTCCTTAGTCCCCTGGAGAGATAAAATGGAAGGGGAGTGTAAAAAAAGGATAACAGCCTCAGAAACTGTGTGTGTGTGTGTGTGTGTGTGGAGGGGGGGGTAAACACGAGAGATAATAGGAGTGGGAATCGAATGAGCACATTCAAATGGAAAAGACTAGAATTACTTTGCAACACACCATAAATTGGAAAAATGCACTGACACACTTTTTTTCTTTTTTTTTGAGTACAGTGCTTGTCGAGTTCAACTGCTTGGCCCAACGATTGATGTTGACCATCCAGGAAAAGTTGACCTCGCTGTTTTACCCCCAGCAGAGTGCTGCTGGGGGCCGTATGGGGCGTCTTAACCGTTGCACAGGCAGAGGGATCCACCATGCCAGGTGTCTCTCCTCGGCTTTGAAAGGGCAACAGGAGACAAACTGTTATCGATTCGAAATCACCTACCTGAGAAGACCTGTCGTCCCCTCCCCCCCACCCTTCCTCTTTCTGTCAGCTAAGTATTTTTCTGTGCTTCCCTGCTTCCCTGCCATAAGAGTGTAAGATCTCCGCTTTGATCCAATTATGTGTACAACATTCTCTCAGGAAAGTCTTAGAAAGTCATTAGACCTATCAATGGTTATGGACAGGTCAGCTTATGCAGGTCCAAGAACTACAATGTCCTGTCTGAATGTTTCCTTCAGAGATGTTGGCTTCTCCACAAACGATGATACACCTTAAACTGAAAATGGAAATATTAATGGAGGGCCAATTTAATGCGCTTTGCTAAAAAACACAACCAGTACCCTTCCGTTTCAGTTCAATTAAGTGCTTGCGAATATAGCGTGTGTTGTTCTATGTAACGAGGTGGCCCAATGGGATTTGGTACTGCATATGTGGCTCAGAGCTCCTCAGTGGAAATAATTGAGCTTGTATTTCCAGTTTGTGAGCCTGACTTCAAAAACACAGCACTGTCCTTGATTTTTGACATAACTGCATGTAAATGTTGCTTTTAACAGGCAGATTCCACTTGATTACCTGGCCAAGCAATGTGGCGTGGTTGCCCAAATCAGCGTTTTGTCACAAATTAATTCCTCACTCCTTACTTATCCTCGTCTAAGGATAGGCAATTGAGGAGGAAAAGGGAATAAAGAGAAACAAACTGTACTCCATTCCTAAGCTCCTAGAGCATAAAGACAGTGAAATCAGCTCAATTGTTGGCTCCTGAGGTCCATAATTTGGTACCTTCTCTCTGTCACAGTGAGACACTAATGGTAAGGGTGGGGGGCCAAATTCCACCTTCGGTAGCCCTTAGCCACCGTATACAGCCCGCGGTCTAGCACTGAATCCTCACCGTTGCTATGCCAACTGCGGCCAGCAACCACACAGTGTGATTGGATAATTGAGACTGCGGCACCGCTCAGCTGGGGAGGTTTTTATTCTTCCATGCTGGCACTGAATTCTTGCATGATAGCGACCCCTATAGCCGTCTGAGTGGCCGCATCTTCTGACTGCGCAGCTCAGCCGGGGGACTGTTCGGTAAAATAAGCTGCAGTCGGGAGCAGACACAAAGGAGGATGCTGTGCGTTTCTGCTCCACTCTTAACTGACAGACAACAGAGGACTCCGTCATGATGGGACACCACTAATGGATATAATTGGGCATTCAAAATTGTGAGAAAATAAAAAATAATTACTGACTCCCCTGCTGGGTGTCTGATGAGTTTTACAGTGGGAAATGGCGGTTCAATCAAAGGGTATTTATTAGTCCTTATTAACATGACAACCACCTTAGCAGAAGAAACCAAGGACCACACAAAGCCTGTGGAATTAACAGCTTTTTTTAAAACAGGAAATTAACTGCAATATGTCTGTCCTTCACAGCGTGTTTTTGATTGGTTACTTTTTATCCCTTTCCTGCCATTTTAGAATCACCAGTGGTGCCATGCCACTCATACCTGTCCAGGGACTACACCTGGGACATCTGCACACCTGGAATGCACTCTTTCTAAAAGGCAATGGCTGTTTGCTGCAGTGTAGGCCACACAGTACTACAGGAGTGGAGCACTGCAGGCTAATGACATTTAGACTCAATTCTAAGGCCCAGAATCCTAAACCTTGTTCCTTTTGACAAATACGTGCCTCATTGTGGACCACAGAACACAGAATAGCCACAGACTATTTTCTATCTATGCAACAGTGCCTTATTGCCCAAGGGTGTTTGTGAGATCCACACACCTAGGACTCTGGTCACAAACCGGTTGTCTTGCGTAGAGGAGGAGAACAAAATCAATTCCTGCCGTGCTCCTGTTCGAAGTGCACTGTCTGCACTGCTGCCACAAAATGACTCCCACTGTAATCTGTGGGTTATTAGCGACGGAATTACAGACAGCCCCTCCCAGCATGTGAGAATGTGTTTTCGTGTCATTTTCTCTGCGCTGCTGCATTGTGCTTTTAAATCTTATCCGAGAGCAATTGCTCCGTGTTACAGGGTAGAAAGATCCCCATTGGCGGGCTGTAAAAATAGACCTCATACAATGTTTGAAATTTTGTACAATATTTGATGGCATCATATTAGACAGTAACCAGAAATTTCTGTAGAAGAGGCAGAAAAGAGCAAAAAAAAAAAAAAATACAAGTTTTTGTTATTGTTTATATTTGTTTTCGGCATTAGAAACAGCTTTTGCTGTGCCTTGCCGCCAAAACACTCAGCGGCCTCAATTGTGTGAGTGTTGGAAAAATACAAAAAAAAACAAAACATAGTTTCACAAATGCAAATGGCTCCTGTTCCAAGGCTCTTGCTCAACTGCAGAATGGCGCAACGCTAACTTCAGTAGAAAAGCATACAATATCGGGCTCAGTCGAGCTCCTTTATTCAATATTCACACACGAGGAACATAGGCGGCTCTTCCTGATGCTGAACAAACATACAAAATGTTGTTCCCTCTTTTTCTGAAACGCTAAAATCACAGTGTTTATGTGTTTGTGGTGTTTGTTGTTCTGAGGCACTTTTTACAGCTCTGTTTGCAGCTCTCTCTCTCTCTCTCCCTCGATTTCCCCCTCCATCCCCAGATAGAGCGATGGGCTCATGCATTTCTCTCTCTCTCTCTCGCTCTCTTTCCCTCGCTCTCTCTTTCCATCCCCTGATAGGGCGACCGGCTCATACATATGTATGTAGATTATATCACATGTCCACCAGCCTGCTCTGTGAGGTGTGAGAAGAAAACAAAAAAACAGCAAAAAAAGACAAAAAAAACAAATGGCAATAACGATCGAGATAATGAGCATGATAATGATGATAATGACACGGTTGAGCCGCGCTGTAATTACGTTTTTTTTTTTCCTTCAGCCCACAGCAGTCTGAAGACTGAGAAGCGGCACGAGGCCCAGGCAGACGTAGCCCCACATGCCCGGGATATCAGCCACGGAACGCACCTCCAGCTAAAGAGTGAGCTCCCATCTAAACAACGCTACGCTGAACGGCACAGAGTTTTATAACCAAGCGCCAGAAAAGGAAAAAAAAACAGATAATGCTTTCAAGCCCACATAACTGTATAATCAAATATTCTGTTATTACTTTCCAATAATTCCCCTGCGTAATTATAAGTTTTGCCGCCCCACCCCCTTGGCTCATTTAAACAATAAACTATGTATCAAATGAACTACAAACCCATTCATACAAACTCATTTGTCTTTTTGTACAGCTATGGGAGGTATCAGACAAATGAGTCAGACAAGCTGAGTGAAAAACATTCACAGTCATTACATTTCACTGTGTATACAACTTGTAAATGTGAATGCATAGTCTCTTGTAACAGAAAACTGAGATATGGCTACCATTTACTACTACCTCAGTCTCTCTCTTATATGGAGATCATTTCATCGTTGCTGAGTTTATAGCTATATACCGTACCAAACAATACCTATTTACCAGCCGGTATTAATATACAGGTAGTAGCTACATTTCATTGGTTCCAGGGTTACACTGTATACGTATGTTCATCTTTGCAGCTGAGCCACTTTAAGAACACACAAACGTGCACTAATTAGAGAAGACTCAGCCCAACTAGGCTCTGTTTACCTATAGAGTATCCAGTACTGCATCAAGCCTGGTCTTGAACACACCAAGGGTCTCTACTGCCTGAATGGCAGTCTGTTTCTGTAACATAAAACTTCCTGCCATCAGGATGGAATTTTCCCTTAACTCATTGCCATGTATGCCCCCTTCTACTAACTGAACTTCGCCTTTGAAGCCATAAATGAAAGTAATTGGGTTCTAAGCTGTAATATTTTGCCTCTAATTTATAAAAAATACACCTCTATACCCTACATTTTAAGAATGAAGTGTAGTAATACATACCTTATTTACGAACGAATTATACATGAATGGTGAATACATGGCAAATTTTAATATTAAACGTGTTGTTATAACATGTTTGAGGAAAAAAATGTGTGGGTGTGAGTGTGTGGAGAGGCTTTTTCATGGCTGAAACACACAATTTGACTTTTTTTTGTGTAAGCTGAATGAAGCAATGACTGGAACGGATAACACTGAGCCTTTATCCATCTCCGCTGCAGACACTGTAGAAATAAAACATAACACATTTACAGCCCCACCAGCCAGACGGTACCTCCATCCCTCACCGCTTGTATACCA
Source organism: Albula goreensis (assembly GCA_022829145.1). Taxonomy (NCBI): domain Eukaryota; kingdom Metazoa; phylum Chordata; class Actinopteri; order Albuliformes; family Albulidae; genus Albula; species Albula goreensis. The sequence continues at coordinate 18,213,588 of CM040763.1, forward strand.
GATAGTGCGCAACTGTTCCCCGCAAAATCTGTGTTGATCAAAAGCCGTTACGCGGAAAGCCTCATGGCCGCCCTCGGCCAGGCTGTCCCGTGTGACCGACCCACGTCTTTGTGTCACTTCCCGCAAACAGGCCTGGCAGGCGTCCAACACAATCTTACCGCTAAAACAAACAAACAACAACAACAACAAAAAAAACACGTATTCATCCAAGTATTTCCTCCAAATGTGTTGTTAAACTGTACTGAAAGGTAATCTGAACGCTCTTTACTTGAGAAGAGAGAAAGCGAGTGCACAAGAGAAACGGAATCAATGTGGACTACAGTGACTGGTCTCCTGGTGATTTAGCGGGACATGATGCTCAGCAGCCCAGTGAAAGCCTTTAATCACAACGTGTGCTTAACAGACGGTACGCGCAGGTGGCCTTCGGGGATTACAGGGGGCCTTGATGCCCCCCACTCTCACATCCCACACTACACGGTACGACGATTCACCCCCCTCACCGCTGCGAATCAGCATGTCGCTTTTTTACGCACCTCAGCTGAACGTTCGACTAATGCAGCTGTTGCCGTTATTAGCATCGAATAAGATGCCTGAAGCGTTCGGTTTTCCTTCCTGCCTCTCGGCTGACCGGTGTACATTGCTTGATTCTGATATAGATGCTTACCGTCATGGCAAGTGGGTCAAAGAATGCGTAAGTTAACAAAAGAGAAGGGAAGTGGTATTAAATAGAGTTATGCATGTTATTTGACTTTTTCATGGTATCTAATCATACCTAATTAGCGTTAGCTAATCCTGTGTGGTAGTACGAACGTGGTGCTTTACTCCTGATTAATAGGGCTCGCCTTCTCGGCAGTCCAGCCCATGTCCCAAAAGGCGCCGCTGCTGCCTTGGCTATAAAATAACCCATTATGTACACTTACACCGACTCGTTCATTATCATAACATCGAAGGCAGGCGTTTGGAGAGGTTACGTTGCCACGGCAACCGTAGCCAGCCGTAGGCAGAGAAATCGTTGTTGGCAGCGAAGGTTTTTATTTTTGTTATTATTTTTTTTTTCTTTGCCTCTTTGCGAGAGCACACTAATGTGGTGGCAAAGCTCAGAAGTTTTTTGTTGATTGGGGGGTTGTTTACGAAGGCAGAGGCAGGGCAAGCTCGCCCCCCACACGCCCCCTTCTCCTATCCCTAGAGCGGTTTGCCTGCCCCCGCAAAAGTGAGACCAAGAGTAATTATCTTTCCACCCACCACTCCACAGAGGAGAAGGCATCTCTGGACCTCTGGCTGAATCCAGCCACGGAGGTGTCAAGTCCCTGGCGCAGGGAGGTGTACAACGTCTCCGAAGCAGCTGATGGCACTCTGTGTTTGGGTTGGGGGGTGTGTGAGATAGGCAATTTGGTGCCAGTATGAGAGTCAGCTCCCTGACAATCACCTTGTGAAGTATTCCCAAAGATGACTTTCTATCCACACTGTTGTGTGTGGGCCCCCCTCCTTGCTCTTGCTGTTCCCCTGCTCACTACGTTTACCTCAGGAGGAGCCTAACTAAGAGTAGCTGACGGGTAACACAGACCTGCCTTTGACCTGCACAACCTCACACACACACACACACACACACACACACACACACACACACACACACACACATTGTTTTTCAATAAATCAATAACAAACATTTACCTCTGAATAGAGCTCTTCACTATCGTATTGTTAAAGAGTATTAGAAAGCACCATAGAGCAGTGAGAATCTGAAACAGAGTAAACAGGGACTGAACAGAAATTAAACAATCTAAAGCAGAGAACAGAGTGCAAGTCTAAAATAAAGGACCAGAGTAAACATTATAACCAACTGGACCAGAATACATAGCGCTTAAAAAAGAGTAAACATGTTATAAAAGCAGGAACCAAACAAAACAAATTAAAATAGAAACTAAATACGTAGATAACATGACTGAATCGCACACTGAATCATAATAAATTGATAAAAATATAGTACACAGTCTATGACAGAATAAACACAATGAAAGAGGGTGGGGTAGAGAATAAACCAGAGTAAGTAATATGAACAAGAGAATGGTAGTGCTGTCAAAAATTAATAGAACAACTTACTAAAATATAAAGAATATAAAATATAAAAGAAGCCTTCAGTCCACATTGCCTGTTCCCAACATTTAAACGTGGTGGAGGGTCTGATATTGTATGGGCAGCTATGCCATTGGAATCACTAAATCCAATTATTACTTTTCATGACATAATTGCATCCAGGGAATAGAAAATGTAGGCTACCAGGTGTAAACTGCTAAATGGAGTCAAAGGTTGCTTCAAGACGCAGAAATTAATAAAAAAAATCCTTCCACCACCATCTAATCACCCAGGAAGTTTTATGAGAACTTACCTAGCATGGCATGTGGAATTTCCATCTCCTCAATCTCTCAAATGATTGGAGGCTTTCCTCCTTCAATAATGGTCCGACAGCCAATTAAAAACAGCTCCAACTTGTATATCAGCATGTCAAAAAGTCAAGAAGGATTGCCAATCTCCTGACATGTTAATACATTCATATATTATTGAGTGTTTCCATTATTTTTCCCTTTAAATGTGCACACAAAAAAATATATATTTGATTTAGCATTTATCCTCTCTCCCTGAGCGCACAGATCTTACTGCCAAGCACTAATGTCGCCACCTCAGTTCAGTGGTAAAAAAACAAGTTAAAAAAAGAAAAGCAGGGCTCCTCTTCTCATCTCCGGGGCAGTATTCTCATTTCAAAGGCATTAATCTCCTCTTACAGGGGAGCACACATAAATGCAATCTCTAAAAAAAAAATAGATTTAGGTGTAAAGAGGGGCTCATCTCTAGACCTGAGCATGTGGCAGCCGTACGTTAAGATAGGCCTAGCATTTTGGGCCTATCTAGAGACACTAAATTAGAGGAGGACCATAAAAAAGAGGAACACAGTGTGCTCCTTGACGTCTGAGAACTGGAGAGCTCGAGAGAGAACGATGGCGGTGGGTCGGAGGACACAAACACGAGTATTTTTGTCGTTTCTAAGATGATTGAAATCAGGGATGTTTCTAGACTTGAGGCGCTACTGTGTCACAGGCCCCCAGCACTCACAACCTCACACTTGAGATTTATGATAAATGGGAAAAAAACTAACATTTACTGGGACACAACAAATTATTACTGAGGCATGTGGCCCGGTAAATAGAGTCTGGTGATGCTCTTGATTGAAACCAATTGTGAGAAGTTTACAGCATAGTGGATATTTAACTGCAATGGAAAACGTATAGCTTGGCTAAGTATGTGGGATTGAACTGCTAACTGTCCTTGATTGTGGCTATGCATTCCACACCTTAAGTTCATCTTTCTCTTCAGGCTTCTTATAATGCTGTAAAAATCTTATCTTTGGCAGATATCTACAAATGTTTGCATTGTGCATGTATTGCACAATATTAAACTATATCCAAAATGCACAGTTTTGATAGATGTTTTTGACACGTGGAAAAAGTATGCCTTATTTTATCGATTTACCTTATACACATGGACTTATATAGTGTATCTATGATTGAGTATGTATGTTAAATGGAAAAACTTCAACAACCAACAATAATAAAAAAGTTATTTTTTTCTACATCAGTGGACATTTTCCATTTTCATTTTTCTTTTAAAGTAAATGAATTGTGACTGCCGGCAGCGTCGCTTCGCACCTCAGCATGATTTCCTGCCATTACTGTGGTTGCTGATGTTTCAGTCTGAAACTAAACGCTCGGGACAAGACTGTGTTCCCCCCACGTTTCGTAATGAATGGCGATTCCATTATCTGACACATATGCGTCAGACAGATACGCAAGTAAGAGCTTGCCGTCTGAAAGATCCGCTCGATCCCCCTAATTACAGGGAAACGAACGAGAAGGTCAATATGACCATTAATCACTGCGGGAAAACCCGCCATCATCGCGTTCGTGGCGAGACAGCAGATGTCCACGGCTCTGACTGGGAAGGAGAATCCGGCTTTGCCAAGAGACCAAACCGCTGGCAGAAACATGGGTTCTTTCCCTCGTCCATAAGTACCCTGCTTCTGAAGGGAGATACAGATGCAGTACTGTCTCGTAATAAGTTGCACTGAAGTCTCATGAATCTTTTTAGGGTGGAGCTACAGTCAGGCACCAATCATTGACTTGTCCAAACCAATCAAAAATGTTTCATCGGCACCGACGAATATGGTCAATGGTCCATACCACTGAGTTACTGATATTATACGGTAGCCCCTCCCATTTTAAGTTCAATGACATCTTACTCTCCAGTCACTAGTTCTCAACCTCCACCACGTTTGTTTATTAAAACAAACATCAAAAAAGCTTGCCTTCAACAGCATTTGCTCTAAACTTCGGTTTATGAACAAACATGTCACTTTTTCCAAAGTCATTTTCATTCATTTGAGCGACTAACCGAACTAAAAAACTAAAATACTTGTAGGAAGGAAAGCATTTGCTTTCATTTTTGCATTGAAGACAGATGCTAATTGAATCTTGCACTTATACTTTGCTGGAATTACTCTGATAACATCTCTTTCCCCCTTAGGAACTGCCAAAACATAACCATTTATTTATAAACAGCAATGATGTAAAATACAGTTTTCCACTGTGAACAAGTCTGCATTGGCCAGTCTTTTTTTTTTTTTGCTTTCTCTCAGTTTCTGCATTGACAAGTTAAAAAGGAGAGAGAAACCTCAGTTCATCCTGATGGAAAGAATGATTCAAATACATACATTCCTTCTCAGTAAGTAACAAAGTGTGTGAAAGCTGCGATCAATAGTAATGAAATCCAAGGCATGCCACTGTAAATAGCATCTCCTTCATTTCGCTCCATAATTGGATTCAAGGCATTTCTGCGTCATTTAGAACCTTGATGCGCTGATGTCTTCAAGGCCTTCCACCATCGCGATCTTGCACTCTATACGTTGTAAACGCTTGAGTACCCTGACTCTGCTCTCTAATGACACACCCCTGTCAACATTTCTTCAGATCCACTCTATTTAGTGGGCAGCTTGGATAATTCAGTCTTTACACTGCATCTTGAATTGAATGTACCTTAATTCTATGCAATCATACTGGTATTGTATAATCTATGAAACATACTTTACATCACATCATGTGTAAAGCGTAAATTGGGCTTCATTTATCAAATGTGAGCCAAACTAGTTTGATCATTAATCATTCGTAAATGTGTTTACGCAAAACAGTGTGGGATTTATCAAAGTTTTCGTATGTTAGTTTGTTCATAAGATCCGAAAAGATTTCAAATGTGCCCTAAACTGTTTTTATTGTATGTGTAAATGGAAAAACACTGCTGTAAACGTGTTTTTCATGTTTTTGCTTGTACTATTCCATCCACTCATCTTTTACTTTGGATAAAAATAAAAATGATAAGCAAATCATTTGGTAGTAATATAGTAATATTATAATGTTTCAAATTGTTATATAAAATCACTCTTTGATTCAACATTAGAACAGGTGATGCTTCATTTGTGTAATCCTGATTAATCAAAGTAATTCTTAATTGGAATTTTTCATGAATTCCACAAAATGTGTGAATGTCATTTGCTATAAATAAGAAGAAACCATTGCTATGGCTGACCTCGCTCTATTAGCTATAAGACAATCTTAAGCAGTCAACAGGTCTTCAAAACTGCAGAAATAGGACTGTCATAATACATTTACATTCTTATTAAGTTCAGAGTTGGAGGGTGATTGATGAAGGAAAGGAAAGATGAAGGAAAACACATCGCTGTCACCCTCCATGGTATTTTCAGCCAACGACGTCTCTCCAATAATTTGGGCAATGCGTTCATCCATTGTGGCCAACTTGGCCAAACTCTGACCTCCTCCTGTGACTGACAGGTTTCTTTTGTGTAGTTGGATTTTCTTTCTTCACCTCCAGTTTCATGTCAGACCATTTTCTTTTAACCTGTTGCAGTGTACATGGAACTTTCGACATCGAATCTCCTGCAACTATTTCTTGCCAGGCCTTTGGTCTTCCCCGTCCCTAACACTCCACTACTTACACAATTGAACAAAGTGTTTTTTGGATTCTGCTTCCATCAACAAAACAACAATCACCGGTTTAGGAAAGTTTTTTTTTTCTGTTGCTTTTTCTCTGCCAACTCTTCAAATTGCCTACAGAGGGATTCCAAGCTCCTTATATGGTATTTTAGGGGCGTCCATTTATACTAATCAACAATTCTGTGAGCGCGCTTCTCATTTATAATTGATTGGTATTTATTAACATACACACAGGGATAGGAACAAATGCTGTGTCTATGCACAATGATAAATCTGGCAGAAATTGTTAATTGTATCAGTTTACACATAAATTTACACACAGATTTATGAAAATATTAATAAATGAGTCCCACTGTGCGTACATCATCCCACGTATTACACATTAATAATAAAATAGTTTAATTCTGTTTTTGGGCTGTATCTTTGCTATGTTATGAAGTTTCTTAAAACTATGTGGATATTATAGAAAGGGTTCAATGTTGATGAGTCACAACAAGATGAGTCACAAATTGAAGTTACTTTCCCCCAATATGTTTATTTTCTTTTTGAATCATGACAGCCAGGCAGCTTAATTGGACCAAAGACTTTTGTCACAATGTAATTCTTAGTGCCTTCTAAGTGCAGATTTCTGGATTTCCGGAACAGGGTTTGTTCAGAGAGAGTGGAGAGAAAGAGAGAGAGAGAGTGTGCAAAAAGTGATACGGCATTTTGTCATCTGGAGAGAATGAAACTACACTAACAAGATAATACCTACATTTACCCTGCTCTCTGAATCTGAATTATTACAGATATTTTACAGATTGGTATCTCTGTGCCGCCATCATCCTGGGGCTAGATGACAGCTAATTTCCTCCAAAATAACTGTTTCTGGCCAGACACTCTGGTGCAACTGTGTGTGTGTGTGCATGTGTGAGTGTGTATGCTCCTTTTATGCATTTTCTTTTTTTTTTTTTTGGGATCAGGTATAATGCAGCAAGATAAGAGGATTTTGAAGATTAATGACGAGCTGATGGTACAATCTACAGTCGGGTGAGGTCAGGTCCGTACACGTGTTGGCGTGTTTGTGTGTGTGTGTGTGTGTGTGTGTGTGTGTGGCTTTGGTTGGGAGCCCTATATTTTCAAGGCAAAAAGAGTCTTAATGAACATATGTCCTTGTCGGATGTCAGATTGTCAAACACAGGCGTTGTCTCTGCCACACATTAATAGGTCTGTCTGAGAGCTGTTATTTATTGAGGTTTGGAGGCATATAGATTTTGTAATTCCAAGATTGTCCACCTTCTAACATTTTTCCCACCACAATGGGAAGTTATTAGCAGTAGCAAATGCAAGTGTCAGTTCCCACCGGTTATCTCTGTCACATGCATCTTGCACAGGGAGTTCAAAATCTGAGCCCAGAATTAGATTCTTTTCAGAATTAGGGATTTTCATCTCTTTGCAATGCAACACTTCTTTTAAAGTTTTGCGTCCCCGCTATATCATTCTGTACTTAAATTTTATGTGTGGATGGCTAATCATTGCATGTTCGTTTGTGGCCTGCCCTATTTCTGAGAGTGGAGAATTTTCTGTCATTCTGTGATTATGCGCAGGCCTGTCACTAATGGATGTTTGAGATTCATCATGCATTTCTGCTCGCCAGATTGCAACGCACACGTACGGATACTGTCGTCGGAGGTGTCCGACTGCATTGCGGTGAGGGATGTTCAATTTCGTCCCCAGTGAATGAGATCATTAACTTAATTGTTATTGATGGGTATGCCGAAGTTGTGAGAACAACTCCACATGTGAGTGAGCTCTGCAATTTTCTGTCATTAATGGCTGAATACCAATTCCTTGTGGGGTTTGTGTTAAGGTTAAAAGGGGGCAACATCTAAAAATTAGCTAATGATGGTGGGAAAATGCAGTATGGGGTTGCAATGCTATCGCTATTTGAAGAGCCCCTTCTCACACTGCTGGTGCTTTTCTGCTTGATAAATACCAAAACCACCGTCTCTTCACTTGTATATTTTACATGGTTTCCTGTTGGCATACAGAAACAGGCATTTGGAGGTTTGAGCGTGATGTAGGCCCCATCCAAAGAACCTGCAACTTTGGGGAGTCAAACAGTTTAGAAAAATTCTGCCTCCATCTTCTTCGGGACCAGAATCTTTGTTATAAAAAGAGACAGCGTAAGGTTTCCAGTTCTCAGGAGACTGTATCCCCAATGCCACTGATATGTAAGAGCCAGCTAAATTGCCCAACAGAGTTAAGGAAATTGCCAGTGGCATAAAAAGCAATGTCAATCAAACCTGTAACAGGACAGAGATGCTATGATTTCTGGATATGGTAGGCCTCAAGCGATCTTGGAGGCAAACCAATATCCTCAAGATCATTGTTTTTATATATTTATTTATTGTATTTTTATATTTATTTTTTTGAAATACAGCCTTTATACTTCCTCATCATTGGAAAATACATATAATGGGATAATTATGTCTTTGCATGCTTTATTTACATACAGTTATGTAAATGTTGATTGTCATTTTATGAAGAGATCTGTTTTTGTCCAATTGTAAGTCTAGTTTGACATTTGTTTTTTCTTGGACTTGGTGCAAAATCAGCCAGCTGAATTCATATTTATCCCATGGGTGCGAAAACTAAATTGTTCAGCTGTTCAACTTTGATTCAACTGGCTAAAAAGTCCAAAAATAAAATTGGTCTAATGGTTTAGATGAGTATTTTGACACCTATAATATCACATCTGTTGAGATTGATAAATGCGAAGACATTGTTGTTATGATTTTAAATATCCTACCATAATATGTGTACATTGCAGATTATTACTATTCAGTTCCTGCGCAACTATTACATCATATCCTGCATAAATATAATAATGTGGCTGATATTCTGCAAAGTGGTTCCAAAAATATGGGAATACTGTATATGCAACAGTTACATTAACTAATGAGATACAAACAATTCATTTTCTCTTTAGTGAATTGTGGGTTTAGAACATTTTGGAACTGCTGTTCCATAACACTTATTCAGTTAGGTTTACACAAGCAGACGAGAATTTATTTTCCGTCCTCAGCACTTATTTTTCAGAATAGGTAGCAGTGGATATAAATATTAGGAAACTCATAATCGTGTCATAACCGTGTACTCTCAAGGGGAACTGTTTATTTTACCGCATGTTATTGTTATTTTCATTCATTATCTGGTTTTACTTAGTTTGTCTTATTGGCTCTGTGTTTAATATTGAAGACAAAAATAAATCTGATTAAATCTGTTCATTTGTTTTTGTTAAGAAGCATACAGGGCATGTCTTTCTAGCCACCCCCGCATATTCTATTTTATTGACTTTCTTCTCTGTAATTCTTGCAAATTAATAAACATGTAGAATTAAAACTGAAATCCTCCATGGGAAATTAAATCAATCAGCTAGTAAAAGGTGCCAGGGTACCTTTTTGTGACATCTTGCATGGAGCCTTTTCTATCTGTATCTGCACTGTCCAGCTTGCCTTCAATTCATGGGCAGCACTACCACTTTGCAGTGAGCGAGACTTCACACCTCACCTTTTCTCATCACTTTCTCACCTGCAGAAAAATATCGATATTAGCAGGGGCTTGGAAAAAGCCATCTCGGAGCAGCGGGAGAACCGGGGCAGTCTTTGGATGTCAGATCAACCACTGTAAAATAAGAAAGAGAGAGAGAAGAGAGAGAAAGGAATCGACTTCTGAGAAGAACAGTGACTTCACGACACCCTTCGTGCCTCACAGACGCCCCTGCCAAGATGAAAATGTGAGAGGGTGGCTTGAGGCCTTGCAACGACGGACATGAAACCCTGTGTATGTGCGTTTGCGTGGGTGCATTTGTGTGTGCACATGGTCACGTAAATATATGAGTACAACATTCATAACCTCAATTATGGCTTGGCTGCTGGACACCTAAAAAAATATAGAAGGAAACAACATCCAAAAACGAATACAATTTGGAATAGGACATGAACAAATGTACTTAATTATGCAATGTGAACACCAGGAAGTATTTTTAAAAAACGCAACAATTTTTTTAAACACATTTGTCTTTTTTACTAACATTATATATTTTAGTTTTATACCCTTTTCCTGTACCTAGAAATCATCAATACTATGTATGTTTACAAAATGAATAACAAAACTGTCCTTGACTGCCAATGGAAGCAAATGCTGTTATTGATTTTATTCAAATTTTTGCTTTTTCTTTCATTGTCTTGATAAATCCCCTTGAAGCGACAAGAGATTACGTCGAGTCATCTATCGGTCAGACCAGACCCCTGTCGAATCTGCTGAGGATGTAGACGTAACATGCTTCAAAGTCAAAACCATAAGGCAGTCCAATTAAATCCACTTCTATGGACTATTACTACAAGCAAACACAAAATACGACTCTTCAGCATCTGGCAACACAGGTTGATAGCTCGGGGCACTCACATGAGTAACAGACGTACATCTGTACTTCCTAAAAAACCGTTGGCGCTTGCGTCAATTCTTTAAAATCTCCGTCAGTAATAGATTCAGCACATCTGTTTCTGATCAAATTCTTGGCTCTCGTGAAATTAAAACCGAACCTGGCCATCAGTGATCCTCTCAGGGCATTTTATGTACGCGGAGAACAGGGTGGGCAAACCTATTTCATTATAGATTTATGGAATCGAGGAATACACAAGACGGCTTATTCCATGGATTCCAAGGGAAAAAAATCTATAATTCCAGCCTTCAAAGTAGGCATGAGCCAAAATTACGCAATTCCAATTATGTTGTCAGGACAACACGATTGAATGTACGGTGGAGCTAAAAAAAAAAAAAACTGTATTACAGATATTATACATAAATACACTTGCTAAATATATAATTTATTGCCTATATTTTGCTAATGACCTAAAGCTTATTAAATTCATTAACTAATTTGTTAAAATGACAGCACATGGAAGTAGCAGTAACTATTACAGCCACTGTCATTTGTGTCCACATACTGTGTTGGCAGAGAACTGTCCTTATTAATTAAATTATCTTCTGCTGTGATTGATACTGGATGGGAAGATATCATTTCCACAAGCAACACCTTTACTTTATATATGAAATCTTGAGCAAGCTATCATTACATTGTTAACATACATACACAGCATAGCAGGTGTAGTAGCTCTCACTCTCTCTATATATATATATTTTTTTTTTTGACTGTCTGTTCCTCTCATTACCAACTTTGTACCAGCCATCATAATTTACACTTTATAGAGTCACAAGGCCTTGAATTTGAAAAGCCAGAGATAGAAAAACTTGTGTGTTTACATACACACTGCAAAACCCGTCAAGTTTACTTTACTTAAGCAGTTTGAGCTGGGCAAGTTAATCAGACATCAAAGACGAATGGTAAACCGTGCAAATTCATGTGAATTCCTCAAGGCAATTGGCTTCCTCAAACCATTTGAGTAAATGGAACTCGTTGGGTTTCACCATGCAGCCGAGGGAATGCCTCCTATCCAGTTAATGTGCCTAAGGATTCTTTCACCGTCGCATCGGTGCTCGTTTGAGCCGTGAATGATGAACGGCTGGTTCAGTATCACAGGAGATCATCGTATAGGATGACGGTCTGGGGCAGGAAAAGGGCATGCAGGGTTTGACCTTTGAGTAGCGCTGCTGCGCTCCTGATGAGAGAGGTGATTTGATGGGATGCCGTTCGAGCGGGCTTTACGCTTGAGCGGCAGCTCTGGTTGTCATCTCCGTAGGAAAACAGCTGCTCTGGGGCTCTGTTAGCTAATGTGAGTGATTCCGTTTAGCTGCAGGTTATTTAACAGGCCAGCGTGGAATCCTGTATGAACTGTGCATCATGTCCACAGTTGCAAACTGCAACTGCATTCTGTAGTTATACATACATTCAGATTCATTCTGTAAATGAATCTGAATGTATGTATATAATATATAATATAATGGGCCATATAGTGTCCGAATATTGTATGGCAAACCAGATATCCTTCTGGCCTCATCGTTGAACTGAAGTGCACATAAGTGAAAATTGAGCTATTTCATTAAAAAGTTCCTGTCTCAGTAATCATTTGGCTTGTTTTAATCATCTTTGTTTTTTTGCTGGTATAAATAATATCAACAACAAATAATACAGAAAAACAGTTTTTAGCATTCTGTATGATTTGCCATGTCTAACTACAAGAACAATAGTAGTTTCTTCATTACTCAGGGTACAATTTTTCATTATTTTACATAATCACATTATGATATTGATATTTAAGAGGATTTTATGTTAGCAACATTGGGGAGTCATTGTGAGATGGCTTCCTGTTGCTATATAACATTTTAGTTATGTTGCAACAACATCCCATTGTGTCATGTTGACAACATTACCCAAAATTCCTTTTGCAATGTAACTTTCAGTAAAGTTGAAACAACATTCCATTGTGAAGTACTGGAAATGTCATACTGACAAAATTGCAGACTTGGTAAAATAATTGCTTTGTAAAATGTCACTAACATTGCAACAACACTCTGAAGTACATGACTCGTGATGTTGACAACGTTTCAGGAAAATTGTAACATAACCTTAAATTACCTGTTACTTTTCGTTGCATTGTAAAGTACAAGATATGTCATGTTGACAGTGTTGCTGGTACGTTATAAAATTACCTAGTAGTTTCATTGCTTTTAAACATTTCAGTAACGTTGCAACAACGTCCGACTGGGAGGTACAGGGTATGTTAGCATCATTGCTGGGATGTTGTATAATTACTTAATTCACCTGTTACTTTTTAACAATTCAGTTAAGTTGGAACAATGTCTCATTGTGAGGTACAGGATATGTCATGTTGGCAACTTTGCAGAAACAAAGGGTTCTTATTTGCTCTTGCATGTATCTTTGTGAAAGAGTAAAGAGCAGATTTGCACACACACCATACAAAGTAAATGTGTATGGTGTGTGTGCATTTTTAAAACATCATTGGCTATGTTAATTGAATGCATTGGTCACAGATCACATGACCTGTTGCCAAATTTGTGTGAATGTCTTCCTTGGAAATTGATTGGATGCAATGTTACCATGTGAAACTAATTGTTTGCCTATTTAAATTCAGGTGTGTCATCTCAAGGGGAAGCTGTTTTGAAAATAATGTTCAATTCTTCTTGTGTGATGTAGTGTAGGTATCCCTAGAAATATATGGGTTGCCTTAGCTTTTCACACTTGTTTTTCAAAATCTTTTTTAACATGTTGGGCTTATTTTAAACATTGTATATACTTTTTTGGCTGTGGCATTGGCCAGCTTCATGATAAATTCTGACCAAGCAGCACACATGGGTAGATATCCCTCACGACAAATATCATTAGCTGAAATATCAGCCAAGTTCTGTTTTGGACGCTGGTACTCCAACAGGCTTGAACAACTCCCTTGAGAAATGTGCTCATCTCATTAGAACTCTTTTCGATTTCCATACTGTGCAGATAATTATGTGCCTCACAACTTAGATAATTCCTCATGTTCCCTCTCAAATCACGGTCATACAGGGTACAACATAATTAGAATAGTCACAGGAAGTGACCTCAGGTCAGTGTCTTGCATCATCTTTCTACTTTGTCAGTTTTACTGAGAGGGGAACTGCCACAAACACAAGACTATTCCCATGAAGCTCTCTGTCTCTTTCACTCTCTGTCGGTATTTTCCTTTGTACAAAAAATGGTGCTCTGTGTTATGTAAATAATTTTTCAAGTGCCTCAAATTAAAGTGTGACATGCCAAATAAGGTTGTTGGTTAGGACAGCGACCACCTGAAGTCACCACTCTTGGCTTCTCGTTAGCGGAGTGCACATCTTTCCCTTTCAGTGTTTCTAATGTGGAGTACAGAAAGCAGGGTTAGGAAGGTAGACCTGTAACGATTTATGTGGGATTGCAATGAGTTTTAAATAATGTAAAATATCTATGTCATCTTACTGTTTTATTGACGGTTTTGGTCAACATTTTGTCAAACAGTATCTACTGTCTATCTCTCTCTCACACACACACACATACAGTAGTACACATTTAACAGGAAATAAATGATATCATGTAATGAGACTACATTGAGTACATGGCATTGAGGTAAGTAGTTTAATTAATTCACGAGGCACTCATCCAGCTTATAAGTGAAAGTTTTCAGTTCAGCTAGCAAACTTGTTTACAAAGCTTTATGACTTTTTTAGACATAACTTTGGTCGACTGTTTGAACTCTGGCCTGCCAATACAATTATTTAAACAATTATTTAAATAGAATACCAGCACTTATCAATGCAATATAATCACAATTATAATGTATACAATATGTATAATAACAGTATAGTACAAGCTTTATACAGAAATAATTACTGGCCTTGCAAGAGAGAAAACAAAGACTTGAAGCACCGTAGCTTTTGAGTTAGATTCCTCCCTGGCTTCACCTCTGTTGCAAGATATTGCATTTGAAGAAAAAAAAAAAAGAAAAAAGAAAATATAGACTAGTCCCTTTGAGGCTCGTATTCTCTGTGCGACGCGCTCAAAAGAACCAGCTCCCTCCTCCCTCTCTTCCTCCGTGTCATGTGGGACTCTGTGTCATCCCTATACCTCTGCTCTTCTGTCATCTCGTGTTTATACCCACAAGGGTTACCGAGGCACCGAGTCTCTCAGAAATGTAAAGGGCTTTTCTGTAGCCCTCCCCAAGAAGGGAGGAAGAAAAGAACTGCCGTTCTGTCCTTTTCACCCGCATGTCTGCATCGGCCTTTTGAAATCCCGTCAACGCGCAAAGCTTGTAGCGCTTTGGATGTATGAACACAAAGCCTGCTCCTTGTCATGTCGAATCTGCTGTACCTATGGGGTCAAACTTCACAGTCTATGTCACAGAGTGCAGGGACATTAAAGCTCAACACCAGTAATGTTCGTCAGTATTTTATAGTTGTATAGGTGAAACTCATGGAAGACGAGTCAAGTAACAGAGGCTAAGTAACATTAACAAGTAAAGTATGAAGGCATTGGAATTTGACTCTGCTGAGAAGCCGTGTGCTTCTGTTCTTGGAGCTGAGGTAGAATAAACCAAGATGACAGACACTTTGCATGGCATTACAGACATTTCAACAGGGTAAGAGGACAGGAACAACAACATACCTCAACCCAAATACCCAACCTAGGGAGAAGAAACAGCTCAGAACAACCTGGATCGAAGACCCGAAGAAATAGGTGGAGCAATGACTATGAATTCCACATAAAATATGTATCAAAAGTAAAGAGATGCTTGTCATTATCATATTTTTAAGATACTAGTGTCTTGTCCAAGTAAAGAATGTGGTGAGGGATATATAGACCCTCATATCCACTATTGGTTGGTTAGCAAAGCTACACATAACTTCCACTCATATCTCTTTTTTTAAAACTCTAAAGCTCTACTGTGTCCAACCTGTATATCCTGAACACTAAAACGTGTGTTTTTAGAATGCCATGTAGATCTGGATCTCGTATGTGCAAATATTGGACAGAAAACTGTGTTTGTTCAAGGAAATGCATGCAGGGCAATAAACGAAGTAAAAATTTAGCAAAAGAGAGAGAAAATCCCTGGAAACAGGGTTGACCTGATTGGGTACTCTTTCCTAAGATTCTGTGGATAAGAAACTCTGCTAAGTGTAATGTAAATGCAAATGCCGCATGGTAATTCATTTAAATGGTGCCCCGTGATTGGAGAACATCCTTGATTCACCGACTGAGGTTGATAACTCGTAAGAGTGGTTTTTAATAACGAACAGCGCTGCACCCCTAGGAACACACCACAAATATAATCGCGCACGCATACAAACGCACACGCTAAAGCTGAGCAAATAGTGGCCGCAGCTCCAGCGGCTGCTGGATCGGTGTGCCTTTTAATCAGTCAGTCTCGAAGACCTGTGCCGTGAATACTAACTCCTCTTCTGACATTTTTATCCACGGGGACCGTAGCACATCAGCAACAGAACCCTGCAAAAAAAAAAAACGGAAGCCACATAGCCTACAATCATCTACATATCAGGGGCCTTCATATCAAGATTAGATCACATAGCTAGAAAGGCTGGAAAAGTGTGCGTTTTTTTATTTTATCCATCTCGAAATCTGCCATCTTCTGGTTTAGATTGAATGGAATGGGGAGGCAAGGAAAGGGGGGAAAAATGGCATTCGTACCAATATGTGAAAACAGGAGCTTCGATATTATCAGTTTATAGCTTCACCTCATCTTGAAATCAAATTACGCCTCAGGCTTTCTCTCCGTTTTTGCCGCGAAGCTGGATGGCGCCTCCTCGTTTTTAGGTAATCGTCTTACCCCTGGAACAGCTTCATCAAAGACCTCACGGCTCTATTACAGTAACGGCGTATTTTGTGCAGAGGTTCTCACTGGCTCAGAGACAGTCACTCAAACGGCTGCTGTACATGTATATTTTAAAAAAGACAACGGTGTTGTGGATATCACTGTTCCATTTGAGGTGATGGAGTGAATTGGACCTTAATTTTTGTCAAAAAAGTGCCTCTACATGACATACAACCAGTAAAGTGAAACAGTAGTAGTATTATGATTGATCATAGTTTCTAGGCATTCATTTTGAATTATAGTCAAAAATGACCATTTTTGTCATTTCATGTCCATGTCCATGTGTACAGTAGTTATATGAATGAAACATTTTCATAAGATTAGCCAGTACAGCAAATTCACTGTGTATTTCTTCATTTATAAAGTTGCTTGAACAAACGTTTTGCTCCGGCAGTGGGTGAAAGGTTGCACACTTCCAGAGATTCAATAAAATTGAAAAGATTTGCTTTGTATGAAAAATATAATTGCTATCTCTTTCAGAAAGGGAAAGAACATGTTATATTTTTCGTTCCTAAAATCGATTGTATTTGCATGTGCATAAAGTCTGCATACACGGTCACATGGCATATCTTTCACTTCCTGAATTCCTTTCTTCATCGGCCTTGTGTGAAGCTGAACTGTGAGGAAAAAATAAAATTAAAAACAATATCAATGACCCAGTTGGATAAAATCAAATTAACTTATCCAGCATAAATAAAAGCTACATACCACTTGCTGACCATCACTATAGTGGTGATTCCTTTATTAATCTGCTTCAGGTCCTCAAATGAGCTGCTTGCCTACGGTAAGATTTTTCAAGCAACAAAAGACATTGCGCTGTAAAAATATTTCAAACTCCCTTTCACACATCTCTTAAATAATGCCTATTTTACTTGTATAATTACTTTTTCCAATAAACCATATGTTCCTTTTATGAATTTAAAACGATTCATTAAATGTCAGACAAATGTAATTCAATTCAAGATCCCACCTAGTACTGTTCTTGCTGTTGCGACTCTGATTCATTGTGAATTGTCAGTCGCTTTGAATTACTCCATTTTTTACATTCATAGACGAACAATGCTGTCCTCTTGACTCCCCTTTCACTCTCATGATAGAATTTCATCTCTTTTAAAAGAAACAGGTACAACAGTTCAATAGCGACTGTAGCGAGAAACATATCCCCTGTTGCCAATACAAATATAAAAATCACTAAGGTCTTCTTTAGCCTTAATTATTATGTGATTTTTTTCCAGCCTCTGAAAATTACTTTTCAAACGAATTCAGGACTTTGCAGTTTAGAATTAACATCAACTGCCGTTTCTCATTTCCATCCGGACAAACTGTTGTCTCCAAGTCTAAATCTATCATGGTGGAAGCAGAATGTCTTGTAGAGCTGTAAAATAATATTAGCGATGCAAGGTTTTGAGTCATTGCCTGTGATGAGACGCTTTATTAGATGTGATTAAATTTGATGTGCGACTGCGCTGGGGCCGACATCTTTGATTAGGACGACAGAAATAAGCTTGACGCTGCACGAGCTACCCCGCCACCCAAAAAGGAAAAGAAAAAAAAAAACTGAAAAACGGATTGTGTACTCTGAGAGAGATCAACAGAGAGGCCAGTTCTAGCATAATCTCCAGAAACAGTTTATCTGGTAAACGTTTACCTAATATGGTGAGTGGCAGAGCTGTCAAGATTCCACGCTCTGCATTGCTCTTTGCTGGAAGTTCTATCCCTGACAGGGCTGTAGCGACTGGCCCTCCTCGCAAAGCACACTGGGATATCCCCTGGTCTCTAAAGCGGGAGGATGTCAGAAGACCGAGGCCGAGACCCAATCAAACGCACTTTGTAAGGGAATATATGATTCAGTTAAAACCCTTTTTAAAAGGCCATAATCTATTCTATTTAAAATTGAAAGGCACACTTTCTATGTGGGCCATTCTCTGTGGTCTCGAATTAAATTGAAGATCCTGCAGGAAACATGTTGTAATGTAAAGACTGTTTGCACTGATTTGCATATGACCTTAGATAATAACTGTGTTTCACTGGATCCTGGCCTGGGTCTCAGGGAAAAGGATTGACAAGACTCTTTATGGTTCCTTGGGCCTGCCATAGAGTCACTGCATTTTTGGGAATGATGGGAAATGAAGTAAAATAGTGAATTACATTGCAAACAGTTCTATGAAGAATTACGTATTCCAGTAGTACAGAGCAGGTGATTCAAGTAAATCAGACACAACAAGTAGTTTTGTTTACCTCGATGAGGTGGGACTGTTTACCACATGCCTGCCTCAGTAACCTATTGCCCCACCAAAAAATATATAGAAAATATAGATTATTCAATTCACACAGATTTAGACAATCACCGAAGTCACCCTGACACCGCCTCCCGGAGAATGCAAACGTATGAAAATAAATCAAACAAAATAAACACTGAATATTGTTAATGTAATACTCCTCTCAGGTTGCATCAGCGCGGATCCAGGAGGTCCCTCCATGGGTGCGTTCCGCTGGCAGTCATGATGAACGAGGCCCTGCCAGGTCCCCAGTCCCCCAGGGTAGTTTCGGATCAATCTGCTTATCTGTTACCTGCCAGCGTCGACAGCGATTAACGCCCCGGCCACGCCGCCAAAAACACATCCCTATTCATTACGAGACACGTCCGCTGCCGCGCGGGCCAGCCTCTCCCGGAGCCGGCCAGCTCCTCGAATCTGATCTGGCCACTCACGGCGGGATGGCAGGCAGGCCCATCAAGCTGCAGAGCACAGGTGAGAACTCTTATCAGCAGGGGTTTGCCTAATGGGAAAGCAGTCTTCCGCGAAAAAAAGCAAGAAAAGGTCAAAAAAATGAAAATTTAGATTGGGCTCATATTTTCAGCTTCGGCTGACTGCAAGACTGATAAAATCATAACAATTCTATCGTGACAGGTTTATTTATTTTATTTTCATGCCTCCCCCAAACTTAAAAAAAATATTAAAAGATAGGAATGGGATAGGTTCACATTTCTGATTCAGTATAGTGTAATTTTCAAATAATTTATTTGATTGTGAGCCAGGATTAATGTTTTGATAACCAGCTTTACAAATTAGCAAGCTCCACAATTAAGCGCAAGTGGGTTGTCGCTTGCTACCGAGATGTTTTTGGTTTTTTTGTGGCTCCCTGACTCTGATGTGCCTTTATTTCCTTTCAGTTTTAATGAAGCCATCTGAAATGTTTTGTTTGCGGTTGAGTGATGGATTTGTTCTCAGCAGAAGTTATCTGAGAGGATGTTAATTACTGGGGTTTGTTGCGTTTTTGCCAAGTCGAAATGCTGCTGCTGTGGTACTAATCGCATCTCTCCATCACCAGCCACCCCCCCCACACACACACACCCCATTTGCTGTATTGGAGGCTATTTGCATTCCATTGTTTCACATATGAGTAGTGGGATTCAAAATTTCCAGAACAATTATAATCAGAACAGTACAGTCAATACAGTTTGTAGCCTATACTGCCTGTCCCCATTACGCAGGCACATCCGAGGATAAAGCAATTCAGAGAAATAAAAAATAACAGTTGTTCTCTCTTTTTTTTTTAAAGTGAAAAAAAAATCCCAACTGTCCACAGGCTTCCAGTGTATGAATAAAACAAGTGTATAAGCCAACAAAGCGTTAGTTAAAACCTAAAAGCCTTCATGTTGGACTCAGACACGTTGGAATGCAGCGCTAGGCTTTGATCTGTGGCCTAGGGGGACGAAGCCTGGAAGTAAAAGTACATTTCAGAAGTGATAGTGGCCCAGGCTGCTGGTGGGATGGCTGCATCTCACAGGAATTGCTGTGACACCCATCTGTCTGTTTTTTTCCCCCTCTCTCTCTCTCTTTCTCTCTCTCTTTCTCTCACACACATGCTCCTGCCACTCTTTCTTGCTTGTCTTTTCAGAGTCTCTCTCATGTATCTCACCCTCAGATGTCTTTTTTCTTACTTCCATTTAAAGCGGTGTTGCTGGTGTCAGATGCGCGCAGTAACAATATGCGATTTTTGCATAGTGAGGAAATTCCCATCAGCAATGTCTTTGAACGAGGGGTCATCTGCGTATCCCAGATAGTGACCGGTGGAACTTTCTAGAGTTGAAACAGCACCGGCGTACAGGCCCGAAGTACTCTCATCCCCACTCTCGAAATTTAAGATAAACTCTAAAAGGATTTTTTCATTATCATTTTCTGAGTTACAGCACAATATTACAGGGAATTGTGCCCCAGTGAATAGGGTGTGGTGACACCCTTTATAATGACCAAAGCTGCCAAATAAAGGCTGTTTAAATATATATGCTTCAAATCATCTCATGATATGTCTCCATTTGTTCATCATGAACCTTGCTTTCTGGGAATTACACCTGAAGTTTCTAGGAAAGGGTAATTTTTGTATAATTCTAGTATATTCAGCTGTACCAGAAATAGAACTAAACAGGAGTAATTTCCTGTCATGAAATATACCATTAAATTTGTCATGTGATGTTAAATCGATGTGGGGCTGATATATAGAGGTGCTACTTCACTTTTAGAATATCCTCTGTGAATAGCAACCTTTTTTGACTCAGAATTTTTGGAAATGGGTGTCTTAACAGTTAAATAATAGTGACATAATTAAAATAACTATATTATTTATGTATTAATTAACCCGACTAGACTCCTTACACCTGCGATGTGCAAGCCGCATGGGAGCGCTTTAATTTTTCCTGATTTTACATTCTTTTTATACAGAAAAGAATTGGGCCAAGAGAACGTACCTGCCTGTGCAGAGCAGATCTCTAGTGGGGGCCCCTAGATCAAAGGGAAAAGTTATGAGTGTCATATGAAGAAATAGAAAATACAGGCAGACAAAAGGCAAAAGTTAGGCACTCAACATTGCCTTCACTTATTTCTTTCTTCTTAATAAATAAATATTTTACAAGTAGCTGTGATACAGTGTCAGGAGTGAGAAGCCTACCGCTGTTCATTGCCTGAAGCTACGGTTTCTTGCAGTCGCTTCAGAGAGAGCGCAAACAAGCACTTGCTTAATGCACACATACCTTCAATTCGCAGATTCAACTTTTATTCCCGCTCTCATGCATAAAGATCGGGAAGTTTCAGAGGCGGGTTCCAGAGGAAGTCGAGTCAAGCTAGGTAAGTCTTCACAACTCCACATCGGTCGGGGGGCCGGGCTGCTGACTGATTCCTGTTAAAATACTTGATTTTCCATCTTTAAAGTCCCCCACGGTCTGGTGTTGAATCTGACCGTGTCAGGGCTGGCTGCGGCCAGCAAATCCAGAGGGCGATTTGTAATTGGATACTGTGTTGCCCAGGGAACGCCAAGTCTCTGCTGGTGGGGTTGCCCCTATTTGATCATGTAAGAGCATCTTCCCTAGTTGCTCTGGTGCCTGCGGCCTGCCCAGTTGACGTTTACTGCTGCATCTAATAACCGTGTGGGCTCAAGTAGTACACTAGAGCTGGCTTTACAGACTTTTGAGGAGAGCGCATGCTTTTATGCTAAAAAAAAAAAGTACCGCATGGAACGACAAGGCCAGAAAGTAGGCTCGATAACACTCGATCAATTGGGCCACTGCAGAAAGGGCCCCTTCATTTCTGCACCCATCTCGATAAACACGGAGGGCCGTGTCTGAAATAGCTCTGGTTGATGGGAATGATGTTCTCGTGTTCTCCAGGGGAATTTTTTTGTAGTACCTACTTTCTGCCACGAAATGGGCAGCCCATCTGTAGGTCTCCACTAGATCCCCCTGGGGGCAAATGCTCTTCACAAAAGTACCCCTGCCCTTGCCAATTGAGTATGCAGATCAGCTAGATGAAAAAAAGTCTGATAATTTGTGAGTGCCTGCTTCTTGAGCTGGTTACTTTTGAGCTGGTTAAGAATCACAATAAGGCTTTGCAAACTGTAAAAGGAAGTGGTCGCTAACTGCTAAAAGCAAGTGCAGTTAAAATGACACTGTTAGCAGAATTTGGTGAATTAGGGCTGTATAGTTAAGTGGCTACATCAAAAAGTATCACGAAGAACAGTCTAGTTAGCAATAACTGGTAATATAATTCATTTCCAGGTTATGGCTTACCTGTCAGTAATCAAGATGGTTTTTGTTCCACTCATGCTTCCCAAGTGGTCTTTGTCAGGGAGAATGGTGACATCTTCTAGTACTGTGACTATATTACATGATAGTCACTTAGCTGATGCTTTTCTCCAAAGCAACTTATGGTTGATTATGCTAACCAATCCCTCAACGTGGGGTTAGGGGCCTTCCTCAAGGGACCAACAGCAGTAGTGTTCTTGCTGTGGCTGCACTTGGGCTTGAACCACCAACCTCAGCGGTCCCAGTCATGTATGTTAGCCACTAGACTACAGTACAGTACAGGAGGCTAAATACACTTATGGGTACATCTAGCACCTGAACTGGCTGTTTTGGCACTGAAGCAGTCTGGCTTCACCACCAGTGAACTTTAGCTTCCGAATGCTACATTAAAAAATGTTCAAACGGTAGAATAACTATAAAAATCATTCGTCTGAACTTGTCGGGTCTAACAGAGGGAGAGGTGTGACAGTGACAGTGAGATATTTAGCATGACGGTAAAAGACAGCATCGTTCACTACTGGACTTCCTTGAAATAATGGGCAGCTTCGCCAAATAATCTGTTACTCATCGAGAATTCAGAGGGCACACTGCTCCGCATCATTGTTATGTGAGCACTGTTCATGTAACATCATTCGTATTTTCCATAATAATTTACATATTCAAATAAATTGTAAAAGGTTATGAGCTTTGTTCCAGCCATGCCAGCCTCCACTCCATCTGTAGTCCAGATCAGGAAGACTATTTTGATATAAGTTGATGGTAAATATTTAATTTAACTTAGATTGTTCGATACATTTGTTTTATGCACATACCTGAATATATAAATGAAACTACAGTAATTAGAAGGCAAGTGTCATCCAGAATTATTACCAAACAGACCCTCAACCTCTTTGTGTCCTTATTGTTAGTGCTCTGCCGAGCGAGTTTTCTGCTCTCAGTTTTACAATCAATAAACCTTTACAAACGTGTCATGTCGTTGCGTGGGACTGATCTGAACTATGTGAAATGTCAGATATATGACTGACTGAATGTCTCAGATTCCCGCAGCTTAAAAACTTTCTTAGGTTAAGAAATATTGCTTTTTCCTGATGCAAGTGTTTGCAAATATCTCACAAAAAAAACAGTGTAGGCAGCCACACTTTTAAGTTTTTTGCTGAATAAACAGCCAGTTTTCAAGTTGTGGTACGAACAGAGACCGGTTGTTTACTTCAGCAAAAAAAAGGCACTGAATTCAATGTGCTACGCATTATTTAGTATCTTGAAGGTTGGTCGGTCATGCGATAGCAAGTGCCTTTTCAAATGCCCTCTTCAAAAGATCCAGAAAACATCAACTGAATCCCATTCACACTTCCAGACAAACATTAGTCGTTTAAAGCATTTATTTGTTTGCTTGTTTGTTTGTTTATATGCTTAGGAGAAATCAGTGGTAATTAACTTCATTTAGTGAAAGGCATACATTAATACAACTGCATTTGTTAATTAGTACTAATTTACAGTCGCATATAAAGAAAAGGTACTTTGTCCAGAGGTTATAATGAAAGAAGAGACCACTGTTGCTGTGTCGTGCTGAAAAAGGTTCTGTTACTTAAACGTGGACCGCAATGATCAGATGAAATGTAATTGAACTGAGAATTCAGTATTAAACATTCATAAATAAACGTTTCCTCAGTAGATTCATTGCTTGTATACAGCATATATTCATCTATATATCTAACATTTTTATGGAATGCATACATTTGTTGCCGTTGCTGAACTGAACGATTGTCATATACAGAGACTCTATATCTACAGATATCCATGGCACGGCATAACAGCATTCATTTCCCCTCAATTTAATGATAACGTTAATTCGGAGTATTAACAGAACTGTACAGAACATCATAGGAATTCACAAAGAATGCAGTGGTTGGATTCATAATCTCTCTCGCCAACCGGTGGGCGAGGCAGGCTCCATGCTTATCCAAGGCCCGTCGGCAGAGTTGGAAGGCGGCACAGAGGAATGAGATATGCAGTTGAGGCGCCACACCACACACTACTGGATTACCTCCTGTAGTCCACAGCTTGAGGGCCAGACTGAGAATCCTGGGTTGGTAAACAGGAAGCTTGTGTAACTGGTAGAAAAATATCACAGAAGAGCCCACACAAGAGGTTCTCTAGGCTGAATTTGGCAGGGCAACGCTAACTGCGTTTCGCTTTTGGGAAAGAGCGGAATTTGTCCAGGGGGCGATTTGCTTACCGGATGATGCATCCGTTTGTGAATGTGTGTGTGTGTGTGTGTGTGTGTACCATAATCATCAAAGAGGGGATCCCTCAAAATGTTGACCATCTGAGTCATAATTAGCATTTTATCTATTGCACGGCTCATTTCATAATAAAGTACCTTGCATGCTGTAGCGTGTGGTGAGTGGTAGCAAGATAAGGGCCATACTGTGCACACACTGTGAGATATTGATAACATGGGGGAATATATGCTGTGATGCAGTGTGTTTACTGTATGTTCACTTACTATGTTCATTTTTATCTCACTTTATGAAACAAATTTTTGTTTCTCTGTTTATGTACCTGGTCGTTTTACCGCTGGATTCCTTTGGGGTGAGAAGGTGGGTGTCTTAAGCAATTCCATTCACTCTCCAAAGGAGTTAGCTTAGCATCAGTTCAGATTTCTTTGGTTCATTACATTACATTACATTTTACATTTATGTATTTAGAAGACTAACAAGGCAAAGTGCATGTGCCAGGTACAATGGTGCCAAAAATAAAACAAGGAGGTATTGTCCCCAGTGCCTGAAGTGACAACAAAAGCAAGGACTATGATGCTGGAAAGAACCTGTCAAGGAAATATACACCACACATCCTCGAACAAATAAGATACTCATATTAATGGTTACAGAACAGGTATGGCTAAGTAGAAGAGCTAGGGAAAATCACAGTGAAGAAAGACATACATTATGTTACATTCTGAGTCTCACTGTGAGGAAGGGTGGACACATGTGAAGATGGGCAACCTGAGATTTTAAAAACATGTGAAAATATATGTGCTTCAATGGCACTATATCATCTCTGTAAAAATTTCTCTCAGATTTTTTTTTTTTATTTAAAAGTGTATTTGCTAAGCTTGGAAATAAATTACCCACTGCACAGCTATCACAATAAATCAAATAATCTCCGGAAATGTTATGCTTATCCCTCTATCTGACTCATGTGACAGCTGTCTTCTCCCGCTCTCTTCCTCACATGCGTCACGTATCGCCTCACTAAAAGTATTATCACGTTTGCATTATGCATGCCTAATATACACATTAGGATGTAAATATGAACTCCCCTGCAACATGGGGTATGAATTATTATGGCTACAAACACCAAGAGGATCCTTCTTAGGAGAGGAACCTGAAAGATACATTAGGTGTAAATTAGTGAAGGTTACCCTATTTGTAGAAAAGTGGGTAAAATTGGTTTTAGATTAGAAGTGCGCCGCACAGAAGAGGAGAAATGGTTAACTGACTAAACGGTAGCCAAAACAAAACAACACAGCAGCGATGCATACACAATGTAGTGTAATGGAGTGGAATGGAATTCTTAATTAGTGATTACCGTAGCCTTCCGCGGGCTAGCGAATGCGCTGCGAGAGAATTGGCTTTGGCCTCCACTTAGCTTCATTTTGTTTATGCTAAAGTGGTTTTTAAAAAAGAGCCCCAGATGTCACTGTGAATCACACCTGTCCGCTTTGCGCATATTGTCCTTCTAATCTTTTATCAGTTATCTCTCCCTTCTTATCTTCTCAGATTGGCGGTGGCATGCCCTCCGCGGCATGACGATTACAGTCCATGATTAATTTAATAGCTGGGTCCCTGACGCAACACGAAGAGCAGGTCTGGAATATTGATAGATTAAATTACCTGGAAGCCAGAAGCCGTTGCACGGAATGCATGCAAAGCCACAGAGAGGTCAAAGGTCGCTGGGTCCGGGGTCTCGGCCAGCCCCGGCTCAAAAAGTAAACATTCAATGGTTCATACAAACCTGCTGCCAATGATGTGAGACAACAGAGAGCACTTATTCTCCAGCTGCACCGCTTTTAAATTTATGGCCTGTCATCAGTGTCAATGATGCTTTTAGTATTCACATATAAGCATGCTGCTTTGCATAAGGCAGCACAAATAAAATGCTGTGACAAATTCCCATTTTTGCAAAATAGAGGATTAACCCACGACAAGTGGCTGGCATACAGAGTGGCATCAATTGGATATTTGATTGAAATAGAAATACAGAAACACCTATTTAAAATCGACTAGCACCACCTGAAAATAGGAGAGGAACTGTTGAGTAGCCATGCAGGGTTCAATGAGTTGAATTGTGCCTCCACAGGGGGAAAAAGGCTTAGCATATTTCAGCACCCTGGACAGAGAATGCAGATGTTATACAGGCAATGGGTCCATCAGGACCGTGGAGAGCGGCCATCTTCAGATCTGGCTGCATGCTGCACCCGGCCCAAATGGCTGACAAAAGATCAAGGCAGCAGAACTGTTTGTCAAGGGGGAGCTGGATGAATGTGTGTATGTGGCACAGAAATGGGGAACAAAATCCAAGATGTTGCCTTTGTATGATTTTTGTGTAGCCATTATGTCTTCCTTTCATTTATCAGCTGGATCCAAGGGGAGTACACTTGAGACATAACAGGCAAGAGGATGAGTAATTGCATACGAAAGGGCATATTAGCAACAGCATATATCCTACAGTACCTGCTACATCCCCTCCTCCCAAACTAAGGTTTTGCTATTTGTTGATATCTTGTATCAATAAGAAAGTCAAAAATAAGAAAGTGATTCCATTTCTTCTTGGCTTAGCATGTTTGGCTATTTATTTTCATATTATACACAAAAATAGTAAGAATAAAACATACTCAACACACATTGTAAGTTAAGGGACTAAGTGCTAGACGGTGGGGTAGCATCACTATGAAAAACGATCATTTTCAACGACCCAATTACACCTACACCCACTGGTATGACAGCTTACATGGGCTGAAATATTAAATCTCCTTTAATACGTTTTTTTCAGGTGTATTATCCAAAAGGCTTAATTTCCCCTTATATTCAGTTGTGAGGATAAATTTAATTAAAATAAGGCAATATGGCTTTCACTTCACTTGTAAATAATTGCATACTGGTCTCTCCCTTTGGAACCGATAATGATCGCGCACATTAGTCCTAAACTGTGATGAACGATTCTTTGTCAAAATGAAACCAACTCCTCATTACAGAGGAGTTCTTTGAGTTCTTTGTAGTTCATGGGGGAATTTCCCAGAATGCTCTGCCAGAGTTGCGCTCATGGCTAGATTGCAAAGCAACACACTTCTGACCATTATGCAGATGTCTAGTATAAAGTGAAAACCATACTCACAAAGAAGACATTAACTTGAACTACAGAGGAAGCTTGCCAAAAGAGCTTTGGAAACCAACAAACTGCAAATGCTGCAATTGTCATAAATTATTATTGTTTCAGAGGCAAGAAATTTACTCAAACAAGGGATATAAAGACAAACCTTTATTGTGAATAATTACAAACCTGACAAATACATTGTGTAAGCAAATGCAGCAGTCTTGTGATGGTTTTGCACAGTATTCCAGACAAATAGTTATGAGGATATAAATATTTTGTATTCTACAAGTCATGATTTTATTGTGCAGTCCAAAGCACAGGTAGTGAACAAAAGAATGGAAAAAAAACTATTTTCTTACTGTGAAAAATTTTAATGGTTCTGTAATGGTGAGGAGTGCACTTCCTGGACAATTTGGGTGTATTCATATGGGCAATATTAATGTCACTCATTTCTTGATGGCGCTGAATTGTGGTCGATCATGCATGTAAAATCATTTACAGACAGGTGTAGCCTCTGTCCTGAATGTCTTATCTTCACAAGATGACATTGTCCACCTCCGCAGGGTATGAGTTGTTCAGCAGTTGGTTTGAAGAACATGATACTGACCTCATCCAGTTGTCCATGGTGTCATTCAGAGCATGACTCTGAACTTAGCAACTGAGCATTTATAGAGTATTCCTGAAATAGTATTTTTCACTTGTACGCCACCTTGCAGAATACGGGACACTGGTAGGTTTTTTGCTTGTATGGGTCAGAGGGTATACTAGCCAGGGATGGTGGTCCACCATTGATGTAAAGGAACTTAAAACCAGTTTTTTTTTGTTCAGAATCTGTATACGATTGCTCTTAACCATTTTCCTTAACATGTCACCCTTGGAGTTATTCTTGTAGCTTGTATGATATTGTGTTTGTTGTATTGCTCCACAGTGAGTCACAATGTGAGCTTCATCCACATTCATAAATTACCACACATCAATCAGCACACACATATGTGTATACATAAAAAAGATCAAGCTTATTAATTCCCATTCTGAAAAAGCGTTCTTAATTCAGCCCAAAGGTTACTGTTTGTTTGACCTCCACACTGGCCCTGTAGTGTTCTGGCCCTCAAAAACTGATTTGATGGAAATTAAGATCTCAGAAGAGGATGAAGTGAGTGGGCTGCTGGCCTTAGATATAACACTGAAAAGAACAGCTAATTCTCCGGCACAGATTGCTCCTCAATTTAAGCAATTTAGTGTGTGATAGAGAGAGAGAGAGCTGGTGGCAAAGAATGAGGAATAATCGTTCCAAAGCACTTCCCACTCAAGATGGCTGCCGGGGGTTGGATCGCACATACCCTCTTTCTCTTTAGCGCCAGCGTACGCCATCACATTGGGGCCTCGCACCATTAAGACTCGCCTGACACTTTAGACCTCTTTCCCCGCCAGGAGAGACAAAACAGAATCTGTTTGCCATGACACCCATTCTGTTGTGCAGAAGCTGCATTCCTTTGCCCAAGCTACTCAACTCCGGCTGTGTGCTAGCGGGAACATTAAGAGAACAGGGGCCTTGAGCCACACACAGCATAAAAACTATTCTAATCAAACCTCAGTGCCTTCAGCACAACAATTCTCCTCTGATTTCAAATTACTGGGTGGCTGTGGTCTAGATAAAACAGGTAAAATATTCAGTGTTGTTACATTTCTTGAATTGTTTTTTTTTTTTGTAAGACTAAGAATAAAAATTCCACTGCAATAAAATAAATTTAGATCTAATTTCTGGATTATTCCTATTAAGTCTCTGACCATGCTTAAGAATATATCATGGGAGATATCAAAAGTCACAAGGAGGAAAAAATATAACCTATGTAACTTATAGATTAGTAATAATAACTGTTGACTCATTTACTTTAAAACATTCTTCTTTACAGTGGGAAAACACAATTTGTTCAATTTTTCAATACATACATTTCAAAACATACATCTGACATAAAAAAATAAGATTTAGTTCTCTTTTCTCCAGTTTTGCAAAGTAATTGTTCTGCAAAGAACTGAAAAAGAGAAGAGGTAGATCTCTTTAACAGACAGACAGAAGTTGAAGGCCCAGCTTTGGCCGTGGTTCAGAATAAGGTCTTTTATTACTACTTAACTTTCTGTTCCTCAGTGCCAGTAATCATTCAACCCATACAACTGAGTAGGAGGCCAGAAGAAGCAATGAGCCCCGACCGATTATATTACTGAAAGCAAAGAACAACGCTTAGAATGGTTAGCTTAAATCTAGCCCTCAGAGAGCATACTGTTGAGCAGAGGCCGACAAGGAAAAAAATGGCTACGTTGGTGGAGGAAACGGTCTCCAAATGTCTATTGGGAGTGTAGCAAAACTGAGACATTATAAAATGACAAATCCTGTGCAAACACATGGGGAATAGCACACTGTTGCATACGCACAGCTAGCTGGGAGTGATTTTAAATAAAATAGTCATCTCGCAGACCAGGGTTCCCAATGCACGGTGGACGTTTTTTTTTGTTGCGAAAGACTAGAGACAGTCCTCCATTGGGAGCGGCGGTAAAGTAATATTTCTTCTGCGTTTCCTGAAGTGACATAGAGAACGGGTCCATCAGGGGGCTTTTCAAAAAGAATATCAGTGTCTTTAATTAAGCCTTTCATTAAAACAACATGGAGGACTAACACGGCGAGGGCCAGAGCCCAGGAGAGAGAGCGAGAGAGAGAGAAAGGGGGAAAGAGAGAGAGAGAGAGAGAGCAGTACAGAGACAGAGAAGAAACTGAGGAGATGAAAGTTGAAAGCTTAATATACACACACACATGCGTGCCCGCATTCGCGCGCTCTCACATATAAAGATAAATCCAATTTCTGTTTCTTTTCATCTATCTGGGTGCTGGGGAGACTCTCCAGAGGCGGTCCTTAGCAAATGTGAAGAGGTGCCATGAGCCGTCAGGTCCCGCGTCGAGCTGCGGTGCACTTAATTATCCTTGCTTCCATACGTTAGCATCCCACAGTGCCTGTTCTCCAATTAAACATGCGGCGCCGCTTGTTGTTGGTTTACATTCGTAAACGCGGGTATAATTGCCATGCCATTTTGACACGGCGCTCTCCAAACAGCCTTGCAATTACGCCTTTTCTGTGTCAGCTCCTTTGGGGTGGGGGGTTGGGGGGGTAGTGGGGGGTTGGGGTTCGGTGTTATAGGGTGGTGTGGAAAATGACAGCCATGGAACGAGCTTAAAGTGCTGATAAATTAAACCAATTAGCGCCTCTCATTATTTAATAAATAATGTATTACAGTACCTTATTAATCAATCATACGCTCTCAGCTAACCCCCAACCCCCCTCCCATACCCGACCCACGTTCAAAAGCTTTCAGTGCAACCCCTTCCCAAGCCCCCCTCACACTGAGTCAGAGCGCATAAAATGCACTGTTCTTCATGATAATGGAAAATTCATTGTCTGCCAACTGTCAGAACCCATGAGGTTATGATTATAATGATGAGGTGGCATTGTTTCTAATACCCATGAAAGATAATGAAAATGGAAAAGAGACTTGAAATGAGCTGCCAATCAAAGAACTGGAACCTTTTCGCGTCTCAATATGACTCTAAGAGCCAATTAAAGGGCAGAAAGTGTTGAATGATCAGCTTTTTTTTTTTTTTTGGAATTCAAGGTGAAGAGAATATATTAAATATTTTACTAAATCAAAAAAGAAATTCTATTTGGCTCACAGTTATTTATGTTTAGTTCTTCATATGAGACCATATTTGATAGTTAGTATTTATGATTTAATTCCTTTATCTTATTTATTATTGATCTTGTTTTGTACTCTAGATAAACTTATAGTTTCTTATAATAACATAGTTATATATCTTTCAAGCTTCCTTGTTTCCAGACGATTGAAACCAGAGCGCTGAGCTAATGAATAATGCATTGTAAAAGAAAATGTTTTTTAAAAAGTCTCTTTTATGTAGATTTAGCCTCTGTAAGTTTTGCTCCCAGAGCATTAAAAAAGGAACAAACGATTCTTCGTTGAACATGAACAGAATACAGAGCAATTTCTTTCTTCAGAAAAATAAATTGTGCGCAATGATGTGTAGGTTATGGCAAATTAATTACGGAATCCATGTGTGGGAGCTGTGAAAAACCATAACAACTGTTTATGGTTACTCAGCATCGAACTGGCACCATCATCTTGTGGCTGCCTAAAAATTTTGGCCCAAATTTGCATGAAGCAAACAGAGTAGGGTTTTGTGCATCAATTAAAATTGAATTCTTAATATGAAATCATTGACAGACTTGCTAATCCACTGACGGACAAATATACTGAACGGATACACCCTGACGTCTTTCCTGTGGTGTGTTTGCTGCTCTAATCAACACCATTGTACAACTTGATGGTGCATACAACTCACCTGCAACTAGTCGCCCAATGCCCAAAGTGCTTATTTCAAAGTAGTCAACCAATTGACTAGCCAGTGCATACCATTGCATATAGAACAGTAGTAGCACTGCATGTGTTATGACCTGGTGAGTTCTATTTAAAGGCTATGCCAAGATGATTTAAATATAAGGCTATCTGCCAGTACAAGGCAGATGTCTTCCTGTTTAAGCCAATCGCTGCACCACACATTCACACATTCATGTTTTTTGCAAATAAACTAGATTTAGTTTTATTTATTATCTTTCATGAATGATGGGCAACGTTACTCATTTTGTGTTTATAACAAAACTAAAGACAGGCACGTCCAGTTCTTTCTTTTTTTCCAGTTTTCCCTTTTTGGAACGACAACTCATGTTCTGGCCCATCCTTTGCACCGCTTTGTCCTCTGACAAAACTAGACTAGCGCACATGTCACCCAGAAACGGCCGCCGCCAACCGCTTATCCCTCCCCATCTGTAGGCGAGCTGTACAACCATTGCACGATGAGCCATTAAACCGGACACGGCATGTAGGCCTAAACCCTCCCTCCCTGGGCAACGCGATGGCCCATTCCGCACAGAACTGAGCCCATGATCCACAGCCCGGGCGACGGTCCGGACACCACTCCAGCTGGCTGAACCGAGAACGTGTGCTTTGGCTCGACATGCCACCTGGGAGGGCCCAGATTTTCCGCTCGTTCCGATATCGTCCTCCAGAGCACATCCGCTGTGGCTTAAACCCGTCACAGTGATTAAAATTCCTTTTTTTCCCTCCTCCATCCTCGCTGCTTTTATTTTCCTCCCAACAAAGCCTTACATAACACAGTGAGGAGTGCGTGTGTTGAGTCCTGGAGTTAAATGAAAAGAGCAGACTTCTGGGATTCTGGCGAAATAATCGGAATAAATATCTCAAAAGTGCATCTACTTACGCTGCAAATCTAATTCCGTCTCTGATAAAAGGCCCTAGTTTTCTTCACAGCGATTAATTAGGTTGCAAAACATTTGGAGCAAATTAAATCAATCTTGTGAATGGTAAATGGGATCAAATAAAAGTAGAACTCAATGACCCCCCTCAATCCACCCAACCTGTTTCAAGGACGAAAATAAAAGGGATTCATGAAATGTAAACAGTGAGCAATAGGGCAAAACGGCTGGGACCCAAACACACTTCGTCTCTTTGAAGGTTTGTGTGATTCAATCAAAACATACTTTACAACATACATTTCTTTGAGTGTTTTCAACTGTATTGAAGACAGGTAAACATGTATTTCTGAATGTGTCTATTTCTTTCTAAAATAGAATAGCATATGGTCCTAGAAATATAAAATCCCCTTTCGACTAAATTGCATAAGTTTGTGAAGAGACCGTTTTCATTTGATTGTGTCCCGGTCATCGACCACAGTAGACCCTTGCTCTCAACGGAAACGCTCCAGACTCCATTCTTTGTCATTGTTATTTCATGTCATGGGCCGCTTTATGCATGAGCTTGAAATTCAAATCACTTGACCTGTTGGATAAGATTATGAATTTCTCTAAAGCTTTTCTGTTGGGTTCTTAGCTGCTTGAAATGTATGATGAAGCAAACGGTGCAGCTCAAATCAAATTTCCACATCTCAAAGAATAACAATCCAGACTGAAATTATTTGACCCTGTTTTAATGGTTGAACCCATAGAATCTTATGATAGGAATCCCATTAAAATTTTAAACAAAAAAGCTCAGAGTGCAGACGTTTTTATAACATGTCTTTAATACTTAAAAACATTTGGTTTGTGATTAGCGAATGTGAACCGTACTGTTAAAATATCCTGTTATGAATTCCTACACTCCTCTTAACTTACTAAAGATAATTACTTTTTTCCATGAGTGAATATTTACAATTTTTGAAAAATTTTCAACAGAAACAGTGAGAGGTTTATTAAATGTGCTCGGTGATACTATTATAAGAACAGTATGAATTTTGAGAATAGGTTCTCTTTCAAATATTCACTTCCCCTCAACACCTTTTGAGATGAATGTGAAAGATAGAAAGGGCAGCACTTTTCATATTTATTTAAAGACAGTTTCTTAAATGGTATTGGTATGTAAAGCAGTGTTTTACTCCAAGGACAGGCTGGATACAGAAAATATGATTCTGTACTGCAACTGGAGCTTTTCTATGATCAAATATCTATGAACATTTATTATTCAGTCATCAAAAACTGAAAAGACATTTATTAATTAGCTTTTTTTAGAGTCAGTTCTGTGATTCAGGTTAAGCCAGACACTTTCTTTAGTACTGTCAATAGTCACATCATTTTAAATTCAAACATAACCTGGTAAAGGTTGGATCGGTTCAAATTAAAATACCGATTGCTAAATTAGCTTCCTCCAAATCGCATAAATGATTTGTAAAATCATGAGTCCCCGAGTTACTTGTTTTATTGGCGTATATGAACTTAATTTCCACAATTTGCATATTAACTAGCTAGAAATCTATTATTTCACCATTTAAGGTCAATCAAGAAGCCAAAAATTTCTAAATTGAACTTAAATGGTGGGAGCGATAGTTTCTTCAGGAGAGGCT
Organism: Albula goreensis; assembly: GCA_022829145.1. Taxonomy (NCBI): domain Eukaryota; kingdom Metazoa; phylum Chordata; class Actinopteri; order Albuliformes; family Albulidae; genus Albula; species Albula goreensis. The sequence goes on from CM040763.1 coordinate 18,248,424, forward strand.
GTTTCCATGCTTATGGCCATTTCAGCTGTGTCCCGTATTTGCATCAAGGCTAGCTGCACCATTGTACATTCTAAACAATCACCTGGTAGCAGATATACATGTACATAAATTTAATTCATTGAAATTTAGCAGATGCTCTTATCAGAAACAACTTCCACAGTTTACATTTGAGCTGTATTTACTGGATATTTACTGAATGATATTTACCCTTGTCTTCTTCAAGGAGTAGATGGCATTACCCAGGGATCGAGCCCACCACTTCAGAGTTAGAAAGGACACTGCCCCGACTATTATACTACACTGGAGCCCGACGATACTACACTGCTTCCCTGTTGGAGTGTATTGCATCCCTGCTTAACTAATTCATCAGGAAACAGAATTACCAACATTCTGCTGTGCTACTAGCTGTATTACTGTCCACGGATCTTGCTGGGCTGTCTCCTCCAGGTCATATGTTTTCACGTTTTATTCTATGGTTACCCATGTTAAGCTCAAGGCTTTGTTTGAGATGTCCTTTCATGATGTTTCCACATTCGGCTGTGTTAACCGTTATTTACCTTGATCTGAAGCACCCACTACAACCTTTTAAAGTGCCTCTGGGGGTGCTTGTGTCCTCTGTAGGGAATCTCTCACCCATCGTTTAAAGGTGAAGCCCTCAGTTGCCATGTCAACAACTTTTTTTTTGTTTGTTTGTCTCAAACGCCTTTGAGTTTCATAAAAGAAATCCGATTTTCTCTATGGAGGGTGATACGTTCTGATCTGATGTCTGTGGTTTATCTCAGGTTGTTTTTTTTTTCTCCTTAGCAGGTGTACTGGTCTTTAGCCCTGCCTTCTGCTCAAACCACTGTTGTTGTTGCCCGGGGATACCAGCTATCCACTGATTGACTTAAATACCCCCTAGTCTTAAGTGAAAACATGTGCGTTGTTGTCCAGAATCAAATCTTGATGATGTAAGTGCTCACTTTGGCAGAGCGTTACCCAAAGACCTATCCAAAGAGAGAGATTGCGATTTCATACGTATCATGACCAAGACCTGAAAAACTGAAGTTTTCTGTAGAGCCTACAAGTCAGACATAATGTTTTTTCTGTAAATGATTGAACAAATGATTTATTATAAACTTTGCATTGTATTTCTTTGGGAAATCGTTGATATTTACTGAATGCTATGAGGCAATTGTCCATTGGCTCTGAAAAGAGTCACACTACAAACACCACAATATTTTTTCCAACAATCAGACCTTTTTTAAGCACTGCCTGCTTACCTCATCGTGAAACTATTTCAGCCTTGTTTACATTTGGAGCTGAGACAGACAAAATAAGCCGATTCTCAATCTGGGTAGCATGAACGAGTAGCGAGACCGAGCTTATTGTTCTTTCTTTATCTCCATGGAGCTTTTTGATTAGCACGAATTGTGCGTCACTTCTCCTTGTCACTGCAATCAGTTTTCTGACTAAAGGCCAAACATGTGCATGCTTCAATAATACAAAATATATGAATTAACGATCTATTTATATAAGTCGCATCATGATTGTGACTGTGTGTTTTGTACAAAGGTGAGTAGGCAGTACTTGCTTCTTCTGTTTAAATATCACAAACATCACAATGATATTGGATTCCAAAATTAGTCGCAATGTAGGTTTCATAGAATTATGATTGACGACTATCATGATCTGATCTGATAATTCAAAGTATAAGTAATTACAAGGGATTTTTTTTTTCATTTGTGAAACTCAAAAAAAGTTTCAATGCATTGTCCGTTTAGCAAGCCAAAAATGTATTTTGTACTCTCTAATAAAGAAATCAGTGTTGACCCATGCAGAAAGATTATCTTCTTATCAGTGTTAAACAATTTACCTGTACAATATCTGCAAAAATGTTATGTATTACCTGCAATCTTGGGCAGCAGGGGACATAGTCAGCTTTTGTAATATTTCCGGGAACAGCACAGAGCAATTTTAACAAATTATGAATCATCAATCCTGTACTCAAAGACCATTCCGGTTTTCTCCAGTGTACACCATGTAGAAAAATACACACTCCATTAATGTCATCATGTACTACCTTTCGCAGATGCAAAATAGTGACCTATCATCTTGTTGAAATAGTCCTCATCTGTAATGCCCCATCAGATCCATTATACCCGTTCCATGGCGGATAGTGTATGTGCAGTAAATGCCTGAGTTCAATGTGCTCTGAAGTGAATATTCTAATGTCTGCTTTTGTGTTTGTTGTTGAAGAAGAAGAGCTAAATAGTGTGCTGTGAGCCACTTCACAGTAGTTTGTGTTCCATCACCATTTCCATGCCACCCTAAACCCCTCCCATTGGCACAGTGATAAAGCTGCTGAAGGTATGTCTTTGTTTAGCTCTTGGATTAGAAACATCCTGGGAAGATGTACATTGCAGCTGGAGTAGTATCTTGGCAGGCCAGTAGGGGGCACTCTTCCCTCTGGAACAAATCGAAATAGAGTTCAGCAGCGTAGTGAGGGTGGTAATATGCTTTTGAAGGAAGTACTGTCCCTCAGACGAGACCATATCCGACAGACTGGTTGGTAGAGATCCCATGGTATTTTTACAAAGAGCGTGGGTGTTCACCTTGGAGTTCTGGTGAAATTCCAACAAAAATGGCTGCCTAAAGCTGGTCTCCTAATCATTTGCTACATCTGATTGGCTACACAGTCCTTTGCATATTCTATCCACTTTTATTTCCTTTTAGTTCCCTGGTCAACACAACAAAAGACAACTAAGTTTTCAGATTGTCTTGCTGGGTGTAAAAAAAGAAAATAAACTGCAATATAATTTATTTAAGACCAACCAACTATGGCTGCTGCCTAAGGATTTGTATATGCATATCCATGGGAGAGTGAGAGAGAAATGAAAAATGAGTTAGTCCCCTACAGTTAATGTACCAGCAAAGGGTTGTCAGCGAGGAGATCTAAAAATGACCAAACACTAGGAGTACATGTTCATAACTTTGATTATATTTTAAACTGCTGCACTATGACTGTGTTACTTTACTTTTGCAGTGCTGTGATTGGGTAGAGATAATTCTCATCGTGATATCATTTTTGTCAGCAAAAATAGGCCTCTATTTTGACAGAGCTCATTGTACTGAAAGATGGTGACATAAGGCACCATATTGTATTGAATAATTTGTGCATAATTTATTTGAAAACACAGAATTGTGTGGCATCTGTGTCGGGGCAAAGTTCATTTAATTTCATTAGCCATCAGCAGTTTGAAGTTTAACCATTGGAGACAAGTAACTGCCTTATTCTGTTTGAAATATACTAAACACAGTGTTTAAAAAGACAAGGCAGCAATTACAAGGAAACAAGGTCATTTTGACCATTACACCATGGGTTTGGATAATGAAAATTGGGCCGAGTCTTTCAATGCTTAAAACTAGGAAGGGAAATCGACTCAATATTTTTTTTGTTGTACTAAGAAATTGGATTAAAGAAATGTTATTAGTCAGTGCTTATCAGAGGGTGAAAAATAGCTCTTATCTCACATTTCATTCCAAGTGCATTCATTTTGCAGCTTGTGTCTCTCATGAGTGATCAACCACAATATAGCTACTGTGTTATGCAGGAGGCGTTTGAGTCTTCATAGTGAGCGTATCTTTGAAAAGGTCAGAAGGCCGGAGAAACGGTTGATAGACATAACATTGAAATTCATTCCTGCCAAAATGTGAGAAAACAAGTCTGGATGACTGTGTGGGTAAAGATTTGTTCAGACTCTGTTCAAGGCTGTTTTATGTCGACAAGAAAAAAAAGTGTGATACATCTCGGCATGACTGTGGCTGAGCTGTAGCTTTCAACAAATTGAAATCACAGTCGCTAAGTAGTTACCCAGAAGAAAAAAAAAAATCGATTGCTAGTCGCGAAGATTAGGTAACACTGAATAAACGTTAGATATAATTTGACGGCTCACATGGTTTGTCAGTGGTTTAAAAGTTTACTTTTGCAGTATGAATTTGATTAAGGAAAGAATCGCCAAAGAGAATTTGAAAGGTAAGCCCAGAAATGTGCATTAAAATGTAACATTATCATACTACTGTTCTACATATTCCATTTATACTTCATATTTTTCATGCTTTTATGCTCTTTTTAGGAGGAGGACTGCAGTCTCTAAAGGGGATGAATCATTTTAGTGACACATTGAAAGACCCCTGCTGGTACTCTCCATCCACTTGTGACAGAGAATATGAATGGGCTTGTTCAGTAATGGGTGACACCCATAATCACTCGCTGGCGTTACTCTGTTTAATGTGGCAGACCACATTATTGGCAGTTACATGTGTTTGGCTCAGCGGAAGGCTATGGAGGCTGAACAACTGAAGCTGAGATGCTTCCCCTCAAAAGAATTATACTCAGCGAACTTTTATGGTCATCCGACATGTTACATGTGGCTGTGGATGGAAACTTTTTTTTTCATTCTGGAAGTCCGTTTCTGGTTTTGCGCTGAGGCTAGTGGGTGGAGCCGCCTCAATTGGTTAACAGGCTGAGCTAAATTGGGTCACCTGTGGCTAATCAGACACGGCGTATATAGACATGCCTGTGTGAAGAGTGAGTTTCAGTTGGGAGTTATGAGTGGTAAGGTTAGGAGCTTTGCTCCTGGTAATTTGGTTTTGCTCAGTCCCAACTGAATGGTAGGTATATTGAGTCATATGGGCGTTTGTGCATGTTATTTAAGTTAATTTATGAGCTGCCTGAATGTAGGATATTTAGTCTTTATTTACAAGAGGACCCTAAACCAGGATGATTATTAATTGTTATTTAGGTGTTTATTTACTTTTTGTTACCCTCAGTAGGGCACTCACTCTTGGTGAGGGTGATAACACAAAATATTTATCACCCAGCTGCTCAATAGTTTTCTCTTTGCCAATTTGTTCCTAAGATTTGAGAATGTTATTTTAGATTAAATAATGTGAATTTAATCATGTGAATGGTTTCTTTTTTAAATACGTGGATGCATTTCATCACTCACCTGTTAAGTGTATTAATGAGAAATTTAAAAATGGAGGAAAATAATGTTGGTGATAACATTGCTTGTTATGTTTATTGAATCATCACTGGCAAAAAGGGAAGAGATCTAGGATTAAAACATTTATAAAAAAAAAAAATACTGTAAAGAAAATCTTTCCAAACATTAATGAATAATGCCAGATAACTACAGATCAATACAAAAATTTAACAAGGATATCATGTCCCAGATTTTTGAAGTTGTATGTCAATGGGTTTTCCATAGGGCATAAACTACATTTTGACATTAAAAACGATTCTAAGAAAACTGTCACAGCTCAAATCATTCTAATGTTTTTCCTATAAACCATTGCCACCTGAAGAACAAACACATAATAAAAAAAGTTAAGGACAATTCCTCATTCCACCAGAGGAAATGGTGTGAAGACGGTTTATGTACCACACCTCTCTCTGTTGGAGGTGTTTCTTTCTGTCTTACCTCTCCTGGGATCGTTTACAACCTTCAGGCCAGTGAAGCGACGAGACCCAACCTCGCGTCTAGCATTGTTAAAGCGTCTGCCGGTGGGGAATTTATCATGTTTATTCCTGACAGAGCACTCGTGTACAAAGATTCTTGTTTTTAGGTGTTTAGTTTTACCCACACAGCAGAAGTCAGAAGGCCATTATAGTAGGTACACAACATATGTTACGAGACATGTAGTATGTTTTTGCCAGAGTATGGATAACAGAATGTATCACAGTGTCAGAGTATATGCTGTGGTAACATCTTAATATCTGTCAGGTACAGTACATAATGAGCTTTTTCTTGGAGATGGCAATATCTCATCTACAGAACAACAGAACAACAGCTTGAAGAGGGAAACACTGGTTATCCATGTCATGACCTTCTCAGTCGCTACATCTGAACCCAATCAAAAATTTAAGGGAATGGCCTGGTATGACATGTGACAGTTTGCTATTTCCAGCCACTAAGCTAGAACTGATTGACTGTCTTTTGGAAGATGGTTGGTGTTTCATTTTCCTAATCCTGAACTCTAGGGGAGTGCTCCGATACCTTTTCTCGTCTCCTGGTTTCCTGCACTCGTCTCCTCCCCCGAAAGTATGAGGTGGAAAGGAGGCAAAGAAACCAGGGGATGAAATGAAAATTGGAACGGCTGATCCAATTAGCCCTCCACGAAAGTCGATCTCGGCTACCGATGAAGTCATGTGACTGTCAATGAATCCTTTGTTTGGAGGAGTGGAGGAGGCAAAACTTGTGTCCTACCTTTTTGGAACAGTGGAGGGAGGGAGGACACATGCGTTTCTGGGGCACGGAGGAGAGGAGGCGAGATTTGAGTATTGGAACGCACTTGATGTGTGTAGACTATATTTTATGTAGAAGATGTCTTTATCTAGATGTATAGGGCTTACATTTTTACAAACTACAGTGTGCCGGAAACTGCACCTGTGACCTCTGAACTATGGGTCCAACAAATGTGTAAGTCACCTTATTGAGCCCTTTTATAAACTTAAAAACCTCTTCACTGCCACCCCCCCACCCCTCTTCCCCTCCAAGTCTCTCTTCAATAAGCCTGAATAGGTTAAGTAACTTGACTCTTTATAATGATCTAGATATAATTAAATATGAAACGCTGATTACATCATTTCAATTGGATACACAGTTTAAATTATATACAATGTTAAATGATTAAACATCCAAGCATTAGCTAATAACTCATGGAATAGATGATGATCATATAAATAGAACATTCTCATAATGATGGAGAATGAATATTAAAAGCATCGACACATGAAAATTTCAACGAGAATGCTGGCTGTACTATCAAACACAAAACAACCCTTTTAATGGATTATTTTTGTGCAGAATCAAAGCGGTAGCAATACAAGTTTAATGTATTCTATATTATAATTCATATGACATATGATCTACGTAGGCCTCTATAAAGCATGTATGTTTTCATGTGAATTACATTACTAGTTTAGAAAGTGTCAGTGTTCTCAGATTTCAATTCTTTAAATACATGTGACATGCAATGAAAGCGCAAGGCTGAATTCAGCATACTGGCAGAAATTAGCCTGACATCCATTCTTTTGTCACCAAAAATGCATCTTGCATATTTATTGGTCCTCTTACACTGCCATTAGCTTTTAAGATTGGAAATTATTTAAATTCATAGATTGCAGCTGTCTTCCCAAGTAATTACAATTTATTTCAAAATGTATGACCTTTTGGCCCCGAGTAGAATGTCTAAGAATAAGAGTTTTAGAAACCTGAACTGTTTGTAAAAACGAGGAAATGATGGTTGTTCGATGGTTTTTAATGGAGATCGGAATGCAAATGCTAAGTGCAAACTGTAGACTGAACTGAGGATTGTGCAGTACTTGCTGCTGGCGCATCTTCTGGCTTCCCCCATGGCCTAGGAGGTAGGCCCTTTTAGACCACAGCAGGTGTACCTACACAGCTGAGGCTAATCAGCCCAGGTGTCGCTCATTGCCTTCATCTGGCTTGTTAAAAAGGGATTACCTTATGTACTTGTTACATGACTGCGATGTGGTGCATACTTATTTCTTTGCATATTTTTTTTACTGCATTTCTTTATTTGTTTTGGAGGAGCTCTGTCGTCTCACGAGATGCTGAGCAGGTGCGGGTACGCTGCCAAGAGCACAAGGCGGCAGAGCTCGGGCACACTGGCAGGTGGCATTCGTTAAGTCCCAAAAATGAGTGTAAATCATACTTTGTATCGGTTTAAGAGGTTTACAGCAGTTTTTTTGCTGTTGCTCAGTCCAGGCTGCTAACATCATTTGTACTTGTAAGCGCGAACACCTTGTATAATAAACACTGCCGATGGCGTGATCTCTGGTGCTTGGCTCGTATTATTGCTGGTCTCTCAGTTTTCAAAGATTCGCTTTCTTTACGGTACTGTAAAGCTGAGAGGGCAAACCTCCAGCTGCAGCAATGCAGGGAAGGGCAAAGGTCTACGGTATGCTTTGGCTACACTCTCCATATTTCTCAAAAGGTCAGAGGGCTGTAAAAAATGACCTTTGACTTTTTTCAAAGAATGAATAGTGTAGCAAAAATGTGTCCTGAAGCATTAACACTAGATAAAAGCTTAGTTTAATCCCTCAGCAGTATATTTATGAAAGTGGAGAGGTAAATATGGAGAAAAGGAAAGCCTTTATAAAGAATTTTATGCAGTACTGTATAAAAGGATGGTCCAAGGTGTAGCAGGAAAATATGAACCTGAAGGAATGATTTTGAATCCCTGATTTTGACTTCTCAGGCCCACAAATTCATGAGTCCAGACAGACCTGTTGCCTTGGTATCTGACTTTGCTCTTTTACGTGATCTGGTCTGTCGGTTCGACCTGGCTGACAACGATTTTGCATCTTGCGAACTGTATAATTTACTGACAAACTGTCAAGACTGAAGGGGAAGAAACCCTTGTGATTATAACCTTGTATCTCTCCTCTTTATTAGTCAAATCAACAGGGATGGTGTGCCCTTAGTGACAAGTACCTGAAGCAAAAAGTGTCACTTCGCCAGCTTGGAAGACGCTTTCATGTTTCAGATCCCAGGAGAAGACGAAAGAGATTCAAGCTTTTGCTTCTTCACGTCTTCTGAAAAACTGTCATACATTGTATCCCACTTTTCTGACAATACGTGTATGTATGATGGTTGGAATCTGTTAAAATTTGCCAAGTGGATACAAAAAAATCTGTATTTGATAAGTTGAAGATCTGTGAGTTTTGTTATAAAAGTTGATTTCATCACACTTTTCCTCAGAAGACGAAGTGTTGCGGAAGTGATTTGTTTTTATACCAAGTTTTCATCTTTCTGCAACACTGCAGCGACTGCTCTCCTTGGGTACGCCCCTCCCCCTTCTGTTCCCTTCCTCCTGTGTCTTTGCTGACTAAAAAAATAGCCTTGGATGCTCTCCACTTAGTTGATACCCACGTTTCCTTGGATAACTACTCGTTTTTGGCCTGGCATCAAGATAACTGTCCTTCCCAAAATGCCGCTGTACCACAGAGAAATGGGGGGGGGAAAGATTTGGAGCCAACAGGCACCGGCCCACTAAAATCACTGCCAAAACATTTTATCATGCACCCTCCATCATGCCATGCATCTCCATACATTACGATACAAGTGCTCAACTTCAGAGCACCTTCTGAAGTGCTACAGCACTAATGTATTTGTAATTCATTGTAAGTGTTATCATTATTAGTCTTCATCCCTTAATCATTTCTTCCTCTGCAGACTACTTCCATTAACGACTGCATACTGTAAACTTATAGTTTATCCATTACACTTTGACAGTCCCAGAGGGTAACTCGTGATTTTTATTTTGCGTTTCTTCTTTTTGCTCGCTCTTGTACACACCCATCTGACGTCTAAGGCTTGAATTGTAGGGATTGCGTGAATATGTAAACTGATATTTATCAAAGCATAATGATACCTGTAAATGTAGTTGTTGTTTTTTTTTCCAGATTGTATTGTGTTGTTGGACTACAGTAAGGGCTATTTAGTCATGGTAATTGGTTATGGCATGTTTTTGGAATTGCTTTTTGGAGTGAAGAAACAAAACAATGATGGATAGTGATTCAGTTGTGATGAAAGTAATTCCTTTATGCAACAGGATTCATTAAATTCACATGGCGAAGTAATCACATCCCACATGATTGTCTCTGCAAACAGAAACACTTATTAAAAAATATGAACATAAAGGGGTTACAGTGAAGATTTCTTTTACCTTTTACTAAAAGTAACTAGCTTGTTAACAGCTGACTTTAATTATTTTTCAAAGTCCCTGGTCTCATAATGGTCTCATAACCCCCAATGAATAAATGTGGCATGTATTCTTGAATGTTTTTTGATATCTTCATTTTTATTAGTTCAATAGTTGCTGATTTCATTTGATTAGGCAAATGTATTTAATTAGTACCTAGCAGATGACATGTCTATCAGTTTCATCACAATTGATGACATTTATTCATTTCTACCCATGATACAACAGTTTATTTAAAAAAGTACCTTTTCAGATGTTTCCATAATTATTTTTCTGCTGTCATTGACCTCTACTCTTGATTGAAGGGTGTTGAGAAAACCCAGCTGGAAATGAGGAGTAGATAATGCACTATTACATGATATTGCCAATGTTAGATTCTGAGGTACTAAAAAAAAAAAAACCATGATGCCAAAGTCAGCAACATCGGAACGTGTTCATTTTCTTGTCAATTTAAAGTGCACGACTCAAGAAATAGTGCTAATTTCTGACTGAAAACACTGGCTCCCGGCTTTTCAGCCATAAGACTTGTGAATTTCTGAGACGTAACTTTTTGGTGCTCATGTATCATACTGGATCAACATGAAAAGAATTGGATTTTCTGTAAAAGTTTGGCATAGTGATTGGAGAAATATGCTTTCAGCCAGTAAATTGCAGTCCACACTCCCAAATGGATTGCTGCCAATGTGTCTCTCATAAAGATACTTTGGCAAAGTATTCTAAGTTGTATGGTTAAGACTAAGCACATGTCTTATGGTTAATAAGAATGGCCTTGAGTCTGGGAATAAGAATTCCATAATTCTACATGATGTTCACCATTCTAAAATCAAAACCACAGATTTTATTGTGTGTGTGTGTGTGTATGTGTGTATACACATCCGTAGATACAATATAAAACCCTACACTTTTGTGTTGGAGTAGCCTTCACTGTTGAAAAGGCTGAATGTTGCTTGGTAAATTTAAATGACAGGAGAAGTGTTGTAGCCAATTTCAGTCCATGATTATTTGCCAGCTGGAGGTGTTTTACCTGGAAATTGAATAATTGAATGGAATGTTCACATGTGTGATTGACTGAAAGCCTATTAACTTCAGGTGTGCTTGTTTCAAGAGGGGAGGAAATGGTGCTGTTTGTAAAACAGGGAGGCAATGTTTGTAGACTTAAACTGGCTTCTGAATTATGAAATGGAAGCATAAGAGGTTCTGTGAACTCTTAAGTATGGAGGCTATCTGAATATTCTCAAGCTTTGTGCCAAATAAACCTTTTTATACATACAGATGGTCCCAGAGTTATGATGGTCCAACTTATGATCATGCGATAGCGTCACTTTCAGTAAAGTATTCAACAAATCACATGAAATACTCAACAGTTTATTATTATTAACACAAAGCCTATTTTATAATAATACTAATAATAATAATAATATGGTAATAATAAGGTAAATAATAAGGTAGGTTAGGCAAGGCAATGATGTTCAGTAGGTTAGGTGTATTAGCACATATATATAAATAAAATATTTACCTCGACTGATTTTAAAACCCTCTTGTATTGGCCAGCTTCATGACACCTTTATATCATTGCATTGTTTATAGGAAACCTTTTTATGTTCTATTCTTATTATGTACTGCATGTGTGTTTTGATGGCATACTCATGTACATAGAATCAGTCACATTTTCATGCAATATGAGATCTACTTAGGTCTTCACATTTCTGCAGACTGTCTCTCTGTCACCCCTACAATCAGAACTACCATTAATTGATTAGGAGTGAATGACAGATGATGTGAAGACGACGAGCTTATGATAGGGGCTCAGCCAATCAGAGTTTATCGTGTGCATAGTCCGTTGCATGTACACATTTGACTTGCATTGTGTAGTCATGGTTTGAACGAATGATGAATTACGTTGAATGTGATTGATGATTTTGGTCGTTAACTTCCTTTCTGCATGCTTATATCAGTCTGTACTCCAACACTCGACCTCATTTATGTGTTAATGTAATGGTGTAGTCCATTATGTTTTCTTTACTTCAGTACCTGTTACCCAAAAAATTTGTCAGTCTGCCTCTGAGTAACAAAGGCACACTTTAGATTCAGACCCCTCCCCTCAATACCGGTTGGCAAAGGCTAGGCTGCATTCAAATCCTATTGGTTCCTCCGTTAGCCATTAATGAGTGGGTAACAGTATCCAGTGCTTGCTCTATGGATACTAGACACCAGTCTAGTATAGGGGCCGAGAAATAATTACCCCTGGTGTTTCATTGTGAACCTCCATAAAATGATAATTTTATGTGAATGCTATATTTGATAGTATCATACTTCCTCGACTTTGAATGCATCGCCCTGATTTGCATTTGTTTGTGGCGTGAGCAACTCAATTTGATCCTTGTCAAGCAGGATGGTTTCTCGTAATAAACCAGGTTTAAAGATTCTTTTCACATTCAACACAAATGCATCACACAGAAAGGAGGACACCAGACATAGCAGTTATTATTGAAGTCTACATGTTTACCTCCTGAATGGTCCTTCAGTTTGTATTGCACTCGCACAAAACTGCAGTCCATATATTCTGAAGTCCAATGAAACTGAACCATTATTTAAATAACCCGTGTTAGTTTTTCCACCTATAATAATGCGAAAGGTTGTCACTGCGCATGCATTAAAATATACAAATTATAATTTGCTCTGTCATCGCGTGAGGAATAGTTTCTGTCTGTATGCATATTCAACATATTACAGCTTACAAATAAATTAAAATGTTTTCTTCTTCAGACAGCATGCAGATTGAATTTGAACTCTTCAACCTGTGCTTTTAATGAAGCCAACCAACATATTGAGTCCATTTGAAAGGGAAAAAAATGTCTGAATCTAGACCCTGATTTTCGAATGTTCATAAGCAAGGATGAACGAATCTGAATGAGAAGGGAAGGACAGAGAAGCACTTAAAAGTTGGATACTGAAAACCTGGTTTTTGAGTCTTTATCTGTACTTTTTAAGTAATAAGGAGAGACTTATGTCACCTTATGTCTTTAGTCAAAGCAAAAATAGACTTGTGTGGGAATTGTTTGACATTTTTTAAATTTGTACAAGGGGATTTATGAAGTGGATTAAATACTATTTAAAGCTGAGTTATGTCAGTGGGAGAAAAGGGCATGGGTGGATCTTGAAGGTACATTTCATACTGATAGGAGAATGCATATTTTCACAAAGTTATTAATTCAGAGAATAACTTACCAGGCGGTATCGCGAATGTAGAAGTCCTTGGAGTGCTGAGGACCCGACTCCTCTGCACTTTGATGCTGAATATGCACTCACAGAAGAAAGGAAAGGCTTAGCTGGACTGATATTTCAAATATTTATAAAATATGATATAAAAAAAATGATTGAGAAATCAGGTATGAATGTGTGGTGTGACATTTTATATACACATCAACAGTCGAGTCCTTTTTCATTAGCGACGAGGTTCCTTGGTTGAGCTTTTCAACCTATCGCTTTTATTCCGAATCCGCAGCATGTCGTTCACTAATTTACGGTTAGTTTGTTTAACGGGATGCAAATTAAAGAGATTTAACGCCCTCGCTCAAGTGCGTACGAGATGAATCCTTAAGTGCCTGCATAATCCACGATGAGATGCGTCATTTCAATTATCATTTTCATTACAGGTTGGAGAACACAAAATGATGTTGTACGTTATAAGGTGTGGTGTTGACAGTCGTGACATTGCATAGAGGATACTACGGCTATATTAAACCTCTCTGACCTTAAAATAACACAGAGCTACATTTCCATACAATGCAAAAATCATTTGTGTGTAGGAATAAGACAATGTTTATGCAAATGCAGGCAATTAAGTGAGATCCAAGGAAAAAATGAGCTAAATTAAGGCTGTCACTTTTTTCGCCAGCCTTGCCCCCTCTTTAATCCCAGTCAGACCAACTCATATGTATTTATTTTAAAAGTGAATTAAAGCTTTAACTGTGACTACTCCCAAGTATGTCAAGCTGTTTGTAATGTCTGCGCTCTCCTGGACACACAACTGGGGTTGTAGTAATGACATTAGCTTGCACTCATGATTACACTCTCTAGATTTTGAAAAATTGGGGAAGAGCATTAGGAAAAAAATGCTTGGGCAGCTTCTGTCATATGTTCTGGGGCTTAAATCTTCACCAATGTCTATGAGACAAAAAATTTTTGTAATTCTCTAAAATACACTAAAGGTGCGGACCGTTAAGGTTTTTTTTGGTTAATTATTATGGTTGGTGACTCTTCGTTGGTTGACAAGTTGATTGACTTTTTTAATACTTTTGCATTTAGTCGTTGTAAATGGTCGCCATCGACAGTCTGAGCGTGGGTAATTCTGTTAATTCCGCCGTGGACGTCAGAGTCGAACGCTCCGGGCGAAGTGCTGGGCCTCATGTGACGCTGGCGCCCTTTATCAGTTTGTACGGCGATGAAGAAGGGAAGAGGACCTGACAGGGGCCAGGGAGCGAGAGCGCCTCAACCCCCAGCCAGAGTGTCCCTAACCTCGTAAAAGGTCATTAACGACAACTTTGATTTGCCGAGGAGCCAGGGTGAAGGAGCTCCTGGGAGACGTTTTTTTTATACCCCCCCCCCGGTTGAGGAGCTCCTCCTCTACAGCAGCCCTTTCATCCCCTGGGGCACAGCAGACAGAGAGAGAAAGAGGGAGATGGAGGTAGAGAGAGAGCCTCACAGAAGGCAAACCTGTGGCTGGGGCATTCGTGCACTTTGTGTGTTAGCCAAAAGGCAGCTGGAGGTCAGGAAATAAATGCTAAAGCTTTGACCCCCTGCCCTCTTCCCATCATGCACCACTGTTGTATGATTGAGAGCTGAAAAGAGGAATTCAAGGCTGGTGTTGTGCAGGGCGACTTCTAATTTGTTTCCCTGTATACAAAGTTTGTCTGGATTTCTTGGGGTCTAAATTATTAATGGAAAAATGTGTTCTTTGAAACAAGGGTAGGAGGTCTGTTGAAAAGACATTCATGAATTTTCCATGACATTTGAGAGGGAGTGAAGTACCCCAAAACTCAGACAGATTATATCTCATATGTGCTTTTGTAAGTCAAAGCCTCCCACCAACATCATTTTTCAAATAAGAATAATGTGTATACAGTCACAGATCCATCAACAGAGAATGCCATCAGATTTTTATTTGCCATTTATCTAAAATCTGTTTCATAACTTTAAGGTTCCTGCAGCATTAGATGTCACTATTCTATGGGGAACCATAAATTTCAGATATGTGGGTGCTTTGCACAGAATATAGGACAGATTGTGAAACAGTATACTGTAGGTACTTGTGTGTAAAAGGAAGCCCAAACATATGTTTATGCGTAACACTTACCTGTACTGTCTTACACATTAATTCACACCTGTGTACAAGTGTAATTCACAGTTGACAGCTCTCATTGTTTGTTAACCTCATTCTTTCCCCATCCTGTGTTTGCATTCCATTTGCCAGGAGTCACATGACGTTCAGTGATGTTGCCTCCTCATTAGCACTTCTGCAGACTGGGGTGCCACCAGCGAGACGTACGCTGAAATCCTGCCCCTCACCCCAACACCCCCTGCCATGGTCTCGTGTCTGTGCCCCGCCCTCCCCCAACCCTTTGCCAGTCTATTTTCACGGTTATCATGTTTTAATTTTCCTGCCAAGGCACCCCTGAAATAGGGGGAAAGAGTGAATCTGTGAAAAGAAGAATACTTCAACAAAACAGCTGGCACTGTGACATTACTGTCCCCCGAGCTCTCATTTCTGTGCCACGTGGTATTAGAGGCGGCGGAATGCTCTGGAGGGTGAAACCGTCTAAGCGTGCCGCATCACTGGGAGAATGTTATCAGCTACAGCATTACAGGCTGTGTGTGAGCCAGTCTGTATGAGTCTGCACCTGTGTGTGTCTGTGCATGTTATTGTATGTGGGTGAGTGACGGACTGTGACAGTATATGTGTGGGTGAGTGTGCGTACATGCTTTTGAGTGACTGAATGTGAACGCATGTCTGTGTTCTCCTGTCTGTGAACGTATGAGAGAGTAAGTGTGTGTGTGTGTGTGTGTGTGTGTGTGTGTGTCACCCTAAGAGTAGCTGAGTATAACTGTGTGTGTCTATATATCTTCCAGTGAGTTGCTGAGTGTAACTCTGTGTGTGTGTTTGCCAATGAGTAACTAAGTATAACTGTCTATCTGTCTGTCACTGAATAGGTGAGTGTAACTCTCTCTCCCTGTGCCAGCGTAGGCACATTAGTCTATGTGTGACTGTAATGAAAGTCCAACCTACACTGCACACAGTTAATACTGACCTTCTCACAGAAATGATAGGGATTGATGTGAGAGCAATTTTATTAGCCAGATAAGGCACAAGATTTCACAAGTGCCGGTGAGGGAATCATGGAAAGCTGGCCCCAATAAAAAGACATGGAAACTGAGCAACAAGACAAGGTACCTCCGCAATTAATCCTTGGTGGCTTATCAAGCCCGATTTTGGCAATAACTCACATCCGCAAACGGCAGACAGCGAAAACGTTCCGTGCGCTCAGCAGTTCAGTGCCAGAGTTTTAATGTTCGCGAGGGGAACTGAGGACCCGATTTCCTGCAGGTTGATCAATGGGACAAATGATACTCTGGCAAACATAGAAAAGCCTTTGAGTGTTGTCTTTATATAACCACGGTCTGCTGGCATCCTCAACTACTCTCAAATACCGCTCTATAAGAACTGTCAGCTTATCCACAATAAAGATGTCAAGGTAACTGGCAGAGTGATACATTTCCAAGTAGGTATTGCGCAATAAAGCTAGATTCTGGGCTTAAAGAGAGGATGCATTGTTCCCTGATATATAACAACGGATTGTGTGTGCATCTCAGAGTGCTGACCCTTTTTAACTGACTATAACCCAGCTAGCCACGTGCTAGCTCTCAGACATTAAATTGAATACAGTGGCACATGTATCCATTTCGATATTACGCCATGGTGATTATTTGTATTCTGATTAAATTTCAATTTGAGAAGGTGAGATAGGCGGTTCTGCAGGGCTGTAAAAAAAAAAAAAAAAGAAAAGAAAGAAAAACCCAGGGAAAGTGTTTTATTGGTCATAAATTAGACTCATAGGGCACTAACTTGGCTGGCAGATGGTCCATCAAACTAAAAGTTCTCAATAGGGTTCTTTGTCAGGTTTTTCAGGGGGAACTTCTCCTGACTTATCTCACAGACATAGGCGTTTCAAAAATCGCACAAACCGCTTCATGTTTTCAGCGATCGGCCCTGGCTGCTCATTAATGCGGTCCGAAAAGATGGATGCCTACCTTAATTACCCATCAAGCTGCACACACCAGTGAAGAAGACTCTAGAAGCTTGGGTTGTGCGCATGGAAGGCACTGGGGTGGAGGTGGGGGGGTGTGGGGGTGAGGTTCAGCTAAAGGCTGGCTCTTTGAAAAGCCCCCTCATTTCACACTGAGTCACACCACTCTGACAAGGAGCTGGGGATATATTTATCCCATCTGTTGCATCCCCTGGTTTCATCTTGGGTCCCCCGAGGGCCGTGTTAAACTTTAAACTCATCATGAGAGAAATGAGGCAACAGAAACAATCTGAAAGGCTGACAATTACTCCCGCCGTTATTATAAGTGGCATCGCTGTAGGATGAAGAGGGCCGCTATCAAAATGCTTCTGAAGCCGTCTAAAATGTAGGGAGGCGCTGTGGTTTTTTTTTTTTTTTCTACCACACATTAAATTTAGTGCTAGCCTGTGTATCGTGGAATAACCATGAGCAGGGCAAGGTGAACGGTTGGTGAAAGGTCTCTCGTTATCAAAACCGTGTAGTTGCACAGGTTGTAATTGTGTTCGGCATTGGGTTCCTGAATTACTAGTTGTCTGGTGGAACGCCCCGACGGTGGTTATCTTTTCTCACAGTTAACTTTGTACGGTTGTATGTGGCTCGCTCGTTTGCTATTATGTTGAAGTTGTGAAACTCACTGAAGAAAACATCAATGATGACTAAATTGACATGTGTGCTTGTCGATTTGTGACACATTCTACATTTGCCGATTTTATTTTGTCATTTGGCATCAAGATATCAGTGTGTATATCGGTCTCAATCTGACCCAGGAGTTAACTTTCACAGATCAGTTTTCTTATATAAAGTCATCTCAATAGTTGGCATCCAAGTGCTTGTACACCAAGCAAAACAAAAGTTGCTTTCACAGTGTTGTGTGCTATAAACACTGTCAGACATTGGCAAATATTGCATCATCTATATAAATATTCTGCTACTAACTAGTGACACATTCTTACCTTGTGCACCTCAAAAGGCTGTGATGACTTTTAACAAGGCACAGCATATTTTGTTTGTTTATTTCCAGTTTTCTTTGGATTTTCTTTCATCTTGAGGATAGTGTATATGTCATATATTCTTTTGTGATTCAAGTTTTATTGTTTTTTTTTTTGCCTTTCTTTCGAGTCTCCCCCTTGAGTTGCATTCTTTTGTTTGTTTTTTTTGACCATTACTGTATGTCCATCTGGAGTTTGAGAGCTGGCACAGCAGCTTGTCAAAAAAAAATGAATTCATGAATTTATGTTGGCAACTTGACTTTGATTTTATTCACTATAGCCTCTTTACAGCTCTTGCATCACAATATCTTGAAAGCTCATTTTATCATATGTAAAGAATGAAACAGAGTTCCTCTGTGTATGATAATCTTTTTAGTTGCCTTTGCTGTTACTGATTGTAAAGTTGCTGTCAATGTTTAGCAAAAGGATCATTACTCTGCAACTGTGGTAACATTGAGTTGGCAGTATGAAGTGCATGGCGGTGAATGCATAGGAAAATTGAAGTTGGCCCTGATGATGTGTTAGTCAGAAGAATGCTGGGTATCTCAGTCCATCAGGGCCCTGCTCCTCCACCGAGGGCTTGGATCTGGACTGTGCCAGTGACAGTTACGGTTGCCACCACCCACCAGCGACCCCTTCTGGTCGATGAGGTATCCAAAGCCTGCATGCACAAACTGCACATAAGGTGTCCATCTCCAGGTGTGAGTGAAGGACTCAAAAGAAGCAGCGACTCTTCACATCACATCTCACAAGGCCGTGCATGCTTGTCTGCACTCTCCCAAACTGACAGAAGTTAGTGATATGCCTGAGTGCATATAAATTATAGGGGGAATGGGGGGACTTATCAAAGACACAGAAGCCTCCCATTACTGAAAATTCAAGCAGCAGCAATACTTGGTTATTAATTTTGATTGAATGTATCTGACTTGTATGGTCAGATTCCATATATAGTTCTAGTTTACATCAAAGTGCCAAAGTACCTCATTACTGTATTGTTTTCCCACTTAGCACACATTTGCTTTCAGCACAACTTCCAAAGTAGCGAATGAAGTACAACAAGGACCGAATAACACTTATCATTTTCAAATTAAACTTCGTCCATTGACTAATGGCAACAATCAGATCTAATATCTCTGCGGTACGTCCGCTCGGCGACTTGTCAGAAAAGTCGTTTCCAAAATGGCGCCGGCGTCCACGAGTTTACGTGAGGACACCTCCAGTCAACTCTCATCGCATCTGCAATCGTATTTCATTTTGTCAAATGTGTTTACTGCGAGCGTTTGCAAAGTAGCTCTTGTGAATTTTCATTTAAAAGGAGACGTGAGAACGCACGGCTGCCTTGATCTCAAGGTTGAAGGCTAAGTAACGTGGTGTGGAATTACACCAACACGTATAATGGAATTGTTGGAAAAGGACCAAGTTATTACACCGCCAGCTTCCGCCATTGAAAGTAATAGTCACAGACATAATCCTTCCTCATTATACAAATGATCTGAATCAGGAATGAAAAGTCAGATGTTTACTGACGAAGCGGTTTACTTTTAAATTCGTACTATGTAACATTTTGCCACACAAAACTGAAATAAATCATTGTCATTAAATACCATTTATCACCTGGTACAACTGTAAGACTCAAAACGCAGTAGCTAATTTTCAGCGTTTCCTTTTACCACCTTTTTGAGCTTGTTGGCCGCTGACCAATGTTTTATCCGGAAAGTGTATTTGCGTCATTGTTGTGGGCTTATCTTTCTGAAGAAGTGCCTTGTCGCGGGTTGAAAGACATGAATAATGGTGTATAGTTGCGGTATCAGAGTTACAGAGTCCCTGGACAGAAAGAGAAGCAAGGAGGCAAGACAGGATTATAAATGCTAGTAAGGGAAGTCACGTGTACCAACCTGAATCTGATTTTAATCGGGTGGGGAAGGAGGAGTTTAGCGCAAATCATTGATCATTTACTAATCAAAATCATTGATCATTTATTAATCCAACCTGTGGCTTGATTAGTAAATGAACATGCAGATGGCCAAAAACTGCGAAGGCTATGGAATCTAGCACAGTGGTTTCCAAATGCAAGTCATGAATAAAAAATATAAAAAAACAATGACTGCATCTGAGCTTCTCTTGACTGGCAGAATTTGATTTTGCTCTCACTACCTCCTTATCATAAAGCAAAAACCACACTGTAGGCAAAAAAAGTCACAGATTATGCCTAAAGCTTTCTGACATCAGAAGCCCTTTCATCAAATACTCTTATATCAGGGGCACTTCAGTTGCATAGCTAAATATTTATCAAAATCATTTTTAGTTAGTAAAGTCACTGTACATTCAAAGGTCATCCCTAGGTTAGAATTCACACAAAAAGCATAGGTGCCTTTCTTTCAGCAAACCATTTTTGACCATAAGTTAAAAAAATAATTCCTCACCTGACAGCTCTTTCTTTTATCTTCACAGAATCCATATTTTACAAGGGTTACATCCACTTTTATGACCTACAATGTCCCTAAAAGAATTCCTATGGAAAACAATTCATATAAATGATTTATGGCTAATTAAAAATCTTTTATCTGTCGCTCGTCCCAACATGAAAACGCTCATTGGTTTTATTGCAACAACCTTGCTCCACAGTTTCAAGAACCACAGATTCAAAGGTGAGAGCCCTGACTGATTCAAGGGCCCCAGAGATGGACAGGGGCCCCAAAAATTTTCACTGATGTCATGAACAGGCTTGAGGGGAATTGGGTGTCATAACTTTCCATGGGGCCACTTTTCTCACTGCAGATACATCACCAAGCACATGCTGGCTTTAGTCAAAGGAGCATGAGGACAGCATATAGTTGAGTCACACACCTGCGCATGCCAGACCAGCCAGCAGTGGCCGCTAGAGAGCAAAAACACACGAGTCATAGCTGGCTTATCCTCTGTCTTTCCCCAGCAAGGTTGAGCTAGTTGCTGCCTTGCCAATGCAGAACTCTGACCATAGCTGGTAACTGTACATCTTGGATCCCAATGGCCAGTCATGACTGCACCATGAACAGGTGCCTTCATAGTGTTATCCACCTAGAGGCTCTCTAGATGCACATTTTACAGGAGATCTAAAAAGTATATCTACAACACCTTAATATTTTCATAAAAGATATTCACAGCAGTAGATAGTTAATATTGTTCATTTACTTTTCACATCTGTTGCCATAATCCATTTTGCACCATAAAGCTCACCATGCATCGGCTTGTGGCAGAAAGAGAGGAATCAGCTTGCACTTGCTGGCTAAGCTGTATCAGCGGTAAAACCAGAACACAGGTCACATATGTCCGACTGACCAGAGGAGTCCCTGGACAGCAATGATTGTTACCCCAACTGAAACTCTCCACCCCTGGGTGACCCAATCGCCAATTTTTGGTCACTCAATGGGACCCCAAGATACAGTCAGCAATGGTGTGGTCCAGACTCAGATCTATGTGATAGCATGCATTGCTATGCTGCACATGAGTCCAAGTCTTCAGTTCTAGCTTTAATATGAGGAAAACAACACTAAAGACATTTTATGATTCTGTTTTTCTGCTGATTTTATTTTCCTGTTGCAGCTTCTTGTCAAGGACCCATGGAGGCGGAGAGAGAGATTGAGAGAGACCGAGAGACCCATGTACACTAGTCATGGCAAAAAATGAAATTCAGGGATGTAATATGATAGAGATTAGGTTATCCATGCTATCCCAGGCCAAATAAAGATCCTTCAACCGAGGGGATCATTGCATTTTTCCCAACCTAATTCAAAGTTTGAGTCAGACCATCCTCAGTTTTCTCAATACGACATTCCAAAAAATACCACAGTGGCATTTATTTAATCAATCAACCCATCTCTGCTAGCGCTGGTGTAAAGATGGACATCTGCACGTTTTTTTTTTTATTCTGTTAACATACTGAGTGCATTCCATTAGTATAGACCCCAGAGAACAGAATGTGTACATTTTATTAGATTTGTGCTCTCTCACAAGCTAAACTGAATTACGTGAAAAAGACTGGGATTGGGAAAGAACCAGTTTACCCATGAATCATCTCTCCTTTCTGGCCCAGAACGTGCTCTCCGTTTGTCAACAAAGGGTAGAAAAACACTTTGCACAAAGCAATTAACCTTCCTTATGGTCATAGATATGGCTACTTCTCCAAGAAAGAGAATGAAGAAAATAATTTGTAGCAACTGTGAAAGAAAACCAAAAAAAAAGGAAATATTAATTTGTAATGTCGGGGGCCTACCTAATTTGGCACACACATCCAACCAAAATTTTGTTATTAAATGTGCCCCAGTTTTAACACTGGCACCCACACAAGGACCTGACTAATACCGTCATTCCATATGTCTGCATTTCAAAAGACTCAGCCAAACGGAATTGTCAGTGACAAGATAAATATGGCACTGTGAGTGGATAATTTTTCTGCTGGAGCCAAAGCTGCCGAAAGGTTTGGTCATTAAAGGGCGTCTGCCATAAGTGCAGGTCAGGCCCAACCGTCCCAGGTTCAAGCTTGCGTCTATGTGACTGTGACTAAGAGTCTGCGATGCCCAGGCATAATTGATTTTGTCGTGCCAAGCTTCGTCCCACTACCAAATGGTGTGCCAGGTACCCACAGGCTAACAACTTTCATCATTAAGAGTACATTCCTCTGATAAGGTCAGAGGTAGCTCTCTCCTATAGTGTTGTGTGTCCTGTAAGATTTTCTGACTTACAGATGAGCAGGAGAACCCTATAAAGTATTAACAACGTTGATAAAAGATCATTTTGTTGTTTCTCCACATGACTAAAAGGACAAGTTTTAATCTATGAAGGACATTCATTATGTATGGAAGTGAACAGTGTGACACAGTGGCAGGTGTGGCCACTGTGCCAAGTGGTGAGTGGAGGAAAACACAACAAAAGTTGAACCAAAAAAAAGGGCAAAAGGCCATTTATTTACCCCTTTTAGGGGAAAAGGAAAACTCTACAAATGATCTTTACATAAAATAAGGTCCAAACACAAAATCAGCACAGACATCCCAAACACAAAAGTCCAAAGGTTCCAAAAGTCCCTACAGCCTCTCAGGCTGTGCTTAAATAGATGGCCTGATTGGAGGCAAGTGCTCACAACTGACTTGATTAGGAATCACTCGCAGGTGAGCCTGCCTGTTTGTGAGGCCTCTGCTGTTTCAGCTCCAGTTCCTCTTCAGGCTGAGGGAGGGAACCAGGAGACTGACAGCAGTACAGTGGGAGGAGCTGAGGCGCTTGCTCCTCCCTCCACCTCTCCCGGCGCCACAACAGTTTGTGGATTGTGTCTGTACTCAGTAAAGCAATACATTTTTTAAATTATTCCAAAATAATGTTCAGCAACTATTAGATCAAATGTGCACAAATGTATTTTTTTTAACTGCTGTTTTCGCCTCATTGAAGATGTTGTATTTTCTGAAAATCCAATCATATGAGCCCCTTCTTTATGTATACCCGGAGGGAATTTACAATATCACATACAATATAAATGAATTACATTGATTATTTATTCAATAAGGTCATAACTTGAACAAAATGTCATTGGTTAATCAGAGCTCTTACGAAAATTCCCACGCACTGAAGTAATGTTTGTTCATAGGTGTCTTATTAGTTGGGGTCCTCGCTAATTCCACAGGATGTCTCCACTGCTGACACAGATGGCTCCTGTAATGAATGTGTATAATGTACAAATTAGCGGCCGTGCTCTGCGCTCGCCTTGAGCCGGTGTCTCTGAACAAGAGGCGCATCGATACAAAAGCTGCAAACTACAAATCCATCTGGCAGTGATGGATGACGTACGGCCAGCCCTAATGATCCTTTCATTAAACGTGTCCCAAAAGAGCTCCTTCGCTACCCCGCTCTCCCCCCCTCAAGCGCTCGCCCACTTCAACAGCCAGTCGGAAATGTGTCACAAAAGTAGCCACTCAATTAAGTCCGCATGGTGCTGGAGATCCATTTGGGATGAGGCCTAACTTGACACGTAAAAAAAGTTTGTCTGCCAACTCGAAGTGTGAATCAGCCTCCAGAAACTTAGATGGCAATTGGGCCATTGGACAAAATAACTGTCGATGTAGCAAGTAAACAAAACAAAGACACACAATATTAACAAGGGACACAAGCAATAATACTGGCACAAAGACCAAAGTCCCCAACAAGTCGTGCATACATTAGTAACTGTTCACTCAAAGGTTAGTCATTCCGTGTACAGACATGAGAACAGTCTTTGTAATGTGTTGATAATTGTTAGCGAAACTGTCAAATGGGTTAAATAAGAGAAAAGGCCGGTATGAAATGTTCTTGCCCATCCCTGACAGGGGTAGATAGAACATTCTAGAGCTGACTCATGTTCTTACTCATTATTTTAAAGTTTTCTTCATACTACTTCTTTATCAACTGGTTTAGTTCCTGCTGTTTAGTTCATTCAGACTTGAACAAAGGAATGTATAAAGCTGAATTTAAATCAGTGCATGACAGCTTTACGGAGAAAATAATGGCATTGCCACTTTTAAGGGCTATTTTCTTCAGAACAAAATGCATTTTCTGATCTGCTCAGACCAGTTACATATAGGATTAAAAATGTTTTTCAAGTCCGCTTTCATTTTTATACCTAGAAGAATGGATTTTGGAACAGCTCCTGGAGTGTTCCACCTGCTGCCAAGCTTGCAACTGAGTACTTTTATAAATACCATCAGATAGAGTACAACTATCATTGTGAGTATTTGAGCCGGGGGAAGTTGGCAGTGGATAGGTCAGGGAAATGGATAAATCACCTAATTCTGTTGCTTTCGTTCTGGGGATTTATACTTTTTGATGTGTGATGCTCCTTGGCACACTTTCATTGACCTCATTGACCATATTTCATGAGGTCATCACTCATTTCGACCGCATTTGTGCTAGTTTTGTCATGTAAAAACCACTTATTATGGTTCTTAAGGCTCAAACCAGCACATACTTGTACATAAAATACATTAAATTAAGTGGCATATGTTTCCCAAACATGAGAGAGCAGAATTGGAAGGTCTAGTTTTATAATTTGCAGCCATTGTGACAACAGTACAACCTTAGCATTGGGGTTTGTGTGCTCTCATTGGATAATGTCCCATGAGTAAAACGATGCCTATTGCTGATTGGTTCTCACAGTGTATTACCCTTGACATGATACCTTGAAAGCAGTCTAATCAGCTCAGACATGGCTTGGCTACCATTATAACGAGAATGAAATTGCTAATGAATTGCCCCTCCTTTTTCACAATGTGCTCGCACTCTACACAGCCACCCTGCCAGCCCAGAAAGGGTTAGGAGCTGCCGCAGTTGTCAGCGAGCGTGGCCAAGGGGACGAGTCAAGTTAATTCACTGTCTCTACCTCTGAGAGCCCCCTCTCAGACACCTGATAATTACTGCCAATGGCTTTCAGAGGGAAATATCAGAGACGCTCTCGTAAACAATCATGGATGACAATATTAGGCGACACGTGCTGATTGATGGGGATTCGTCGAGGGCTGACTCGTTAATAGTAATCCAATCCCCCCATACCCACACCCCCCTCAAACCCCGGCCCGAACATGGTTTGAATGAGCTCTTTTCGCCCACACTCTCTTTCTGCTCAGCCCCAACGCAAGCCTTTCTTGATGTCTGGGAGCGAGAGAGAGAAAGAGTTGCTGTGCACAAAAACTCCGCCCCCTGATTATCGTAACAGCCTGTGCACAAAACGCACTCCCGGCCTCGTAACTGAAAGCTTCAAACACGACCGAGTGAAAACGTCCTCTTTACTGAACGTCATTCCCCTATGTGTCATTGCAGGCATCAAATGCGTTACTAAAACCATTGGGAGCCTCGCATGTTTGCTGTATGTTGTTGTCATCACGAAATGCATGAGACATGTAGGTAGAGCTTATGTTTTGACTCAGGTGCCAGTCTTCACTAACCCGACCCCTCTAAGTCCATCAAGTCCGACTTGTATTCTATTCCACAGTCCGCTTGCAGGCAAAGTTTATTTTATTCATTGCTTTTCTGTGTTTACTGTCACCATCGGTAACCCCATGCATGTATGCATGGTTGGATAGATATGCGAGCGAAAATAAGTGCAGTGCCCCCTGAGATGGCCCTGTGTTTGAATGTCAAATACCGGCACAATGGCGGATGCAATTCAATTCATGGATGTTTAATAGTATGGTAAAGTGCAGTGCTGAACTTCCTCACTTTACCGTCGTATTCCAGTATAACAGTAACCCATCAGCAAATTTAATTTGCGGTCTATTCCGGAGATAATAAATGACAACGAAACTGTTTATTTTTATGAATTGATCTTGCATATGCATGAGCTTAAGAAACAGCTGAGCTGCAAGCGCAGACTGGCTCTCTGTCTTTTAGACTAGTACTTTCTGTTTTCAAACTTAGTTTAATGTGGTGTGGGAGGAAAGGTAATGATTGGTGGAGCTTAAATCAGAATAATTTCCAGCTAGAGGGGAAAATTGTCAGGACAATTGATGGTAACCCAATTAGTTTCTTTTTTACGTTTCTTTTTTTTCCTTCCCGTTTTCAGAAAATAGTAATGACTTGGGACGCTTGACGCCGCTATGCTGAAGTGGGAGGTAATAAATATTCAAGCCAATTATATATCCTTTATTTATTATATTTGTGTATTTAGCATGAATTTTTGAGTCCCCTTGTTTCCATTCGTATGCATTTTGTGCCCTTCAATATTTATGGCTCCTATAACCTGATTTTCTTTGTGTGTTTTCATCTATAAAGAGGTGAGGCGATTCAGCGGTTCGTCGGGGAGCTCCCCAGCCATTTTTTATTTGGGAAGGACTCAAGAGTAATCTGAACGTGCTTTGATTTTAGACCTGCAGTTTGATTCTGATCAGAACCGAAGGCAGCATGGGGCATTTTTTATATATATAGATATATAAAATATATATTTATATATTTTAGATCTTCCTTTTCAGTTGTAAAATCTCTGAAAGAGATTTATTAACACAACTCAAAATTCAGTCCTCAGCTAAGAATGAAATGTATTAGCATGTGATTTGGGCCAGGATTGGTTTCACAGTGTGATGTGACACAGAATCTCTTCAGGAAGCCCCGCACATTTCAGCCTTCTCTGAACAGAGGCCATTTTCATGTGTGTGTGTGTGTGTGTGTGTGTTGTGTTTTTTTTTTTTCTGTGAAACCCATGGTCAAATGTCACAGTACGAACGGCTTCTAGCAAGGACCTCTCCAGGAATTCTTCTGCGCAGAGGATATTACTGGAGGAAGTTTCCGACGCTCTCCACATCCATCGGAGTGTGACTTCACCCGTACCCGTGGTAATTAAAAATCGTACCATTAAGGAAATACCAAGATCACTGGAGTTCATGTTCTCAGTAAATACCAGCAAGAAACTAATTTACTTTGTTGCCACGGTTTCGCCCTTACTCACCAGTCATTTCTGAGCTATGCATGTTTACGTGACTGAAAGTTATACATCTGGAGACAAAACAAATTCTTTTTTTTCTATTGTCTAGAGAAAAGTGAGATGATTTCCTCGGCATGACACCAAAAAAGGCATCCTATTCCAAAGCTATTGGTGCATTTTATTTCTAAGGTACATAAACATCATTAAGTCAGCTGAACACTCCCCCTGCGTGGTCTCTTCTGCCTACCGCATTTTAGTGACATCACCACAATTCTGATGAAAGGCACAGGGCAGTGGTCATGGGAAGACAGGGGTGGACAAAGAAGGGGACTTGGTTTAGTGGGAAATCGATGGCAGATGGTTACAGGAGTTTACTGGCATGAAAGCCGCGGCAAAACATGAGTCTCCGCTGCTAAACACAGGCCAGCACCACTGATTAGCAACAGTATGTGGCTCAGACTCTTTCCGTGGACCTGGAGTGCCATCTACTGTCTGCGCCACTTCTCAATCCAACAGTCCGTTCCTATGCGTTTGATACACATGGACACATCCTTAGGATGTGATTTTTTTGTCAGGCTTCCTTGGTCTGTCTGTTTGTTTGGTCAGTTGTTTGTAGCGTCTGCTTCATGCTCCTAAATCGAATGTTTTGTTTGATTCTGTTTTTTTTTTTTTTTTTGGTGCTGCTGTTTAGTTCATCCCATCCCGTTCCTCCCAGATCTATGCTTTCAGAGAAACAAACGCATTACCTTTCTCTCAGCATGAGATAAGGGGTATGGGAGCCAGGCTCAAACTGACTGATGTACCTCATTGTCAGGCATCAAACGGAGGCATGTCTTATACTGGATGTACCACATGCCGTCACACTGTCAAGAACCCTCTTTGTCTATCTGACTTGCCTTATCTAAGATGATGCCTTACTATGAGTTGTGGATGATGACACTGTACTGTGAACCGTGGTATTTTCATTCCTTTAGTCTTGCTTGGCTACCCCCTATTTCGTCATCTAACCTTGTGCACATGGGCTTGTGTGGGCACTGTAAAGAAACATTAACATTACAGAGCAAAAAGGAAAAAAAGAACACTGAAAGCAAGGGGGGCACTTGTAGAGTCAAGCATGTACTTTAAAACACAAACCGAGAAAAGGTTTATAGCTTTTCACTCTCGCGCATCTCTCCACTTACACCACAATTTCTCGTGTAACCTCTAAGCACTAATGTTCCAACCGAAGACTACAACCATCCTGCATATGCTGTTAGATAAATCGATAGCAGGTTAGCTACGTCCATAGCATTCCAAAGGTAATGGAAAATTTCATTATCCGGGCAGGAAATTGATATTGTAATTTTAATTTGGAAGTACATCTGTGTCACTCTTGTGTATAACATATGTTTCCGTGAGGGAGACGAAAATAGGCTTTTTGGCTACCAAAGTTATGTAGAGACAGAACTTATCAAACCTCTCAGGAGTATTCTCTTGATAATTTGCAAGTAACAAATACTGGACAAGATGATAACGACAGTAAGGGGAACAACACCTCTAGTGACCATACAATTCCAGTGTTTCCACTCTAACTGAAGATTGTAGCATTATATTAGTAAATGAATATTCATGAGGAGGCACAACTTGAATCATCAGTTACCTCTGCTACTGTCCTGGGTTCCACCCCTTCATGAATATTAATGTCAAAGTTCCAGCTACAGCAGAAGCAGAGGTAGAACAGTCAGAGTTATGAATGCAAGTCTGATCTTCTGGTTAGCCAAGAGGATCTGTGTTCCTGCCTCACGCAGTAAAAGAGTAGCTTCTCTAGACCACCTGCACAGCTGGATGCGTCAGACACCTGGGAGGTTAATGGGATCTGAGAGTTGAAGCATCATGGCACCGCGGCTCCGCCATTGCCCTTATCATTAAAAATAACAAGAAGAGCACAAAAGGTTCGGTTCGAACGTGATCCTTGCTGTTTTCTCCAAACCTGCGACTTTGGAGCTGACTGCAGGTAAAAGGTCATATTTTGTCCAACTTACGACCACAGTGTGAGATCTTCTGAGATGACTCAATGAAAAGGTGTACATCTTGAAAAGTTGCTGTGACAATTATGTGGCCTTACTGGCTTATGCTTTGTAGAATTAGAGGCTGTTGCAGGTATGATGTGGAGTGATACCTGGCAGAAAATGGCTTACCCGCAGGTCCTCTATTTTATCTAGAGTGTTCTCTCTCACCTTAGCGCATGAGCCAGCAGGTGAAATCTCAATATGTGAACTGCCAATTTCAAGCTTGGCAGTGGAGGACTCTGAAACTGATGTAAGCTCTATCTTTTGTTATGACAAAGAATCAGTGTGGGCTTACTTTCTCTGTTTCACTATCCTCCCTGTCTCTCTCTCCATTCTCTCTTACCTACAGAGTCACAGACACAGACACACACACACACACACACACACACACACACACACACACACACACACACACACACACACACACCAATCTGTCGATCCATCTCTCCCAGCATACACCAGGAGCAAAGTGAAGTGTTCTCTTTCAATGCACAACAGGAATGTTGCAAGTCTCCTATTCCTCTTTCACTGTTAATTTAATTTTCACACTACAATATATCATCTCTCAGGTGCATTATTAACAATGTAATGTAGATATTAACAGGCCTTTGTCTTTATTCAGCTGTAGTGCTCGTATTGAAAGCTTGCTGCAAAATAATAAGAACAGTTTACTTGCACAAAATATCTAATTAAAACTGTGCAAAAATATTCTGGTTCAGTTCAACTGAACTGCAATAATTATGTTTGTGCCGTGCATGTCTCCAGCACATATTTATGTAAGAGATGGATAACAGACGCAAAAATCCACACCTCCAAACTCACAAAACAACTCAAAGCCCACAGAGCATAGCGTCCTTCACACCATACACGTTTCACCAAATATTCCCTTTGGGGGCGCAATTCTACGAATAATTCAATCAGAATTAATTTCGTTTCACATACAAATGCCGTTGTTGGCTGTTCACTTCAGTATTTCTCTGCACCAGGAAGAAAGAGGATAAATCTTGATACTGGGACCGTATCTGCTTATTGAAGAAGTTGACCTTCAACACCAATAGGAAGTGGGGGTTGGGAATTGATGGGGGGTCTGCTCAGAAGCTGTAACTCTCAGGAGTCTTTCATCAGCCGTGGTGTTGGTGATTTGTAGTCCTCTCAGAGTCATTTTACAGCGATTGAATAAGTCATTCGCGGCACGTTGTCCCGCCTTTTTGTTCTGTTATGAGAGAGCGAGAAAACGCATTCCTTGCAAAGCTCTCGGCTATCCAAACTTAGGAAGCGGCGTACTACAGAGAGTGAACTGACTGACGTGTGTTATTTAGGATCGTCTTGCGATGTATAATGCATGGATGTGAATGCGAACCTTCATCTGTTTGCCCTTGGTACCCCTAAGAGCTATAAAGAAGTATTGCATTGGTATCAAGGGATACTAATTATTGATTGTTATCAAACAATTGTAAAATATTCAAACATAAGTGCCTCAGTTTCAGGTTTTTTCCTCTTAATTTATCTGAATCAATGCCCTCAAAGTGTTTACTCTCCATAACTCTCAATGTGGGGACAGGATGGAAGGTAATATGTTACCCCCATCAAAAACACATTTATGTCCGGCATCTATTTTACATGTCAGCTTAACAAAATTGAACATAATGTGACACAAATCATTTGGAAAATGGGATATTTTGATTTACATATTCCTCCATTCCTCCACAAAGGTGATTTTTTTTTTTCTTTAGAGAAATGAAGAAAATACCATCACTCAATGAATGCCTTCAAGTTAAGCCTGACGGTAAGCCAAAGAGATGGGTTTAGACAATACTGCTGGGACAGGTAAAATGAATCCCTTAGCAAAATATTCACAGACTGTAAAGCTACAACATATTTTTCAAATGTGCACCTCTCTCTGGTGAGAATAATTTCATCTCATGAATTTAATATGCACAATGGGTGTCTATGAGAAAATAAAACCTGTGGAGAGTGTTTGGTTGGATGTATATAGGACTTATTAGGCAGCCACAAGAGTCATTGCTTCTTGCATGAGAAAAAATTGATACTGCTTTATTTTTGTCAGTGCATAGGTCTTGAAATGCAAAGACTTCATTCATCAGGGACAAGGCCTTAATTTTTGGTACGCCAACGGGCTTCCTGATGCAAACTCTTAAGTTTAGCTGAGGCGGATGAGGAATACTCCCCCAATTCCCTCACCTCTTCATCAGTCTCTCGTTGTCATCCTCTAGATCCGTTGAGTAATTTACCCTACGCTCTCTAACTAAGATTTAGCATTGAATAAAACAAACAGGCTTTTTTTAATCTAAGCAGATCCCAGGTTTCATTAGACAGAGTATAGAGTGAAGTCAGGACATCTGGCTTGAGTAAGAGGGACCTCCAGGGCTTCGCCGTAAAGCTGCCACGAACAGGAAAAAAAAAACCAAAGTCGGGAGGGGTGGGGAGGTGGGGGTTGGTACAACTCTGCCTGCCCCTGACCTTGACACCCCCTCCATCTTCCACCCTTCAGTCCTTCTCTGGGATTGATCACCCAATATTTCATCCTGCCAGAAAGGTCCAGAAACCTAACTAATTACATGCTATTTCATCAAGTGCCTTAACAGAATGGCTGCAGCCTACTCCGACCAAGCTGGTGGACACTGCAGAGCTAAAACATGGAGGGCAATCTAGCGCAATGCATTGTGACATGTTTTTTTCTACAGGATCTTGAGGAGGGAGAGAATCAATGTATTTTGCTTCGTCATTATTTGTGGATGACACATTTCCCATACACAAAAACATTATTAACAGGTGTCTGAAACCAGAATATATTTTTCAGCAGCTCATTTACCACCTGCCATAAGAAAGGGGAAGGAGGATTATTTGTTGCCAAGAATGTCAAAAAACACAGTCGGTTCTGTTTACAGAAATCACTTTTAGCTAACTGATTGCCTACATCCATTTGAGTTAAGTGACATTCAGAATTCAATACCCTCTAAGCTTTAAGTAAATGCAACTAATGGTGTTTGTTCGCAGAATTTAAAGAGGCATAACAGTTCAAGATTATGTTAGGTTGAGTTTTAAAAAAATACTCAGTACGGTTTCTTGTTGATGGAATGTGTGGCATACAGGGGACCGCTCTCGACTACTTCAAGGTTACAATAATAGACTGGAAAAACACTACAGTATTTGGAGTTCTTTATGTAGTAAAAATAAAAAAGTCTTGCTGCTGGAAGAGATGCATTGTGGGGGAATGGAGTGGGCATTGACTGTGTCCTTTATCCTTAAAAACCCTGAAAACTGACAATATGATCATTCATGCATCCGCTTCTCTCTTCTCCACTCCTTGAGTGTCCCTTTCAGTGATTGGTTGGAGGGGTACCATGTGCTGTTTTAAGCCCCATACATGCAGTTGTCTGAAAACATGTACAATATATCAATATGGGTGAGAGACCCTTGACGTAGGTGGCAGGTGGATTCTGTAGCAGTAGAACATTGAACATCCTTTCAGAAACTGCTAAACTGTCAGACAGTTCGTTAAAAAAGTGAAAACATGACATATGTGTTTGATGCACAGATTGAGTTAACATAAGAGAAGAGGATGACATGTATGCATTTCTATAGCCACGTGTTACTAATCACAATTATTTGACGTACAATTTCTTCTCTTGTTTCTAAATCCAGACAATGGTGATATTGTTCTGATTGAGGACATAGTTTTGAAAGGCACATCATGCCACAATCAAAAGAAATTGTCAAAAAAAGCTGTCGATATCGGTCTGGAAAAGGTTACAAAGCAATTTTCAAGGCTCTCGGGTTCCACTGAACTGCAGTCAATCCCATGTTGTACAAATAGAGAAAGTTTGGCAAAGTAGTGAATCTTCCCAGGAGTTTCTGTCCTACCAAAATCTCCCCAAGAGCAAGGAACCATGAATTTAGGGCTATATCAGAGAATTCTATGAGATAACATCAGGGACATCTAACGTCAATGGACAGCTGGGTCATACAGCCAGTTCAGTATCCCAAACACATAAGCAAGTGCATATCAGAATCTGTGATAGCTAGACCTAAATCTCTTTGAGATATTGTGACAAACATGACAATGCTGAAAAACACACAAGTATCACCCAGCTCAGGCAATTCTGTCTGGGGGATTGTGCCAAAATTCCTCCACAACACTGTGAGACACTAATCAATAAGTACTGAAAGTGTTTGGTGTCAGTCAATGCTTCTAAAGATGACATAACTAGATAACTGTTTGGATTTCATTAAAGAGCTGATAAAAATTCAGTGTCAAAGATATGGTAAATGCAAGAAACAGTTACAAATACAGAGACATGCAAGAAGTAAATAGACACCAACAGCGTTTGATAAAACTAAGATTGTATATTTACTTCTTGCATGTCTCTGTACAGAAAATAATGTTCCTCATAAATGAATCAGAGACACAACTGCTGAACTTCACCACTAAGGAAATCAGCAACTCCATTCTGCTTGCTTTCAACAAAAGGAGAAAGAGAACAGCATGTTGGTCATTGTTGTTTGAATTTATAGTTGGGTTCTTTTACACCTGCAGAAATATGTACATTCGTTTCCTGGATTGATGAGCTGAATGACCAAAGGCTTAATACTACGCTGTATGTCATGAAGGATACTCTTCCCGGCAATGATTTCACTTTGCAACATCAGCGTTTTTCAGCAAAACCGAAGCCAATACTTCTGGCTCTTTCTACCTCATTGCATTCACCAGCATCCCAGTTTGAAGCCCAGCATGCAGGCACAGATATGCATACAAATGCGTGTCTTTGCTTCCCAAAGGAACCCTGCACAGTTTTATCAGTTAGCGACTAAGATATTTCGATATCTATATTTGACATGTATTGACTTCAGAAACTGATAACGACAAACCACTGACATTAAGTGCGGATCCAGTTCTGTTATAGTGACGTCAACACCTTTACCATAAATGCCATATGAATACACATTCAGTCCAGGTTTTCAGAGTACGCATCCGTAATGTTGAAAGTGCACCGAATGTTGGGAGTTCTTACCTGTAATTATTAGAGAAGCTATAGACTGATACCGCTCTCTCTTTTAATGCATAGAGGAGTGGTACTTCAGGCATATATAACCATTTCAGTTCCCCCTTGCACAAGCATTTCCAATTAAAATGAAAAGCTCCAGTCAAAGGTGCAGTTCAACATTAAAGGGTGGTTTTTATTTTGATCAAAGATTAAAAACAAGTCCTCAAGTACTCAATTAAAGCTATGTTCTACCTAGAGCAGATGCCCGCTAACAAGAAACCAGTACTGATAGGGCCCAAAGAAGGGCAGGGAAGGGAAAGAAGCACCAGGTTGAAGTAGTCCAACCACAAATCACTCACCCACTTGAATCACCAGCAGAATAATTACTGGGGAAAACATACACTCTGGCAAATGCCCATGTCCAACTCTGATACTACCAACAGGAGCGGGGGAGAGAGTGAGAGGGAGACAGATGAGAGAGGCTAAATGCTGGGTTAGCTCTGAGGACAGCGCTCAAAACAGGCATTAAAAACAGCAGAGGCTCGGCACGCAACTCGGCAACTCATGAATGTCGATGATGCACTCGCCGAGGTGTCCTGACGGGTGTCGGGCCCATCGCTAGCACGTTGCTCCCTGCCAGGCGAACCTGGACACGATATCTGCGACCTGCAGCTGTGCCTCATCAGGCATAAATACGAGGGCATTTTGCATGATGCGGGTTGCAATCTACCGACCGTTATGAAGGCCTTTGTTGTTCTCAGCATGCTGTTGTACCAACAACCCCGGATGCTAAGCGACTGGAATGTCTACGACGTGAATGGCTACTGAAGAAATGACTCACTGGATTACAGAATCGAACTTAATTTTTTTTTGGATATTTGAAAAGTGACACAATACTTTTCGTGCAGTCCAGCCAGTTTTCTACCGTTCTAGAAGGAATACAGTACCGCAATTTGAGCATCCTTTGTGGACGTAATAGGGCCTGCCATTTCAACCCAAATAAACCACCTTTTGTATTTCCCCTCCTCTTTCACAAAAGCTTTCAGATTCAGGGATTAATGGTGCTACATTGCTTGGGGAAACATACGGGCTTTGTCATGTTGCGTACGATGTGTAAAGGCCCTTAGCACCAAGGTTAAGCATACTATACTAACACCATGCTCTCTGAATACTCTCTTTGAAACCTCCCTTTGAAATACGCCTCCCTTTGATATCTCATGAATGTCAGGGTCTGTGGAAAGCCAAAAATGTTCAAGGTTGAATAAGTTTCAGAGAGAGCGGAGCAACGAAACGAAAACAACAGCACTTACCCATGTAGGGAAAAAATGTTTTAATGCATAATCTGACCCCTTAATGGATGCTTTTAGACATAAATACCACTAGAAACTGTAAGTTTTGCAGT
The DNA here is from genome assembly GCA_022829145.1 of Albula goreensis. NCBI lineage: Eukaryota > Metazoa > Chordata > Actinopteri > Albuliformes > Albulidae > Albula > Albula goreensis. Next base: position 18,284,398 of record CM040763.1, read on the forward strand.
GGGAAAAATTCATGGTGCAGCTGATTACAAATCATGTGGGGGAAAAAAAACTTAAACATTTTGTATTATTTTTTTTAAAGGCTTTGGATGATTACCTGCACATCAACCATTCGCTGCTTCCTTTTCAATGTATCATTGCAATTTCCATGTCTTGACGCTGACACAGGAAGCTGAAACCATCCCACACTACCGTTAATCTCGCACTCCCAGCCCTTTGCATACTGTAACTGTCATTTGTGTCAATATCTTTCATATCCTCTTTAATGTACACAAGCTGCAAACATTTAGGCTTTCTGACACATCATCTTTATATTATAGAATGTTTTCATTTTACAGCATGGAAGGTGTAAAAAGTGTTTATTTTTAATGTGTGTCAATAGTGATATCCAAATTCATATCCAGTCTCTGTGCAGGTGAGTCTATCAGTGCAAGAAAAAAATATTTACCTCACATCCACTCGTCAATACCAGTGCATCAGTGTTAATTTGGAGCCAGCTTTATAGGTGCTAAGTTAAGTATAAGTTATTAGAACCTGAAAATTATCCAGGGGCTATTTATCAAACGGGAAGTGCCCTAGACCAGTTAATGAATCCTATGTCATTATATATTTAGAAAATTGTCATTTTCGGAAACTGTCCTCATGCCAGCAGACACAACTTCTGAAAATTAAGTGTACATCCCAATTAGTTGAGGTGCTAAGGAGAGGGATTCATTTTTGTTTATTAGTAGAATCTACTTTTATCACTCACAAAGCATTGTTTGGACACCAGGTGCACAACTACATATGTACTGCATCAGTACTATACTCAAAATTGCATGGATTATTAGGTGTGTATTTATTATACATTTGAATAAAATTGCTTTTACCCAGAGTTGTTACCAGACACAACGAGTACAAGGAAAAATTACAGTTTTGCAGAGCTTGAGAGCCAGGTATGACTGAAACCTGAAAGAAAGAGAACGATTGTAAAAAAAATGGTGCTTGGTAGAATAAAGAAGAATGGAGGTGTGCGGGCGTGGGGAGAGGTGGGGGTTTGGAGGGTTGGGGGGGGTGAGACCGCCCATGAGTCAAACTGTTTGAACGCCAAAGACCAGCGACAGAAGTCGTCCTTCACGGGAAGACCAGGATAACGTCAGGAGTTGAAAGGTAGAACAAACAAACCGATGAGGGAGGCAAAGGAGTCGCTTTTAACTTCAGGGGACGAAGAGGATTTCAGAAAAAAAATAAAAACCCCTGGTGCCACTTGGAGGTGTGACTGCGTTGCACCGAGCGACTGAAGTCCCACCGAACAGCAGTGCCTGTAGGCTGCTGGTGTTTCTTTTTGTTCTTTGTTCTTCTTTAATGAATTCAGATCAGAGGATGATGATTCTCTTTCTTCATCACCCATGGCACCAGTTTCATGTCAGTGAGAAATGTCAATAACACTGTTCGACATTTTCTTCCCCTCCATTCCCTGGGTTCAGCTCTGGAAAAGAAACAAAATTTGACCGCCATGAAACTTTTATAGAAATCATTTAACTATGTATCTATATTTTTTTAGCTAGAGGAAATATGAGCATTTTTTATCTGCTCACCTCTTCTTCTGTCCGGTAGGAATCCACATTGACATCTCCTTTAATGTTTATCAGTACTCCATTTTATGTAAACATTGATTTGTATGTCATGTGATTACGGGATTCTATTTTTCTGCATCCTTTCATGTTTTCCTGCCTCTCCCTTCCCAGTTTTAAATATTAAGATGTATTTCAGAGATATGCAGGTGTTTTTTTGCCCCAGTAAGAAACAGTTTTGATGATTTGAAGATAAACTGGTCCATATTCATATGAAAAGTGTGTCAGTATCTATGTATCTATGTGTAATATGTATGTAACGGGGAAAATGTTCTGTTGTTTGCTTACAGTGTGACTGTGACCCAAAACTGTAGCAACCTTTCAATCCCATCACTCAAAAAAAAACCTTTTCATCCTTATCATTGTGAATCTTTGCTTTCTCTCGATTTATTTCATCTCTTGCTTTCACCGACGCTTCACAACATATTTAAATAGCTTAGAATGGCAATGGAAGGGGCGCTGCTGAATTCGCCTCAGGTGAGCCGATCCAATTTGTGTTTTCATTCTCGGCATCTTTGAGATGTTGATTTTTAATCACCTAATATCATGGCACAGTGAACAGGGGCTCCGCGAGTCTCCGATCGAAGCCGTACAAAACGAGGTGGGAAAGGAAGAGATCCGTGCCACTAATTAAGAGGCAAATCAGATCCGTTCGCCAGAAACCCCCCCTCCCCCAAGTGTGTAGCAGCCAAAAGTTCTCAGAAAGTTATTTCAACTCTGTAGGAATGCAGGCGTATTTTGGGGGTTTAACGGTTCTGGGCTACAAATGTGAATATAGGGCAGACTGCACTGGAGGAGGGGAAAAAGTAATATCGGTTCCCGCATTAATACCTTGGACTGCGGATCGCTGTCAGCCACGACGCCAGAAAGAGAGATCAGTGGCTCCGACTGGCACTCAGACAGCGGGCAACCGGTTCCTGGCTGGCACGGGCGTCACGCTGACTGGATGGCACACCCATCAATATCACTGCATTCATACAGTAAAACCGTCTGCAGCCGTTGGCGACGGATGACGGGCTTGTCAAACCCCCCCAATACGGAGACAGACACTGACCAAATGGTGCCCCCCCCTTTATAAATAGTGTCCCAATTCACGCACAGGTCTGGCACAAACAGCTGGCGATATCAATTGTATCACAATCTCTGGCCGCCCTACTGAGAAGAACTGAAGTACATGCAACACGCACATGTTGAAACTCTACCAGAAACTTAATCCCAGTCAAAGTAAAGCAGCTGTACCCAGGATTGTCAAGGGGCAAAAAACCATCAAAAAAGTAAGGGAAGAAGTAGAAAGGAAATGTTAATTCTTTGTCCCTGAAAAGGAAGCAGATAAGTGCTTGTCGAACAGTGCTGATAAATACTTGAATGCAACATTTGAATGGGGTTTTATTTAAAGCGCTGATAAACTTTCCGTGCTACATTCCCCACTTGCTCTTGTTCAATCCCAGAGAAAAGAGTCTGCGTCTTTTTCTGATAACATTCAATATTTAGATATAAACTCTTGTGCTCTCCTGAGGTGAAAATGGAAGAATTATGCAAGTTTTAAATTGGGTCTGCAAGACAAAAGGCTGCATATAAGAGACTTTTGAAAACCTTGGTCACCTGAGTATTCCATGAAGAGTATTTCACCTTAATAAGTTAATGACAAGTTTTGTTTGCTTTATAATAAATCATATTCTTTAAGTCCAGTAATGACAGTAGATTTTAACATTATTTGGACTGGAAATTCTGACTCTATGACTGGGAATCTGTGGAGGCAGGAAACATACTTGTGTTACATTTTTATGGTTAATCTCTGCATTCATTTATCCAAAACAGGATGTTGGATGAACACAGATTTCATGTTGCCATCAGTTAAAGAGAACCAGCTACATCAACCAATACAAGCTCTCCTGTAGTACTGTGTGGCCAATAGCATGGAAGACTGTCTGCTCTGGCTTACAGGCAGAACATAAGAGGCACAGATAGAAAGAACAGGGGAAAACTGGTCAGATACAAAGACAAAATGACCAGATCTGCTCATTTAAAATCAGCCCAAAGATATTTTGTACAAATATATTTTATACACAGCACAAGTTTGATTTACAAGTTTGATTACTTGGTCATTTTGATTAGTTTTGCCAAAAACCTTTTTTTAAGGACAAAAAGTTGTTGAGGTAAGGCATTTTGAGAAAGAACTAATCTCCTGAGTTTTTATAGAATGCTGTCGGTTGGAAGTGTCTAAAATAACACACCGAGTTAATGCTAATGCAATACATTCCAGGCAGCAGCCTGTTTAACAAAAGCAACACGTCTTAGCTCTATGACTTCAGCAGGCTCAGGGGTGTTGTTTGCCTGCTTTCTATCCCGCTGGAAAATCAACACTTTCTATGAAGACTTTGAGATATTAGCTGAGACAGGGGAAAAAATTGTGTTCTTTCCCAGAGGTGCAACAACTCAAGTGATGGTGCTTGGATGTTGAACACAGGAGAGAATACAGACATGATATCTCCATTTTAGCAAGAGAGAAGTTTGCTGCTTAGCTTACAGCTGAATCTTTGTTTAAGGTGAAGTCAAACCACTATTGTCGTCTAATGTTAAGTTTATCAGTTTTACACAAAAACATATGACACTGAGCTGAAGGTGTACACTTATCAGCAAGATTGCATAAATGAACAGAACAACACAAATTCTCTAACAAATCCCTAAAATACAAAAATATTCTCATAATTATAACTATATTTTTTTGTTACAATTATAACAAAAAACTAATATTTTTTGTGACTGATATCTGTCACAACAAAATCCCAATTGTTATAACCCTGAGTTAAAGGGTATTGGTATATGTTATACAGCAAGATAGACTACACTACCCTTTGAGATAGTTAAAGCACCTTAGATGAGTTCCAACAAGACCAGGTTTCCCCACTCACAGGCTATCAAATAAATGAATACTGAAGCATCGTGAAAGTTAAGAGTATCATTTCATATAAATAGTTTCGGCTGAGCAAAGATACATTCTGTTTAGTAAATCCAACTTAAATCCAGATAATGAAAGATAATTGATGCCTAGAAGGACAATTCAAGTGTTACATGCATCGCCCTTAAGTACTTTATAACTAATATATACACTGTACACTTGAAGGCAGCTTAGTTATGTGAGTTACAAAGGCTTGTTTTATGCTCTAGTGTTACTCTTATGAAGTAGCAATTCCAAATAAAATCAAAAAAGCAAACCATAAAGGAAAGAACTGCATCTGATACTGCTTTCTAGGAGCAGAGGGAATACAAGGTGGTTACCTTCAGACCACTTAACCATTATACAGTGTTTAAAACTTAAAAATGTACAATAGATAATACTTACAGAAGAATAAGACTGCTTTATGTCATCATTATTTTGTTGTACCATCCATCTATCTATCTCAAAACAAATATCTACACATTATGCATCATAAACATTATTGCCTGCTTAACAGGGACTGGTGTTTAAAGGGATAACAGGTAGACACAGAAATGTGTTTATCGCCACCCACTGGTGAACCTCCAACAAGTCCTACCTATTACAGTCAGGTGCAGAGATTTGTGATTGGATCTGTCTCACAAACACAGAGAATCACCAGTCTCTGTAAGAACACCAGCCTGTTCTACTATAATTGACTGACTAAAGTTGATATTTCAAATGGCAAAAAGTTTCACTACAGTAGCTATTGACAGAATGGAATCTCTTCATCCTTCATTCACACATCCTACCACTCATGCTGAGATCATAGACTATTTACAGACAAGCTCTGAATGCTCAGCAGAGCTGTATATATAAAATACACACACATTGCAAACAGGCATTTATATTGCCAAAAGCAAATAAATTTGACATAATACAGATAGAAAGTCTCGGCTGGATTTAGGTGTATGTATTTCTTTGGTACAAAAACACACTTGCATCGACTGGATATCACAGTTGACTGTGGTCACCACAAGATTCTACAAAATGGATTACTGACATTTCTGTGAGTTCTACAGGGATAAAATGAATGAAAAAGTCTTTAGAAAGAGTATAAGGGCATTTTGTCAATATCAAAATATTGGTGGCTTGTTATATTTAGTTTTCTTTTTGAATACTAATACTAGGTCATTATATATTCTGAGTCTGCAGCTAGACTTTTCATTGTTGCCAAGTCCATTTGGCCTTAGGACTACCCTTTCATGGCTTTACCCCAAAACTCTCAGCAACAGAGTCAAAATGTACCTTAAATCACTTCCCACCAGTTATCACGGAGTGGGTGGCACATTCGTGGCTTCCCATAAACCCTGCAAAAATCCGCCATGGGTGGAGTTGAGCCACTTACACATTGTTTAATCGAATGCCAAAAAGCCTCTCGTATCAGAATTAGAGGAGAGAGGAAAAAGATACGAGGAGCTTGCCCTGAGCTGTTCATTTAACACACAGCTTGTGCTGGATTTTGAAAACCGCAATCCTGTGGTGTCTCCGGTCACATTGCAGCTCATGACATCAAAACCATTTTTTTTGCAAAACAATGAAATGGTGAAGGATTTCACAGAACGCTTAATGTTCTTTGATACCTGGAAATTGCAGGAAGTGGCTGAAGTGTTGATGAAAATGTAAGTAATTAATTACACTGCTATTAGCTGGGGACATTTTGCTTAAGTTAATTGTCTAACATGTATTTATCTAAAATTATCTAAAGTAGTGGTATGTATGTGACCCGAACACCTGGTTTCTTCATGATCCAGGGCCAGAAATCTCTCTGGAAGGTTCTAACAATGCCATTAGTACAGAACAGGAGAGGGCCTGAAGACAAAGATGGATGAAAACAACAAATGAATGTTTTTTATGAATGTTAGATACACTGTGTGCTGTACTGGATAAAGAGGGTGGTAGGATATTAAACCATTCATTTAGTAGCTAATTATCTTTATCAGTAATAAATGGGAAACCATATATATAAAGGTGTGAGGAAAAGGTGGTACATCTGGAGTAAACTAAAGTGTACGCTACTCATTTATTAACAAAGTTAACCAAAAACAGCAATAAATCACCAAGATATATAAGCTTATGTATATAAGGCATTAGCGAATGGTTTTGCATCACCCAAACTAAAGTGTATTAGCACATTACTCACCTGTCACGGATTCTGCTCTTGGACCATATTGGGAGTAGTACATTCCATTAATGTTTACAAATCGGGAATTTGTCATTATTTGGATAAGTTACATTAAAAAAAAGAACTTTTAAAAACTCCACAAAATGCAAAAAAATACAACAGTCCAAAAGACATCATTTAGGTGCAGAGTGGAGTAATACGTATTTCTTCTTTTTCTTTTTTTCTCTTAACCAATTCTTTTTTGGATCACCTTATGTAATAATACCAGGCACACTTTTAATGAAAGCAAAATGTGGCAGGGGGCATTGCTGTGCCCTAGGTAAAGCAGTAGTTGTAGTTTGGTAGACACAACAACTTCCATAAAAGGAATAGGCTAAACGTCTGTAACCACATACGTCAATATCTGCCTGAATGGTTGTACCATTAAGACTGTACAAAGTCTTCCATAGTATTTGCATATTAGGGCCACTGGATTTGAGACAGCCGCTGTTGCTAATTGTTCTAGGCTTTTTTGTTGGCCGACACTGAAGCATACATTTTCAGAAATTCTGAAACTTCCATTATACCCCTAATATATGATGTGTAATAGTATGCTAAAGCAATGCTTCTGAACACATATCATCGTCTTTAGCATTTTTGCCATTAGCTTCCATCACAATTCGCTATTGCAGACGACAAGCTAACATGTTACTGTATACGTGGTTCATATTAGACTCTGAAAATGTAACCCCAAGGTAATGTCAGGGAGAAACTCTTCATCAGTATTGGCTCAGGCTTATAGCCAGATGCTAACCCATACCCACATATTCTTGTATACGTAATCTTAAGATCCCCTCACCCACAGAAAACAAGACAAATTCCCATACTGCCTCGCTTCTAGCTTAATTGTTAAGTGCACAGTATATACAGTACATATCTGTATTTGCTGTACTTAACTATCACAAACATTTGCTAAATAACTTTCATTATTGGAAGTGAACCATTCCCTGCAGCGTAAGGCAGTTCCCGAAGTCAAATTCCCTCCATCATCCCACTCTGCGATAGTAGCAGTGGAACCAGAGCCAAAAACACTGCTGGGTTTGAAAAGTTCTGGCATTTGGACCAAGTTACGCATTAAAAGGATCAGAGGAGGGAACAGAAAGGTCCTCTGAGGTAATACATTTTACTGTGAGGTATGGTCAAAGGTGATGATTTATTTGGTAAGTTAGCATTGTAAAGGAATTTCATATGAGGAGCTACAAAGCACACCTGGGCAGATAAGTAAACAAGCAAGCGGTGCTCATGCATCTTGGAACTGCAGGAGGATTTCAAGGAGATTCTAAAAAAAAAAAACAATAAGACGAACTTCAGCGTGGGGGAAAGCTTTGCAATGCAAAGTTTTGTGTTTGAGCTTGGCATCTTTTTCAATGATTGAGAGTGTAAATTTTCAGCTGGGGACAGTCAGTGATCAATGTTTCACACCTCTTCCCCTCTACGCCGCTTCACATGAATGACAAAACAAAAAGGCGAGGAGCGGTTCCATAAGTTATCAGCGCTGCGCTCGCATGGACTTTTTTTAATGCTCCAGCTGTGGCTTTGGTTTGTTGAGGCAGCTGGAGGGAGGATAGGGAGGAGGAGGAGGGGGTGCGATTCATTAGCCATGTTATACTGTAGGCCCTCAACCACCCGCTAGCTGCAGTCCTCCAGCTGCAGTGCATTTGCACAAACCATTTCATATAGCGGGCATCCCTCCTCCTAATCCCCATCCCCTGGAGCTGCACCCCCCACCCCCGTCGGCCCGCATGTCAATGGGCAGCGATCGGAATCCGATGTGCCGCGGAGCTCGCTGCTGCCGGAGCTGCCTTTGACGAGCCGGGCCGG